>OY987267.1:11078751-11773075 GCA_963920665.1 Straminergon stramineum | reverse complement strand
CCACGGTCGCGGGCGGTGGTCCTGGACCCGCGGTCGCCTTCCCGACCCGCACGCGCCCCATCCACAGCCGTGCTCGCCCTGAGGCGACTGCGGGTACAAAATCAGACCCTAAACCCGTAGTCTCCCATCTTTCCCTTTTGCACCTTGTCTTTTATCCACCTGGAAGTGGCTAATTGCAGGCTTGAGAGGGGAGGTGGGTGTTGTGAGGAGGATATTCTATGTCTCCTCATGTCACTTTCATCCATTGATTGTAAATCACACCGAATTGTTTGAAACTTGATTGTGATTGTAAATGCTCATGTTGATGTATTTGTAAATGTGAATTACCATGAGGTAATAGATTTAAGTTTGGACAACCACGGTTTAGGCTTGGTATATTTGGCATAGTACCCGAGTAGAATTGATCGTATAGATTGAGCACTATGGAGAATGAGCCCCCCACCATTGATGCCCTGCCACAATCAAACGCCTTACACGACAAGAGATGAAGCTCATCCACGACAAGGGTCGGAAACGGTCCGGTAAAATTCACAAGAAGCGTGTGGCCATTTTGATCCATCCAAAGATTAAGGCATTTAAAGGTTGGAGAAATGAACCTGAGCCTTGGAGTTACAAAACCGTTTTGCAAATACGTGGATTGGTGCCACATCAGCAAATTATTTCCCTGATGTCGACACAAAGAGCATTTGAAGCAAAACAAAGTAAATCTTGCATACTCCAAGGATGAGGGCTTCATACTTAGATGTTGTGAGGTGTGGAAGCACTTGTATTTGGAGGACTCAACTTACCGAAACGACAATTTCTGTTTCTTTCTTGTGAGAATGGTGTATGCTGAATATGTGTTGAAGAAGGAGGTGGATTGGTCAACATTGAAGGAGGTCCCTATTGCGATCATTCCAGAGACTGCAAAAATTTTACCACCAGATGAACCTGTGGATGTAAAGAAGATGTTATCCAAGGTGAAGCGTGGGAAGTCATTTGTTCGCAATGAAAGCGTGGTTTGGTCAGAGACTTCTAGCTCTGATCTACAACACCATGAATACGATGGACATTCTTTCCACAGCGATGAGGAGGAGGTTGCCATACAAGAATCTAGGCTGGCTGTGGATGTGGGAGTCGACCAAAGTGGACAATTAGCTCAAGAGCCCATCATAGTACAAGATACGGATGAAGAAGGCATGGATGATGGGGTGGCTAGGAGAGTGGACCCCGTTTTGCGAGAGGGTAACGGGAGTGGTGGAGGAAGCGATTCAGAAAATGAAGAGGCCAATGTGCTTGCCAAAATAGAAAGTACAAAATTAGCATTGCGTGCAAAGAACGAGCAATTGAAAACTTTGAAGGAGCAAGAAATGAATCCCACTTTCGTAGAGGTGTTGAAGCAACGGTTGAAGGCCATAACGAACGTCATCAAAGACAATGACAAGGGCTTCCATTCCTTCAAAAGAAATCGCGATTTTTATTTGAGGAAATGAAGAGTGGGAAGGTGCATAAAATGGACCATTATTTGATATGGGAATCAAAACTCGAAACCCCTTGTCCGCAAACGTCAGCAGGCAGAGAATGAAAGGCGAAGCCTAGAACTTCAAATAATAGAGAAGAAGAAAGAATATTACGAGGCTGCCGTCCAGCACGTTCCAAAAGTAGAGCTTTTGGCTTCTTCCTCAACATATGGTAGTGTTGCTGGAGAAGTAGCAACGCTTGAGAAGTTGGTGAAGTTCCATGAGCAAAGATTACCATTGTTGGTATCGGAGTTGGAAGGTTTGAGGGCAGAAAGTCGTTTTTTTTCGGATTGGTATAAGTGGAATAGAGCTAGCATAGGGAAGTCTGATGCAGAATTACAGCAAATGGGTCCGGAGCCCATTTTGAAGGACTACCTCAACACAAAATAAAAATACCTAGGAATACAATGAGGATAAATACTTTCATCATGATTATTTTGTATTTTGCCTATCCTGGTGTTATAAAGAAATGCAATGTTTTGAGATAAAACAATGTATATGATGTCTTGAAGCAATGTGTGTACTAGAATAGTTAAATTGGTGTGGGCACACTAGTGGTGTGCATGGAAGGGAGAAATGCCACACCATTTTGGGATCTTACAACTTTTCTATATGGATGAATATGTCTCTCTCATGTTTTGGGAGAAGGTGATGGTATGATGAATGGAATGGGATTCTTGCACATAATTACAATCGGAATCAGGAACATGGGATTGATGGGAAGTTCTTGATTCTTGACTGTAAAAGTTAACATAGTATTTTCACTATTTTGTGAGAATGTCGTCATGAAATCTACAGTACAACTTGTATTAATGATTTTCATATGAATAGTGGAGAACGAAAAACCAATTATGCCCCAAATACCATATTAATCGAGGAAATTTCTTGAGCTTATTTGTCTCGGGTGATTTGCTGCATTGTTCCTCCTTGTATATAGGATTTTTTAGAATTCTAGCTTTAGCGTAATTTGAAGAAAATTACAATGGATATTGAGGAATTAGGTAGGTTTTATATGTAAGTTGGCCTACTGATGTTTTTTATGAATCAAAATTTTGACCTCCAAGGACAGGGTGAACCATTTGAAGGTATGGTAATGTGAAGTCAACAAGTCAACATCCACGAAAAGGGGCATGTTGTATTTGAACCCCTTTTATTCCTTCTTTGGCCAAGTATCTTGAAAGCTTAGAGGAAAAGCTTCGTATAATTAGAACCTCACGATTTTAAAAAATATGAAAGGAAATATCCAATTGGACAATGATGCTCCACTCTAGTGAGTAGTGACCTAGTTTTCTTCTCAATGCAAGTGAAATTAATTTGAAAAGTTAAACTTTAGGAGCTTTGTTGATTTGATTCATACAAACTATTTTTGGAAGAATTCGAAAAGATCATTCTTGACATGATTTCAGAAATTGGTGCTTTGGTAGAGAGGAAAAAAAGGTAGTATTAAATAAAAATCAATGCCATATGGAATTGCCGTACATAGGTATGCTAGGAAGTCGTAGAAGTGGAATGAAAGAAGCAAACCCTAAACCACTCCATCGTACTAGCCAAAACAACTAGAAACATAGTGTAACTAAAACCTAACCCTTACTTGTCATCTATTATGATGGGAGGTAAGGCTAAATTGCATGATTCCTACGAATGTCTAGTCAATTACATTTGGGTTGTTTTGAGAGCCACTTCCTTCACCTTCTTCGTAGGTCGATGCTTCCCCAACCCCTAGCTTTCGCTTTGCACGGGTTCGTGAAGCTGGTCCGTCTGCCTTCAAAATTGATTGCAACACGTTGGAGTCCTGTAGAGCTTGGAGGGTCCTTATTGTTTGTGGAGAATGTGCTTCCAACAAGTAGTCAAGTGCTTGACTTTGGTAATATGGTCTGTACGTAGAGTCCAGGTAAGCCATACTAGTCAAGTCTTCTAGGGAGGCACTATCATCTTGATTAGCCACCCTTTCTCCTTCTAAATTCCAACGGTGTCGTTGCGGATGAGGACCCCACTTGAAGGTTGAGGAGGTCTTGTCCCAATATCCACCAAGGCATTGGAAGAAGAATGCCCTCCTCCCTTCGTTTTGTGGCCCCTTTCCTATGAGCCTCGGTGCAACTCTGGCAATTTCGTCTAAGTCTATTTCCCAATTCAATTGCGAGCTAGCAGGTCCTTTTTCTTGATCATGTTGTCCTTCTCGCCAACTCCAAACCAAATCTCGGCCCCACAAGGTTGTGTCAGCCGTAGTATCACGTGTGTGTTCCCAAGAAGGAGGCATGTAGGTCGTCAAGTTGAACATGGTATATAGGCGATCATGGAATGGTGCTGAACAAATCACACAACGTCGTCTAATCAAGCATTGTGTGATGAGACATTGGGGGTGGTATACATGCGCACAAGATCCTAGTGCCCAACCCCCTTCGGGGCCAAATTGTTCAAGACATATGGGGCATTTGGTATGGTCCAAAACAAAAGGTGCAGGCTTGGGCCACAGTAGCATTTGTTTCTTCTCTTCTATGTGGCTAGACATTTGGTTTTCGTGATCCCAACCATTTTTGCTCCAATCTATGACCTCCTTTTGTGGCAATTCCACCATGCACATGTTATTGGGAAACATGTCCTCCAATAATGCCCATGACGTCAGTCCATTCTCACGTTTAGGAGCATTTGCAACAAAGTTTCTAGAAACTTTCTCTAGCTCCTTCGCAACTTGTTGGGATCTATCCACGGAGAGAATGCAGGCGACCTTCCAATGGTAGTATGTGGTAGTCAACTCAGCCAACTTTCTTCGAAGCATCTTATTTTCTTCTTGAAGTCCATGGTCTTTCTCCAATTGAATAATTGATGGAACCACAAGAAATGAAAGAGAGTCTTGGGTCCCATTGAGGTCAATTGTGTCATTGGTAGTATATCTTGTGACAATAGTAGGAAGTGTATTTGGAATGATGGGGGAGTGTCTAGTGCGCTTGGCAAGAGGAGAACGCTGAAGGATATGGTTGGTAAGGTCCCCCACAACCTTGTCCACATTTTGGAGGTTCTGCTCAACAAAGGCGTCATCCATATCCGACAAAGTGAAAGTGTCAGGGTCTTTCTCACGGAGGCGTTGCAGTTCTGTAGTTTGTTGAGAGATGAGTGTACTTTTTTGTTCACACTCACATCGCAATTTCCTCATTTCATTCTGTAGTGAAGAAATTTCAACATCTTTGGTCTTGAGGAGGTCTAGAGCTTTAGCCAAAATCATAATGTCGTGGCTTGAGCCCATTGTTGATGGAGAAATGGGAACACGCTTAGTTTCTTCCATAGCCGTGTCCTCATCGGGCCCAAAGTCAAAGACGTCATTTGTGCGCTGTGTTGGCAACGATGGGTTAGGAACTATAGTTGGAATCGATGCAGGTCCCATTTGTGTTGTTGAACACCATACTCTAGATGGTTGCCTTGGTCGTTGTCCCGTGGATGTCACGGGTCCTTCTACAACTTCATTTTGAACCTCATTGGGGCAAACAGATTGCTCCACGATTCGTATGACCCTATGGACGCGCGTACCATCAGAGTCATCATCTTCTTCAGACTCCTCAGTGTCAACCTTAGTGGCAGGGGTTTTCGTTTTGTATGCACTTCGAATAGGACCAAGTCCCCCCTCAGGAAAAGCTAAAACTCCTTTTGGGATGAAACCACTCTCTGGATGAGTGACATACGTACTTCCCTTGATTGTGCTCCAATCAACCTCCTTGTTTAGAGCGACCTCAGCATATGTTCCTCTAGCAAGGAAGAGGGGGACCTTGTTCCTATCTACAAAGGTGGTTTTGTAGAGGACTTGCCACAATTCAATGCATCTTTGAAGGAATGCTGGATTCTCACAGTACTTCAAGTTGGCCTTATTGGTGTGCCGATTATAATGATGATGCCATAAAGGAAAGAACTTGCCGATGTGGCACCACTCGATGTAGTCTTCACAGGTCTGTATTGTCCAAGGCTCTGGTTCTTCATTCCAACCCTTAAAAGCAAGGTGGGCTTCACTATTGAGCACGTGCAATCGCTTCCGATGAATAGTGCCCCTATGCTTGCGATGTTTGTCTTTGGTAGCCTTCCGTAATGCCCCGGCGGTCTGTGCAGCTGCGGAGATAGGCAATGCCCTGGCATTGTTAACTCCAGTGGCCATCAATGATTGTCGTGTCCAAGGCTCAAAAAAATCTTTTGGGAATTTAGGTGGTCCACAACTACTAAGGTAAGAAGGGTGGATGAATGTAATAAATAGTAAATAGTCAAGGTTCACGCATGTAGCCACTAAAGGATACAAGACAAGAAGCCTCAATGAAAGGTGCCCAAAAGGTCTTGGGCGAGTGGATAAATAGATGGGGCGAGCGCGGGTGAGAGTTGGTCATGGGGTGCGTGCGGGTGGGCGACCACCGGTTGAACCCGCAGTCTCCAAGGGGCGCGCACGGATCTCGGGGAGCGACTACGGGTCTGGTAGGGCGCATTCGGGTTCGAGGAGGCGACTGCGGGTCCAGGGGCGCATGTGGGTCCTGGGAGGGGCGACCTCGGGTACAAGGGCGCGTGCGGGTCTTTTGGGGGGCGACTGCGGTTACAGGGGCGCGTGCAGGTCCTTTGGGGGCGACTGCAGGTCTTTGGGGCGCGTACGGGTGCCTTGGGAGGCGACTACGGGTCTTTGGGGGCGACCGCGAGTAATTGTGGGGCATTACTTCTCTTTGGGTTCTCACTTCGTGTCTTTACTTTGCAGCTTGCCACATACTCGACACCCGCGGTCGCCCACCAGCCTGAACCCAAAGTCACCCTACCCGTGGTCGCCCACACCCGTGCTCGCCCACACCCGCATGCGCCCCTTTAGGATGCTACGTGGAAGACACGTGTCTGCCACATGGCATCCAGGTGGCTTCATAGGCAGGGTAAAATTTTTTTTAAAAGTCAAAGGTAAGTTTGACTCTATTAGACGGACAAGAGGGTCTACTTGACGTGTTGGACGTCGTGTTCGTCGAGTTGTCGAACTGTCCGCCGGAACAACCATGCTTGGAGCCTTAGTCAGTCCCGGTGACTCAAGGTTGATAAGGTGGAGTCACCACCACTCCAAGGCACCATGGGACACTTGTGTGTGTCCCGTGGCACCGGTTGGGTGGAGTCCCACTACTTGCTAGGCTATGTTGAGGTGTCCCGAATGGTGAGTCCCGATTAGTGACAAAGTGGAAAGTAGCAAATACACAATGAGCCTAGTATGGAGTTGGGGTAACACTCAAGGGCAGTTAGGACCATGGTGAGTAGTGCCACCATGGATCCTTATACAATAAGATGGAAGTCTCGCCCCATGTTACCAAGTAACATACTCCGTTGTCATGATGGGTGTGTAAGTGCTAATAGTCCCGGTGACTGTGGTTTAACACAAGAAGTTGGAATTGGGGACTAACATTGGATGTGCGTGGCATGTGCAGTGTTAGGAGAGCGTGACCCTTGGTGCCACTAAAGTGTTAAGCACTTGGAAAGCATTGGAAGGTGAACTTAAGGTGGTAAGTGTCACTAAGGGGCGCGACCCCCCCTCCTTGTGGGTCAAAGGGACTTCCCAAACCCCTTTGAGTTTTGAAAGACCACCCGTTTCTAACTGAACTCCCCAAGTTCTTACTCCGTTTGGACTCCCGAACTTCCAAACGGCATAACTTTATTTTCAGGGCTTCAAATCCCACATGCGAGCCCGTTTAGGATATCTACGCGGCGAGTAAATGCCGATGGACTCCTCACTTATTCCATTTGAACAAATTCTCACAGAGTTATGGCCCTCCAAAGATTTGGGTTCACCGAGAGTGGTGTCACGCCTTCACCACGGCCCTTCTCTTGGCCATAACTTTTGGCTCATGGCTTAGAACCTCGTAATGCTTGTCTTCTAAGTTTTTTGTCTTTGTAGATTTCCAATGATATGCTACATGCCATGCTTTGTTGAGTGATTCCTTAAGAACCCCTTACACCTAGCCTTTGAGTGTCCCAGCGCCACCAAGACACCTCCAACTTTGAACAGCCATAACTTCTAGCCTACTAGTCCAAATCACGCGTTCTTTAGACGGTTAGAAGCGTATTTACAAGAGCTTTCCGTGAATGTATGACATACCACTATGCCCTTCATAACCAAGGCACTATTGCGCCTTGTTTACTCAGGAGTCTCTCATTTCTCCCTTCTTAGCCTATTGCAAGGCTTGGGAAGTCACCCCCAAGGTCCCCCTTGCTCGTTAAGGCACTTTAGGCACCCTAAGGAGATGGAGGCGTGACAGCAAGGCTCTCAATGACTCCATACAAGGTTCCTAAAGCACTCCAATATTGCCCTTTTTCCATTAGAAAGTCTATGATCTACAAAATGGGCTTCTCTGTACCATTTATTTCATTCCACCATCCATGCTCCAACCACTTTGAACGCACCTTAGGCGCCATGATGCTCTACAAATCTACAGAACATTCAATTCATAAATTAATAGAAAAAAAGCATCTTCTACAAGGTACAATGATTTCTTTGTGATGATGAATGTAAATTGCAATGAACCATGTGTGACTCTGAACTTCAAGTATAGAGAACCAAATGTCCAATCTTTGTAATCTTTTTTTCTATTAATTCTAAAAAGCGAAGTTTTTTTAAACAACATGGACCTAACATTAGCACTTTGACACCAAAGTTCTATGACAAAGAACTATGATTCAGTTCTTTGTTAACAAAAAAAGGATACAAAATGAACCTTCGGAGTGAAATCAAAATCTTGGGAAATTCAAATGATTTGGTCATACTACTTATATTTTTCAAAAATGGGGTTGCAAAGTACAATTCTTCTATAAAATGAAATACATATTCATGTTCTCTATATGAATGAACAACACCTCTACACTTTCATCATAAATCTTAATTGCATAAAAGTACATGATAACATTTTACTACAACAAATCAAACCACGTTCATTTAACTTACAATCTACTCTTCCAAAAATCATGTCCACGCAAAAGAACATTGTAGGTGACATTCTTCCTTTTTTTGGCTACAAGTACCAACACTAATCTCATTTTCTTCCTCACTTATCAATGTCTATGTATGCTACATTTGTTATAACACATTTCATTGTCTTTTTCTTAATACTTCTAGATAATCGTTATCTTTGCTATTTTTGAAAATAATGATTAAAAATGATTAGACATTTGAATATTTAACGTAATTGGCATTGCATTTCATTGTGAATTCAAACAATTATAGTAGGAGTAGGCATTCCAAGAGAGTGGATATTGTTTCCTATAGGATAGGTCATTGTCCATCACTTTCTAGTATGTATTAAATCAAAGTACAACTAAAATAAATAAATAAAGTATAAAATCACATGCACTTCTTACTATGTAAGAAGTGTTTCTTGTCATATACCACAACCTAGTACATTTCAATTTCTTGTTCATTAAACATTTACTTTGACATTTATAAAAAAATTAATTCATAATGTAATCCATTCTTTACCTTCTACAATATTGATTAGACGTTTTGTAAGACCAACATTTTAGGTTCAATTTCATAGATGCAAAAAATGGGTAGCTGATGTCACTTAAAATAATAAGTTCTCTTTCCTCATATTTTTCATTGTTTCCACTTGTAACTTATAAAGTTATTGACACCCACTTTTGCACTACTTCATTGCAACATCAAATGCTTCTATACATTTTGAGATTCAACATTGACAAGTGGACACCCTAATAATTCAAATGTTGTTTCTTAATCTTAAAAAAATGCCAATACCTTAAAAGATTTGGTTTAAGTACCTGATATGCAAGTTTCAATTGTTTTGTAGGCAGTCAAACGCTACACAACGCAAGTGATGGTACTGTAAGTTTTTCTACTATTGTGCTTCACCTCATTCAATCCTCCCCTACAAAGACATGGCATAGCCTCTTTCAATATGAGCATCTTGAGCATCACTTCTCTTGTAAACATGAATTAAAGAACCAAATCAAATCTTATAATGTGTAAGTATTTCCTACAAAAAAATAAACTTCAGCAAATACAAGTAGTTGCAATTTCCAAACCAGTGTTCACAACTTCTCTAGATAACTTTAGTAGTAGACATCTTAGGTGCCTTAATGTTCTACAAATCAAAATAAACTAAGAAATTTAATAACCAAGAGAAAAGAAAAATACTCTAAACAATTTCAGTTTCATGTAAGTCCCTAGTCTTCCATACTAAGCAATGACCAATAAGGAATAATAACAATTGTAGCACACACACTTCATAGAGGTTAGCATAAATTCAATTTACTTCAATGCAAAGCAAAAGAGGAAAAAACAACCACAAATACAGAGTCATTGAAGGGACTACTTGTGCAAATCTACATTGAACCTCTCAATAATTGCACTAAAAAACAAGCACCTTGTGCAAACACCACAAGGTTGACTATTGGATGTTGAAGCAAAGTGAAATTTAACCAACGAAGTCCAGGTTGACAAAACAATACTACATAATGGTCTTTCTATACCCACATTGAAAAATGTGGGTGAAGGTTTGATAGTTCGTAGTGACAATTTTGTTATCAAATATAAAAATGTAACCTCTCCATCTACTTTAAACTATCTACATGTGTTGCTAGAAGAAAATCGTATGCAACATAAATGAAAACTACGATGTTGAAAAAAATTAAATAAAAATAAAAATTGAAATGAAAATAAAAAAGAATGAATATAAAACATAATGTAATTAAAAAACTAAATTGAAATAGTAGAAAATAAATTTTTTTCTAAACCAAAAAATGTTCATATAAACTCGGAAGAAGAACAAATAACATTTAACTTGTAATGTAATCTTATGAAAATTACATTGCAAACAACTGAAATGTACAATGAACAATGTAGCTAAATGAAAGTGGAGTTCAAGAAACAAAACGTTTTCTAAGAATGGCTTCCAAGTTTTTACTACTTTGTAATTCCTCTGAACTAGCCAAGCACATTAAACTTGCATGTGGCTTTCATATTTACCTACTACTTATAGAGTACATATCCAAAGAACCTAAATTCAATGTACGAAGTGCACATTGTAAGACATTAGTCAATTTCAAATACCTTCCAATACATACTACCACTATTTGAAATGGTTGGATCCAAAATCTCTTCTCCCCTATCACTATTTCTGAAGTTTCCTAAAAGAATTGTTCCAACTCCTAATATGGAAGTGATAAATTTTGATAATTGTAAAATTCAAAAATTTACACCAAGTGCTTAAATAATTGAGTGCTATGTATTACACACACAAAATAAATATGAATTCCCTCGGATTCACATGTAGGAGCACATTAGTAGTAACAACCTTCTTCTATTTAAATAATCATTGAAGAGAGTCATTGCTACATTGATATAATTTGAACCTAAATTAATCAACTATTTTAACCTATAAAAAAAGAACAACTCTTATTTCGATGATTTATATTTCATAAATCATGTTCATTTCCTTCATATGAATTTAGTATAAGTCCTCCACTAGCCACACCGCAATAAAGCACTTATACCTTGGTGTTGGGGATGCCATCCTTTTTTACCTTCATTTCATTCTTTCGAATGACTACTTCTATGATTAGTGAAACCACATTAATGAAATAATTAAAATTAGGTATTAATTTACATTGTTGGATTATGTACTATTTCTAAAGTATTAGAGTTACTATTTTGTACATTCTCTCCAATTCTGGCTTAGGAAAACAAATTTTTCATGAAAGCTTTTTCTCTCAAGTATTTCCATTCATAGTAAATAGCATTGATGATTAAAACTATAGATTAAGGGCTAAAATTTTTTATAGTAGTTTTACACATGTTCGAATTTTGTTTTAGTTTCACTGACAGTGATCATTTCTTGATGTTCTTGACAGTCATCACAAACACTTTTGGAATTGGATCACTGGGTCATAATTCGAAATGTGCATCTTCATACTACTTCTTCAGTGCTTTGCGAAGCACTTTTCATTTGCCTTAGGGAGAAGAATGTCATTTTACAATGGACAAAGTCATTTACATTTTTTTCTGTCTCTCAAGGTACGCTCACTTGCTTATCCACCAAATCAATACAAACCAAGTTGTTTGTAATCCATAAGGTAGTTCTCATAGGAAGTAATCAAAAGACAAACTATGGCAAAGAATACCATAGTAGCAGTGGAGATTATCAAATTTTCGTTGTATAGTAGACACAAATATTTGCAGGAGGAGGATACGAATGAGATACTTCAAACCCTTCTATAATTCACTTGAACTCATAGATTGACTAGATTACTTTTGAAATAAAACCATAGTTGCATTACTACTAAAGTTCTGATCTACTCATTTGTCTAGCAAATCACATGTACTCTATAGTTTTGCAAGTGGTCTTCCCCTTCATTTGCCCTGATTTATGAAGAATGAACAGATGTACAACTTCAAAAGGTAATTTAACCTCCTGCAATGCTATGTGCACAATGAAACATGCTAGCAACAAAGTTTTTCTAAATCCTTAGTGCCCAAGGATATAATAGTTGCTTACATACTAAGATCCATCACTCGTACTTCTTAAACAATTTTCTAATACCGTATTTTGTTTAGAGGTTGATTTTTCTTGCTTGTCGTCCTCTTGTGGTTCTAAATTCTGTGAACAGGGAAAGCAGTCGTCGAGGAAAGCAACAGCAGGTGGAGACATTCTCATTTTCAAAAATTGGTGGAAATATGTAGTAGTACATAGATGAAGTTCAATAGTACTAACGAAATTGAAGAACAATACAACAGACAAAGAGGAAGTGAATCAACAACCAAGCCTACATCAAATTTGTTTTCTTGAAAACTCAATCTAGCAAGAAGAACACAATGGACTGAAATTCAAAGACCTTACTAGCTAATCAAAGAGCAGCAATGCCACAACATTGAGAACACTGGTAATAGGTTCATGAGCCCCAATTGTTGAACGTCTGCGCTTGCAGTAAGTACAATAGCAAAATTCCTTCGTCGTCACAGATTATTGTAGAAATCCTCCTATGCAAGACTAGCCCAAATTTTTTTGTGAACCTATAGAACCTGCACAAGGGACATGAAGAAGCAGATTGAAGTGAGAGGTGTAGCAGCAACGAATAACGTGGACTGTGTTGCGCAGCACATGGTACACAGCAAGCGGTGTGCTTGGCACCTTGGCACGACCCCCTAAACTGTGGCAAATCGACCCTTACACCTTGACCTTGGCACGAGAGGAGGAGCTGCAGCGCAACGCGTGAGAATCGCCAGTCCAAGGCGGTACGAGAGGAGCGTAGTTGCTCGAGGGCAATGCAGAAAACAATTCCTCAACGACAATTAATCACTCAAGTCAGGAATTCAAAGTTCAAATCAGTAGCGAGGTAAGAAAAGAATCACCTCTCTCTCGAATTCTGTGACTTCTGCTAGTATTCCATCAAATGCGAATCACCATCCACCCTCCCAAATCTGAAATTTGCAAGCAAACCTATGTACAACCAACATAGCGTAGTGAAAAAAAGTGCAATAGAAAAGGAATTCATTGAAACCTGGTGAACAATGACCTTCCATGCATGCGGAGGGTCACTATTCATCAGGGTTCCAACTTCAGTCCATTGTTCATTCGGGTTCCAGCTTTGGTCCTCTGTTGAATGAATTTTTAGACAACGACGATGTGAATTTGAAGGAAGAATTTGTTCTTCACAAGAATATAGGGCGAAGCGTAGGATTACATGTTTTGTCATGCAGAGCGAGCACACTAGTCCCTTCAATATTGCACATCTCCCGCAGCCTCCAATTTCCACAAATTGTACTAGTCACTTCCTGAAATTAAGGTAGGAGAGGATTAGATCATGAAGAAATGTCAAAGTTGTAGAAATTGAGGGCCGCAAGGAAGCCAAATTGGAAAGAAATTGACTAAAGTATGATAATTGAACCCGCATTAGAAGAATTTGTAGAAGAATTGTGCTCACCTCACTACTACGCACGAATGGCTGTGTCGTCGTTTCAAGTGTTGTCGAAGTCAATCTCTACCTCCAACAGCGAGACAAAAATGCGTGCCAAAGCAAGGCAATAGAGCTGATTCTTTGCACCAAGTGAACTTGAACGGGAAATCCTTCGCTAAAACCTTGGAGTCTTCACCTCAAGGAATTAGGGTTGCAGTCTGTTTGCATGGCTCCCGTTTGTTGCTTGTACTTCGTCAGCCAAGTATTTCTATTCATTCAACTATCATCGGATGAGAAGGATGAATGTTTACGATTAGTGTAGAGGCCTTGTAGAGGTTGAAATTTAAATTTAAAGTAAGGCAAACAAACCTACGACAAGCTCAATTAATTATTTTTCTTGTTCAAATGTGAGAAAAAATTTAAGTTTTCCTCCACGTATGGTGAAGCATGAGGAATGGAGAGAGCAATTCAAATTTCAATTTAAAGACAAATTATGAATGTTTTTTGAATTTTTGAAGTGTGTTTCCAAGTCAACCTATAACAATCCATGTAGTACCCCAAGACCATCGATAACTATACTATTTGATCATGAGAGCACCGAAAGCATATTAAATATTTCCTATCATGGCTAACATGAGTTTGAGACGAAGGAATAGAAAAAGAAGTTTTTGTAATTATATAACCCTAAAAACAGTGGAAATGTCCTTGGGGTACCTCTGTACCACCTATATTTAGCTTTTATAACTTCTCAACTATGATGTAATAGACTACTTATGATACAATTTTATTTACATACTTTAATGATAATTAATTAACTTTGCACATGAAAATATTTGGTCAATGTTTTATTGATCAAGTACCACAAAATACACAGTACATTGTATAGCCACAAAGGGCTCTCTTGTCCTTCTAGGTTAATATGAGGAAGTTGAGAATTACTGAACAAATCATAAAGAACTCCATCCCCATCAGTTGAAACTTTCATTTTGGCAAGTAATTTAGCTAGCTAATGTAGTCCTCATCTTATTTTCTAGATAAAGTGTACTTATGATTGATGGAAGTCTGTTGTGGGTGGTTTTGTTAGTGTCTTTATTAGATAGTTGGTTTGTTATGGTGTTGGTTTTATGTAACCCTTAAATGTATGTGACTATATTTTTACCAAAAACGCTCAAAAACTACCGTTTCTATTGCACTTACCAGATTTTTTTTAAAATACAGTTTTGAACAACTGTATACAAATGATGTAGTATTACCCTAGTTTTGGGAACATGTAGAAAAAATTACAGAAATTTCCACCGTGTAGATTGCAAGATATTAGCATTTGTAGTGACAAGAAGCCGTTTTTTGACCCTCCAAAAATCTGAGTAGTTGTACTTGATAATGTCAAATATTCATAGAAAAGTGTCCACAACGTTTCTAACTCTTAGTATTCATTCTTCAAGTCATATTGACTACATGCTTGAAAATGTTAGATCAATTGGAATTGTACAACACATAGGAAAAAAACAATTTCAAATTTTTATTTCAAGAATAAGGTTTTTTCAAAGAATTTTTTTTGCTACTTGCGCTATGCACCAAGCAATGAAAAGAACATATCATACAATAATTTCTCAACCATGTATTCAAAAGTTATGAAAACTCTTGGGCTTTAAAGGTATTCTTGTGGTAGAAGTTGTGTGAAAATTTTAAAGAAAAATAATAAAAACTCCATTCTTAGTGAGCTGCCCCAAATTGCTATGTTGCCAAAAAACACTATTTCATCATTTAGGAGTCTTTTGTTATTGAGATTTTTAGGATTATTGCAAAATTCTAGTTTGCATCTACTATTAGTGTAATTTCTATTTTTTTAAATAGCAACTATTGAAGTTAGTTAATTGATTATTCAAGTCAAATGTGCATAGATTTCAATTACAATAATAAATTTTGACCTAAGAGGTAGTTCGTTTTTCAGCTTGGCCAATCTAGGCTTATTAGAAAAAATCACTTTTATCAAAAATAAAAATTTGAAATTGGTTTTTTAGATTCATATATACATAGGAAGCATTGAATCACTTCATTTTGATGATTGAGTCAAAAGTTATGAGATTTTTTAGTGTGTGGGAAAATACAAATTTTCAACTTTAAAATGAAATTAGAAGTCATTAATTTAAGTCTATTTTTATTATTTTAAAAAAAAATGTAAAATAATAGGTGTAGATTGTTTATTACAACATTACCACAAGTGGGATTGGCATTTTTCAATTCCATTGTGTTTTTTTTAACAATTCAGAATTTTTAAATCATTCTCTTCATCTTCCTATTTACTAATTTTTTTCCTCTCTTTTGCACTCTTCCAAATGATTTGAAAATTTTGAAGTATGTAGGCAACTTCACTTGAAGAATGAATCTAACTAAGCACCACCGAAATGTCAAATTCTATCATACGAATGTGACATTCTGAATTGCAGCTCCCAGTATTTTTACAGGACTACAAAAAAAATTTGTCACTTCAAATGCTAATATATTGGAATGTATATAGTGTAATTTCTTAAATTTTTTTCCACATCTTCTCAATCTAGCGTACTACAAGATCCTATGGTTTCATGTGTCCAAAAATGATACTCAGAAAAAATGTGGTATTTGTATTAGAAATAGCACTTTCAAAGAGTTGGTGATAACATAGTGAAGGAATTGTAGGGTTTAACCTAGAATGAAGAAATCATTATTAGGTGATTTTTTTTTATATTTTGTAAGAGCTTCATTTTGTTTCATTACTATTTGGTGTTCTCTAAATTCCTTACACGGTGTAGGAGCTAAATTTCCACTTCTCTATATTTATATGAAAACAGATTGAAGACACATGAACATGAATGAACGGCAATTGCATAGTGTACAACAATGTGAACAGTGATTGTGGATGATTGATTGAAGAAAATTGCCATGGAAGCATTGGGGAATCCAATGGTTTTTAATGCCATAGGCAGTTCGGTGGTTGCAACAGAACAAAGGACTATAGGGGAAAAACTAACGCATGTGGTACTAGCAAGATTTTTCCAAGAAGAGGACCGTGTACCTACCAATGCAGTGCCGCACACTACGAATGGGATGCTGCAACTTCTTGGGGATGATGGGAGTCTTGTAGGAATTGGAATGGTAGATACGAGCTTTATATGTGGTGATGAACTTCATCACCGAAAGTTACATCCCTTTGAAATAGCAGTTCATGTTACACATGCCCTAGATGATAGGAAATGGGTAGGTGAGGTAGTGGGGAAGTTTCTCATTGATTGCCTAGATAAGGTAATACGATGGCGCCAATCTTCAATCTGTTGGGCATGGTCATCAGAAGTGAGAACAACGAGCACAATTGGAATTGAAGGACAACATTTTTCATTCCCTGCTGTTCCATCACCGGAATACGATTTTCATGACATAGAGGACAACCCGAGCGCTTCAAATGTAGCACCACCAAGTCATGGCGAAAGAAGTACAACCGAACGAAGTTCTCCTATGACACAAGAATCTGAAGCTAGTACTGCGAATGTACTTGGGGTACAAGGAATTCCTATACATGAACCAAGGAGGAGGTATTCAATGACAAATCAGAGGGCAAGGGTGAGAAGTCCAAGAGAACAAGGAGAGTCAACTAATGAGAAAGTTACTCTTGAAAGTGTGGTATGTGTGAAGCAGAAAGGAGTATGTAAACGCAATTGTTTACATGATGTTGATGCAAAATACATATTGGATCAACAGTATATGGCATGGGGTCAAAAGTACGAAGCAAGAGCTACATGGATAATGCAAATGTTGAATGCTTTCTACACTCGCACTAAGAGGCATACAAGAGACAAGTATGTGACAAAATTAGATGGTAGAGTTGTTTGCAATGCTTGCTATGCCATGGCGTTGGGTTATCCTCAAAGGCGTTTTAAGCAGTTGAAGACATCACATAACATATACAGCAGAGTGGCAGCAGTTCATGGAAATACATGTCAAGGGAGGGAAAGTGCGAAAATGTTAGCTACTAGGGAAAGCCTTGACATTTTTGTGAATGAAGCTGGATGTCAGCAACCTCATAGATCGGTACAAAGGAAAGTGAACAATGCAGTGCTACCACTAACTTTGTTGCCAATGAATACAACCAAGCTGGATGTGTTCCAATACGTGAATGAAGAAGTGAAGAAACTAGTGGATAGTTTTGAGTTGTCAATGAGCTCATTCCATCACCTTTGGCGAAAGGAGTTTCCACATATGCAAATTCCACCATTCTCAAGGTTCTCAAAGTGTTGTCATTGTTGGGAGTACAAGTGTGGAATGGAGTCCACAACAAATGAAGCAGCAAAGGTGAAGATAAAAGAATTGTACATTGTGCACATTCGAATTCAAATAGAGGAAAGGCGAGATTATTGGTTGTTCAAGAGATCTACAATGATCACTCCTAACATTTTTAGGTGTTTGATTGTGGATGGTATGGATCAAAATACAACCATGATACCAAAGATGAGGCAATCTATGAAGAACATCAAATCTCGATTCGTGAAGACTCATCTTTGTGGGGTTTTGGTACATGGGATTGGTCTATACACAAACGTGTGGATAGATGCTCACCACAAGCATGATAGCAATCAAATCATTGCATCTGTGATGAATGTAATATGTGAAATGAAATGTAGGAAAGGGTCCTTGCTACCAACATTGAGGATTCAAGCAGATAACACCATGCGGGAGAACAAGAACATCTACATGTTTGGCATATGTGCAGCATTAGTTGGACTCGGTTTTTTCAAAGAAGTGCATCTTTGTTTCTTGATCGTTGGACAAACACACAAGGGCATTAGTCAGAGATTTAGTGTGATTTCAAACGTCCTCAAGCGAAGAGACATAGATACACTCAAAGAGATGTTGCAATTGGTAGAGAAAGGGACATCGTATACGAAGGCTTTTGTGAAGGCTAGAAAGCTCAAACACGTTCAGAATTGGAAGGCGTTTATAACACCTCATTTACTACGAGGTGGAAAGCAGTTGACGGGTATAACATTTCCACATCATATGAGGTTTTATGTGGAAAATGAATTAGTCTGTGTGCGACACAAGCATTTCAGTTCAGATGAATGGGGCCTAGAAAGAGGGCATTCATGTTTGAACTCACTACCGAGTGTAACAGAGAAACCTGACCTCGTAGAGGTGTTTGCAACTGATCAAAGAGAATTAAAAGCATTGGACAAGTTCATTGCTTATAAACAAAAGTTGATTGTGAGAGGCATTGATCGGATGAAGAACATGGAAGTAGTGGACAAAACAAATGAACTCAAGGATTATCTAGTAGATTTCCCACAACAAAATAGAGAAGGGGCCCGTGAATTATTGTTTTGGCCAAGCGATATATTGAACAAGAGCGAGGATGGAAATGTTGTTCCAAATGTGGAAGAAGAAGGTATAAATTCAAATGTAGTAGTTGATGTATAAGGAAATACAACAAGGAGTGCTACTATAGATTTGATTATGGCAACAATGCCTAATCCAGTGAGGAGGGGATATTTTGGACCTCGTAGGGATAGACCTCCACAAGAAGTATCCCAAAGAATGACTTGAGGGAGGAATAGAGTTAGAAATCATGATGCAATAGTAGAAGTAGTACAAGATGGAAATGAAGATCCCTTTCCTCCATTCAATCTAGAGAATGACATTGTTGTAGGCCAATTTGTGGCTCTTATTGTAGAGTTGAGGGAAGTAAGAGAAGAAGTACCTTTCTACCTAGGAAAGGTATTGGAATTTGGTCAAGGGAGATGGGCCTCAAAGATGAAAGTCCTATGGTATTGGCCTACTATGAGATCTAGAGCAAAGGAAGAAGCAAGTAGCAATAGAATGAGGTACTCAAATTGCATGGAATCTACATGGGAACCATCTAGGGAAAGGTTTTCTTGGATTGAGAAGGAAGCTACTATATATTCATGGATGGATGTCTTTCGTTGAGATAGAATTGGTCACATGATAGGGTTGAACATCACAGGGCATGGTATACAGACAGAGGAGACCGTGATCATTCCTATTGAGGCTAAACCACGTCTTATGGAATACATGGCGATGCAAATGGAGGATATAGATGATGAACGTCTACAGAATGATTTGAATATGTACTAGAGAAGTATCATGCTATGCACTATGTTATAGACTTTTTAGTTGTAGACATGTAGATATACTTTAATATAATTTTCCCATAAATATACATTATGAGTAGTGTGGAGTGAAAGTGTACAAGGTTTTCTGAAGTAAATGAAAAGTTTGGAAGAATTTGATGAGTTTTCATTGAAAATATTGTTCAAGGAACAATGAATGTTGTTTCAGAAAATCCAACCCCCACCCCCACCCATAATATTTGAAATTGTATATTGTAGATGGCGTACGAGCCAAGTGCAATGTTGCATGTACTAAGTGCAAAAATGTCTAATTCGGTGTAGTCTACATGTCACAACTACATTATTGAGAGAAAATCATAGCACAACAACGCTAGTATGTGAGCCTAGAAATGAGAGCCTATGAGCCTTGAGCCTAGGTGTAAGTAGATATTCTACAACTATTGAAGGTGTTTATAACATACATACTTATAATATGAGTATCCTACAACCATGTAAGGTGTTTGTAACATAGGTACCTATAATATAAATATACTATAACCATGAAAGGTGTCTATTACGTAGGTACCTAAACTATAGACACCCATAATATAATTAGACATTTATTTTATAAACATCCTATAACCATGGAAAGTGCCTATAATATAGGCACCTAAACCATAAACACCCATAATATAATTAAAGGCACTTATTATATAAACATTCTATAACCATGGAAGGTGCTCTTAACATAGGTACTTACGACATAGACACCTATAATTATAAACATCCTATAACTATGGAAGAAACCTATAATATAGGTAGCAACAACATAGAAGCCTAGGCTCCTAAGCTCATGGGCTCAAGATCCTAGGCTCAGATGCTAGCAATCGTGAAGCATAGCATGTCAATTTTAGAATGTAAGGGGATATATGCTCTATAGTGTCATCACTTAAACAACCACACATCAAAATCCTAGATATTATCAAATTTTGGATGAAAAGTAAGCAATTAATGTTAAGACCCTTTCTAGATTCTATTTGCCATAACTAAAAAATTTATTTGTCAAAGTTGGCAACTTTGACATATACTACTCTTTATTCTACAAATAGTTAGTTGGTGTGATAAAATAATGGAGATTCATCTTATTTTTGCACTATACTATGAAATTTGCAGTTGATTAGAGGTCAATATGACAAGTTGTATAGGTGAAGTAAACAATGGATCCACCCTCTGAAGTCTAAATAATGGACCTCTTTCATGCATTTTTCATGCATTTTTGACAAAAAGAAGTTTACATGAATTTGTAAAGACACTTAAATAAGAATATTTGCACCGGAAGAATTTCAGAAGTAACCAAAGTAGATGGAAAGTACTTTTGATCCTTTCAAATATTCAAAGACTCTATCCTACCATGTCAAGACTAGACTATCCAAATCTAAATTAAGTCAATTTTTTCTTTCTACTCAAAAAATTTTACTTTATTATTTTTTAGACACAATTGATTAGTAATGATGGAAAATAAAAATTTACCGCTTTATTGTGCATGTCCAAAATACATGTGAAATTATGGCATATCAGTTTTCTTATATATATGGTTGTTGCAAGAAACACCATCCATTTTGCGTAGCATTTTGAAAAACGGTTTGTATCTAACACTATAACTTTTGAATTCTAAACCTAATGCCCAAAACAAAAAATATAATCCAAGAATTTTTTATTGTAATCATACCCCTTATTTTTCCAAATTTTTTTTGAAATCATTTTATATTGAAAATCAATTTTGTGAAGTACTCCTATTTTAGATCAAGTTTTTTTTTATACTAAATACCGGTTTAAATTAATGATTTTGGGTTGAAATTTCTATGGTATATTCCTATAGTAGGTAGACATGTCCCTATTAAAGGGCATCTAAAAAAATTATTTTATGTCCACATTTGTGCAAAGAGGCCTCCCTTGTGTGCACATTTGTAAACATTAGAAATGGTTTTGACCTCATTTTCTGGGTCAAATCTCATCACCAATAAGTCCTCCCAAATGTCCAATTTTTAGTTTTGTTAAAAATTGATTTTCCTATTCTTTAAAAATTAAATTGTACAACTATGTATTTTCTTCACCAAAATTGTATGTACAAGAATCTATCCTAGTAAATAAAATTTGGAAATTTTAATTTGTAGAAAATAGGAAAATCGATTTTCGACAAAACAAAAAATTATTCATTGGAAAAGACTTCATGGTGATGAGATTTGATTACAAAAATGACGTCAAACCCATTTCTAATGTTTACAAGTGTGCACACAAGGAAGGCCTCTTTGCACAAATGTGGAGGACATAAAATAATATTTTTTTAGATGCCCTGTGGTAGGAATATGTCTACCTACTATAGGAATATAGTGCAGAAATTTCAACCCAAAATCATTAATTTGAACTGGTATTTAGTATAAAAATTCCCTAAACCTCAAAGTGTGACATATTAACAAAATTGACATTTAAATATAAATTGATTTTTTTTATTTCCAAAAAATAAGAAGTATGATGACAATCAAGTATTATATATATTAAAATTTATTTATTTATTTATTTATTTATTTATAAAAATTTAGGGTTTTTTTAGGGTTTTTTTAGTTTTTTTTTTTATATATATAGTTTTTTTGGCATTGGGTTTTTAAGTCAAAAATTATAGTAGATGACAAGAGAGTCACTCTAATTGTGATGTGAAAACATGTTAGTGTTTTTGCAATGACCCTATACAAATGCCAATTTTGTTTTCATTGAATCTTCATGCATAGTGAAACTGGATTGAACACAATTTAGTATGCTTTATTTAGACATCATATGAAAATTTGTTTCAAAGTGTTGTTTATTAGCTTAGAGGTGAACCAAAAATCAACACTAGGCTCTCCTAGGCACTCATGTTCTAATAGTGAATCATGGATCTCTAAGGGGCAGGAAAAATGTTGTTGCTTGTATAGTTTCTAGTGACTTCTGAACTTTGAAATTCAATATATTTCCAATGTTTGAATATTTTAATATATGATCAATTTGAAAACATGATAAAATACAATATATTATCTAAGGCCACTTTAAATTTAGGGGCTATGGTTCCAATTCCTTATTTATTGGAGTTTGAAGTGAAAAAAATATATATTAGTATCCCTTGATATAGATACACTCTAAAATTCAAACAGATTGATCAATTAAAAGTAGATTGTGTTAAGAAGTTTTAGCTTAAATTTTTCCCTCTAGATAGTTATGCTACATAAAATCACCGTATATTTTTGTTTCTATATTTGTATGATTAAAAATCATATATTATTTTATTTTTATTAGTTATATTTCCATGATTCATTTTTCTCATGATTTCAATTTTTGAATGATATTTTGTGTAAGAATCTTTAAGTGTACTTAATAATGAAATTCTAAATCTAAAATTAAAATTGTGCCTTCTTCACCATCAAAGTATTGTCATTATTTGGTCAAATTAATATTCAATGAGAAGTTTCAAAATTCAAGACTTTAGAGGCAATTTCTTGTAGCAAACTAAGATGTCCACATTTGAAATCTATGTATATAAATTTACTCAAGTGGGGATCTCTATAGGAATTTGGTCTAGTATGTGCAATGATAGGATATTTTTAGGGGACAATTTATAGCCAAAGCAGAAATAAAAAGGTTCACTATCATTATTTAATTTTCTAAAATGGCCTAATATCATTACTTATATTACATGTGTCAATACTAATTTTTGTAGGCTACATTCTTCACAAGGAAAAAAATTAATTGAAAAGCAAGGTGAAAGCAAAAGTGTTAGAATTCTAAAAAAATACAAAAAAAACAAGCAAGAAATTCAATTTCTTTTCATGCATCTATTTAGATGTGTTTTCAAATAATGAATGATCATGATTCAACATAGTTATGTGTATATTGGAAAGCATCAAAGAGGTTGAACAACACATACAAGGGAATAACAAAGCATGAGCACTACAAACAATGGGAAAACATTCATTGTGTTTGCATAAAATTATTTCCTTTACATGTGTACACAAAATACATTCTTGGAAACAAATTACTCTTTGTATAGGGAATTTTGTTAAAGTGGCTTATATTCCATACACCATTTTTAGATTGCACAATTTAAACCATAAAAATGCCATCTAGAACTAGTATGCATTTCAAATTGCGCAGTCAAAATCATAAAAGTGCCATTTAGGAAAGGTATACATACATCTATGACCACACAATCCAAACCATAAAAGTGCCAAAGTTGCAGAATGCCACCATATTAACAAAATTCCCTATCTACATATCCTTCACAATTCAAATGTGTTCACAAACATAAAATTAGCATTGTCATTTCCATCACAACATAGTTGCCACAAAGTCCATACACAATCCTCAATGTTAAGGATGCAAAATTATATACATTACTACTAAACCCAATACCTAAAGATTGCAAAACCTTGAGCTAAAACAATCACTCTTGGTAGTAGTAGGTTCATAAAACCTTGAAGATCAAATCATCTCAAGCACAAATATGAACTATTTCTTTAGACTGTACTTCAAACAACAACTGGCTACACACATCCTAAACAACATATAGACACACCTTACACTTTAGACTAAAACTCTAAATAACAATATGCTTCAATGAGAAACACACCC
Organism: Straminergon stramineum; assembly: GCA_963920665.1. Lineage (NCBI taxonomy): Eukaryota > Viridiplantae > Streptophyta > Bryopsida > Hypnales > Calliergonaceae > Straminergon > Straminergon stramineum. The sequence continues at coordinate 11,748,927 of OY987267.1, read as the reverse complement.
TAAACTTAAAGACCAAATCGCCTCAACTCTTAATACAATATGAACCATGAAACCCAAAATGTCAAAGTGCCTTAACAACGGATTACCAAAGAAAATAAGCGTACAAACACACATCTAAACAACAATTCACATATACTAAACCCCAAACTTCAAGCCATGCACACTCTAAATGTTGAAAAGCAACACTTGGAAGACCTTGAAAACCACAACCTTATAAACCAACAATTAGTCTTGGCAACAACAAACCTATCAAACCTTGAACATCAAATTATCTAGGCTACAAGCACATCCTACACCTCAAGACTATAAAAGAACAAACTATGGATCTCCTCAACAATCGTGCAAGAATATAAGCACAAGAGATCAACACCCTAAAACACATTGCCATTGCTTCATCTAGAAACGTCAAACCTTGAACACCCAAAAACACCTTACAAAACACTTGAACTCACATTGAGCAAAACACATAAAGTTCCCAAATTCTAGTTTGTGTTTCTCCAAAATGGGGATTTCATCCACAAAAAACCACATCTAACTTTTTTTTCATGCAACACAAGTGTAATTATATGTTACACAAAATAGTGTACCTAGATTCTACATTTTTAGCCTCTACAAATTTTTAATGACCTAGATTTTTAATCTATTCAAATTACTTCGAATGGATTTGTCTACTTTGAATGCTCCTTGATAAATTTATAAATCTTTTATAATTCTTGTTTCAAATGGATAAAATCCTATCTATATTATGTCATACATCATTTAAAAAATGCACTAAGTACCCTACCCTAGTAAATTTAAAAGTTGGTCCTTTGAATTTTGCAATAATCATTCTCTAAACATTTTTTTTAAATGATTTGGAAATTGAAATTTATGTCATTGTGCACTACAGCCTACTTTTTGTCATCAATGTCTAGTTTTATGTGTCATTTTTCTAGTCCAAAGATAGGTGTCTTATTTTGAGTAGAAATGATTATAGATGCACTTACCCTTTCATTTTAAACATGGATTTGGGAGGCAAAGTACCTTAACATTCAAGTTTTCCCACATAATCAATAATTATGGAATAATCATTGACTAGGCTTTCATGAATTGAGGTATAACATTTTAGACAAGAATTTGTAGGGGGTAGTTTTAGAAAAGGGTAGCAATTAGGTGTAGGAAAAAAATAACCCCAACAAAATTGGGTTATACAATTACTTGTGGGTTGAAGATCAACTTCTAATTATAATTGAAGATTGAAATACCTCCAAATATCTTCATACTACAAAGTTTTCAAACTTAAAAAGACCTTGATCTTTAGAATGATCATGGCCTACAAAATCTCCACCAAAGAATGTTGTAGAATTGTTCTAAATTTGAAGAATATATAATTTCATATTGATCCTTTAGTATTAGCTTGCCAATTAGAATTTTACCTCTTCCATGCAAAATAATTCTTAACATTTCTAATCCCTAAGAGTCCAATAGGGGAGATGAATGTAGATTTTGAATGGTCTTGGAAAATTAAATTATAATATGAGTAGAATCTAGACATCAAATCTCCATTTTCCTCCCTTTCCTAGACAAACTCATCTTGAATTTTGGTGAGTAATGTAGGCAATGTTGGAATTGAATTACTTTCTGATAATTTATTTCACCTAGTCTATGGACTTTGAGGTAGTTAGAGCACCATAGATCATTGGTAGTGTGAGCACCATGGGAGGTTTTACCACTAGCAAGTGTACAATACACCTAGTGAGTCTCTACATATTTTATGGTATTTAGAACAACATCTAGATAGTATATTATGTAGCTTAGTGGATGAAGGAAATACAATTGAGGTGAGCATATCTCTTAGCATCTCTCTTTTGTGAATGGATGGCAAGGTACACTCTCCCGTCTTTTGTCTATCTTTCTCATACTTTAGTAGCCAACACAAGTGGAAGCACTCTAGTGAACTCCAACAAGGAACATTTCATTTTACTAAGTAATGCCATGGGTAACTCCACAAAATTAAGCCTTTACTAAGGCTATATAGTAGTGGCTTGGTTTTCTAGTAAGGTCCTAGTCAATTTTCCTCGCATGTAGCTTTGGAAGCAAAGCCCCTCCCTTTTGCACTTCAATCTAGAACTTGAGCCTATATTGAAGATTGCATATAAAAATTAAATTGTTTAGGAATACAAAGTCCACGATTCAAAGTCATAGCATTCTTTAACAATTGTAAACTTTATTTGCTCTAGACCCCAAAAGAGGAGGAGAGGAGGCTTTGCATTGACATAAGCGACGTGTGAGGAACTTTGAGTAACACCTGATTGTAAAGATGAGCCACTCCTATAGAAACAGATCCTCCCCTTCTATACTACTTGTTATAGTAGTTTGCTCTTAAATCGACCTTAGATTTTAGTCAAAAATGGACATTTATTGGTCCTTAAACTATTAGTTCATACTTAATGAATGAATTAAGGATAAAAATGGTGCACATTTAAAACTCTAAGAGATTGCTTTAAGGTTTGAATATAGATGGTTTAAGCATGTGATTCAATCCAATTTTAAATGCACTCATAAGTGAACATTCTTGAAATTACATTGATTCAAAGCCAACTTTAGCAAGCCAACTTTAGCAAGCCAACTACTTTTTCATGAATGAAAAATTTGTGAATTTAATTTGACACAAGCATGGTCGCATTTAGGACCATGGTTTGTTATTTATTGCAAGTCCGCATGTTTGTTCTTGGTTTTCCCATCTCTCATTATAAACTACATGTGTATGCTTTTTGCCAAATCTACTATCATAAATAGGTGCCTATGACAGAAATTTTAAAAAATCCATAAGTAATTCAAAAATACTTGAAAAAATTCGAAACCACTTGTGCTCTAAACCGCATGGGTTTTTCTTTCTCTGAAAAATAAACCAGAAATATTTTCGTCCACAGAAGCCCATGAAAAAAGGCAGACCAGCCCTCAAATGGTCGCTTTAAGAGCAGACTACCTTATAAAGGCAATCACAAAAAAGACAAACAATTCAACATTCTCTGTATGACGCACACATGGCGCTGTCACCTTCTTGAAGACTTTTGTACCTCTCACGTCACGATTGCGTAACAAAACCAGAGCTTGGATTCCTCAGTTTCCACGAGGTTGAGAAAGCACCTCAAGAAGGTACCGGTTATGATGTTATTTGGATAACAACTCTGTACCGCACTCTCACGTTACCTGGAGGCAAGGAAAGTCTTCAGAAAATAATATAATCATCGTTGAGGATCGCAGTAGTTAAGCAAATAAGCCGAGTGGAATCTAATTGTGCTCGTACATCCAATTGAAGATTGAAGATCGAGGTCGTCATGTACATTAGCAAATCTGGCAAGCCTCTGAGAATTGAAGACGGTGGTGAAATAACATCGGAGTTAGATACCACTTCGATCAGCAGGAAGTAGCAGTTGCGACACTGTCGTTAAATATTTTGCAATGGATTTTTAGCGGTTCCGTAACTCGGCTAAAGACTTTGTGATCTATTGCGATTCATTGCAAAAGTGCTGCAAATTTGTTGCAAAGTCTTGGACACGGAACCAATGCATGTCTATGTCTAAACTGGTGCAAAAACTGGTGCAATCTCAAATAGTTGCAAAGAAATTAAATAGTGTTATACTAAACCATTGCAAAACTGTTGATAGATTTCTGACGGTCATTAGAAAACCTCGACAAAATCTGTTGCAATAGTAACCTTCCGGACTAAAGTTCGAAGTTTTCCTCAAGAATTGGGTTTTCCTGAAGCGATTTCTCAGGAGAAATTTTTTTGCATACCTGCAGAGGAAGCCATGGCGCCAATCATGCCCGTGGAAGTTCGTAACGCGCTCGCAGTGGTGGCGCTCAACGTGATTGCTTATCAGTTGATGACGAAGGTGCTGTGGAACGGGCTATGGGAGCCCCTGAGGTTTCGTCGCATCATGGGCAAGCAAGGTGTCAAGGGAATGCCGTTCCGGTTCCTAGTTGGCCAGCTCCCGGATCTGAAAGCGTACATAGACACAATTCCTGAAGTTGTACCCATCGACAGCTTCGCCTCTTGGTCACCGTCTGTCACGCCTCAGTACGCACTCTGCTTCCCAAAATTTCCAGGTAGTACATACTCCATCTCATCTTTTTCAGCTCTTGTGATGTACTCTGCGGTGTATGAATTCTGATAATTTGGTGACGCAGGTGAGAAGTATTTTCTCTATTGGTTGGGGAAAGAAACGCGCCTTGTGGTCCGAGATCCTGAGATTGCGAGAGAATTGTTTATCAGCAACTACGCGTCCTTGAAGTGGAGTCCCTCGAGGTTTTGGTTCACCCCTCTGCTTCTAGGGAACGGCTTAAATATGCAAGCAGGAGAGAAATGGGCGACGGAGAGACGCATAATCAATCCGTTCTTTCATCAGGACGCGCTCAAGGTTAGTACGCCACTGTAGTTAAAATTAAGTGTGTCAACCTGTTGAAGTGGGAGTGGCTATGGCGTTGTGTGGCATGATTGGAGTAGTCATCCGGAGGTCTGCATCTTGTAGGGAATGCTAGAGGCTATGGTGAAAGGGAGTGCGATGGGGATTCGCAGGTGGGAGGAGATTGTAGCCCAAGCTGGAGGCTCGGCGGAAATCGACATTGAGACAGATGTCCATACGATTTCCGGAAGAGTGTTGTCGATGACGGCATTTAGTGGCGACTTCGAGAAGGGAGTTTTGATCTACAAGACCCAGAAGGCGCTTGCCATGGAGCTTATGAAAACGATCCATGACCTCAAATTTTGGCTCATTCCGTTCTACAGGTAATTAAACCCCAATTTCCATCTTGTACTACTGCCTTGGAGCAGATGCAGTTACGCGATTTCCTTTCCATTGCAATCGCTGACCTCTAGGAGCTCCAAAACAGAAAAATGCCCACGAATCAAAACAGACATATTGACGAGATGCTCTCCAAACTCGGCAACCTCCTGCATGAACTCGTCCATAGCCGCCTGCAAGCAGTTCGCGACAAGGAAACAGGCTCCTTCGGCAACGACCTTCTGGGGAATATGCTCAAAGTTGCCACCGACGGATGGGAAGAACAAACGCCCCAGTTCAACTTGTCATCGGTTCTCAACAACTGCAAGTTATTCTACTTCGCTGGTCAAGACACAGTCGCCAACACAGTAATGTTCACAATGCTAATGCTGGCATTACGTCCCGAATGGCAAGAGCGTGCCCGCAAGGAAGTTCTGGAGATTCTCGGCGACGAAGAGAATTTCAATCCCAGCGCATTGACTCGCCTCAAAGTGGTACAAGCCCTAACCGTAATTCATTACTCTCGTCATCCCCACTCAAATCGTCAAATTCTCGTGCTAACACTTTCCGATTTCGGCAGGTAGGGATGATACTGAACGAGACCATGCGAACAATCACCCCTGCACCAGCGATCACGAGACTGGCAATGAAGGATTTGCATCTGAAGAACTTGTTCATTCCCAAGGGCATGACCATTGAATTAGCACTGGGCGCTCTTCACCAAGACAAGCAGTACTGGGGCGACGATGTTGGGGAGTACAACCCCGAGAGATTTGCGAATGGCGTTTCGGGAGCTTGCTCCCATCCGCAAGCCTTCAATCCGTTTGGGTTGGGGCCCCGGATTTGCATCGGCAACGGCTTCGCCGTGATGGAGATGAAGATCATCCTGGCTAGTGTGTTGCGACGGTTTGAGATTCTACCATCGCCGAATTACAAGCATTACCCGTTCTTCGTCTTTGTGACCAGACCCAAGTTCGGATTTCCCATCGTTCTCAAAGCGCTGTAAGGGAAACCCTGAAACGCTGCTGAGAACGCAAAACGTCCTTGTGATGACTTCACCTGAGACTGTAGGATGAAAAAAAACGTTTTTTCATACTCCCTCCGTCCCAAAATGATCTTCTTGTTGGCCTTAAAATTTTGTTCAAAATGATCTTCCTAAAGTGACATGGAAGTAGGTCCCATGGAATGAATCCCCTCCATGAAAAACTTGAATTTTTGTTTTTTGTGACAAGAATAGACCATCAGTGGACCATTCCTTGTAGACTTTCTCTATAGCCATTAATGCTCGTGAGGAGAATAAAAACAGTGAAGTGAAGTGAAGCTTCCGTTGGATTGAGATTTTTTTTGACACAAATGAAACAAAATTTCTTGAATTGGACTTGTGAACTCACTAAGTGTTGAGCTAGAGGCAAAAATTGGATAAATGCCCTGTAACTTATTGCATTGAGTGCTGACATTGTATTCAAAATCAGCCATGTTTTCTATCAATGTTTTCCTAGCCAGGCCACTTGAAGCTATCTAATGACTCTGGTCTGTAATTTTTTCTCTTGCAACAAAATTCAGTTTCATTTGTGTCAAAAAATAAATCAGCCATGCTTCTCTCAAGGCGAATCTGAGGCATGTAGAGAATCTCCACCAACATCTCTGAAAGTGCTCTAGGGCCCCACAGATGCCGGATAGGAGTAATGCCGTGGGTCATGATGCAGCTCCAACGTGGACAACACTAGTACAGGAATGGCAAAAGGCTTCATCGGGAAGACAGAAAAACTATAGAGACAACACGGGAATTGACAGAATAATTGGCTAGCGGTGCTCCTTAAAATTGCCTTAAAAATTCAATTTTAAAGTGCTTCAAAATCATAGTTTCAAAACTAATTTGAAACTCAAATTTGAATGACAATAGGAGTGCATTGAACTCTACTTACAATTCAATTTTTTTTGGAATTTTTTTTTAACCTTAATATGGAACATTCTATCTAATAGGAAGATCATTTGGGGATGGAGGGAATACTATTTTTTTTTTCTTCTAAAGTTGTTCAAGTACATTTTTAGTGAATAGTAGTTATGTCACACCTTCTATGAGAATGAAACTTCTATGAAGAATGAGAAGGTATGGAGTGAAAAGAGGAGTCAATAGGAGCCCTTTTCCATGAAGGTGTGACACCCCTTTTGAGAATGGAGAATGGAGAGAAATGGAGAATGGAAAAACTTCTTCATGCCCATACTTCACCTCGAGAAAAGAAAAAAACTTTTCAATCTTTAGAGAATGGGTCCTCTACAATCCAAGGAGCCATGAGGAGAAATGGAGAATGGAAAAACTTCTTCACGCTATGCTTCATTTCAAGAGGAGAAGAAAAAAAACTTCTCAATCATTAGAGAATGGGCCTTCTCCAATTCAAGGAAACTAGGAGAATGCCACGTCTTCATTCCCTAAAGATTAAGAATGGGTAGAAGAAGGTATAACAATCCCTTATAGTATTGCTAATTCCCTCACTATTATGATCTTATTGACATTTTTTAAAGAGGAAGATGTTAATCCGCAGATCACCCTTATATAGTATATTTGGGCCATTTCTTACTATTTACTCTTGTGTGAATTTTAGTCATAAAAATTATGCTTTTTGAATTTGAGTCTAACTAATGAAATGAAGCTTATCAAGTGTAGTTTCTACTCCAATTGGAAAATTTTGAAAAATTCCTAAGTTTCAATATTTTATAGCAATATGAACTTTGGACCTATAACTATGGTTTGTTCATTTTCTAATATTAGAGTGACATAATAACTTTGGGTTATAACACGATGTTATACACTATAATATACATCAATGGAAAAATTTTCAAATTTTTCAGTACTTTCTATATATAATATGAATTTTCTCCATTTTTTTCATAAAAAAATTCGTAGGAAAATTTGAAAATTTTAAGACTTGTAGTATATATATGACTTCATCTCTAAAAAATAAATATAAAATGTTTCATTTCTATCTAGTTGAAAAATAGTAGCAAATAGTGGTAATGGACATGTCCTCCATTTAACCCTAAATGGACAAAACTTATCACCGATGTAGTTAAGCCAAAAAAGATTCAATTCTTAAACCAATAGGTGCATCCTTCATTTCTACAATAACCTTGAAATTCATTCATTAGTCACTTTTTTGACCCTTAGGGATTTTAGTGTGTTAAAAAAATAAGGATATAGGTGCGAATAACCACTATTTTATAGGAGGGTATGAATTAATTTTTTTTTTAAATTTCACATGCTATCATTATGTAATTTTCTAATAGGAACTATTATTCCTTGCCCTATAATATGTTAAAGACATCCAATGCCATTTTTGATACCCTATATTACTCTAAACCCAATTATAATTATTAGCCCCCATGTTTTTAAAATATCCTATCATTTGTTTGCACGTAGGTTGCTAGTCCAACCACTCACTACTGCCCACCACGGCTTTTTTTTTCATTTTTTATGAAGTGCCAAAGTGGCAATATTAAATGTTATAATGGTGCTCCAAATTTCAACATTCATCTACATATTGGATAGAAAATATTATATCAAATGTCCATAATTCTATTTTCATCCACAATTGGGTGATATCATCGAAGATTTTTTTTCAATTCAAAGTTTTTTGGCAAAAAACTTCACGAATTTTTGCCATTTTTTAGCCAAATTATTTTTTTCTAGTGCAATCTGGCACTATAAAGCCAAAAAAAAAAGTCTTGCCCCCCACCCACCTAGTTTTGACCTTATCATCCTTCGTAGGTAAATCCTATCACTAAAGTGGGTTAATCCTATTATTGAAAATAATTAAATTCCAAGGCAAATTGGTGCATTCTTTGTTTCTCTAACTTCCTTGAAAGTAATTCATCAACAATTTTAATTGACAAAGTCCTTGTTGTGGATTAATCTAGTCAAAGAAATATGATTAGAATCATTTTTTATTCTTATTAAGTAACTATGTATCATAAATTTTTGCCTTTAAAGTGTCATATACTTTGGTACATTTTAAAATAATACATTAGAGACTCTATTACTTTAGAACTTTGAGATAGAAGGGAGTATAGAACATTTTCTATTCTTAAGCAACTAAAATCATAAATTTTTGCCCTTAAAGTGTCATACACAAAGGTGCATTTTAAAATAATCTATTAGAGATTCTATTACTTTAGAGTTGTGTGATAGAAGGGAAGATAGAAGGAAAAGGGAGGGAAATAGTATCAAGTGTTCCTACTTGAAAAAATCAATGTACATAGATTAAAATCCATTCCATGAAGTAGAAATATCCAAATTGTATGTATATTATATATGGTCTTTTGAATGATTTTATGACAATTAATATTGTACAATGATTTTAGTTCTTCAAAATGATTCAAAGTTTGGCAAATATATAATTATCAAGTTAGAAGTCAAAGTAAGGCCAAAATGTTGGATAAGGCAAAAAAGAAAAGGTTCTTCTAGTTTCAAATGCTATAATCTTGCAATCTTGGCGGTCAAAGATTTTGAATTTTGTTAAATACATTTCCACAGTAATGTATTATATTTCAAATTTATGTAGTCCAATTTTAAAAAACGTCTTTTTTTTTCTTATATTTTTCTCAATGCACTAAAGAGGTGCAATTTTTGACAAATTATGCTTGAAACATACCTCATGGTATCAATAGATATCAATGGTATGAAGAGATATCTTGAAATTTGTCCTTTATCTCTACCTAATTCTTTAATTACAAGTTTTAATTTTTGTGTAGTCCCTTTATACTCCGTATTTATCAAGAGTTTTAATAATGTCATTATAGAGCATAGGAACTTTGTATCTTGTTGTGTTGTACATTTCATAACCTTTTAGATCATTGTACTTATCATAGAATTTAGTTAAAGCATAGAATATCTAATTACAATACTTTAGCATGCATTACTTCACTATAGAACACTCTCTCAATACAATTAACGTTATTTTTTTTAACATGAAAGATGTCCATTTCTTATTAATGTTTCTTTCATACCTATTGAATTGAATTAAAAAAATTTCCTTTATCAATATTTTCAATCAATTATCATGTGAATCCATAAAAATTAAATGAGATGTCCACCAAAAATGGATTTTTTTTTAAATTGAATTTTGGCATGCTAAATTAAAACTATGTTATAACCCAATGCTAATATTGAATGACAAAATATGCCCATTGTATTTTGTATTGGATAAAATTTATGTAGTGAATGTTACAATTGGCATTTTATAAGAAATCTATACCATGATCAATTAGAATCCCCCTAAAATGAGCTTGAGACGATGTTTTTCCATGATCCTTGAATGACCAAGGCCTTATTTTCATTAAAACAAAACAAAACTCAAATATGCGATTTCTATTGCAAAGTGCAATTTCTTGAAATTTTTTCTTTTTGCATATCTCACCATTGTAGGATCTTGCACTAAACTAATATGCAACTACATGGAAGAAATTTTTATAAACTTTGAAAACATAAATTGCATAATATTTGCATGTGAAGTAAAAACTTATTCTCTTACTCCTTTCCTAACTAAAATTTAAGGTTTTGAATCTTCTCAACTTAAAATTTCTACAATATAGATTTTGAATTTTGAATTTTTTTATGTTGAAAAATTGAGTTGAGAATATAGGAAAAAAAATATTCCAAAAACACTCATTTGATTATTGTACCTTTGGGGCAAGGTTGGTGGAAAGTAATTATTTTCCAAAAAGTCAAAAAATAAATAAAATGAAAGAGAGAAATTGCTGAATTTTGAAAGAATTAGATGACTATGTTGTTGTAAACCAAAAAAATGTCCAATATTATTCTAGAAGGCCAAAGTAAAGTCCCATTTCCATCAAGAATGTGGTGGATCTACTAAGGTGAATCCACAAAGAATATGGGATAATTTAAAGATGAGAGCTTAAGTATGAGTGGTTGAACTCCTACTAATCCTAATTTACATATCTTACATGGGTTGTTTCACCTCCTACCACCCCACTTGTATAAACAACTTGTCTCCTCAACTTCCTTAACTTCATAGACAGTGACTTCTATAAGTCCATGTTGAAAGTATAGATCTTTGCAATGAATTGTTGAATTTCTAGAAATTAAATTAGAAAGTGCTAAACTTCTTTAGGAACTTTCATTAATTATTCAGCAACAATGTGCAAACTCTGACCCAACTTATGGTATTATTTTTAAAAATTTGTTAAGAAGAAACATATATAAGATAGAAAGAAAAACTAAGTTGTTAAAGGTTCTAAGATAGAATTGAAATACACTAATCCCAACAAAGAGATTGTTCTAGCAAGGGAATTGAACCACATGGATTTGGTTTTTTTAAATTGTGAAATTTTAGTTAAAAAATCTTGCATGTGCGATGTTGCTAGTTGCTTGGCACATGGAGCCTAATTCTCCCTCCAAAATAAATGTTTTCTTATAGTTGGTTAAATTTGTATTTTGTATAGTATGCTAGCTCATTTAGAATTTTAATTCCAAATAGAAATTCACATTTTTCCAATTTGATCATCTATAGTAAATAATAAGTTCTTGCATTTTCCTTCAATGAAAAATTTAGAGTGGGGAAGTGAGGGAAAAGAAGGCTAGACTTTTTAAATTTTTATAAAGGTCTTTAGTCATTTTGAAATTTAAGTATCCCTTCAATTGTCTTCTTAGATCTACTCATGGGATTTTATATAAACAAAATCTTAATGAACACCAATCATAAAACATGATTAGAGTTCATTTTTCTTCGTCTTGAATCTAAAATACTAAAATTAGATTTTTTGAATAATTTGAAAATTTAGAAAATGGTATTTTGTACAATCTAAATTCTAAAATTAATCCATTTCAAGTTTTCAAGTAACTTTCTTGATGTAGGGCAACCTAATTTAATTATTTTGTGTAGGGATATGATAATCAAGAATTTCTCTTTTTTCATCCTTCCAAAAATATTCTTCATTCATGTGAATGGTTTACACAGGGAAAAGAGTCTCTGCCACGGATGAAATATCTTGGTTCAGTAGGGGCGAAATAATATCTTGGATGAGAAAGGCTTAAGAAATGAAAGGAAAAGTCTCCCAGCGAACCAAGACCCGCCACGTAAAATCATTCCGCATGCGGCACAAACGTCATGTACGATACGTTGGCAATTGACAACTCATCCCATTCAATATTGTCCAGAATATAAAACAAGTCCTCAACGGATGAAATCACATAGAGGATGAACGTGGTCGACTGTTCTGACAAGATTGGATGAATGTTCGTGCGAACGTGGTCGAGACTCTTCTGACAAGATTGGATGAATGTTCGCTCCTCCTGACAATAGGACTCTGGCAGGCACGAGTCTCTCGTCGACTATTCGTCTAGGAACGTGGGCCGAAGAACGAGGATCGTCGTCCCTCATGCCGTCGAATCGTCAAGAATTCGACGACGTCCGTCGATACTGGTGAACGGCTTCAAGGCTTCTGTAGTCCTGTGCCGTCCTTCAAATGCTTTTGAATGCGCGCAGTTGAGTGCTGCTCCTGTTTTGTGATTCCTCGCTTTGCTGCTGATTGTCGGATCGGTCTGGAGCTTGCCAGGATCGTTGACAAGTGCCGCGCCGCGGTTAAATTTCTCTTCAGGCTTTTTGCGGCGGGAGCGTTTGAAGTGTGTCGCGCGAGGAACGACGGTCGGTGGTGGAAATTTGAATCCGAAATAGGTGTGTTTTTGATGAGGCACGTTGTGTCAGTGATCAATTTGGCTTCTTAAAATTGATCGTCGATGAATATGTGTGGAAAATTGTTTTGGTAAACGGCTTTAAGGATTTTAAGATTTTTTGTTTCTTGTTTTGAAGCTGATTACAGAAGCTGCATTTTTTCGCTGAACTAGTCAATGATTTGTGAATTCCCTTGATGACGCTCGGAAACAGTGGATTTTTCTGAGATTTTATTGTTATTTGTGAAAGGTGTCTTGTGCGCGGTATTGCTCTGTGCTATTGTCACTTTCGCGCGTGTGAAGTTGGCGTGCGTCGGTGCTGTGATCTCGTTGTAGAGGAATGTGTTGTGAAGAAAATTTGTTATGAAAGTTGCTTTTATGTAGTCGGAGAAGTTTGTCTTTCTTGCTTTGAATTTGATTATGGAAGCTGTATTTTGTGGTGGAATGAGTCGATGATTTGATCATGAGCCTGTGTGGAGAATCCTCGTGGTGATGGAGAGGTGTGATTTGAGAATAGTGATTTAGCTGGAGGCTGTAATAGAATATTTTTCTTTTGGGGGAGGAAATTTGTGCGTTGTGTAGGTCTTTATTATTGTCAGTGCTTGAATAGTTCTTGTATCAGTGACTTGACTAAGTCAGTTGTTGAGAGAATTCTTTTCGAGAAGTCTGGTTTCATGTAGTTCCAGGAATGTTGTGTCTTGTTTGAAGCTGTATCTTTCGGCGGAATGAGTCGGTGAATATTTGATTGATCCTGTGTGGTGAATTCTCATGGTGATTGAGAAGGAGCTATTTGAAATAATGATTTATGCGGAGGAGATAGTAAATTTTGTCCTTCTTTGTAAGGAACCTTGTGCGTGTTATGGCCTTTTGTTATTGTCAGTTTGAAGTGGGAGGTTATTCTCTACTTGAGTCTTAGGCTTGCTTACTTCGCTTTGATAACTAGATTGTCGTTGGATCAGTGAATACCGTTATGTATTATTTTTTGTCGGGTCTTTCTAGTAATGAGTTGCACTGTTTTTCTCCTATAACATCCCCTGGGCTGATGGTCTTTCTTGAAAGAACTCTTCCATTTGTTATCTGAATGCGATTCCCTCATACTTTCATTTCAGGAAATAAACAATGGGGTGCAGTGTGTCCAAGTCCGCCGGAGAACCTCGGACGATAATAATTAGACTTCCCACTGGCTGTAGTAATATAGCGAGAAGCTTCTCGTCTCCATCTCAATTGTTAGGTGGAGAGCATATCTCTGAGAAGCCAAATATAGATAGTGGCCATGCAGTATCTCTTACTTCCAGTACCTACGGCTCCCTGCAATTAGATCCTCTGGAAAATTATGGAGAGGTGCGGAGTAGAAGAGGTAGCACTGATTATCTTTTGGATGTGACATCTGAAAATAGTAGTAAGAGTGTAAACCGTCCTGTAAGGTCTGGGGTAGTTGATTCGTCTTTGAGTACTTCTGGTCGAAATAGGGACAATAAGAAGGCGATACCTTTAAAAGGCGCAAATAACAATCACGTGGAAACCGTCGACACGTGGGAGCTCATGGAGGGCGTTGAAGACGAGAAAGCGACACTAAGGATGTTGAGAGCCTTGGTGGAAAAACCAAGCATGTCGGGGTTCGATAATGGGAAATCAACACCTCGTTTACCCACGACAATTCATACAATTGAAGACGTGGATAATGTCTTAGATGATGGAGGATCCCCTCCTACGGGCTATCGTTTTAGAAGGCGTTCTTCGCTGGAGGCAGCGGTACCTGTACGTCATTCGCACGAGTCTGGTTTAAATTCTGATAGAATGATTGGAAGAACTTCTGCCATGCTGCAGAAACGACGGGCTCGGGCAATGCAGATCAGTAAGGATGTCATATCAGAGTTGGACGAACTCAGGAGGAGAAATCTTTCTCGAAGTCAGGAATTTAACACATCAGGAAAAAGTATTTTATCTCGGAGTCAGGAATTTAATTCTTCAGGTAGAAGAGATATGTCTCGGAGTCAGGAATTTATTACCACTGAAAGAAGAGGTTTATCTCGAATTCAAGAATTTAATTCTGCAAGAAGGCGTTATCTCTCTCATAGTCAAGACTACGATTCTATAGGAAGGAATAGGCATATCCGGAGCCCAAATCTTGATCATGTTAGGAGGGGCAACCTATTCAAGAATCAAGAGCTCGACTCAAGAAAGAGTGTTCATGATGTAGAAGGTCAGGAGTTTGCCAGACCTCCTTTGTCCAAGTCTAAGGAAGTTGTTGCTAGGCGTCATAGTGTTCATGAGATTCCCAGGATTGTTGAACTTAAAGAGGAGAGGGTGACTGCTTTGTCAAAACCAGACATTGTGTTGAGAAGCCCTATGTTAAGAGGTATTGGAGGAGTTGAAAGGCAAAGAGTCCGCCCTGGTCAAAGGTCATCCATGGCATTAGCTGCCATCAATATTGAAAGTACAAATAAACCTTCGTTGCGAAGTCAGACTCTACTTCCTCCTGAACGGAAAACTATGCCCAAAGCTGCTGATCCGACAATGGTGAACTTAGATCTCAACACATGATAGGTGATCCTAGCTCAGCTTGAAAAAGATTCCTGGCGATTCTTGGCAACGACGGTAGTGCTCCTGCTATGGCTGATGTTCTACCTCCTCCAGAACAAGTTGTAGCGGTGGAGGTGAACCTTGCCGTGAAGAAATCGCCAATCAGGTAATTCAGACAGCAGGGCTTCTTGCAGAGATGAAATTTTTGTTTCTTGTCCGTCCTCGTTTCCAGCGTTGTTCGTCAGCCTAAAGAACTTTCTGAGATACTGTGATACTCTTACAAGTTATACAATCTCATGTGCTGCATTTAATCTTGTGTTGCAGTTAAAACCTAGAGATGGTTTGGTTTGTTTCTTGCTGTGTCCGGTGCGAATAACGTGCGAAGCGAACCACCATCTTCACAGAAGAAATGGCAAGGTGGAAACACATTCTGCACCTGTCAGTTCAAATGTGAATGCGTTCCACGACCATGGCTGTTGTATGGCGAGAAAAGTGAAGACGTCTGCAATATTTGTGCGAGACCCGAGAAATATTTTCAACTGTATGTGCACTGCTGATGTCGGGGCAACCGTCAGCAAGCATGAGCAAGGTATTGAGATGGTGAGAGTGCACCTGCAATTTCAAGCTCCCAAGAAGAGTCTTTATTTGGTTCAAGTAAATGTAGTTCTTGCTCTATTCTTCCGTCTTGCTGGTGTGATTGACTTGTTGGAGGTTGTTCTTGGAGAGTATAACCGGAACACCTCTGGTCTATATTTGGGATCCGCAATTAGGACTGCTACTGATGAAGCTGTGCATGTATCTTTCTCACACGAGTTAAATCTTTCCTTCCGTTACTGTTGGTCCTCTAGATCATTATTCTTATCATGGGTGGATGTGACTGGGAATATCAGGAGTTGCGGAGACCACGTGATCTACTTGATATGAAAGTCAAAGATCATCTATTTGACATCCGCAATGATGGCAAACCAGTACTGAGCACTGTTCTTGAGCTTCTTCAGACGAATGGCAAAGACAAAGGCAGCTATTGGCGACAATTATTATGAAGTATGAATCCAAATTATTCATCATAAAGATTTTTTGCTCTTCAAGGGAAATCGGCGAGGAGTGTCTGGCCATCAATGGTTGTCCTGAATGTTTCAGCAGAGGTGTTACTTTCTGCTTCGCCAAGTAGGAGACGGTTATGTGACATAACGTAGCTCCTTGCGAATCCTTCATATCGACCAAATAGTGAGATCTCATCATCCCAAATCACATACATTTTAACTAGTTACGTGCAATACCCATTTGTAGCCCTCCGACTCTCAACCAGTTATGCATTTCATAGGAATCCAATTTCCTTCATAAATCCTTGGCTTGAAAGATATAGACCGTTTGTAGTTTATTAGGTTATTTGAGTGATATCTTTTCACCTTAGGCAAATCTCTAATGGAGGACTATCTTCTCTGGCCCGGATGAGAAGTTTAATGGCTGACTCATGAGCTGATTTAGAATAGTACTAGTATTTGATTCCCGTTAGTCGAAGTACCTCCGAGAGCCAGTTACTAACAGGAATGTGAACATTTTACAGATGGCTAGATTTTCTAGTTCGATTGCAACATTATCTTAAACAAATGGTGTTCAGACACTAAGAATGGTTTGTACATGTGGAATAACTTCAATACTTACCAACATCTATAGCTCATACTTTGCCGTTGACTGGTGTGTACGGTATTACAGAAATGTCAATGGTATATTTCAAGCAATTCTTTGTATGAAATATTATTACAGTAGCCGAGTGGAAACTGCTCCGTAGTCTTCTCAGTTTGGTTGCAACAGGTGTAGCAAACTGATCGGAATGAGCGTTGGATTGCGAGATGAACATTGAACACTGTCGGAGGAAAGGACAATGCTCTTCATTGTACTGTAAGTTCCTCGTCTTCTGGTAGCTGTGCTTGGCCCATTCGTATAACGCACGCTTCAATGACTTTCACATATGCTTCATTGTGATAGTATTCTTTATGGGTTGGGCTTATGTTTCACATTCACAATGCGCATTCTTGCTTCTACCGCTCGAACTAAGAAACCACAAGATCCATTTTTTAAAATTGTAATAAATAATAGAAATTTCTCCACACTAGTGATTCATGAAAAGCATTCTTTCTTCTCTTCATGGAAACATTACGGGATTCCACACTCTTCCTTGAACTTCCTTCGTGAACATTATTGGATGAATTGAAGATTTCGAAACATTGATCAGAGTTTGACGTCTCCTGCTTGAAGATGGCCTCTAAGTTAATACCCCATTTGATTCCCCTTGACAATCCCAGCGTAGTTGCGCATATACTCAGGTGACCAGTATATACTGTATATAAGTTACCTACTGTCCACACTAACTTAGCTGTTTGTCGGGTCAGAAACTCAGAATGGAATGACTCCAATGCTCACTGTTCAATTCGCTGCAGGCCAATTAATTACAGTGGCATGGAGAAGTTCTGGTCTCTGGATACGAATCTTACTCGGGGGTGAGCTTCACTAGGCATGTCATGAATTCTGCACTGGGAGAATTAATCACAAACAAGCTCCTTGTCTTGGAAGTCGCTTCAGACTTCGAGGGCATCGTGTAAGAGCATCTGCAAGGCTCCCTGCAACAAAGACAGTATCGGCACTGTGCGGAGCGCAGACTTATTTCTAATCAAAATTGCACTCCAATGCCATAGTTATTGTTATTGGGGCCTTCAAATCCATGGCCTCGGTATGCGACCACCTGGGAGGCTGGGACTGGCTAAGAGCATCTCCACCGGGGCACGTCATACTGCCCCGGTAAAGGGTTTGGCGTGCCCGGAAGCTTTTGGCAGACCCACCAGTTGCAGCCTGAAGCGTCTGTCAACGCAGGCCACAGGGAATTTGTATTGCCACACTCCATCTTCCAGTGCCTCACTTGTTTGACTTCTGGCCCGGTACTGACGAAAAGAAGTGCTTGGTCCTATTTTCGATGGAGGTGGTCATTAAGTCCGACCCTACATTCATTTCATTGACATATTTAATTGAATGAGAGGGCCGAAGGCCGAGTTAAAAAGACCCCCCTCCCTGGCAGCGATCTTAAAACTGGCTAATTTTCGCCTGAATTCTACCAAAAAAAAAAGGGTGCTAAATGTATATAGTGAAAAAAAATTTCAAAATGAAGATTTCAACCAAAGTACGTACCAAATACGCTGTTCGTTGGCAGAAGTCTGTATTCATCCATCACTTAGTAGCATTCGTTGGCTAGGGTACGGAAATCGTTGTCGCGCTGTCGCGAGCTGGTCCGTCCAAATGGAGCTTGGCAGCGACATCCTCACCGTTGATTTCACAAGAGGAGCTCCAGACGCGCTCCTCCCCTTCCAGTCTCCCTGTAGCTGTACTGCTGCTCATTTCTCTGAGGAATCGCTAGTTTGCATTAATTTTTCTTGTACTTGGTGCGCGCCAGCTTCAATGGCGGACTGGCTCATTGCTATCAAGCATTTTTTGTGGATTTTCCTTGCTTAGGGTTCTTCACAACCTCGATTCTTGAGATGTGTGCCTTAAATGCTTGCTCATTATTCGTATTTGAAAGTGGCATATTCTGCCAATTTGATTGTCGAAATTCCAAAATTCCAATGCGCCACTTCCAGGCTGTTGTGAAAATGTTGGAGGCTTGGAGGCGCGCATTGTCTCCCCTGCATTCACTACAATTGGGAAATGGTGGCTGGGAAATTGTGGGAGTGATTGGGGTGCAGGTAGCTGTTGGCAATTGTTCAATTGCATTGGCGGAAGGCGGCGCAGGGTTCATCGTTTATAATCACTTTCCCGGGACAGCGCTTCACCGTCCGCTGATTTCCTCTGAAGCTGTTGCATGTTTTGATCATCGCGCTCGCCTTCATCTGTCTTGCTCTCGGTTTGGCTTGTTCGCGTTGCTTGAGCACTCCAGCGACCTCTTATCTCAGTCTCCGTGTGCATTTATCTTGGGCTGTTGTGTTGTGCTTTCATGCTTGTTTTTGGTGCGGTGATGTATTGTTGTGATTGTTTTTTGCTGTGTAGGTTCCAAACTTCCGATGGCGCTGCGACTCAAGCTGCCTGAGAACTTCAAGGTCCGCTGTTTCGGTTCCAGCCGAAATAGCAATGGTGTGGGGAAGTATCTCGTTACTAAGCCAAGCACTCCTTTCGGTGGCTTTACTGGGCTGCCCATGGAAATTGCTCAATGTGACATTACTCATGTTTCGGAGACTCACTTGTCACAATCGGTATTCCTAGAAGGTGATCGTGATCCGCCATCTGAAGACACCATAGTGTCCCCTGGGGTCACCGATGCGCCTGATACACCCAGCGATGGTGAGCACTACGTAACGGGGAAGCGAAAGAGAAGAAAAGCTGCTGGCGATGCACGGAATAGGAGCAGGACAAGCCCAGCCACTATCACGCAGAGGTGGCAAGAAGTGTGGGCCTGCAAATTTGCTTGGGCGGAGGGCGAGTTTGATTCCAACGGTGATCTGACTGGTGTCATTTGTCAAAGCTGCACAACAATGACGGGGAGGAAGAAGGTCATGGTTCCCAAACTTGATAATTTTGAAAAACACGAAGGCAAGAGAACGTGTAGAGAAGACGGTATGCCGCACTCGCATCTGAAGAAGGGAGAGACTTTCGTGAAGGCGGATTGCAAGCATGTCAAATTCTGTAAGCTCTGGGCAAGCCACAAGCAAGGGTGCAGCATGGTAGATCAACTCACTGGTGGTGTGGAGGGTGAGTTCAAGAGGAAGGGAGTACAATTTTCAACTCTTTTCCAAGTTCTAACTCATGGTCGTCCTATGTGTGATTAAGAGAGAGAACAGTACTTGCTTAGGCACTTGAAAGTTAGAAATTTGCCTAGAAAACATTGGTCTGAAAGTACAGGTTGGGAGATGAGCGAGCACTTGCATTCTTCCGTTCTAACTGCGTTGAAGAGTATTGTACAGTCTGCGCGGATTATCTCCATCAGTGCCGATGAGGTGACTGCTGTGGATAATACATGCTGGATCAGTGTTCATGTTTACACCATGGACAGTTGGGAACGAGTGCCACACTTGCTGCATTTATCTTGTGTCTCCGAAGGTGGTACTGCGGATCAACTGACCAATGTAATTATGCATGCTTTGATGGATGAGGCAGGTCTGAGTCATGAGAAGATCGCTTCTAAACTTGTGTGCTTTGGGGCTGATGGGGTTAGTACTTTTCAAGGTCCTAAAACGGGTGTTACCACCCAAATTCGGGACAAATGGGCTCCCTTCACTTTGGGAGCCAACTGTGTGAGTCACAGGATCAATCTAGTTGTGGAGACTCTCTCGAAGTACCCGATGGTCTCACGGCTTGAGGGCCTTTTCCAATCCGTTTATTCCTATTTCTATCGCAGTAATAAGCGACATACTGAGCTACAGAAGCTCACAAATCTCATGGAAACTAAGGGCAACAAAATGCTTCGCAACGTTGAGACATGTTGGATTTCCATGAGGAGTCTAGCGCAACGAATCTTGGCTGAATACCGAACCCTTTTAGTCAAAATGGGTGTCGATATGACTCGAGGGCCGGGGCAAAAATCTGTCGCTGGGGCTGTAGATAACTTTGACTTGCTGTCTGACATCGAGGTGTTGCTTTCCTTGGCCTGTTTCGTTCCATTGGTGAATGCAGTACATTGCTTAATCAAGCTTTCCCAGGCACGTGATATTTTTATCTGTGACTTCATGCAAGCAATCAAAGTTTGCCAAAACGAGCTTGCGAGGTTATTCATCGATGGGGCTACCGCTTTCAGCAAGGAGGATTTCCCCCAGTACTGTGAATTAGTGACATTGCAAAGCTTAGAAGTTCCTCTGTAGTGGAAGGAGCTGCCTGGAGACTCTGGTATTTCACACTTGTTTTACAATCTATCGGTAACCCATGTCTATGCACGATGCCATGACAACCAAATTGGCGAGCATATTTTTGTTACCCAACAGGATTTCCACCGCGTGCAGGATACTATCGAGCGGCAGTTTGCAGGTATGGTGATTTTTCATTCACATTTTTTAAAATTTTTTTATATTTGGTCTGTGCTTTGGTATTGCTTTCCATTTTCTTTCCGCTCGACACGGTGCTTCACAGCAGGCGGGAGTCTATCTCTGTGAACATTGTTTTCTTCGCTATGGCTTGTGAATTCAACCTCGGTGGTTCAAGGTGGCTGGATGATGAATGCGACGTGATTCTAACACTCGTTTGTATGTCGTGGATGATGAATGCAGCCTTTGGGTTGTGAATGCTGCTTTCGTTGATTGTCACTTACCGTGATGTAAGCCTCATTTTTGAGGGAATTTTGATTCTCTGATGTGCTGTGACTTTCCTTCCGCGCTCTGGTACTGTGACTTACTATGCTGTTGAAGCCGTTGTGGTCCTAGTGTAAGCCTTCGTTCCTAAACCGCTACGTTCTGCACTGTTGGTGCGCGTCGTGGTTCTGGTCTGTTGTTTCGCTTCAGTTCCGATTTTGCGGTGCGCTCTATACTTTCCATCCGTGCCGTGCTTCTGGTCTCCGCTGTGCTTCCGATTGCGATGCACTCTACCCTGCTGATGCGCGCCATGGTTCTGAATAGCGCTTTGGTTCCGATTTCCCAATCTGCTCTGTTCTTTTCATACACGTTTTGGTTCTGTGGATGCGTTGTGGGTTTGTCACACTCACGCGCCGTGGTTATCTCCACGCGATGGGGCTTTTTGAAGCCGTTGTAAGATTTTTGGAGTGCTTTGGGTTTCCTAAACCCACTGTGGGTTTGGTCCGTCATCGACTCTTTCTCTGAGTTATCTTTTGCTGTCGTTGTTCTGTTTTTTGCTCATGCTTTGTGTTTTAAGAGCGGCTGTGGTATCTCGGGAATTAACTTTTGTATGGTTGTCTGCAGATATTGCTCAATCTTTAAGTGCTGAGCTAGATCGCCGCTTTCCTTAGCAAGAACTCCTCGACGCCTTCAGAATTATCTATCCACAGTATTAGAGGCAAGAGGGCGCAAATGAAAGTTTTGCTAAACACTTGCTTGTTCTGAAATCTTTTTACAGTCACGCTAGAGTTGTGAATAAGGGCCAACCATTATATGAAGGTGGAAAGCCTCATACTGCACCAGAAATGCTGTCAGCTTCTAACTTAGATTTACAACAAGGTTTGTTTAAAGTAACTATGCAGGCAAACTGTGAGGCAGCTTGCGGGGAACCCTTGGACGTGAATCCTGTCATCAAGCTGTGGCGTAGACTCTCGCAGTCACGCCATCTGTGTAAGCTGATTTCAGAGTATTTCAAAGTTGCAGAAATAGGGTGCTGCTTGGTACTGGGGTCAGTTGAAGATGAGAGATGTTTTTCCACATTGAAGTTCTTAAAATCTTGCCAGAGAAATAGACTGGGAAAGCACTTGCCCCTTGTTGTGCACATGTTTGGCCAGAAGTATTTTTCCCTACAGAATTTTCCTTACAAGGAAGCTATAAATTCGTGGAAAAGTGCTGTCAAGGTCGGCCGGCAAGGGGATATTTGATTAGTTGCAGCACAGTAGTATCCTTTTCTCAGTATCCTTTACATTTCAAATTTCCCTTAGTTTTCATGAGATTTCGCCAACTTCGTTGCTCATGTTTCCTTGACACAAAATTTGTGTTGGACGGGTTCATGCTCGACTCAACGTTGCTGTGAAGTGGAGATTTGGACCTGCAGCGAGGTGGAGCGTGCAGCTGTGGCGCCTACAGCTTATCTAAGTGACTCTTTCTTTTTGTTCTAATCCTTACTACTAATGTGGCTTGTTTGTTTTGTTGTGCAAAACACTAACATTGCATATGGGCAGTCTTGCTTATGGCAAGAAGGGTTCAACTCCCTTGTTAGTGGCAAACTTTCTCGATTTAGCATATCATTCTAAAAAACACCAAAGAATATCATCCATTGGACATATTCACAATGAACACTTTTCACAGCACTTTCACAATAAAATCACCAATCTTAGACAATTCTCAATTACACTTAGCAATTTAGACAATTGCAAAATCTCAGAGTTAGCCATTACTGCCCTTCCAAATTTGGAGCATTGTCGCAGGTTTTACAATATTAAAAAAAAAATAGGAGTTAAATTGTGAGTTCTTTTCCGCAAATGTATATCCGTCATTTTATCAAAAAAAAATGGTACTCGCTGGGAATGCTCTTGGGTCGCACGGGTATAGCAATTCCCGCGAATTACCCTATGGCCGTTCTGGGATCGCTGCTCCCCGGCTAGCTCGGTAATATGATAATTGCAAACTCCACCTCGTGGCCTTGGGATGTGGGCTTGTCAGATTGTCACAATTGCTACCTTGAAATTTGGATTTTCACTCTTCACTGGTGGGGGCGCGGTAAATAACCAGGGCCTGTCGTCAGGCTGCCACACGCCAAAAGAGATTTGGCGTGTCCCTTTTAGAGGGCACCGGTGGAGATGCTCTAATTTGCAAAATGTGAAGGGCCTGCGAGTTGGCCATTGTAGGAATAGTCATTATTGCCAGTGCATTTCAAGCATTGGTATGTGTGCTTATCAATTCAACCTTCCCTTGATTCCGTGAAAAATCCTTTTTTAATGTAAACTCTTTTCTTTCTTTCTTTACATAATACCAAAAAATCCATTTAATGCTTGGATTGTTGGCTTTGCAGTGGGTCAATTTCTCCAAACAAAAACCTGACACTATGTTGTGCTCGTGGAAGGGCACACCATTTGTTGTTATAGGGCTTGTATGTCAAGCATGCATCGCAAATGCTCTTAGGGTAATACATGTTTAAATTTAGGGTTAATAGGCTACATACAAAATACATTGCACATGTTAACAAACACAATACACAACATTTACAAGGTGTTCAAAAACTCAATGCTACACTGCAAAAGGTTTAGGATTTAAGGTAGGAGATTCTGAAATCGCATAGGCTCTAAAATCGCCCACATCTGTAAATGTATACTATTTGAACATGCTACTTCTTCATTGTACCAATGATATACAAATAGTATACATTTACAGAGGTGGGCGATTTTAGAGCCCTTTGCCATTTCAACTTCAAAAATTCAGAACTAATTCTACAAAATTCCAAAAAATATGAAATGGCTTGGGTTAGATGTTAATTCTACTTGTCTTTCATGGAAAATTTACTGAAATATTTCAAGAAGTTTTACCTCCACAAATTCTGGTTTCAACTCTTAGATGAACGATTCATGGACCTCCTACCTTATGTTTAGAATTTCAATCCAAAACATGTCTATCACAAAACTCAAATCCTAAAAATTGAACAAAGGAAAACATAATTGGTAATCTAATGAGTGCATTGCTATCAATGCACAGATGTTATGTTGGCAACCTACAACACCTATCATCTTCTAGGTTTCATGAATTAAAACTATCGTACTTATTATTGAGAGTACATAGGACATTGGATCTTGCATTGGATACTTTTAACAAGCCTATTACAATTCTATGAAACTAATGAATTTTGGGTAATGCTATTGTATTAAAAAATAAATAAAATTCAATATTACCCCCTATCCTTCATTATTTATATACTTTGAATCTCCCATTATGGTGATGCTAATTAACTTCCAAGAATTGTCTAAATTTTAGGACCATGTAATTATAATACCCCTTCATTTGATGGAATGCTAAAAGAATAGGAATGTAGTCCTTGAGATTACAATAAGTAAACATGAAATGTACAAGAGATTGAATAATGATGAGCCACAAATATTCAAGACATTAAAATGCTATCCAAATTAAAGTTTTATTATTATTAAAAGATAAAATTCTGAGAATTTTTTTTAAAATGTAGTGCCAACGTTTGGAATTGAACTAGGACTTGATGTTATTATTTCTAGTTTGTTTAAAGGATACTCTTAATTACTTAATAAGAAAGAACAATTTTTAATGTAAAACTTCCATTTTAAACCAAATAGTTTGTTTAGGTATCACATATTCATAGTGTAAAAGATTATAGCACAATGCTTGAGCCCATAAAGTTATATTTTATACAACTCATTGAAATAAATTATTGTCTTAGTTTTTCAAATTTCAAATTTAGAAATTATATTGCTTGGGGCTTTGTCAAGTCTAATGTCAAATGGAAATGTGTATTAACTAGGTCCACATAAGGGAAAGGTACAAATTTTGTACTTGGTGGATGATTATAAATTTCTTTAAATGTCACAAATTTTGTGTGAAAAGTAGGATCTATTGAACAAAGATGGTGCCAACAGATGCTATTCAACACCATCACAATATGTGTAGACCAAGTTATGATTATAATTCTATAAACATGCAAGTAATGCTACAAAGGTTGTATCTACAAAAAAAAGTACAAAATGAAGAGAAAAAAAGAGAGAAAAATTGGGCAGAATGACTTGCATGCATTAAAACTCATAATCCCACTATCACTACAAACTAACTAACGAGAAAAGAGGTAAAAGCTGTATTTCAAATTATTTAAGGAAGTTTAACTATGGTTCTCTTTCTAAGTAGTCTAGGGACTCTAAGTTCTCTAAAACACCATATACACTTTGCATACAAATCTTGCACCTAGGCAAGGCTCATGAAACACTCGCAGAGAATGATAACTTCATATATGAATATATAGATCTTTGGATGCAAAATGTTCAGTAGTAAAGTAATAATGTTAATGATTATCTTCTCAGATTTTTTTTCCATTATATACCATTTTCTCACCAACTAATCTTGGTATAAAAATAAATCTTATTATTAAAAATTGGCCTTTTTTTCCCTATGATATGAAAGTCTTTAACTATTTAATGCATTGTAGAATAATTATAAAAAATTTAAATTGAAACAAATACATTTTGAATTCTTTGTATCAAAAGGGATAATCTTTGGGAAAAAATTGTAAATTATAAAAGAAAACATTTTAAAAAATTATCTACCAAAAAAGCTAAACTATCTATTGTATTTTTTCTATTTAGAAAAAAATATGACAAATGCCTAATATAACCATTAAATGTCATTGACCATGAGTAATTTGGATGAAAATAAACATAATTAAACAAAAAGTCATTACCCCCTTTGTTCCATAATACCAGTCATTTTTAGTATCAATGAAAGTATTAATGAAAGTATTAAGGATTTGACAATGTTTTCCAATGCATATTATGATAAAATGATTCTATAGAGAATATGCAATGTGTCCTTGAAAGTGCAAAACAAGCAAATGTAGCTACTAATTACAATCAAGAAAAGATTAAAAAAAGTAGGAGGTTGCAATAGATTCAAAGTGCCACACATAATAAAGATGGGATTTATAGAGAAGGAAGACTTCTTGTGCAATTACTTTGCCCTCTTTGTGTATTTCATTAAATTTGTAAAAGTTGTTTAGATCTTGGAATTCAATAAAAAGTTCAATGTCTTTTGGTCTTTGATCCAATCAACTTTAAATTACTATAAAAAATTAAATTTGTACAATTTGTACAATTTGTAAATTAAATGATCAACTAGACATCTTTTTCTTCATTTCATTATTTAAAATTTTAAAAAATTCATCCCTAAATTAAAGTCCAAAGTACATACATTGCTAAAGGGGACAAGTAATTTGGGACAAATGAAAAAAAAAAGGGTCTAGTATTATGGGATGGAAGGATTACAAAACTTCTATGCAAATCCTACAATACTTTATAATAGTATAGTATATGCACATAAGCTTAACAATATGAATTGCAATATAAAATATGCATTTGAAGTTGTGTACAAAGCAATCCACCTATCAAGCTTACTTACCATGATTTTGGTGAATATAATCACTAAGTGTTGTCTAAAGAGCACCTTTCCCCCAAAAAATGACTTACATTAGTAGCGATAAATACACACCTCGAATATTTTGAAAAAAAGACTATAAAGTAAATCTGATTTACGAGAATTGGCTCTTTATTGCTAGAATCTTCACTTTTCAAGAAAATCTTACCTTAATCAATGAAGGTATTTACAAGTCCATCAAATTCTTTTATTGCTTTTCTTAAAGGTCTTTGAATTGTAATTGATCATCAGCTGAAAGGACAAATTCATGTTTCATAGGACCTAGCTTTGAATAATCATCAAAGCAACTTGTGTCATCTTTAGACTGTATTCACCAACATCCAAAAATCAAGGTGTGTCATTTTGTGTTCATTTGGGAAACAATACTATTTAATACAACATCAAATTTGTGATATGTTCGGAATAAACTACTATTATTTGATGAACTATTATAAAAAATCATTATTTAAAAAAATAAATAGAGTTGATATTTCTTTTAACGTAAATGTTTTTCCTTCATCTTATTGAACATGCTTATAAGAAAATGTTACTTTAGAATATTTATTCTATTAAAAAAAATAAAAGTGTAAATGGGATTGGATATAAATGTATAAATTTAAAACAAGACATACAGAAACTTTAGGCCGAATTGGAGGAATGTCTTTCTTGTGAGGAATAGCATCCCAATCAACAGTTTGAAACCATGCATGGGTTTTGATGTCCTTTACGCCTCCTTTCAAACACCCAATCCTATATAATCATATGTAAATCAATATTTGAAACTAGTGAATATTTTGTTGCATATTTTAGAAATTACTTGTTACAATAAAATTATAAATCATCAAAAGAAATCATACTAAAGTAAACTTGCCATTTATTGCACACATCCAAAAATCATACAACAACCATAGCCATTTACCATACACTAACTGCACTATGCAACTACCAATTCAATTGTTGTGGAAACAAAATTTTGTATCATTGTCCAATGACCGCACACCATGTGGTGAATGGTTGCAAGGAATTTTTGACTAGATTTTAGCTTCATTACCTTTAGATTGCAATAAAATTTGTAGGAAGAAATCTTTTTGCATTTTGTTTTTTAAAAGTGAATCTTAACATGACATTTAATGATCACACCAAATTTCAAAACATGCAAGTCTCTCTATTTATGTGGAGAAGGATTTGAATTTTGTCTGTGCGGTGATTGACAAGTTTACTATATGCATTTGATAATTTCTAGAACTTGTATTGTATTTTAAATGAACAATACCTCTTAGTCAAATCAGCTACTAAAAGTCTTCTCAACAAATCTTTGGCACTGCATAACAATTTCATCTCATGAATTATATTTTATAATCATTAGAATGTTTTGACAATGTACGAGAGTATTATATATTCCAGTTTTTAATATAATTTTTTTTACTATATCTTGGAATAGATTGATCCCTAAAGATCTAAGAGACCAATTTTTCATTGTTGCCTAATTTTAAGTTGCTAAAAAAATTGAGGCATATTAAAACATGTTACCTTCCTATAGTTTTGTTATGAATTAATGTTAGTATTACAAAGGCAAATTTATAAGAAAATAGTGCAACTACTTGATTTTCCCTTGAAGTAAACATATATTAATTGGAAAAAATATTTATTATTTTAACATACAATTTTTTCTCTTTTGACTCATGAATGTAAAAGATGAAATTTTAGCCAAAAATTGAAAACTAGAGTGTAGTTTCCATAAATTTCTCAATGAAACAAAATATGATGCATCTTTTGAATGTCTGTTGTAAATCTATATCCTAAATTTTTTAACTAGGGAGTAGTAAAAATTTCCAAAATTGAGAAGATGTATTATAAAATGAAATTTAGAATAATAATTTAATGATGACTCTTAAACAATAATTGTAAAATATGATCCATATGGTTGGATCAACTAGTGCACAAGCCAATATTTTTCAATAAAATTTGAAGTTAAAAATTGATTGTAGATTGAATATTTATGATTTCCACAAGAAATTTTTTCCCTTGAAGTTCAAAATTTTAATTTCTAATCATAATGATTTTTGAAGATTTTTATTTTACTTTTTTTTATTCAAGTTGTGTTTGAAGGGTCGTTTATGGAATTTAGAACTATAAAGCTCTTTATTGAGGCCAAACCTACTTATACCTATTAAATTAAAGAATATTTAAAAATCCAAGTCTTCAAAATCTATAACATACAAATATTAAAGAACTAACACAAGAATCTTTAAGAAAATCAATAAATGAAAAAAATACATTTTTGTCTATTTGCATTCATCTTTTGTTCAAAATTTGAATGCCTAGTCCTCAAGGGATTTCTTGATAAATACTTTTCTTTTTTTAGATGCAAGTTGGATTTTTTCATGCATTATTGTTAAATTATTTTGATTCCAATGTCATGTTATTTTATTAAATTTTAGTCATACAAACTATTTTGAATTTCATATGAGGCCTTATCTCCATGAGATAGGTCACCATGAATTATATTTTGGCAAATTCTAGCTCCATGTTGTGCATTGCAATTTTTACAATTAAATTATCAAATTGATCTCTTTTCAATTTAAACTCAATTGATAAATGAAGCTTCTCTAGCCTAATTTGTATTCCAATTTGAAAGTAAAAAAAAAAATCCAAAAATTAACTAATTAGTTAAAATTCGAATTTAGTTCCAATAGCCATAACCTACTAATATTTTGAATATAAAATAACAAAGACATTTGGTTTATCCTTTGATGTTATACACCATAATATACACCTTTGATGACATTCTAATATTTTTAATGAATTTTCTTCATTTTTTTTTCAATAATTCATGGTAATTTCAAATCTTTCCATCCAAACCTTAAATTTTTTATAATTAGCAAAAGGCATATGATTCCTCTCCAGAAAAGAAAAAAAAAATCATCTCCATATATTTATTTTGACCATATGGGACTTAGAAATTGAAAATTACTAGAACTTCACAACAAGCCCATCCTTTCAAGTTTAATAGGCTCAAATTTGGAAAAATAAGTTTTTACTTTAGATAAATTGTTGGTAACTTACCAAGAGTGAGGTGACTCATGTTTTACTCAATCCATGCACTTGGTTGAGTACATAACATTATTAACTAATATTATAGGGTCCCTTTTGCTTCCCCCAAGTTGAAAGACCCTAATGTTGCAACTTCCCAAACAACCAATAACTCTACACAAATGCAAGTGGACCTAAAGTAGATAGGTGGTGTTCAAAGAAGTTGTCAATCTTCTAAGAAGTGGCCAATCACCCGCACATGATCCAAGCTTATGATGTGTCGCTTTTAGGTGTTTTTATGCCCACTTTGGTATTAGTCTAGTGTCCACAATAGGTGCATCTACGAAGTTCTTTCCAATTTTTTTAATAGTATTCATATAAGCTTAGAAAAATACGAAACAAATTTTGTTGTTTTCCTAAACTATTTTCAAATATACGCACATCAATTTTCTCTCTATGCACCCTCAAGATAAAGAGATCTAGGGTATGTGTCACATTTGAGTGCTTCTACCTATGGTGGGGATGAAGCTCATATTCAAGAAGGAACCATAGAAACAAGTGTACCTTCTAGAAAAATGCCCAGGAAACTGCACTTTTCCGCTGAGGATTTTTTGGTAAGTGCCAACAGCATCTGTAAAGTAGAAACAGGTCAGAAAACCAGAAAATTAAAGACAGTGATATGTGGTTCAAAATGGAGTCATATGAGATATCAATCTTTCATGGCAGGTTTGACAGAAAATAAGAAATTATTGCCCCCCAAAATGCCACATGACATCTCACTAAATTGGCGAACAACCATGATAGGCAAATGTGGAAGTTCAATTTGACAAGGAGATCAGTTTACCAATCCACTTTCAAATGTGTGGTACTGTATTCAACAGTCAGGTAATGTGTACTGAGCATAACATGCTTAATATGACAACAAACATGATTACACTCAAAATCCCCAATGCATTATATGTCACAGTTTTTAAACTATGCCTTAGGTTGGAGCATGCTAGTGATTATCTCACCATCATCATAAAAAGGAGGATAACCAGCCAGCATCTCATATATCAGAACTCCAAAAGTCCACCTGTTTTACATCAGACCAAACAATCAGTCATTTGGCTGCAGGAATCATGAGAAAAAAAATGGTGTCCACTTTCAAAGATTAATCAACTCACAAGTTTCATAAGCAGATTTAAACCTCAGGGGTTTCATTGACTGGTCAGAGTGACCAATTCTAGATAAGTTGGGAGACAGAGTTCTTGACAGAAACAGGGCAGATTTCCACCAGAATTTCATAGACCTAAAGTCTCAAGTCGTCTTGAGAATACTACAGAAGATGCCATCACCTATCAGCAGTAGTGCACCATAGAGTATGAAAAGTGAGATTCGTTTCCATCCCTCAACTGTGCTTGAAGAACTGCAGAAGTGCTGAGTCAGTAATTTCTGCCATTCCTATTAGAATTTCAATAACAAGCAATTGACTGATAAATAGTTTACCAGTCAACAGGCTTGCCATGACCTTTATTCAAAATGATTTCAGGTGCAAGATAATCAGGTGTTCCTGCATTAAGCCCCTACAAAGACCAGTTACAACCACAGGCAACTACAAATGCTGTTATGCAATTGAACTACTTTAAAAGAACTACCCTATGCATTAAGTAATAATTCCGTGCAGGGGTAGGATGTAACAATTATCAGGGTCTTACCACACAATGTATATGTTCTACGGTCAATTTGCTTAGCAAACCCAAAATCAGTGACCTTGATGTTGCCTTTCTCATCAAGCAGCAGATTCTCAGGCTAGCAGAAGACAAATCCCCAATATTCAATAGACCTTAAATCAAACTGGACACCTACTCTAATTTTTTCAAAATAAGTAACCTTGTGAAAACATTTTGAGAGAAATCATTCTCAAAGGATGCGAAGTATCTACCTTGAGGTCTCGGTATATGATATCCATGCTATGCAAATACTCAAATGCACAGAGCACTTGAGAGGCATAAAATCTCTGCCATGGCCATCAGTGTGTTAGACTCAGTTGAATATGGAATGTAACAATGCCAAGTCATTCAGCTTGAACAACATCGTAAGTAGAAGGCATGCTTCACACAAAATAATTCAAATTTTGATCATTTAAAAAGGTGTCACATGTCATCAGGTGAATTGTAAGACACTCTTGAATGAAAGACGAAGTGGAAATTTCACTTTGGCAGTTAAGTGCTGAGCTTGCCCTCCACTTACGGTAATTGAACTGGCTACACTGTTTTTCTATTTAGTGTACGATACACTAATTTCGTGGGCCCATGATACACAATGAACACCATGAATTATTGTACCTATTGATAAACATAACTGAAATTGACGCTTGCTGTTTTTGCTTATAACCAGTTCCATGGACTGAGAGCAAGCAGATACATATAAACTGATCCATGAAAAAATTAATTTTGCATCAGTTTGAACACTCTCAGTGAAGACAAGTTATTCTTCAAGAATGGCTTACAGTGGTCTGCTCATCAAAACGACCAGTACTGCGAAGGTAAGTGAAGAACTCGCCCCTGTAAAAAAAACACAACCAAGCCTTGTAAGAAAACATCATAGAACACAACAAATTAATCAGCCTCTTATTGCAACTAGAATAATTCTCCAGGAAATCCAGGCCAACCTTACCCACAAACATATTCTATGACAAGATGCACACACTGATCATCTTGGCAATATCCAAGCAGATTGACCACAAAAGGATGCGATATCCTGGCTAAGATGGACTTCTCTTGCTTTACGTGCATCACCTGCCACATTAACCCCACCAAGAAGGGTCAATCTGTAGAATATCTGAAGGTATATAAATCACATAACAGTTCACATGATCTGAACTTGCATGTAACATCTGTTGACAGTAACTTTCATCTCAGTGAGACTCTTGCTAATATATGCAACTACTTCGGTTGTCAACACATTTAGATCCAAAAGGGTTTTCACTCGGATTACTGTTTCAGGAACTTAACATAACTACATAAAAGAATCTTCATTATAATGAAGAAATGATTCATCTGGAGAACTTCCTGTGATCACAGTGACCATATAGAAGTCTCCTTTTGTATCATTCGGAGGCCTCTGCAGTCACAGAGTAAATCATGGGAAAGATTCTCTACATAACGTCGTCTAAAAGTTGTGCAAATTACGGTAATTTACATACTGAATAACATACTTTTATTGAAATTCTTGTTACTCCGTCATGCATACTCACTGTTTTCTGTGACTCCTAATCAGTGCATTATATCCAAGAATACCACTGTAGTAAATCAAAATGAAGTCAAGAATGCGTTACCTGCTTCGTTTTTACAATGGAAGCCTTGGACAAAGATTTGGTGGCACAAAGTGTACCCGTGGGAGTGTGAGTTGCCAAATGAACTCGACCAAAACTTCCCGTCCCCAAAATCGGACCCAGCTTGAAGTCGGTGAATTTACAGCCCTCAAGCCACACCTACCCAAATCCCACAAAACACACAAAAACTAAAGACTCTTGCCTAAAATGTACATGCCCTCAACATGAGAACCTAGGAGCAATTCTCATTACACCTATACGCAAAACTTTGAAAAAATCATGACAAATTCACACGAGTCCAAAAATACATGATAATCTGTTCTGAAATCCTCTTTCAAATGCCCACAAGTAACAACAAAACTAAGGCACTTTCATCAATTATCATTACACCTGTAATCGCCACTTTGAAAATTCACAACATATTCACAAGGTGTCCAAAATACACACTGAGGTGCGCTGCAATCCTCTTTCAAATTCCCACAAGATCCAGCAAAAACTGTCTGGATCTTGTGGGAATTTGAGCACGGCTCCTATAGAAAAGTGCCTTGATACGAGCCATGCTAACCCTAATCTCTGTAATCTGAATGCAAGGGTTCCCAAATATGCCTTCCTCTGAATATATGCAACAATCAATGACAATGTAGCAAGACGCAGGACATTTCAAAGATCATCATACTACAAAAGCTCTGAATGTAGTGTCCTCGTACGATTTCCGATGTACACAACTAAAATCGCTCAGAAACCGCAAATCCCAAAGATATCATGAATCCCAAAGAATCCCAAATCCCAAAGAAACCACCAATCCAATCCCAAATTCCATCAACCATTCATTACTTCCCCTTGGAGTACCTTCTTGGCGGGGGCTTCATCCCCACCATCAGACGGTGCAGACGACCCCTTCGATTTGGAAAAGAGTCGGCCAAACATGTCTCACTTGTCGGTCACCCGCCTTCACTCACCACAAGCACAATAATAACCTGGTCACCACTCCTCCCATGACCTTCACGAATTCTCGGATCCCTCCTTGGACCACTCCACACCGCGTGATGAATTCTACGAGTGGGCATGATGAGAATCTCGAGACATTGCTGCAATTAATGAGTGTTTTGGTTATGCATTCAATCAATGTCAATGCAGCATCGACAGGAGTTGCGAAAGATGATACTGTATGCAGGGAGACTTGGGTGGAGACTGCAGCAGTTGGTGAAGCAGGGTATTGCTGCCATGATTCCTGTGAACATTTCTGGGTGATGGCAATGTGGGTGTGCCCTAAGGTAACAACTGAAGCGCGAGAGGGCTGGGACACTTGTAACCGAACCCAGAGGTCTCCTTTCCCGCTCGGCTGAGGAACGAAGTGGGAATGACGGGGTACCGGTGCAGGGGGGCGGTGTGGAGTGTACCGGGAGGATACCACTACCGGTACCGTATCTGTAGTTTACACTATTTTTAAGTGTTCTTTTACGAACTTTATCCACTTGGGTTATGTGGTTTACTTCAAAAAGAAAATTTTGGGGCTCTAGCTTGGACGGAATTGACAAAATAATTTCCTGAAGAACACACAAAAATCTTCTACCCATGTTGCTAACATGTAGATCAAGCATACAAATTTTTTGCAACAAATCACCAAAAAAGATATATTGAATGGGATGATTTATTTAGTCCAATGTGTTCGAAATTTGACATGTAGACATGGTTTAATTTATATAACATAAGGAAATTCATAACCCTGAAAAAAATTCAGTCCCATCACCAAGGAATAGTAAGCATATTTATTTTGGTCCCTCTTCCAATACCTATACAAGATGTTGGACAAGTATAGATCAAGGAGGCAATTGAGAGAGGGTTTGCAATAGACATGCATACCTCAGTCAACCAAAAAATTTCAAACTCCTAATGAATAGGTGCTTTGATTCTAAACTTTCTTTGATTGGATGATTATTGCCCTCAACGTCCTTACTGACATCCTTACTAGGCTATGATATTAGATAACTAAACCTAAACTTGTTTGAATAAGTATGGAGTATTACATTGTTGCAAGGTTTTGGTTGATCTTGATGAGAAGCAAAAGAAGATGCCAAGTTCTCTTAATATCACATTTTTTGGACACATTTTAAATCCACTACAAATTTTCAAATATATGCATCCAGAATCAATACTAGACTCTCATACATTTACGCAAGAATGTCACAAAGGAATGGTTTTCAAAACACGCATGATCAGGTGCAGTTGCCCTACATTGGCAATGGCAAGTTCTAGGGTTGAGTTGCAGCTAAAATGACAGTGTGAATTATCTAACAAAGGTGAAGGTGCTTGTTGCGAGTGAAAGGAAGTGGAACAACTGCCAATAGAGCTCAAAAGTACTTATCAACGAAGTAATGCAAATTGGTACATGACAATCAACGATCAACACAAATATTAGGGGCATATCACAAAATCCAACAAACAATGCCCAAGAACTCATGAAAAATATACAAGAACCTGCTGACATCACATACACTCAACTCTGTAAGACGAGTTTCAGCACGGATTGAAGGTTAGCAGTGACTGCTACAAATTGTACCCAACACTTCCCATTAAATTACTTAAAAACATTAAAGAATTATATTCACCCCGTGTCAGTACATTTCTATTTTAAGGCATTTGCTCAATTCTACACTAAATCAAATAAGGAACCACAATGTTCATTTCAGTTTCAAATTATGAATACTTCTACAAAAAATGGCATAAAATTAGATTGGCTTACTATGATAAAGAATTAAAAACAATGTAAGACATATCATGCAACGATTACATAGAGGCAATCCTCAAATTTTAGAAATCTTACAAAGATATCTTACGCTATGCTTGGGAACCCAGGCAAACATAACCTGTTCAAGTAAAACTAATCGTTGAAATTCCAAAGACTGAATACAGTATCGTAACATTGGTTTCCCAACTCCATGAACCCTTCTCAAAAGAACCTAGGCTGGGAAATCTGCATTGCCAAAATCAGAAGGCGCAGGAACTTCGCGAAAATGTCCAGTCAGCTTGACTGTTGAATATAAACACATTGATGCTATATCACCATCAAAACCAAGCCAATTTCTTGAAATTCTTTAGTTCCTGGTATTACTTTCCGACATCTGCTACTCTGCTACTCTGCAAGCCAAGCTGATTGACACTTTTAGCAAATATTACTCTACAGTGGGTGCTGATGTTACACTGTCAATTATCATTCCCAACAACTCCTCTGCCAACCTAAGATAACCTAAACCTTCAGTGCAAGCTCCAATCTTCGACATCTTCACAATGAGACGAATCCAGTGGATGACAGGGGGTCCAGGTAAGAATTCAAATCAGCAAACAAATTTGTTAAAATTGCACCCAGGGATAACGTGCAAATTCCACTAATTTTACGTAGCTCTTTAAATTAGCAGCCTTTTGTCTTACCGACCCCATCTTTGACCACCAAGAGGAATGGTATTGGAACCTGACTGCTGGACACCAAATCCGCGGCCACCAAAGCCTCGTCCACGATGAAATCCTGCATTTACATACCACTAAATTCTGAGAATTGTAATAATGATGACCAGCAGTTTTCTCATGTCACAGAAAAATTATAAACAATCACTCACTGTTACATTCAGAAACTTCAAAATGTATCTGGTTGCCCAATTTCCCCCAAAAGAAATTGCTTAAACGAAGAATTCAGAATGATAGGTTGCCAACCTCCACCCCCGCCACTCCGACTGTTGCCCACCATCGATTGTAGCTGAGAATTAACAGATTGACCAGCCTCAACAAGAATTGACACGAGCTCTTTGGCATGTTTAGCGTTTGCTGCAGTAAAAAAGGTATATGCAGCTCCCTTGGCACCAGCCCGTCCAGTCCGACCAATACGGTGAACATAGTCTTCGCAAGAACCCGGAAAGTCATAGTTGATCACACACTTGATATCCTTGACATCTGAAAGATTACGCCCTCACAATTGATCAGATCAGATGCCTTAACAAAACAAAGGGATCAGTACACATAGTTAACAATCCATACTATTGTTTCCAATGTCAAAGACCAGTCAAGACATAAATCTTATACCGACACCTACTACCCAAGCTGCAAAGGAACCTCGTTTTCATTCCAGCTTTCATTGACGACCGTAGTATTTACAGATGATAATGAAAGGACATCACCAACTCTTACCATCAAACCTCACCGCCTAGTGATGCATGTACTCTTCCTGAGACTGGATCAGAATCTCTCCACAAAATAGTGTTCTCAAGAAGAAAGTATGTCAAATCATGTACCATGGTTTGTAAAGGATCTTGTCATGCCCCAGCTGACATATAATAAACGCATTAAACAGAAGAGCTTCTGCCTACTAAAGATGTGGGCCACAGAATGGTAGTATCTGCAGCGGATGAATGAGTGTGGCGACCGGGCTGCACGCAGTAAGTCAGCAATCCAAAAAGAGCAGGTGTGGAGCGATGCAGTGGCGGCGGCAATGGTTCTCTTTCGCACTCCCATGCAGTATTATTCTCTCCAGAGACAAAAGAGCATTACAAACCGCCGCCACGCCACTATCATGCCATCAGGATGCCAACTGGACTACAGCCCGCCCGCAATCTCACGCACCCTGCAGAACAACAAGGAGGGTGGATGCTCTTCCCCTCCATTACTTGCAGCCTTCACTAATTCTACTTGAGCAAGTTAGATTCTAATTATAAAAACATAATTTTACATTGCACTCTGTAATAGAGCAAATGACAGGCTCTCAAAACAGTGTAAACAGTCTCAAGAAATTAATAATTTGAGACTCTTGATGTTGTTGGTAGTCACAAAGAGACAACTTATGAACGGAAATCTTAATGACACCCTCCAATGAAAATACTACGAATTCCACCAAAACTGAGCCTATTACTACAGTAAGTGCTCAAAAAATCCCGTTAGAGCTACGTAAGCGCACTTCCAAAACTTACACTTTTAGAGTGCAATAAGCACCATCGAAGTGCAACCTCTATCTCAGGATCCCACCATCACTACCTCCCAAGGGATGCTGACACACTGTATACGGTAATAAAGACGTTGAATATTATCCCCAAATTTGATGAATGAAAGATATAAAGTTCTCCACAATCCCAAGATAATATCCAAACTTAATTTAACAAGGAACAGTGACCAGCAGTCCCAACCAAAAGAGCTGATACGGGAATTAGTTCAGAATACTTCTGCAGAAAGGACATCCAAAACTCACCAGATGTGAGGGGGAACCGGCATACGACAACAATCTTCAGATCCCACACATCGCAAGAATTTGGAAGTTGACTAGGGAAAGAGTGTACAAAACAAAACACATAAACATACAATCATGAAAAAGAAATGAGGACTTTCTTTCTGAAATATAAGCACACAGGTATTCAAACAAATTGCTTTCCTAAACATACCCAAACCACGGGCAGCAACATCAGTGGCCGTCATGATAGGGCTTTTCCCAGCTTTGAACTCGGACAAAACCCAATCTCTTTCTGCTTGAGACTTGTCACCATGGATAGATAACGCGGGCCAACCATCCATTCGCAGCTGCCTAGTCACCTGATCACATCCACGTTTAGTCTCCATGAAAATCAGCAACCTGCTTCCGTCCATTATCTCCTCCAGAAGCTTGATGAGCCTGATAACAAGCATATATACACGTTAAAATAATGCTTATTCAATATTGAAAATAACACATAGAAAAAATTCGTTTAAAAGGGTTTAGCACATCAAAAAAGTCAAGAGAAATAGACAACATGTACAAAAATCAAATATAAAAAATCTAGACTCTATGACCCAAGTCCAGAAAAGATAGGGAAAGTGTTCATACTTGGGGTACTTTTCATGTTCAGAGACCACTTCAACGATCTGGTCTATCATATGATTGGCTTTCAGATCTGAAGACCCAATTGTCACCTGGAATTAAGAAACGTTAGTCCAGACAACCCAATTGCACTCAAATAAATACAATGTGACCCTAAACCTAAGTAGTATCATCATTCTAGCGACAAATTCTTAACCGACGTATGATCTTCTCAAAACGATACTAAAAAGTATAGCACCAGAACTTCAATTTGATTCAGAAAACAGGCACAAAGAATCTAACCTTGTAGGGATCAACTAAAAATTGCCTTGCAAGATGCTCAACTTCCTTGGGCCACGTGGCACTCCAATACAGTGTCTGACGATCTGGTCGAATCTGCTTGCAGGACAACCAAGCACATTCAGCACTCTTTCCAACAAGAAAGTCGATCAGACGAAGGTTAACTTATACAGTAATAAGCAATGCAAGCTCTTAAACTTCTAATTATAATCTCATGACTGAACTCAAACCCTCTTCATATGTATTCTATTTCAGACTGCAACATATCATATATAGTGCAACAATTTTACGTCACCTCTCTGTCGTCAAATTTCAAAAAGATACCCATGCTCACCTGTGAAACAATCTTCCGAATCTGAGGTTCAAACCCCATATCCAGCATACGATCAGCCTCATCCAAAACCAAGTATGTCACCCTCCGCAGATTTGTATGACGACCTTCCAACATATCTATCAAACGGCCGGGTGTTGCTATGACAACCTCAACCCCTGCACGCACCAGCTCACATAATTACCAAAGAGCCTATTTCGACAGTGAACAAGGTGTTGCAGGCAAATGAGCTTACTAATCAAATTGCGGAGAGTATCACCAACCTTTCTGAAGATCACGAATTTGCGGCCCTTTAGGGGCACCTCCATAGATACAAGTGTTTTTTATCTTAGAAGATGCACCAAACTTTGTGGACTCTTGTTGAATTTGCACGGCCAACTCACGGGTAGGGGCCAAAACTAGCACAATCGGCCCATCTCCAGGAGCTGAAACATTTAACCACAAATAGGTCAGTACACTCTCTATTTATAAATATGACACTTCCAAGACATAGAACCTAGCAAAAAGCATACAAATAAATTTCACAAATTCCCTCAATAAGATTCTGCTGGGCATATGTAGGCGCAACCCGTACCAAGATATGGTTGAGCATTGACGTGCACAATAGCGGGCAGTAGATAAGCGAGAGTTTTCCCAGATCCAGTCTCTGCAAGTCCAATCAAGTCACGGCCCTTCAACGCCATGGGCCAACCTTGAGCTTGAATAGCTGTTGGCGCAGTAAAGCCTGCTTTCAGAACTTCATGCAGTACATAATCTGGTTCATTTCCAGATAAACAAGCAAGATACATCAGAACATGTAAGTTGAAGATGGCCGCAACACGTCAAATCAAGTAGATTACAGAATTTTGAAATCATAATATTTTAAAACAGAGATTTCAATAGAGGAAGATCTCCCATATATACCCTAAATTGGAAAAATAAATGTATCCTCTGACACCCATGTCTTAAAAACCCTAAATCAAAGCCAGGAGCATAGTACTGCGTGAAAGGAAGAACGTAACCCCGAGGTGATTGGTGAAATAACATAAGATTAAAAGACAACAGTTCAAGCACCTGGAAATGACGCCTCCTCAAACGTGCGGACAGGCTTGGGGACAGTCCGACCTTCTACTGAAATCTCACGCTTCCGCCTATAAGCTGCAACCTCATCCTCGGACAAAGCAGAGACAGCCGGATGCTCAACATAAAAATTCTTCTCAAACGGAATTAAGTTTTCAAACTCCTGCTGTGGAAGAGCTATGTTGTCCAAATCACGCTTGTTGCCCCCACCATATCCTCCTCCTCCTCCTCGACCTCCATATCCACCACCCCCTCTGCCACCACTACTACCACCATAACCTCCGCCACCACCGTAACCTCCTCCTCCAAAGTCGCTGCACGAAAAAGAAACCCGAATTAGCTAAACATTCACCTCCTACATCAGAGAAAATAATTCCACACTGACGACACTTCCAACTCTTCCACTACTCGCGAATATCATACCTCTTCCTGTCACGAAAGGACGAAGAATCGCTATATCTGCTGTCGAATCGACTCATTTTCACCGACCTTCACACGAACAAAATAATTCCAAGTAAAATCTGAAAAAACGCAACACCAACAACACTTAGCCCCCTTCCACACCCCAAACCCTTGGTCATCACAAAATTCGACCGGCACACACCATCAGCAGGCAAACTTGCTCATAGAAAGGTCAAACCAACAACAAAACAGATACTCATCGAGAAACAACCGCAAGTAACCACGTTCATCGGAAACCCTAATGTAAAACATCACCACAAACTCCATAAGACTCCAGGGATTTCTAATCAAAATAATTCTAGCAGAGAATTGAAAGCCAGAAGAGTAAACATACAGAAGAGAAGCAAAACAAGGTGGAACAGAGGTCTGCAAATGACAGGCGATGGCGCACCTGGCTGGCGGAACTTCACAAAGCCGGCAACGGAAGTTGTCGAGGCGGGAGTGACGTCTAGCGACACTAGGGAAGGGTGTAAGGGAGCAGCCAAAAGAGACCCCCGATAGAGATTGAGGTTGATACCCGGTACTGGATGGAACCGACCTATGGAGAATGACCTGCCAGGGTCTCTAAGTTAAAAATCTGCGGTTAATTTTGAATTTCCCAAACCCTACAGTAGGTGAAGGTCAGACTTGGTAAAAATGAAGTCATCTTTTTTTTTTAAGTGCCACGTGTCATATTGTGATTGGTGTGACAGAGGTGACATGAACTCTTGAGAATTTGACATGGAAATTCAATTTTAGCATTTGAGTGCCGAATCAAATCTTCACGTATGGTAGTTGGGGGTCTTTGGCAATAATGTTGTTTACTCCTTTGCCACAAAATAATTCTGTGGTTTGTGAATACTAGTTAAAATAAGCTCAATTTGAAATTGCATTAAAAAAAACAAATATGAATATATCCATTTCTCACAGTATGGTATTATAATGGTACATAAGTTGCAAGCACATAGTACTATAACATATATTTGTAAGCACACAATCCATTGTTTTTTGGCAAAATTTGAGGCTTACTTTAACTAGTGTTCTCAAACCATAGAATTATTTTGGGACAGAGGAGTACAAGTGTAGTACAAGTCCCTTCTATATTCTTGAAATAAAGTGCCCAAATGTTGAGCCTTCAATATTTTCTTGAAATCTACAACTAAACCTTCCCTCGATATCTAAAAAAGGATAGGGGAGCAAAATCATAAGTTATATAATATTAGGCAATTCAAATTATGAACTCAAAATTTTCATTTGTGCTAAATAATACATTTCAAATTTGAATCCATGTTTTTTGGGGGGACTCCTAGAAATACAAAAATAATGGCTATCAACCATAGCAAAATTTTACATTTATCCATGGATGAAGCAATGAAAACATCAATTATCTTTGGCTCTCGAAGCCCGCATATTCTCAAATAAAAATTCAAAATTCAATTGATTCGTCCTATTGGAACCCATGATGTCAAAATACTGAAATTGTACTATTATTAAATAAATTAAATTAGAATAGATTGAAATCTTATTATATTAATTTTCACACAAATAAGTCTTTGTAGTAACATTGATTTTGCACCTTACAAAAGTTGTTGAAGGTATTCATGGTAATGAGTGTGTGAGTCCATTCTATATATGATTAATTCAAATCAACAATGCCTAAATTTCTAAGTGCCTTGTGGCATGTTGCCAAAGTTTGAGGGTGTCATTAAATCTTATATAATAATTAATTATCAAATTTTAATAGTTACAAGTGACAAACTACAACTTTTAAAATTTCAAATTTACAAATTAGAAAATGAGAGATTAAAAATTTTCAAATTTACAATTTTCAAATTATTTTCATATAGATTATCAAATTTGCAAATATTTAATCAATCCCAACTATTAGTGAAGATAGATCAATTATTCTATAGTGTAGACATATCACTAATATTCACAAAGATTTATTTATTGTGGTCTTTAAGTTAGAGATAGAAACCCATGCCTCTTCTTCAATCTTTACCACTACATTCTTTTTGTCCATTAACTATTGACTTTTGTTGCAAACTTAATTCCTAAAGAATTTTGAAAACATTTGCCTTGTGGTATTTAACTTAATGTGCAATTTAAGGTACAAAGATGTATTTGAAGATGAAAGAAATTCGAGATTGACTTTAATTTTTTTGTGAAGTCAAAAAGTATCAATGAGAGTGATATATAAAATTTGTAATTTTTTTGGACATTGCTATGTAATTTTCAAGAATCATTGTACTTACAAACATGTAGAAGTGGCACAATTTCACACATATTGTCACTTCATTGAGGTGTGGACTATTGAAAAAAGTTCCATAATCACTTGCCAATTTTTGAATTATATAGAGTGACATGTCAATTGTAGAAGAGTCATACTTTTGTTTTGTAATTAACATGATTATAAATGCACTTCACAATACTCAGACTAAAATTTTGTTTACTTCCAAATCAAACTCAATCCCCAACTACCCATAAATTGTGCAAGAGTAATCCCAAATTGGCACCAATTTATCATCGGATTGTTTTTCATTGTTGTGGTAACAATTCAAGGTTCAGTAGAGTAGGTACTTCTTAGAGCATGAACAAAATATGGACATGCTATCTTATAATAGGTTCCAAATTCATTTTTGTAGCCCCCTTTCCCCCCTAAAATTGGACAATTTGCATTGATCCAATGTGCCATTGTCCTTAGATTGTGTTGATATCCAAAATGATCATTTCCCTTGACAAATATGGATTTCCGTACATTTTGAAGACTCTTTTGATTCCCCATTCTCTTTAAGAGTTAACTTCTAAGAGCCATGTATCCAAAACAAGATCCACCTTCATCAATCTCAATGACAATATCAACATGTACATTTTCTAAATCTCAGGGAGATCACTCCTTGTAATTTAAGGTATACACTTGAGTTAAGAGGGTATTTGATGTAGGGCTATTTACCTTCATTATTGTTTTTAAGATGATTGTATTTTTATATTAAAAACTATAAGGGTGTATTCTCAATGCCCTATGTTTTTTTGTAAATTCATTCATGCAATTTTTTTAGTGAGGCTATCTTACATACAATATTTAAGTGTCCAAATTTTTCCCATCGTTGCTTTTCTTTACAAATTTTCCCTTCCCTCTACTACATGCATATACACCATGAAACCAACAACGATCAATTCAATTCAAGTGCCATTAACAAAGTGATGGTTTTAAATAACAAATTTACCATTGAACATTTCAAAATCCTCACTAAAAATCTGAAA
The DNA here is from genome assembly GCA_963920665.1 of Straminergon stramineum. Taxonomy (NCBI): domain Eukaryota; kingdom Viridiplantae; phylum Streptophyta; class Bryopsida; order Hypnales; family Calliergonaceae; genus Straminergon; species Straminergon stramineum. The sequence continues at coordinate 11,704,636 of OY987267.1, read as the reverse complement.
CTATCTTGTAAACATCCCATTCTATATTTGTATGTTTAACACATGTGTCCTCAAAGACTGAGATTAAATGGACTATAAATTATATCCTTGTATTGTACAAATTTTAAGTCATTGAATCCACTAAGGTAAATCTCACTATTTGTGCAATGTGATAATTTGTGCCATTTGTAGTTAAATTCTTACATTTATACTTAATGTTTTTGATGTATACACTATTAGTACCATGGCACAATTTTAGTCAATCACCAATCATTGTAGATTTTCTTGATTGTGTCCATTTTATCATCCACATGAAATTATTTGTCCTTATCTATATTCATAGTACTTAAAAAATTTGCATTGCCTCTATGTGATAAGGCTACCTTATTAATAAAAATTCCTACTACAAGATGTTTTTATGTAGCCTAATTTATATATAATAAAGTATATGGAATTTCATTAATCCTATAGTAGGCCTACATATTATATAAAATTTTCCTCGTTTAAATTGAATAGACCCTATCTTTTAACTTACGTAGTTTTCTAAAAACTTGAGAGTGATCTCCCGGGTTCTAAATATAATTTACATCTTGAAAATGAAGCCTTTTGAATTCATTATTTACTAAATTTAAAAATATTCCAAAATTTCAACAAAATTTTGGAATTACAAGCTCCATGAGTAAATATCATAATTTTTCAATATTGAATGTATTGCCTTATTTTTGTATTTTAAAAAAAATTGTAATTAAATTTATTTATTTTAAATATCTTTTTCTAACCTTCATTTTTGGTAAAAATATATAATCATTTTGAAATGTATAATTATTTATAAATAATTTAAATTTTATGAAACTTTATATAACTAATCAATATGTAAATCCATGAGTTCCTAGGGTAATCAACAATCCCTAGACAAAAAAAGAATCTTTTTACAAAAATACAATCAATACTTCTTTGTTATGACATTATTCAATAAGATAACTATTGGATGTAAATTAAAATCTATTGTAATATAAAATCATGATAAGTTTTTAGGAGCAACCTCTAGAAGGGGAATTTTTTCTTGAGGCAACCAATGAAAGTTTAAACATTGTTTACTTGAAGGTTGTTCATTTAAGGTAAGTCTAGTATCATCTACACACAGTGCAATGTTTTTACTTTGAGAATTTTTAAAATGATGAAGTTTACAAAAAATACAAAACAACTCACTTGAATTTATCCTCAATTTGCTAATTTAATTTCATAAAAAATAATTGGTCATTTGACCATTAAGATAGTAGGACCACAAAAAAGTGTATCTCTTAGATATACACATTTAAGGAAGATGTCAATGATGGAAAATATTTCATTTGAATACTGTGTATAAAACATATTCTACACAATACAAGGTTCGTAAGGTAGGAGACCCATTAAGTGAGTAGGAGTTAAAAGATACATTTTGTTTTTGTCAATGTACAAATTGCATTTGTCAATGAACAAACAATAAATATGTACTAGAACGTGAATATTCTTATAGTTCCAACTTCAAAATTCATAATTAATTTCACAAAGGTCCAAAAAATATGGAACAACTTAGGTTAGATGCCAATTCCATTTATCATTTAAGAAAAATAATTGGAATATATATTTCAAGAAGTCAAATTTCTTAAAATTGCAAGTAAGTTGGTAAATGGTCATTTTATGGACCTCTTGTCTAGAAGGGTTAGTGATTGATGAATAAAATGTCAATGTTACCTTCTACGTACTTTATTGGTCAAAATGATGAAGAAATTCAATCAAAATTGGATGGAAACTTGAGCACATCTATTAATATAAGGTAGAACAACCACCAATGCTATTAATCACCCTATTCTAACATCTATTGGCCCTTCCTATTTGTATCACTCACCCACCCATTACCACAATTTTAATTAGCAACCCTTTAGCATCATCACAATGCACTTGGGGAGGGGACATATAGGAAGAATGGGAAGGTGATACCATGGATGGAGGGAGGGGGCATAATATTTTAGTGAGTAACTATATCCCTCCCCAAACTTTCTCTTTTTAGAAATTTTGGGGGATATAGTTACACATTGAAATATTTTGCCTCTAGTATCACCCTCCCGGTCTCCTTGTGACACTGTGTGGTTTAAGGTAAAACATCCCATTGTGGTCAAATGACCCATAGTAGACACCTAATCACCTCATGACGTTTTTTCAAGCCATAATATGAATTAATGTCTCACCTAACACCCATGGAATGATTAGTGACCTCATTAGATGCACCCTACTTTTGGAGTGTGAATCATTGTAGGAAATGACTTTTCAGACCCCTCAAAATTAGAAATTATTGTGACTGCTTTAGGTGATTAAGATAAGCATATTGGATACAATTTTTGTTGGTTATCACTTATTAGGTAGCCTATAGGCTTTTTTGGGCAAATCACTTCAAAAATTCATAAAAAATTCATACTTTATATAAAAAAAAAATATAATTTCAATACTCACTATTTCTCACACTTGTTTTTATGTGGGAAAAAATTTGAAAAATTTGAACAATGCATGAAGGCAAACTCCAAATTCTGTCCACAATGGGTTGTTTCACCCTAGCAGGCTATGCCAATTTCATCCCTACAAACTTTGAAAAATCATACAGAATAGAAAATTCATTACTTGTCAAAATGTCTTGATTCTTCTTGCAAATGGCTTCTTTCCAACTTCACAAATCTCTAAAAGAAAAATACATGTATGAGTTGACAAAGAGCATCTCCAAGGTACCTAGATAGCAAATCTGCTTGGTTGGTAATAGGCATGTTTTTACACCTTCTGCCTCTTACTACAACAGCATCAATAGCATCGATCAATGCATGCAAGTGCTCTCCTACATTTGGTCCATGAATCAACAATTCTATACCTAAGTGAATGATAACTCTACAGGTTGTTGAAACTACCGGCAAATTCAGCACCAGATCTCCAATCTAAGGAACTAGATCGAACAATTGGAAGTTGTCTGTAAGTGATCACGACTGCGATCGATATCACTGTCCTTCAAATGCAGAGAAATCTTTACAGGCATAGAAGAAATTAATGATCGATCATCCCTTTGATTAATTTCGGTAGTCAGACTGCAGAAGAAGAAGAAGGATTGCTAATAGAGAAGGCCCGATCGAGTGCATGAATGAAGATGATAGCATGCCGGCACTTTGGCTCGATTAATGAATTGAGATTAATATTGATAGAGAATTGATAGATTGAAGAAGATGATGCTCAATATATATGCCAAGAGTTACTAACCTTGCTCGATCTGTAGTTTAATTTGCAATTTGTCGATCGATCCTTGTTCGTGATCTACATTTTATTAGACATGAAAACAATCGTTTAAAAAAAATTTGAATCCATGCAATTGATCAAATGAAGTTTATTACGTAATTATGGTTTCTGTTTCCGTTTGAAATTCTGATTGAAGAGCTCCAAAACTTGATTATTTTGTTTCAATTTGAACTTTAGGTCTACAAGCACACTACGGTAGTACAATTTTGGGTTTGGACGATAGAGCTTCAATTAAGACCCACCGGGAGTTGGCTTATGGTTGTTTGAGAAGACCAGAGAGCTAGCTAGCTAAACTTGGATGGTTAAAATTGCAGATACTTTTATGCAGCACAAACAGGTTAATTTGGGGGGTGTTAAATTTGAGAAAACTTTGCTGATCATGATTGGATTTAACCCCTAAAGGACCAAGGCACATTTCGGGCAGAAATTGTCAAAAACTGACACTTTTTAGGGCAGCAAGAAAAAAATGAAAAAAAAAGTTTTTTTCAAAATTCAACCGTACAAATTTGAACTAGACTTCTTTGGGAACATGTGGAAAAAATTTTAGAAACTTTGACCACACGGATTGAAAGATTATAACATTTGAAGTTAGGTGAAAAAGTTTTTTTCCAACCTTGCCCAACATGGCTTGCAAACTTTAACTCCCTCTAGAATGAGATTCTCACACGAAATAGGGTTATTTTTTTGACATTTTCAACTTGGATCATGTGAGCTACACACCCGCCAAATTTCAAAATCATAGGAAGAGTTTGCACATGCTGCCCGAAGCTGCCCACAAAGTTCAGGGCAGCCTAACTTTCAATCGGGGCACCCGATCAGAAAAACAATTAGATTTTTAGGAAGGGGATACATAGTTAAACTACATGTCCAAATTTCATGAACATCCGACTACAAATGACTGCATAGGAGCCTATCCAAGATTTCTTGCGTAAGCTGAATGGACACTTAGTCCTTTAGGGGTTAAGTTAGCAATAATAACAAAGGTGGGACCATGATATATGATTTAGTTCTTTTTTGTAATTTCACATCTAAATCTTCCCTAAGGCAGGTGGGCAACCCCCCCCCCAAACAGCCACTTTTTGCTATTGTGCCTAGTTACGATTATTAGACTAATAATTAAATTTTCCATATTTTCTTTTTGACAAGTGAAAGGAGGTTCCAACGCACCAAAGAACACGACATTTGTCTAGATCCTGTATGCAAAAATCATGAAGAGTCCAAGTGTGTTTTTTGGTAGAGGTTCTGAAATCATTTCTTCCGGACAGGTACATATTGATTTTCGAGGTTCGAGGTGTTCATAGCGTGATGATGGTAGTTTGGGGTGAAAGGCGCATTTGGGGATGCCCACCTTACTGTATGTACAGTACAGTAACTGAGTAACTGAGTGTTCCGCATTCAAGAGTTTACGTGGATGTGCCCTCACAGGGAGATGGGGAGGGTGTTACCCCCGCGGGTCTAGTTACATGTTGAAATTACACCCCCGGGGGCCGGTAACGCCCTCCCGATCTCCCTGTGAAAATTATAAATTAATGGAAACTTAATTTTCATTCAAACTATTTCCATCTCGATCAGCCTTCACAATTTCTGTTGCAATAGGGAACACGTACTCGATCACGTAGATATATATATCCTTTACCAATCGATTGCTGCAATCGAAGTTCAAATGAAGACAACTGCGATCGATCAAGAATGCGATCACTAGCTACGTAGAAGCTACTGCGGCATTGCTGTCTCTGATAGATAGATAGATATTTTCAATTCGATCACACATCGATTGAATGAATTCAAGTCGGGGGAGGACTCGATCCGGAGTAGCTGTGATGCAGGATCGACGTACGTACTATATTAATCAGTACGTTTGAATGCAAATTGCAGAGGCTGGGATGCTTGCTTGCTGAAAAGCCTGAAATCTAACAGGTTGTGATCGACTGACTTGTGAGTGCGGACTGCGGAGTGATCGATTATCCTCAGACGTACCATGCATGATAGTTATACGTATTCAAATCCTCCACATTCAAATCAAACTTGATCGAAAACCTTAAGGATTGATCAATTGCAAGGTTGTGCTCCTAGAGAATGATCTAACAGCTGATCGAGCTTCGATTCTTGTTTGTACTGTACGTACTGCAGGTTGTTGGATCGATCTGGGCCAAAGAGAAGCTGGGCTTTGCATTGACAGGAGCACGTGTGGAAGTGATTTTACTCGAAGAGCAAGCCACAGATAGAGATCGAGAGCTTCTCGAACACCAGGGGCTCACAAAGGATTCCCAGCTAGTAGGGAAAAGGAAAAGAATTCCTCATCAGAGAAATTGTGGACTCTCTATAGGGCTCCCATGCCAGGAAGTGTTGAGAGGGTCCCTAAGTGCATTACATTTATTTTGCTTGAGTAACTTTTCCCCTATATCTGCACTTCGTCACTTTCAAATGTTAGAGTATTCATTTTCAAGTACTATTAAGGTAGATACACTTGAAAGCACCACAAATTGGTACTATGCATTGTTATTATTATTGGGTTGATCAAATTTTTACATTTCCTTGTTGGCAAGAGAAAGGAGATTCCAATGCACCAAAGAACACATCATTTGGATATTATATGCAAAAGTTATTCATAGTCAAAGTCTGATTCTAAAAGCGCTCTATGCAAATAGGTACATAATTGAATTTATGAATGTTCACCTGTTGTAGATGGCGCATTTAGACACATGGCGATTTTGGAGGTACCCATCATAGTTAGGGTTGTGACAAGTGTTGTTTTGATATTTGAAAGTATCCCCAAAGCATCTTTCTGTGACAATTGCGGAATAGAAGACTAAAATATACTTCTTAGAACTCCCAATATTCATGAACATAAGGTGAATCTTTGTTTTGTTAGAAATTCCCTCTTCTAAGTAGCTTCAATAGACTCCAAAAATAGACTGGCTTGTCAAACGTTGGTAGCTCTCTCAAGAGTCCAAAATTTCTCTAATGAGTGTTTCTCTTTGTTCCAAAAGGAACACTAGGAATATTTTTTCACATTGAAAAACTTGAGACTCACCGGGAAACAACACTCTTGGACACATGTAGTAGTGGCAACCTTGGTCACCATCGCCTAGAGAATGGACAAGTGACCCTTCATTTTATAAATAAAATCAAAAGGTCCTAACTCGAAATAGGACTACCCCTTCATGTTTACCCTACACAATACTCCACGCCTAATTATTGTAGCGCCTCACAACATTGTACTATAGGCCTAAACCCTAATTGTTTCACTACATAGGATTTAAGTGCTTCAAAGGGTCACCCGACTGTTCTCCAAGCAATGGCATTGAGGTCACCGCTACTATAGTCTAACCCAACACTACTAACTAAAGGTGTATAATCTATTTCTGATAATATTAAGCATTGTAGCATATGTCTAATTGAGTGATGGTAGGGAGGTAATTTTTCCTAGTCAAAGAATAGAAAAGATGACGATTGCACTACTGATTCTTTGCTAATTTTTTAGCAACTTTAAATTAATAAAAATAAAAGTAGACTAGATTATAATTTGATTTGTTTTCAATGTACAAGTAAACCTATTACCAAGAAGTGCAAAAATAAAAATAATGTGTTATTAAAAGGTGATGCCATATTTAACTACTTTTGGACTTTCAAAAGTCCAAAAATAATAACAGAAAAACAAAAGATCATGAAGAAATAATGCAAAATATCAAAAGATCTATATAAAACATTAGGAGATTAATACAAAACATTCAAAAATTTGTACAAACATTGAGAGATTTATATAAGCAATAAGAGATCTTGGGATGTTATTATCAACTTGAGATCTGGATCCAAGCATGCTAATAGGAGCCACATGGAGACGTTAGTGAGGTGCTTATGGAGGTCCTTATTGGAATATTCTATTTACAAAATGTTGCTTATTCATCCAAAATAGTTTGTATGTCATCTATAATGAATTAGTATTGGAATGTTCTATCAAAAGATGTTTATTTATACCAAATAGTCCATAAGTAATCCATCATGGGTCCTTACTTTATCCCATTAAGCAGTGGTTACAACTATTTTTTGGTCCTTTCAATACTTAAAAAATTAATACACTTCTTTTTTCTTTGTATTATGTCAAAGAGCCATAACTAAAAAGCTATGCACTACAATGTTTTTTCATACTTCAAGTCATATTCAAGAGTTAGAATGAAGATTCCTCAAAAAAAGTAGTGGTTACGCCCAAGTTGGATCCTATAAGCGTGCTTGGACCCATCTCCAGATGTTTTGTCCAGAATTCATTGAATAGTCCAAAAATAATTAACCCCCAAATGCCCAAGACACCAAACTTTGGTGTTGCCAATACTTTGAAGTTAAATAAAACCTAGCCAAGTTGCTATTTTTATAGTTTGTATTTTTGAAAAATTCTTTTTGAAGTCTAGTTTTAGCATCAAAAATTTGATTTTAAAAATGATTGATTATGATTTTTCTATTCAAGATTTTATGCAAGGGTGTCCATTGCAATCTTGACTTTTGGTAGTATTGAAGGCTCTTGGAAATGAGCCTCAAATACACTAGATCTCAGAGAAAAAATCACATTCAAAATTCATTTAAAAAAATTATAGAGTAGATTTAGTCGAGCCTTAAATTGGTTGGGGTTAGAGCATCTCCTGCATACTAGTAAAAGAGCCCTACCAACTAATTTTTGAGTGACCAAGTGAAATTCAATCCCAACAGCATTGTAGTTGGAGATGTAGAGGTGTGGGGCCTCTAGAATCGGCCTCGACTCTAGTAGAATTTCGTTTTGTAGAGGGTACCTTCTCAGACCCTTGTTGTCATTGGATTCCATGTTCTGACAAGTCAAAGGCCATTGTGGTGATGACAACAACAATTTGGAAGCTGTAGTCACATTTCTGGGTTGGTGTGAACCACCCTTCTCAATCGTCTTCTTGAGGTCTATGAGTTTTTTCCGCAAAGTATATGTTAAAAAAAACACCGTATTTTGTGCTTGATTAATCTATTTTTAAAACCACTCCACCCTAATTTGAGGCCTCAATTGCCTCTATAAATTCAAAAATTCCTAGATTTTATGATACATGGCAAATAAGTAGTTTATGTATTTTTCCTAAGAATATAACCAGGTATGAATATATTCACTTGTGAATGAAGATGTAAGTGTTGTGAATTAGACAATTTTGTGAATCAAGAGGTAAATGATATAGAAGACTTAGTACATTTTGATTGTTGTGACTAATGCCCTACAAGCTCATTAATCACAGTATATGAAATCTTCTCTAATTCTTAAATGAAGGAGGGTTAAATTTTTTAATTTTTATATATATTCTATACAATATAAGACACTTGGTTGCAAATTTTTAGGAACATTGGACACTTTTAGAATATTTTTATTTTTTTAACTCCCAACCCAAAAATAAATAGGAATTGGCATTGACATTTCCAATTTTATGTATTAGAATGCTTATTTAGCATTCATTGGAAATATTGGGGAATTCTTAGACAATTTTTGAATACAAAAGGCAAGTATTTAGGGAGATTTATTCAGTTGTGACTAAATTTGTCACAACTTTTGCGTAGGTAGGTGAAATTTTTTGAAAATTTATAAATGTGTTTTACATTATATAATACACTTATGTACAAATTTGTGGAAGCATTGAACACTTTTAGAATTTTTTAGAATTTTTTGATTGTTTTAACTCCCAATCCAAAAATAAATAAAATTGGAGTTGACATGTCCAATTTCATTTGTTAATATGCTTGTTTAGGATTTATTACAACTTTTGAGAATGTCTTAGGTGATTTTTTGAATCAAGAGGTAGAATTGTGGAAGATTTCCTCATTTGTGACTAATGACCCTTCCAAGCATGAGTCACATTGTATAGAATCTTCTACAACTCTCTAGTGGAGGGGTGAAATTCTCTTTGAATTTGTACATTTTATTTATAACTATGTAGTACTATGTGATTGTGGGACATTCTTAGATTTTTCAAAATTGAGATTAAAAATTAGGATTGGGGAGGAGGTGCTAGAAGGCAACTTGTGAAGGATGTGGCTCTATATGAAAATTTTCTCATGACACAGTGCTTTTGATTTACCCACTAACTAATGCTAAAGAAGTCCTTTGCCGGCCTTCTTACTCCAGGTCACAAGAGATTTTCTAGCCCCACCTCACCATTGGGTCTTCATCAGATCAACCTTGTCACTTTCCCTTTGGAAATCCGTGTGGCGGGCTCAAACTAAGAGGGGTGCAGGAGATGCTCTTATGCATGTTAGGTCCTCTAACTTCCTATTTTTTGTGGTGACCAACTTTTCACATTTGACATGTAAAAAGAGAATTGGAAGACTTTAAATCACTTTTGTAGTTTTAACATCCTCATGATCAAACATTATAATCTTTCAATCCATAAATGATATTGATGTGTTTTATTTTTCTATGTGATCTCTAACATGTCTAGTTTGAATTTGTACAGTTACAATTCCAAAGAAATTTATACAACTTATCAAAATGTTGTCTTTTTGTTCAATTAGGAGCAAATTCCTAGAAGCTCAAAAATGGCCTTAGGCATTTTAGGGGTTAAATGTGGCATGGTGTCAATGTGTTATTCGTCACACAACAATGACGGTTGGTAAACCACATCATATTCCTTTCATTCATGAAAATAGCTCACCCTATCTTGTGCAAATAGGGCCCTTGTCGAAAACACATTGATTTTGAAGCCACAATTTGGACATTGAAAGTGATCATTTTGAAGATCAATGTTCCATCCACCTTGTAGTTCAATACATTTTGTTGGAAATGCTTTGAACATTGAATTGCAATTTGAGCCAAAACAACATACTGGTAACTCCTAATATTTTTGTGGGTACCCAAACTCTTGCACCTCTCTCATTTTTTTCCCATGCCAAAATTGAGAAGTAGAAGGGGTTTTGTAGTTCATTTCTCTTTCCAATCACTCATTTTGTTTTCACCAAACTTCCAAAAACTCATAACATGTGGTTATACTCTTACATACGGATGCAATGTGCAATCCAATAGGGGCAAATAATCAAATGCCAATATATATTTTCATTGAACTTCCTCCTTGTTTGTTTTAAGAAAGTTTGAACTAGGCAAATTCAATGAAAATATATATTGGCATTTGATTATTTGCCCCTATTGGATTGCGCATTGCATCCGTATGTAAGAGTATAACCACATGTTATGAGTTTTTGGAAGTTTGGTGAAAACAAAATGAGTGGTTGGAAAGAGAAATGAACCACAAAAACCCTTCCATTTTTCCCAATTTTTGCATGGAAAAAAAATGAGGGAGGTGCAAGATTTCTAGAATCCACAAAAACATTGAGAGTTGCTAGTATGTTGTTTTGGCCTTAATTGCAATTCAATGTTCAAGGCATTTCCAACAAAATGTATTGAACTACAAGGTGGATGGAACATTGATTTGCAAAAATATCATTTTCAATGTCCACATGTAGCTTCAACATTGATGTGTCACCTTCAATCACTCAAGTCCGTGCTACTACTATAGAAGACTTTGAAAATTTTGTCTTGGACAATTATATGTACATTTGCGGCATCTAAGTCTATTTGAAGACTTATAAATTTTGTCTCGATTGATTGATGCACATTAGGCTCATGTGAGGGGTGATGAGGAATTCTACCATCTATAAATCCAATTCTTATTGGCATATCCACTTCCTCAATAAAGAATTCAAATTTTAAAACTTCGTCTTTAGAGAGAAAATATTAGTCTAAGCACATTAAATACAATACCTTCCATTGTCACGAAAGGACTTTCAAGACTTTCTAGACAATGCTATCATTAGAGCTACAAAGGAAGGTGACAAGGAATACAATGTTCCAAAGTTTATTGGCTAATTAGAAAAGCACAACGCTTCAGTCAAGCTATAGTAGTGTTTGTGAAAATATTGCCAAGTATAATAATTGGTCAAACAAAATTCTTTTCATAAAAAAAATACAATTATTGCATTGCTGTATTTTTGTTATCTACACAATATTATATATAACCTCTTATCCATGCCTTAATCTAATTTTATTGTTTCATAATAATAATCCACCTTCCTAATAATAATATGAATATAATCTTTATTGCCTTTATATACTACTACTAGCATGCTAAATAAAGTAAAAGTGATTAGAAAATGTAAAAGCTAATGTAAAAAGTAATTGTCAAATGCCAATTGGCCATTGAGTCTAGAATTCCACCATTGTAGAACTAACACAAATGCACATAGATGTTTATTTTTAACCAATAGATAGCCCACATTATGACAATAGAGATGTAGGCAATGAGGAGCCATTCAAATCACTTGCATCCGAGGGAATGTCATCTCTATTTCTATATAAGTGTCTATAATAGGTTGCCCTTAAAACTATTTGATTTCTAATTCTATATTCATGTTAAGTAGGCATTTTGAATATCTAAATCTATTGTTGTGTCCAAGAAAAGGAATAAATACTATAATAATCAAATATTTTATATTTTTATATAAATAATAATAATTTATGTATTAAGATATTTTTTTATATATTCCTCTTAAACATACAAGGCTATATACAAAGTAAGAAGTGTCATTGTTGTGCTACGGAATCAATTCAAATGGCTAAGTGGTTATAAGGTAGGCACCTCCAAAATGGCACCTAACCTTAAACCGCCATCTTCAAACTATGTACATCTCCAAAAGCAATTATGTGCCTATGTGGAAGAAATGTTCTTAGAAACAAACTTTGACCTTCCATAACTTTTGCATATTGTATCCAAATGGCATGTTCTTTGGTGCATTGGAACCTCTTTTCACTTGCCAACAAGACAATAGGAAACTCTAAATAGCCTAATAATAGTAAATAGACATAGTACCAATTTGTAGCTCTTATGGTTGTACCCACTTTAGTTTTCTTCTAATTTTGGTCTTTTAATTTTAGACTAATTTTTTCTTTCATAAATAGACTTGCATCTCTTACAAATTCATTAAATTGGCATTTTGGTCTACATTTAGTAATCATGAAATAGTTGCAGATAAGAAGATGATTCCAAGAAAACACTTGTACTAAGTTATTAGGACGTCCAACATACCCTTGTGCATCATTCATATCATCTACCATTTATTTTGAAGTATGGGGATGATGGATCTGAAATTTAAATGATGGGCATACAACTCTTTTTTTGTAGCAAATACTTTTGAAGATTATTAAAACATCATTTAGTATTTTAAAAGCAATTTGCTAATTTGTCAAACATTGAGTTTTTCATGGTTTAATAGATATTTGAGTACTCAAAATTATCATCATAGAGTTGGGCTTCTAGGAATATATTCCCACTTTAGGCATATACCTACAATACAAGGGTGAGCAAAAATATCAGATTTCAAATCCTCTACACTGGTGCAAAGAAGGTTCCCTTGGGTGCATATTTTCAGACACTAGAAATTCTTTTTATCATATTTCTAGTAGAGTATTATTCCCTAAAAAACTTGGAATGGAATTAAAATTTTTTTTTTTGGAATGTTTATACTAATTTTTACTAATTTGAACATCAAAGTGTTTGTTTTCTTGAAAATCTTCATCAATTTATTTCATAAATAACTTTTGACCTAAGATTTTTGGGGTCTCAAATTTTGGTGATATATTATAATATTGTAATGTTATACTAATTATCTAGTGTGATATGTGATATTTTTTTTTTAATTTCCCAAATCTTGGAGTACTACAAAAAGGCCCCAAATGCAATAATGTAAGCAAGTCTTTCATGGAATCATCAACCATAAATTTACCATAAGCCAATAAATAAAAATTGTAATTTGATGCCATTTATCAAAGATAAGAAGATTTTTTTATTGAATTTCTAATAGTATTTCGAATTGCACTCACGAATAGTAGAGCTTATCAAGCATAAAAAAAAATCCTCATGAACTTGAAACAAAAGTTTTTAATAGACTATATCTTTTTTTCTCTAAGAAAATGTTTGTTTTGTTCTACTTGGATAAGTGATGAGAAAGTTATAAACCCATCTTTCTTTTGTAACAATTAGAGCATTTGGGGGGAGAATGAACTTAAATTGAATTTGTATTTGAACTCAAATTTTGAATTTTTCAAGAAAAAAAAGTTTTATTGGTTTTTTCTTAAAAGAGTAAAGTATTCCATTGGGATTTGTGTATTTGAATTCAGTATAGGAACTATCAACTATCTATTTTTCCTTTGTATCATGTGCCTTCTTCTACTTAATTATGAAAACTTTCTTTTTCTTTGGGATTTTTTTCCTAGACTCTCAACTCAATTCAATTGCTTATTTAATGTAAACTTTTTAGAATTCTTATCTGGGATGCTCAACTCAATTGCCTTTTTGAAAGAATAGGCATTTGGAATAGAAAAAACATCATAAATATAATAATAGAATTTCAGAGTTCATTTTATTGTCATTAGCACTTTCTTAAATATAAACAAAGAGCTAACAATGCATTCTAAGAAAAAAAAAATCAAATTCATTTTTACAATTCTAGATTTGCAATTTGTATTTCTTTTCTTAAATGTGAAATTCTTCCTACTAGCAATTACTTTTGAATTAATGACATTTTCACTAGTAGAAACATGGTCTGTACAAACAAAAACAATTTTGAGTTGCCTAGGTTGCTCGTTAAGCAATGAAAATTGCATATGATGCAATGACTTTTTACCCATGTCGTTAATCCCTCACCGCCCAAGGCTTGAACAGGTCCAAAAACAATGTTTCTTTTGAAGTGTTATAGATATAATTTTCACTGAGTTATAGAGATCTCAACCGTACAATCTTGTAGTGCACTTGTTGTAGATTACATGCATCAAATTTGGTGTCATTTGACTACATAGATTGCAAGATTAGAATGTTTGTGTTGAAAAAGGATGCTGAATTTTTCCTAAAAATTCATTTGGAGGCGAAATTTGGTTTCTAAATCTACTCAAATGAAGAAACTTGAAACTGTAAAGTGATTCAAAATCATCATAAAAACACATTGATGAAAAAAAATTCATTTAATTGACTCATTGTGTCAACAAAATGACTTTGAAATGTAAAAAAATAGCAAAAAAAGTTGCCAAAAAATACATCAAAAAATGAACCTCCTTCTAGTGAAATGCTTCTTAGTCACTCATAACTTCTTGGATTGATATGAAATTTTCTACATATACAAACTAGACTAGTATGTGCAACTTTTCCAAAAGAATTATTGGAATTGAACATTGTATGAAGAAGAAGAAACAAGCTGCTAAAGTTCCATGTAATCCAAAAATGTTGGGATTTTGTACTTCGAATTGCTCCTAGACATTCAAAACAACCCGGATTAACATGAAAATTCTACCACAATAACTAGACTTCAAGGGGAACATAACCCAACAAATTTTATTGAAAAAAAACTTTGTATGAAGGAGATACAAGCCCCCGAAGTTGCAGCCACCAAATGTAGTTTGTTGAACTCAAATTGAACTTGTGAACTTTGATTGGTTTCCAAAAATTCAGAAAATCTTGGATTGATCTGAAAATTTTACCACTAAAACTAGAAGAGAGAGCGCAAAATTTTCAACAAGTCTTATTGAATTTGGACATCGGATGCAAAAGTTACAACACTTTGAATTTGACCTGAGGACACTTTTGGTCCCCTTGGGTGGTGAGGGGTTAAAAGTTATGAAAGTTGTTGCATCTTAAAGCTACTCCTAGGGCACGTGTTGTGTAAAAAATTTAGAGAAAAGAAATTCCATTCGTAGTGAGATGTCTAAAATTGCGATGTTGCCAAAAAACAGTGTTTGGCCCTTTAGGGGTTAAACTACGATAAGTCATCCAAGTTTTATCCATCCATATAAAACCTCATTTTTTTTCATTAATCATGCAATTTTTCATCCATATTCATCCATCCAAGAATGCAATTTTATTCATTGATGCAACAATTTTTTATTCTTACTTCATGAAACTACAAATTAGAAAGTTTCTCTACAAGTTTTCAACAATTTCAGACAATACCATTCAACCTTGTGATGCAAATGACGCCACCGTATTCTAAGGACATCATTTTGTTGTCAATGTATTGCAAGATCAAAGCCATAAAGTGGAGCTCAATTCACAATTTCACCACAATTCTACAACTAACTTACCATGTCTTGATTGAACTTCTAAGTTAAGATGACATTTAAAATAAATATAAATATAATAATTTTCCCACATAGTGATTAACCTTGTAAGGACAGGCTAGTCTCTGTGGAAATCATCCTTTCTAATATAGTGTGAATCATCTACTTCAAGAAAACCAAAAGTACTCATTTGAGGTCAAATTACTGTGTAAGGCTCTCTCCTTTTTGCACAATATTCCAAGGATGAATAATTGTACTTTTGTCTTATATGAAAGTATTCTAGTCATCCATCAGACACTTCATAATTGTTGTAACATTACAAGGTTAAGTATACTAGTACTAGAAATAGAATCGTTGTAATCCGAAAATATTGCTAAATAATGAACAATAGAATGTTTCCTAGATGCACCTATTTTGGGATGGATGAATTTCAAATTGCAATTATTGGAACAATTAGCTTACCATGCAACAAAGTCACTCTTGCATGCGCATATCATTATTAAACAATGCTAGGGCTCCTTTTGCTCCATTAATATTTAAGAACCCCTAGCATAGCCATCAAGAGAAAAGAGATTCGAGAATTACCAACAATGTTGACCTTGTTTGTGTAGAAACCCAACTATAGTATTGTGTTTGCAAATCCAGACACCCATTTTAAGCCAAGCCAACCAATGATAGTCATCAAATTAAATTAAATTTAGCCAAAGGGATCTAGGGAGGGGTTATCCCAATTTCCAAAGGGGAATGGTATAGGTTGGTTAACAATTTTTTGCAAATTAAGTGTTGACAAGGCCCCATTGAAACTAACAATCCTCCAAATTAACTTGATGAACTCAAACCTCATACTTCAAGTTTAGACCATGGTCTCAAGACCTACATTTGGTTAGTTGGTCTTGTTGTAGGTCTATATGTTGGCCTTTGAAGCCATGGATTGTACTAGTGCCATTGTCTAATGTTTTTAAATTAAGAAGGGCATAGAATTTTGTTTTACACTAGAATATTCTTTAATATAATATACTCTAGAATGAGAGAAAAAAATTAAAAATGTATGATATTATTTTATATTTGATATGAATTTTTTGATAATTCCAATTTTTCCAAACTTTATAGAAGGCAAGAAATGACATATTGTGTCATTTCTACACATTGAGATAAACAACACCTTTTACTAATTAATCCCTAAAGTCCCATTGTCCTAGTAGGGGAAAAAATGGATTTTGGGCAGCTTCTTATGATTTCAATTTTTATTGAAACTTTTTGAAACTTTCTCATAATATAGAAAATCTTATTAGCTTTTGGGAAATATAATTTTTATTTCAATCAATGCTTAGGAGAAAAAGTTATGCCACAAGAACCTCAAAACAGTGGATACTTGACAACAAAAAACTCCCCAAACAACTAAAACAAGAATTTTTCATATTTTTTTCTTGTAAAGTATATTTTTGTCCAAATAGTAAGCTTTGATTCCTTCCATTTGGGTCAGTGATGTGAAAATTATGGAGCTTCTTGTTTTCGGGCAATCAAAGAGACTTCTTGAAAGAAACTTTTTCTTTTACTTTGAATGCTAATATCTTACAATCTATATGGTCAAAAATCACAAAAATTTTACCATGCAATCTAAGACAAGTGTAGAATAAGATCCTATGGTTAGATTCTAAAAAACATATTTTTTCTGATATCATAGGTGAGTGTTTTTTGACAAAAAAAATGGCCTTCAAACTTTACGATGTTATTAATTCACTTCCAAAATGATTGAATTAATTAAAATACATTCTATGCCCCTTTCCCCATATTTATATTTTTTTGATTGTTGCTATGACTCCAATCAATATGGAATATCAACATTGTATCCTATATCAATATCCACATATGTGTATTGTACCATATGAATATGTTGTATATCATATGTCATCCATATATTCTATATTCTATATTGTTTATCGTATATCATATTCCATTTGTATTGTATTCCATATTGTAAAACCTAATCTCAATGGCCAAGATTGTCAAGGATGGTACAATCAACAACTACATTTTTTTCCTCAGTCAATGAGATTGGAGGGGAGGTGGGGTGCAATTTTTCCCCATTTGCATCAGTGTTTGCAATTTTTTTCACTTGGGGGTGTTAACCCCTCACTGCTGAAGGGGACAAAAAGTGTCCTCAGGTCAAATTCAAAGTCTTTTAACTTTTGCATCAGATGTCCAAATCTAATAAAATTTAATGGAAAAGTTGCGCTCTCTCTTCTAGTTTGTGTGGTAAAATTTTCAGATCAATACAAGATGTACTGAATTTTTGGAAGCCAATCGAAGTTCACAAGTCCAATTCAAGTTCACCAAATTGCTTTTGATGGCTACAACTTCGGGGGCTTGTATCTCCTTCATCCAATGTTCTTTTTCAATAAAATTTGTTGGGTTGTGTTCCCCTTGAAGTTCAGTTCTTGTGGTAGAATTTTCATGCCAATCCAAGTTGTTTTGAATGTTTGGGAGCAATTCGAAGTTCAAAATCCCAACATTTTTGAATTAGAGTGAACTTTGGCGGCTTGTTTCTTCTTTATACAATGTTTGTTTCCAATAATTGTTTTTGTAAAAGTTGAGCATACTTGTCTAGTTTGTGTGTACAAAATTTCATATCCATCTAAGAAGTTATGAGTGACTGAGAAGCATTTCACTAGAAGGAGGTTCATTTTTTGATGTATTTTTTGGCAACTTTTTTTGCTATTTTTTGACATTTCAAAGCCATTTTATAGACACAATGTGTCAATTAAATGATATTTTTTTCATCAATGTATTTGTATGCTGATTTTGAATCACTTATTAGTTTAAATTTTCTTCATTTGAGTAGATTTAGAAACCGAATTTTGCCTCCAAATGTGTTTTTGGGAAAATTTCATCATCCTTTTTCAACACTAAAACATTATAATCTTTCAATCTATGCAGTCAAATGACACCAAATTTGATGCACATCATCTACAACAAGTACACTATAAATTGGTACGTTTGAGATCTTTATAACTCAATGAAATTTATATCTATAACACTTCAAAAACAATGTTGTTTTTGAATCTGTTTAGGCCTTAGGGGATGAGGGGTTAATGGTCGTGTGTGTGTGTTTGCATCTTATTGCCACATTGTAAAAGGCAAGAAATTTCCTCTCTCTCTAAATCCCACTTCTTCTTGTATGGTACATTTTACAAGACACATATACACCACAAGAATTTTTGGGATTGCAATAGGCTTGTTCAGAGTTGTGTTTGTCATAGGCTCAGTAACCTTAAGTTAGACTGCAAGATCATAGGATCTGTCCTTCATGGATTAAAAAAAGAATCAAAGTATCCATGAGCCAACAATTCTTTCACATTTGCTTTCTTCTACATTGAATAGGGGTATTAAGGGGACCCATACTAATTAATCGACATTCCACACTAAATAAATATCTACCTTTATTGTACATCAGTAGTTATTGGAGTGTCTAGGTGATGTACATCATGTTTCAAACATCTACAGTTTTCTAGAATCAGTCCCTTTAATTTTTTGGTCCCCTTAATACCCCTATTCAGTGTAACTTATGCACGTTCATTCAAATAGTGAGTGCAACATATCCAAATAAACTTATTTCATATTCAGTCATCATGCTTCAGTAGCATAGTAGTCTTTGAATTTTGGCAATTCTTTTTTATGAAGTACATGACAACTCATGGTAAGGTAGTGGATCTTTTGAAGAGCTGATTGCAGGGGGGAATGTAAACCGAATTTCAGCAAATTTTGGTAGGAAGCAAAATGGAATTGGCATCTAACCCAAATTGTTTCATATTTTTTTGAACGTTCATGGAATTAGTTACAATTTCTTAAACTAAGTTGAAATGTAGGAGTCACTTAAAGCGACCACCTCTTGAAATGTACATTATTGGTACATTGAAACAAGCAAAATATACCTTGGTGCCCATGGTTGCTTTTAAAGCAAGGGTGTTTTTAGAAGAGCGTTGTTTTTAGAGCACCCTACTTAATTATATCTCAATTTTCCCCCATAGTTCATTCAATCTCTATTTGTTGCACATCATATTCTAACTTTGTTTGTTGCAATTGATAATTAATTTTCTAAAAAGGGTTTATATAAGGTTGGAGGTCTGTAAACTGACTAGGTTCTAAATGCGTCCCCTATTTAGGAACAAGTGACATGTTCCTTGAAACTTCTATAATTGTCATTAATAAGGTAGGTTTAAAGGGACGGTTTACAAACCTCCTACCTTAGAACAATTCCTTTGACCTTCGAACCAACCTATCCATTGCCATAGTGTGAATGCACTCTAACTTATATTCAGACTTCCAATTGGGTCAAATTTTGCTTTAATATAGAAGCCTTGGAACCACTTTCATAAAAGATTACCCCCTAAAGGACCAACATGCATTTTTTGGCTACATAGCAATTTTGGGCAAGTGCATGTGATTGTCAATTTGGCCCAAATTTTAAGAGAAGTTGGGGACAAGGAATATCTTTCATATGCACTAAATTTCATGACATTTGAAAATATGAGTCAAAAGTTAAGGCCTAATATGTTACTCTTTTCATAAATAGGTAGTCCATGTAGATCAGAAAAACATTGCTTTTTCAGAAACCAAAATTTGGAATTCTTTTTCTAGAGTTATATAAGGTAAAAGGGCCCATTACAGACCAAATGGGGTGGGGGGTGGGGTGTTGTTTGCCCTCTTGTCATTTCTGAATTTTTCTACTTTTTTTTCTAGAAAAAGTCAAATGATAGAAATAGCGAGAACATTTGAAACTATATTTTTTCGACAAAGTGTGAATTTGTTATGAATTTTTGAAGTGTTTAGCCCATCACAACCCCTAAAGAGTCTATAGACTACCTGAAAACCAACAAAAATTGATCTATAACACTCATCTTACTCACCTATTGCGGTCACAATATTTTCTAATACAGAAGACCTGAAAAAGGCACTTCCTACAATGAACAAATACTAAAAAACTGAAAGTTCCTATTGTGATCACTAATTACTCCATTCTAGCTAGCTAAGACATTGAATGTGGCCCAAATCTCAATAACTACAAGAAAACCATAATGGGGTCATTCTTACGAGTCTACAATGGATAAAAGGTCCATAATGGGTTGTTTTACCTTACACATGTAAAGCTTTGAATCATTCCATTTTGATCAATGAGTCAAAAGTTATGAGATTTTTTGTTTGCAGGTAGTTATGGATTCTATATTCTAAAATAAACTTTAAAGTCCTTTATCTTACTCAATTTTCAATATTTGGGGAAGAAAACAAAATCATGGAATGTAGATTGTTTATTACAACATTGCAACCATTGGGAATGGCATTTTTCAATTCTATAATTAAATTCTTAACAATTTAATTAGTATTTTGAATCATTCTCTACTATTGTCCACTTACTATTGTTTTCCTATATGTTGTACAATTCCAAATGATCTGAAATTTTTCAAGCACATGGCCAACTTGTCTAGGAAAAAGAACCCTAAGAAGCACCACCATTTTGAACATTTTTTCATAGAAAAATGAGCTTTTGAAGTGCAGCTGCCCTGTTTTTCGCAGGGCTAAAATAATGATTTCAGTGAATTTGAATGCTTATATCTTGCAATCCACGTTGTGGAAATTTCTGAAATTTTAATTTTTAGCATACTAAAAGATAATACATTTACATGTGTCAAAAAAAGTTTTTTTTTTCTAAAATTTGGTACTTGCACTAAAAATGGCAGTTTTGGAGCATTTTCAGTGAAAACAGAGTCATGGAACTTTAGGGGGTTAAAGAGTGTTTATGTTTGGATATAATAAAAATCAGCTTAACACCTTTAGCAAGACCCATCTCCAATAGTAGTAGTAAGAGCACAAAATAATGTGTATACATCCAACTGCAGGTGCAAAGAAAATTGCCCCAAAGTGAACCTGATTGATTGATCCCCTTTAATTCGAAATCCTCCACTCTTTATTTATCCCCGAACATAAAATGTTTAGACTTACTATTTGCGTAATAATAAAGAAGAACAAACTGCAATGATTTCAAAGTCGGTTTGCGAAAGTCACTACATGCATGCAATGATGGATCGACGTGATGTAGGCGAGTCGGATATAGAGCTTTGTAGGGAACAGCGAGTAGCCATTTGCAACAGATTTCCGGACGGACAGGCACACACACAACACGGAATCCATGAATTGGATAAACAAAAAAAACAAAAACATCCGATCCGAATTTTCCATATATATGGCCGTTGGGATCATTGCTAGTAGCGCAGATTGTCGTACATCAACCCACAAAACAATGCAAAAACACTCCCGCCCTCGCCCCTTCTCCTGTCATATTGTAGCTTCCTAGCAGCTTGGGCAGCTTTCTGCCTAATAATTAATTAATTAACCCCTGAAGGACTGAGGCACATTTTTGGCTGAAATTGTCGAAAACTGCCACTTTTTAGGGCAGCAAGAAAAAAATGAAAAAAAAAAGTTTTTTTTTCGAAACTCAACCGTACAAATTTGTAATAGACTTCTTTTAGAACTTGTGGAATTTTTTTTAGAAAGTTTGACCGCATGGATTGAAAGACTACAACGTTTGAATTTAAGTGAAAAAAGTTTTTTCCAACCTTGCCCGATAGGGCCTGCAAACTTTAACTCCTTCTAGAATGAGATTCTTACACTAAACATGGCTATTTTTTTGACATATGCATCTCGTATCATGTGATCTATACACCCACCAAATTTCAAAGTCATAGGAAGAGTTTTCCACATGGTGCCCGAAGCTGCCTGAGCTGCCTACAAAGTTCAAGGCAACATAACTTTTGATCTGGGCACTCTATCAGAAAAAAAAATATTTTCAGAAGGGGGGTACATAATTGCACATTATGTCCAAATTTCATAAAAATCCGACCAAAAATGACTTCGTAGGAACCTACCCAAGATTTCTTGCATATGTTGAACGGACACTTGGTCCTTCAAGGGTTAAAGTGCAAAAAACAATTAAGGTAGGACTTCCAAAAAATAATATGGTAACATTGGAGAATATTGAAATGTAATTCAAATAAGTTAGGAGTTTATCCAAGTTGTTCTTACTAATTTTAGAAGTTTGTTGCTACTTTCATCAATTATCCAAATCCTTGTCTTGACCTCCAAATCCTAAATTCTCTACAATAGTACCTTGTGTATTAGGGTTTGTCATGTGTGAGAGCAATGCTTTGTTTGTGAGAGAGTGTGCTTTAAAATGGTCAAAATGACAATGCAAAAAACTTAACAATGTATGTTTACAGTTACTAACAAAGAAGAGATGAAAGATTTTGTACAACAAGTTGAATTTCTATGAATTGAATGTAAGTTGAATTTCTACGAATTAGGCAATCTTTTCATACATTTTTATTTTGTTGTACAATCTACATCAATGATTCCCCGAAAATTCAAGCACCCTTTTAATTAGTTAATTAATTAATTAATTTTTGACCAAGCTACTAGGAAGCTATACACTACACTACAAGTCATCTGAAATCCACACTGAATTTTTCATTTTTTTTTCAATTTCAAAGCTGCAAAACAGACAAAGAGATAAACTTAGCCCCGCCATCATCGTAGCCGGGTCCCCACAAATTTCACCTTCATCTCAACGGAATTTACGTGGGCGATGTGGGAATGATCATATGATTCAAATCATCCACACATTCCAATCCCATGCAAAGTTCATCTCGGAAACGGTGATAATTGCGTCCATGGCAAACAATTGAAATGGGTTAACACTTGACGATGAATTTATGTATGTACATACGTACATCCCGCTCATTACAAATGTTTTCACTCATTCATTACTCATTCGTCACTCATTCAGCCTGAACCCGCAGGGGAGGTAGGTACATGTACAATGGACTTGCTCCTCACTTGAAAGCCTCATCAGTCCCGGCCGGAGCCATCCCGCGCGCGGCGAGGACAAAATTGACGACCACGCAAAAAGACTCCCCACCAGTTGACTTTTTTTCAGTGACGTGCATACTTCCAACGGGGGAGAAGAAAAATTGAATGAATGCATACTTTTGACATGGAGTGCGACTCAGATTTTATTTTAGAATCGTTTAGATTTCGGAATCGTTCAGGGGTTATGAAACTGTTTCATGTGGAAGTAATGAAGATAGTTCCAAGTTGTTCTTAATTACTTGAGGAACAAGTGTTCGTTTGTTTAAGGATGGACAATGCTTGCAATTCAACAATTCCTTGTCTTTTGTACAATGTGTATGGAGTTTGGTATCTTGTCAAAGTCACAACCAGGAGGGAGTTTCTCAGAATGATACTCACTCTTGTCCCAAAATGATCTTCTGATTTGCCTTAATTTTATTGCAATAAGCTGAATATTGCACTTTGAAAAGGGCATCGAAACTCAAAGTTTCAGCACTCTTGGAATAAACTTTGGGTTTCAAGCAAAAAAAAAGGCACTCAAAGTTTCAGGATGATAGGAGTGCACCAAACTAGACTTACAGTAGGCACCCCCCCAAATGGCACTTGACCTTAAACCGCCATCTTCAGATTGTGTACATCTCTGTGTACCTATGTGGAAGAAACACTTTTAGAAACAAACTTTGACCCTCCATAACTTTTGCATATTGTATCCATATGATGTGTTCTTTGGTGCATTGGAACCTCCTTTCGCTTGCCAACAAGGCAATATGAAATTCTAAACAAATTAGTAATAGTAACTAGACACAGTACCAATTTGTGGCACTTTTGTTTGTACCCACCTTACAACTCAAATTGGGTTGGATGATCATTTGGGGATGGAGAGAGTAAGAGCTAAGAACGAATCCTACTATGGTCATTATAAACCATGGCCAGAATGGATCCTAGCACTTCGTAAGTGTGACCCAAGAAAAATTGTTAGCATCCCGGAATGGGATGGCAATATGACCTCACCACTTGGAACAATATTTGAACTTCATTAGAGTGGTCGGAGGAGAGGGATAATTGTCAATTTCATTAAATTAATGTGATTTGAAAATTGTGACCTACATCAATACATAACTCTTAAAATAATATCAAGTATAGATTTGCATTTTAAGTGGCACCCCCCTCAATGTGCCAAAACTAGTAGTGAAATACCATCAATATAAATGATTTGACATTGATAAGAGCACGTCTATTTGGTCTTCAAGAAAGTTTACTGTAGTATGACATGGCTTCTATCTTTACAATGACAAAATAGTTATTTTTTTCACCCAAAGTGATCTGTTTACACTTATATGAATTAATGATGATTTTCGTTTGGTAGTCTTGTAATAGTATTTCACAATTCGTCATTTCTTCATTGTGATCAAAATGTCATGTCCTCTCAAATTTCAGAAAATCGTAAAAGCATAAAGACTTTAATTGTTATAATTTTTTTTACCATTGACATGTAGGCATCGAAGAAATGGGCTTTGAAATGGTTCAAGGTATGGGTAGTGCTTAGTTTATTTGTTAACAACATCATTAATAGTTCAAGGTATCGTATATGGACCAAGTATTTATTAAAAGCATTTTGATATTTGTGAATATGAGTGTCAAATGGTGTGATTCATGTGTTGTGTTGACTCTTGACATAATTAGTGAAGTTTTTGACAAAGGTCTTACTTATTTTCTACAAATTTTGCGATTTGTCTCTTAAATTTTTTTATAGAAATTCGATTTTGATTTTAATTAATAAATAAAATATTTAAAAGCCATGTCACACTATGTTATTTTCTAGTTGGTACAGTATAATAGATCCAAATATTAGAGGATTTTATTTGACAATAGGTGTATAAGGAATCTCATTATCATCTTGTTGAGAGTGGGTTTACACTACTTGAGATAAACCTTGAGGACAATTAGGAAGTTAAAGTCAAAACTTTGTAATAGGTAGGGATTAATATGATTAATTGTAATTTCTTAAACCATATTAATTCTACCAATAGTATTGTCATATATTGTAAGGTAGTTTTTGAAGTAAATCTTGTCATTTGTGACATGGATAGATTTTATCCAAGACCGCAGAAGAAGGTGGTGAGGTCAATGCTATTTCATCCTTCCAATGAATTTAATAATTTGTCACTCAAGTCCATTTCTATTGATAATCAATAGATTTAGTTCTAATTCAATGCTTTTACACATTTGGGATAATTGATAGTTATGAAATAAAAATCCTTGTGTCAATAGTAAAATAATATAGAATTAGCATTAAAATTATATCAATGTCCTACAAATTAAAAATTCAAGTATTGTAGCAATGAATAGAATATCATTTTAGCATTGTTTTTAATGAATTTATGTAAAGATACTACACACACACGAAATTAGTGGTTTAATTGCAATATTGATTTCAACATTGTCCTTGCATTAGCACGACGACTTTATACAATTATTTTATACAATAACTTTACCTACTAGAGTACCTATATTGCATTGGCAAGATCAAAAGTCTATTTTAAGGGAAAAACACAACTCAATGTGACGAAAGTGCCAAGCAATCCTACCTTGTTGTCACATTCCCCCCAAATACCAAAATGTAGTGGAATCCAAATCCCAATGCAATGTAGAAGAAGAATTGAAAGAGGTGTGGAACAAGAAACAAAATTTCATGACATTTAGAATCATAACTCAATTAGATATATCATGAAACAACGTTTTGGGGGATTATAAACCATTAAATATTGACTTGAATTTCTATTTTATTAT
Organism: Straminergon stramineum; assembly: GCA_963920665.1. Classification (NCBI taxonomy): domain Eukaryota; kingdom Viridiplantae; phylum Streptophyta; class Bryopsida; order Hypnales; family Calliergonaceae; genus Straminergon; species Straminergon stramineum. The sequence continues at coordinate 11,678,562 of OY987267.1, read as the reverse complement.
TGTTATTGGACATACAAGTATACGTATGTTTGAATTCCAAACATGAAACAAGTATTGAAGCACCTAAAATGTTTTTTTTTTGTTTGAACATGTCTCTTGTATTGTATCTAATATTTTGTTCAAATCCCACATCAAAGTCCAAAAGAGTTACTCTTCCATTGTCCATTACTCCCCTACAAGTTTTCTGTTTTACTCCCTCCGTTTGGAATAGTGTATCCATTCTCAATGCAATCACCATTGAGAATGAATATATTATTTCCAAATGGAGGGAGTATGTTTTATGTTATATGTTTTATTTTTGTTTTGTTTTCTCTTGAAACACATGGGCAATTTCCATCCCCTACAAGTTTCAAACCCACAGTCTGTACGTAAGACGTACATCTCAAGAATTTTTTTGATGGACGTGAGCAGACGTGCAAACTCACGACGTATGAAACACAAGGCAGCTGATCTTTCCCACAGCACATGGATCAGTTTTGTACTGTTACATCTCATGATAATTTCACTGAAATTTTGGGAACTCAGCTATTGAATGGGTTCCATGCGGTTGACATCTTAGACGGGAGCTTATATCTACTATCTAGGAGAAATGGAGATTTCAATCAAAAACAAATATTATTGCACTAGATCATTTCCTAAAGAGCTTATTAACCCTCGAACACCGGGCTGGTGACCATGGAAATCAGCCATTTGGGAACCATATGGCATCATCTAACTTACTTTAGAGAAAACAAAAATATTCATTGGGAGTCAAACTATTGTAGAAGATCTTTCCTTTTCACCCCTCATTCTGAAGATGAATAGTTGCACTTCTGTCCTATACATGAGAATTCCTTGTCATTCATCAAACAAAAATCGTCCGCCTCATCATTTAGGGATTACCCTTGAAAAAGACAGGCCTATGACCACTTTTTCAAACTTCAAACTTCATATCTTTTGCATACTCTCATTTTGGAGCTAAGTTTATACTTATACTTGAAATTTGAAGTGCTAAATAGCCAAAAGAGCAATTCAATTGTTCCCATACTTAACTGCAATCGGTGGATTGTTGATTCTCTAGATTTCCGTTGTGTGACCAAGCTATGTGATAGTTTCAATGGCCTACTTAAGGAGCTATTGCTTTGAAAATTCATAGTATTGTAGTTACATGTCTTACCCAACAGTTATAATTTTTTTGAAAATTCATGGTTTCCAATTATTGCTAATACTAAAAGAAAGAAAGAAAGAAAGAAAGAAAAAGATAGAAAAATTGAGAAAGGTGCCTTAAATGATGTTGAATTGCTTATTTTGATCACATTTTTGGATGTTTTCACTTGAGTAATGTAACTTAGGGATGATGTATACATAAGATAGGAGGTTCTTAAAGCACTTAGGCTCTTGGGCTCTAAAATCTCCCACCTCCTCAAATGTACACTATTTTGTACATGTTGCTTTTGTTGTACTAGCAATGTACAAATAGTGTATATTTGAGGATGAAGGCCATTTTAAAGTCCTATGCCATTTCAATTTCAAAAACTCATAACTAATTCCATAAAGCTCCAAAATAAACATTAAACAACTTGGGTTAGATGGCAATTCCATTTGCTTTCAAGGAAAATTTACTAAAAAATATTTCAAGAAGTTTCACCTAAGTCCCAAAATTCACTTTCAGCTCTTAACCCTAAATGTCTAGATTCACCTCAAAAATTGACAATTTGAGAAAAATCATTATAAAGTGCTATCATCACTCTTATCTTATAAATTTTGAAAGAAAAATTCCAAAATTCCTTCAAAATTTGATTACAAGCAAAATATTATTATCATTTTTTGAGTAAAACTTGTTGGAATGGATTTGAAATGAGGTTCCCTTCACATGGCGATTTTTGGAAATTTTTGTGTTCTTAAAATCTATGACCTCATTTTGGCAAATCCAGTTTTGAACTAAAGTCAATGAAATTTGATCGCTTGACATACTTGCACATTTGTAATTTTAGAAAAATAAATATCTACTCTAGCAATACCAAATCCAACCCTTAGGTAGGAGAACAACTTGGTAACATATCTCCCACAAATTAGAATAACTTTCATCCAAGTAGTTCAGAGGTTGAAACTCGAGTTTCAATTTGTTCATCATCTAGAAAATGGACATCGGAGCTTTTAGGGGTTAAATGGGCACTTTATGGACCTCCTACCTTAAAAGCCGGGTCATTCCCCTTGATGCCAAATGCACAAGTTTCAGCCTTTCGTCCAATTGCAAATGGAGATTTCTGCCTTTCATCCAGTAACAAGTGAGGATTCCATTTCAAGCCTCTTACACAACAAATTGGCCCAATCTCTAGGTGTAAAAGGCGTCCCTTAATGGATTACAAAAGAATTGAGGAGGAACAAAATTGAAGTAAATTACAACCTTTTTTTCTTTGAGGAGTGAGGGAGTGAGGCCAGCATGAATCTGTAAAATCCTACGTGAATACAAAATACATGTGTACTCATTTATTACAACGTACTCATGTTCTCACAAAGGACTTGATGTGTTGTCAGGAAAGCGCTCATGTCCTTTTCCACAGCCAATTGGGGGTGTCAGGATTAGCAAGTACAAGAAAAAACCAAGCTTCCAATTAATGCTTGCATCCGGCCATGCTTTGTATTTGGAGTGAAACATCGAAGTGGGTACCTGAAAACCGACACTCTTTGCTACTGTGCTTAGTTCCTCTTCTTCTTACTAGACTGGTCAAATTTTCATATTTTCTTGTTGGTAAGTGAAAGGAGGTTCCAATGCACCAAAGAACGTGATATTTGGATACCATATGCAAAAGTTAGAAAGGGATGAATCTTTTTTTGGCAGATGTTCAAAAAATGTTTCTTCAACATGTGTACATATTGATTTTGAAAGATGTACACATAGTGATGACAATGGTTCTAGGCAGAGGATGATTTGGGGTGTATCCACTTCAGTTTGAAAATTCATGGAAAAAATTATTTTGTGGGAGTAGTTGGTGTTATAATCTCCTCTTTTAGTAGATGAAATTGCTCAATTGTTACAAAGATCTTGGGATGGGATTGTCCCTTTGGAGACAAATGTACAAACTTTTGGAATGAAGACTTAAAATTGAATCCATATTTTCCATATCTCATTTATAATATTCATATTTGATCCATCTTCGTGGATGTAAAAACCTTCATTATTCCAATGAGGTTCACTTTTTGCAATGTCCAAAATAAATGAAATAAAACACATGCTTGGAGGTTCCAAGTAATGGTATCCAAAAAGTCGGAACCTTGTTCCTTGACATTTATCTCTAGAATACTTGCAAAAAAAAGTGTATATCATATATACAATGACTATGTAATAAAGAAAAATCCAAATAGGCATTCTAAATGGATATGATTCCTATTATTATTATACTTTGAAAATTTTGTTGGACCTTTTTGTCTATTGAAAAAGAAATCTAATGTATTTAACACGTCTCTAACAATTTGATTGACCACAAAATCCAACTTGTACATTTTTGACATTTGAATTAGTTTTAAAAGATTTGTAAAATTCTACTAAAATGTGATAGTTTTTTAATATAAAAAAATCTCAAAAATAATGTAGCCAACTACCTCTAATGTTGACAAATGATTGACATCTCATTACTTCCTTATATGTGTCTTTTGTATTTTTTTTCGAACTAGTTGTTTATAATTGGTTTATAAATTGTCAAAATATATAACTAAATATTCTAAAAGTTTTTTATTTTTATTTTGGTCAAGTTACTATCACAAAGTGACAATATTTGACAATTTTGATTGAAATGTCCCTCTCCTTTAAGGATTAAACTTCTACTTTAAAATCAAAACCACCTTCCAACTCCATATGAAAGATCAAATCATATTGATGTAGTGATACGATTTTTTAAGTAACACACCCAATTGTAGGATACTCCCAACTGGTGCTATTGAACATCTGTAACAATTAAGTTTATACCTCTGATGTACAACTCGTGGTCAAAAACGGAAATATGAAAATCTCCATACCTATAAGGAGAAATTTTAGAAATACAAAATTATGACTTCAAAACAACAAATTAGTATATTTTCATGATTATTCCAACACTTTTACCAAAAAGTGCTTAATTGCACTGCATTTTTCACCAAAGTATGAATTATTTTTAAATCAACAAATTAACCTTATCAAAATAAATAAATAATTCATTGGTCCTATTGTGTTGTACTTCCACGCCATTTTGAGTGCACTTCTTGACCATTTTTAGTTTTAGGCTCATTGTCATAGTATTTCATGCAATATTGATCGTACATAAATAACAAGTAATTATCATGAAATTGGAGGTTTGTTTCCAATCTCATGTTTCCAATTAAACAACACTATTGTAATGTTGGTTTTAGTGATAGAAGATTTGACCAGACAATCAAGGTACACTTGGTATAAAAATCTTGGTTGTAGTCCCAATTGCTTTGGGCTCACAAATCTCTCCATGACAAAATGTAGAGTCTAGATACAATTTAGATCAATGGTTAAGTATTGTGGTGTCAAACTTGCACAATGGTTGAGTTAGAGGTTGTGAGCCCCTAAATTGTCTTTTTGGACTTAGAGGGTTTATTTTTATTTTGCATTGCCATATTAGGTTATATAGACAAAAATCCCAAAGTAGAATATTAAAGCATAATTGGTGAACTACTTACCAATATAGTGTTTTCTCTTTAGGAGTTTAGAATGCCTAAAATACTCCAATCTCTCGCTTTTAGACGGATTAGGTGTTTTAAAGACAACATAGGTCTAGTATACAAAATCAATCCCAAAATACCCATCTCATACTATAAACAAGTCCCAAACCTACAAGCACGTGTGTCAAAATTTGACGAAAATTAGATTTAGTATTTCATATGTGTAAATTTAGATTTAACCCCTAAAGGACCAAATTGTGTTTTTTGGCAACATAGCGATTTCGGGCAGCTCACTACGGATGGAATTTTGATTTTTTTTCTTTCAAATTTTCACACAAAATTTTCCCGAGGAGTAGCTTTAAGACCCAACATTTTTCATAACTTTTGAATACATGGTTAAAAAGTTATTGTATAATATGTTGTTTTCATTGCTCGGCGGGCAGACCGGGCAGCAAAAAAAACTTCTTGAAAAATCACTTTTTTTTAAAATAAAAATTTGAAATTGGTTTTCTACATTTATATATACATGAAAAGCTTTGAATCATTCCATTTTGATTTGTGAGACGAAAGTTATGAAGAGTTATAATTGTGGGTAGTTTGTAGGTAGTAATGGAATCTCTACTCTAAAATAAACTTTGAAGACCTTTATTTCACTCAATTTTTAATATTTTTGAAAAAAAATAAAAATTTGAGGTGTATATTGTTTATTACAACATTACAACCATTGGGATTGGCATTTTTCAATTCCATAAATAAATTATTAACACTTTAATATTTTGAATCATTCTCTACTTCTTTCAACTTACTATTTTTTTCCTATATGTTGTACAATTCCAAATGATCCAAAAATTTTCAAGCATGTATCCAACATGCCTTGAAGAATGAATCCAAAGAGTTACAACCATTTTGGACATTTTTTCATAATGATTTGACCTTGTGGAGTGCATCTGCCCTGATTTTTGCAGGGCCAAAAAATGGCTTTTTGTCACTTCAAATGCTAATATCTTGCAATCCAAACGGTGGAAATTTCTGAAATTTTTTCTACATCTTAACAAACCAGATTACTACAAGATCCTACGGTTACATTTGTCCAAAAATGTATTTTCTCTAAAATTTGGTACTTGTATTGGAGATGACAGTTTTGGAGCGTTTTTAGTGAAAACATAGTCAAAAACCTTTCGGGGGTAAACATGCATGTAATAGAGAGAATTAGAGTTATCAATTAATTTGAGAACAAGGTAGAAAGTTAGATGTTAGCTTTATAGATGCAAACTCAAGAACTATGACCTAAAGCTAGGAGCCCAACAATACAATTTGTCAAGATTCCGTACCAATCAAAAGCTTTTTAATCCACCGTATATGATAGAAGGTTACAACAAACAAACCTCCCCATGAAAAGTACAAAGTAAAAGTATAAGCTTGCATTGGGTGTATAAGACCCTCTAGAGGTCACATGTAAAGTTCTTTATTTTTCTAAATTGTAGAAGATAGCTTTCCCAAAAGTCACCGCTTTACCAATGTTGGTAAATTTATCTAAATTATCCATTGATAAAATTCCATGAAAAGTTATTATAAAATTTTTAGTGATAGTAAAGTGCCATGACAAGTTTCAAGGCATTCCAAAATTGACAAGTACCCCCAATAGACAACTCCAACAATTCCCGATAAATTTTAAACAAATTCATGACATTGACCAAGGCCACATGAGCATGTGACATCTCAATGAAGCCAAAGTGGAATCTTTTGGCTTACTCCAGCAACCCATCCAATCACTCTAAGAAAGTCAAGATTCTTGAAAAGTGAAAATTCCTTCATCTGTTATTTTATGGTTTTGTATTTAGACAATTTGCTTCATCAATTCACTAACTTGTACAAGTCCAATTGACCTCGAAGTAGGTGATAGGGGATTTCTAAGGCCGATTTGGGCCTTCTGAAGAGAATGGCACAATTCATTTGGATCTTTTCTCTAAAAGTTAAGACTAGTCCAACAATAAATTTCACTTTTCATAGTAATTAGTGGTTAATCTCTAAAAAATCTTGGAGTTGGATGAGGGATAGAGGCTTTGAGGCAAAATATAAAAGGACACAACCCTTCAAACCACCCCTTTTCTAATATTGCACTTTGCTCTTGTTCTTGACACCAAGCATTGAGTTAGACATTTTGGATTTCATTGATAGGCTTCTTGGTGTATAGACCCTAAAAGGTACTCTGTAATATAGAGCTACTGGTACAAGTCTAATTTTTGGGGTGCAAGCCCATGCATCATTGCTCAAATGAGGTTTTTTTTGTGTAAGAACTAAACCCATGTTAGTTTTCTTCTTGTTGCATTGTAGATTAAAATGGATTCTTCTTAGTAAGCACTCCATTGGCAAATCTAGTGTACTTGCAAACCCCTTTCAAAAATTGTCACGTCTCTTTCATTTTTTTATAATTCTCTCATCTAGTAATAGGAAAGGTCCATGATGGTCAAAGACGTGTACTAAGAGGTAGAGCACTTGTTATGCATTTTGCTTCCTCATTGATAGTTTTTTTTTATTGATTCGGCTATTTACAAATTGGTGTCACATTTTTTAGATAGCCCAAAAGAATAGGTGACACAACTTTCACTCCCTATGCTTCTATCACTAAGCTTTATATGAGTTTGCTATTTAATCAAGTACAAATATTAGGTATGGCCTAGTTTAAGCTTTGATCCTAAATTATGTTTGTTGTAGACATGGTGGTTTTTAATTTTTTTAAATAACAAAATCTAGTTGCTTGTTTCTAGCAAGCCTTTCAAATTCACTATATTACAGTGTCAAGAAGGAAAAGGCTTCCTATGAATTTGTAGATTGCAAGGAAAAATAGATTGACAATTGGTGATCCTTTATAAGTCAAATTAAAAAACGCCAAGTTGTTGACAAGAGAAGAAGTCAAGATTGATGCACAAGGCCACATGGCCATGAATTGCAAATGAAGGATTTATGTGGGGTCAATTTGTTCCAAAGAATAGAGAGCAATTGTTTGAAAGCACTTCAAAAAAATTGTATGCCACCTATAGAATCAAGGCACATCGAAGGTAAACTCGGTGATACAATGCAATTCAAATTTTCCAAATTTTTTGTTGATTTGTTGTGCATGTGTTTCTCTTGTATGTTCGATCCTCCAATAGTGTTTATAGTAGCCAAATTATAGTGTACTAGTCATAAACTAAAGCAAATGTGAAGTTACCCTACATCTTTGGTATAATTGCATCCCTTCCATTTTCATTGGATTAAAAATAAATGCTTTTTGACTATGTGTCAGATGTTTGCATCTGCACCAAAACTCAACTTTGGGTCTGTAGACATACTTTTTGGTGTACTTTTGTTATTTTGGAAAGTAAAAGACTAATGGACTAATTAAACTAGCTTTACAGCTTAATAGAATGTGAATCAGGTCAAATAGACACACTAATATGAAAAGGACCATTAGACAACTGGATAGGGAGTTAGGGTTAGTTAGGATTGGAGCAATTAGACAAATAGACAGTGTAGCTAACCGCAGGTTAGTTATGGGCTAAGAAACATAAGACTAATAGATTGTGCTTTTTCTCTCTCTCGTAGGCGTTTGCAGTAATTGCCGCCTTTGTCTAATTTACTTGTGCATTCCTTCAATGAAAAATCTGTCTATTCGTCCATTCATGTTGTAGCCAATGATTGGCTTTCTTGTTTTTGTTTAATTGCCAGTGATTGGCTTTCTTGTAGTATTTTTCAACTTAGACAGGGATTGGCAGTTGTTAGTATTTTGTTGCATGTCTAATAGTCAAGAGTTGTGAGGTTGGTCAAATTGTCTTGTTTCACTGCCAATAACTTGGATATTTAAAGAGTGCATTAATTTCTTAGTTGAGCCTATAATTGGTATTGTTTCTTTTTGTTTTCTTTTTCTTTGGTTTTGTCAAATGGTCATAAATTGTGAGTTTGTCATATCGTCTTTCAATTAGCAAGTACAGTTAGTTCTTGGTGATGAAGACAAGTAGACAGTTGTGAGCAGTGAACTTGTCCCGTTGTCTTCTTGTTTTGTCTAAGAGTATTTGGATATAGGAGAGAAAGACTAATGGGTAAGATAGTACGCAGTAGGGTTTCCAATTTGTTTCTTTTGGTTTTATTCAATTGATATGAACTGTGTGTATGAGGGTGTCAAAAAGTCTTGTAAGACAGTGATTGGCTGTGAGTTAAGAGAGCAAGACAATTAGCCAGGGATTGGTGTTGTTCTTTATTTCAGTTTGTAGTCTAATTGTCAAAGCTATGAGAGCTTAATTAAGAAGGAAGCATATATATAATTGAGTCAATTAGCCAGTGATTGGTTATAATTTGGTTGTAATTGTTGTCTAATTGTCTATGAAGGAAAGTAGTTGATAGGGCTAGTAATTGACTATATTACAACTTACAAATTAAATCAATTAGTCATGTCAAGTGGTAAGCCTAGGTAAGGCTGAGTATATTTTTGTAAGGAAGTCAATTAGACAGTCTTGAAAAGAGTTGTGGAAGACAAATAGCTATTGAAATTTTATTATTAAACAATCAGTGAGTGGTTGGTAAAATAAATCAAATTGACGATGTAAGAAGGCGGATGGAGCCAGTGTGTTATAAGCAGAGTATGAGCTGATTTGTGAAGTCAAATAGACAGGGAATATTGAGGGAATTAGTTAGCCAGTGATTGGCGAGTGATTAACTAAATTAACAAAGTCTAATAGTCTAGCGGTTGTAGCTGGGGTTAAATAGGAATAGTTGAGCGTGCAGCTATCTGACTAATTGTCAAAGAAAAGTGGTTATAATGTTGATTAATTGTAGAGAGATCAAAGATTGAGAGAAATTTGATGTCTGAATTGTCTGGATAAGTGGTCACAGTGAGTGATTTCTTGTTGTAGGTACAATCAGTCAATGAAATCATAAGTCCAATTGTCTTCCCTATTAAGAGAGAAATAAGTTGAAGATCATTAAGTTAGTGATTGACAAATTGTTACTTGTTTTTACTAACGTGGTTATATTGTGAAAAATGGACAAATTGACATACAGAGGTGGAACTATTTGTCTATGAAGTATAAGACAATTTAAATGTACCTGGGAGTTTTCTTGGTTGTTGGTTGTTGAGATGTCAAATAGTCAATTTGATATAGCAAAGTAACAAAATAACGTGCTAACAATGAATAACTATTTGGAGTTAGAAATAGAAATGATCAATTGACAATTAGGTCATATAGAAGCCAAGTGCTTGACAATTTGACATTAATTATGAGCAATTAGGAATAGTTTATGTCTTTTCTATACTGTTAAAATGTCCAAACAAATTGACAGAATAGCAAATTTATATAGACTGTGAGTGTCTAACTTGTTGTAAAATGGACCAATTGACTCGTTGCTGATGAAAGATGGAGCTGGAGAAAGAAAGAAGCTGTCTAATTGACTGGAGCATAATTTACAGGAATGAACTTTAACTTTTGCATGCTTTGGATAACTATGACAAATTGACCTTACAGATTTGTGATTTTGCATAAATGCATTTGTAGTAATTAGATTAATTAATTAGCTACTAGACCAATTGGCAATGAATTAAAGTTGAAGAGGTAATTAAAGAATTGCAATTGTATGTATGTGGCAATATGTATATACTATATGTGGGATGATTAAGTCGATAGAACAGGAGCCATGACTATTTGACATACCCTTTGACAAATTGACATTAGAATTCTAGTATAGGACTGGGACGTCATGTTGTATGTTTGCATTCATGGGAATTGGACGGAATACTAGGATAGGCTAGAATTTGATTACACATTCCTTGAACCAATTAACAAAATTAATCTTTTATTTCTTTAATTATTAAAGTGAGTGAGTATCCTACGTTAAAAGTGACCTTAGATATAAAACGATTGACTAATTGACCATTCCCCATTAAAAGAACCACCACTAGGGAATTCCTTGGGTTTTGTTCCCCAAGCTTTTCCAACACTATAGGGTCAAACACCCTATTTGAAAAAAATACCACCACCATAGGTAGTTTATTTAGTTACCTTGAAGAAGAAACATGAAAAAGGTCATCTTAGATGATTTTTGATTTTCTTTAGGTTGAGTGCTTTGATAGTCAAGAACTGTGATTCCAATATTCTACTAGTGAAAAGTTTGTGCATGTGCAAAGATGGCTTGTTTTGTAGAAGTGTACACTAGAAGAAAGTAGTGTTTTAGTCAATATAAATCAACTAACATTTTTTTTGTGTTTTCTACCAAAAACCAAAAAAATTGCGCTAACTACAACATAGTTTTCAAAAATCTGCATTCGATGCAACGCACTTTTTAAAAAATGTTAGCTCATTTTTGTTGTAAAAGCACAAATTTCTACTAGTGGTAGATGGTCTCTCAACTTTTCAGTCCCACTATAAATTTGAGGAAATCATAAGGTTTCCCAAAACATTATTTAAGAATGAAAAAGGTTCTCCTCAATAATAAGCTAGACGCAAATCACTTTGTTAGTGTGTTACATTAATTTACTCTATTATTGTGTGACATTGATTTACAAAAATCATCTTTTTATTATTTAGTGCAAGTTAAAATGTTATTGTATTGTACTCCATTCCAAATTGTTTGGAGGATAGCAACACTTATTTTGTACTTTTGCTAATAGGATAAATTAACATTGTAGAGACAAAAGTATAACTATCCACTCAAAAGAGTCATGCATTCTATATAAATTAACTACCCCCATTTCTTAAATAAATTAATAAAATTAATAATTTCATAAACATATTTAGAGAGGATTACAAATACTAATATGAATATGAATATGGATGTTGAATATATATATATATATATATATATATATATATATATATATATATATATATATATATATATATATGTATATGTATGGAGTAGATACAAATATGTCTCAATTTTCGGCAACGTTAGGATGTTTAGAAAACTATCAATATCAAAACAATCTATTTCAATTACCCCTTCCAAAACAAATAAAAATAATAACAACAACCAAGACAAACTACTCTCTCCAAAGAGTAAACACAGTTAACCCCTAAAGGACCAAACAGTGTTTTTTGGCAACATAGCGATTTCGGGCAGCTCACTACCGATGGAATTTTGATTTTTTTTCTTTCAAATTTTCACACAACATGTGCCCGAGGAGTAGTTTCAAGACCCAACATTTTTTATAACTTTTGAATACATGGTTAAAAAGTTATTGTATGATATGTTGTTTTCATTGCTCGGCGGGCAGTTCGGGCAGCAAAAAAAACTTCTTGAAAAATCACTTTTTTTAAAAATAAAAATTTGAAATTTATTTTCCTGATTTGTATATACATGCAAAGCTTTGTATCATTCCATTTTGATTTATGAGATGAAAGTTATGAAGAGTTTTAGTTGTAGGTAGTTTGTAGGTAGTAATGGAATCTCTACTCTAAAATAAACTTTGAAGACCTTTATTTCACTCAATTTTTAATATTTTTGGAAAAAAATAAAAATTTGAGGTGTAGGTTGTTTATTACAACATTACAACCATTGGGATTGGCATTTTTCAATTCCATAAATAAATTATTAACAATTTAGTATTTTAAATCATTCTCTACTTCTTTCAACTTACTATTTTTTTCCTATATGTTGTACAATTCCAAATGGTCTAAAATTTTTCAAGCATGTAGCCAACATGCATTGAAGAATGAATCCAAAGAGTTACAACCATTTTGGACATTTTTTCATAATGATTTGACCTTGTGGAGTGCATCTGCCCGGATTTTTGCAGGGCCAAAAAATGGCTTTTTGTCACTTCAAATGCTAATATTTGCAATCCAAACGGTGGAAATTTCTGAAATTTTTCCACATCTTTCCAAACAAGCATAATACAAGATCCTACGGTTACATTTGTCCCAAAATGTATTTTTTCTAAATTTGGTACTTGTACTAGAGATGATAGTTTTGGAGCGTTTTTGGTAAAAATATAGTTAGATACCTTTAGGGGTGAAAGTACATATAACATACAACATAACAACCCAAAGAGTAAGAATAGGAGGCATAGACCAATGTGGTTTAAGAAAGCCATATCCAAAATACCAAGATAGAAATATACACGTGTATCCAACACTTTATCCCCTAATAAATTATCTTTCTAATTTATTTCAAAACTTTGGTAAAATCCAAAAATTTCATGAGTTATTACAACTTAAATCTCCATATGTTAAAATCCAAAGAATACAATTTTGTATGTATTTCATCCATATTTTCTTCTATAAAAATGATTCTCAAGTTTAAATTACAAAGTATTTCTTTTCATTATAACCTTCATTTGTTTAAATTCATATCATTTTATGTGAAAGTTACACTTTAAAATTCACAAGAATTTGATTTTCTCCCCACAAAATTCTAAAACTATTAGCTTCTATGGAAATATTCTTTGGCTACAATTAAAAATTATCAGAAAAATCCAAACAATGAAATTAAGGCTAAATTTGACTAGGTGGAGGTGATTTGACTTAAATGTCATTGTCAAGGTGTTTTGAGTTTAATGATACAATTACTTGAAAAAATCCACACTATTTTACCTTAAGAATGTCTACCTTCAATTCTTCAAGAAAATTCAAATTAATTGGATTGTTTTAGTTATAGTCACCAATTTATTTCACTTACTAGTTAAAAATGTAGCAATTATTATTTATTACAAGACTAATTAAGATTCTTAGTAACATTGATAGATTACACATGGTCTCATGTATCAAAAATATTACATTGAAATTCGAATATAATTTAAATAACTAAGTTTGATCATGATTATGGCAATGGAACTAGTATATTAGGGTGTAAACAATTTAACATATCTTATGGTGGAATCATCAATACATTGGCAAGTTAAAATCTTCAAAAATAAATAGATAATTTTTTGAATTTTTATAAATACGCTAATATGCTACGAAGTTTTGAAGTTCAAATACATGATAAAAACCAAGTCATTTCTTAGATTCTTGTATCAAAGATGTACATTTTGAAGTACATTTGTACATTTATCTCAGATAAGTGTAGCTAATTGTGACTGGTTTCTAAAATTCAACTAGACAAATTCTTGCTAAAAATGTACAACCCCCATTTATGAGAGTCTAGGGTCACTTTGGGGAATAATTCTTTTGAGCACTTCAAATGAAAATTTATAAGTTTTTTCATATGGTGTTGAAATTATACATAAAAAGGAAATCTAGAATATTCTTTTGACTTCCATTAAAATCCAACAATATATTAGGCAATTCAATAATATGAACAAAGCACAATACTTATTCGAATGATTTTCGTTGTAGTTACATAACATATTTTTTAGATTGGTTCATAACATCCTTTACCACTTGAATGACAACCTTCTCTATGTATGTGAGAAAAAGAAGAGTATTTGTTTTCTAGGGGAGGCTTAAAGTTAAGATATCATATTGTCTCAATTTACCATGCTTGTTTTTTTTGGAGGCTCACCCTGGATGTCAAGGAATGCTAGGGGGGCTCCCAATTAAAAGTTACCCTTGGAATAATGGGCTCCTAACCATGGAGAGAAGTTGATTCACAATTCTCAAAGTGTTGAATTCTAAGAATCATCTAAAATAAGGGATTGTCAGAAGGAAAGCCAAAGGAAATGGACTTTGATTCATTTTTACAAATAAAAAAAACAATTTAATAGTAGTCAATGATTAGAATTCCAAATTTGGAAATGAGAAGCCCAAACTCCTTTTTTTTCCTGAATTGTGAGGGTCATAAAGAAAAATAAATAAATTATTGAAAAGAATATGTAATCTGATGAATTCTCCCCCCATGCTATTGATAAAATATTGGATGAAAAGAAGTCTAGCAGCTTTCAAAATCATCCATGAGACACTTAATTATAGCCCAACACAACATTGCAAGGTTACCTCCTTAGCACTTGAATCTTTTCTTGAATTTTTACATTTTTTTGCTTACGTCTTTGTAAAAATATATTCTTTATCTCAAATTCATTCTACATAAAAGTGGTTTTTAAAAAGTCAAGCATTGGTTTGGATGAATGAGAAGTTTTGTGATAAAAAATTTCCCTTGAAACCTCTTTGTTCATAGTACAAATTTGGGATGTCAAAGTTCTAAAGAGTTAAAAGAGTGTTATGTTTAGGATTCTATGTTGGAAATGGGTGCTTGTACCTTACAAGACTAGAGACATCAAGCTCTAAATACCAAAGGACCTTATCCTTGCACTAAGCTTAACCCCTAAATGCCCAAGGCACTAGATTTTGGTGTTTCAAAAACTTTGAAGTTAAGTAGAATCCAACCAATTTTCTATTATTATTAGTATATTTTTTTGGAGAACTCTTTTTGAAGTCTAGTTTTAGGATAAAAAAGATGATCTTAAAAATAAAGGATTATGATTTTTCTATTGAAGATTTTGTGCAAGGATACCCAATGCAATCTTGACTTCCTATAGTGTTGTGGGCTCTTGGAAATGAGCCTCAAATACACTAGATCTAGGAGGCAAAATCACATTAGAAATTCATTAAAAAAAATCATAGAATAGATTTTGAAAAACCATAAATTGATTGGGGTTGTGCATGCTAGGCCCTATAACCTCATATTTTTTTAGTGACCAACTTTTCAAAGTTCACATGCAAAAAGTGAATTGAAAAATTTTCACCCTCATGATCGAACATTATAATCTTTCAATCTGTAAGTAATGTTGTTATGTTTTCTTTTCCTATGTGATCTCTAACATGTCTAGTTTGAATTTGTACGGTTACAATTCAAAAGAAATTGGTGCAACTTATGAAAATGTTGACTTTTTGTTCAATTTAGAGCAGATTTCAAGAAGCTCCAAACAGGCCTTGGGCATTGAGGGGTTAAGCTAAGCTAACCCTAGGTGAGCGCAACTGGGGAAGGAAGCTGAAGCTCACGAGGGGCGGGATGGACGCGGAAGAGGCGGGCGCACAACACATGAGGCCCCCGTCCCCCCTGCCACGTGCGCCGCATTCAGGCGCCGTACTCCTTGGCCCGTCCCCCCCGCCACGCACGACCCCGCCCTTGCCCGGGTTTCCCCCCACGCCACCCCGCCATTTCCCCCGGCCCAACGTAGAGCCCCCCTGTCTCCGCCCCCGCCCCCGCCCCCGCCCTCGGTCCCCTTCCCCGTCTTTTGCGTGCCTTCTCGATCCCAGCCGGTAGTCTTCAATTCGTCTTTCCACTACTTCGCTCTATCTCGCCGCTTGTGTTCCTCCCTCTCGGCCCTGCGCTCGTGGTTGGAATGGTTGGAAGCTAAATAAGAAAGACAGTGAGGGATCGGAGCGGAGAGCGAGGATTGCATTGTCGTCAGTCCGTAAGGAAGGAAGGAAGCTAGCCATGGGCCGCGCGCCATGCTGCGAGAAAGACAGCGTCAAGCGAGGGCCCTGGACGCCCGAGGAGGATGCCAAGCTCTTGGCCTGCATTGCGCAGCACGGGACGGGAAGCTGGCGCACGCTGCCGAAAAAAGCCGGTAGTTCATTAATGAGCTAGCTCAAGTCGTTGTCGGTCGGTGTTCTCCTGATCTGACTATGTTTGGATCATTCCCGAGCGGTTTCATTTGAGTACATATGACTGTTGAATGACATTGTCTGGCGGAATTTAGACAATTGCAACAGTCGTCAGTGGAGGATCGGAGTACGAACGCAATTAACATATAAGTTGTAGAAGCCATCGACGAGGAATTTGATGCATGTTCTGTATGATTTTTATTGTGCTGTATGTCTGGAAGGCGATGGTCTGCAGAATTAGTTTCGACAGGATTGACTGAGGAGTAAGAATAGGATAAGCCCGGGAATAAGCACACGACGTACGATGAGTTTGCTGCATGCATGAGAAGTGTTCGGAGTATCGGTTGTTGATTAGTGAGCGGGCGGTATTTGGAGCAGTCGTCATGAGTGATCAACTAGGAGTGTGAATTAGTCGTTTCCGTTCGTATCAATTTGGCGTCACGTACGTCTCGGTTGAAATCTACGTATTCATGAGATGCGTTGCGCTAGTTCGATTCTTCTTATTCGTGGATTACCGAACTGAACAATCAGATGTGAGGTTGTCTGATCGATGCTTTTTCTGGAACTCAAGACTACGATTCGTATTTTGAAGTGAATTTCAACCTCTCAAGACTGTAGCTGTCGCCGTGTGGAAAACATGACTGGTTGCAGCATCAACTGGAAATAGACGTGGTTATGTGATGCATTTTGGTAAAAGGACCCTTATTTAGTCTTTTGAACAGGAACCGGAAAAATTTATTTAAATTTCTGTACAGTTGGATGCATGTGTAGCCGTGTAATCACTGAATCAATCAATGTCGTTCGGAATTTGTTGTCGTGCGTAGATTATTTTTACTGGTCGCAGATTCCCAGCTAGCCTCCATGACAGTGATTCATTCGTAAGATATTGACACAAGGTTAAATTGAAGTTACTCGACGTTGCAATTGCTGTATGGTACCGTCTGAACACAGAAATCGGAGAAGGAAACTTGAACTAATGGATGGAAGGTGTTCCCAGGTTTGCAGCGGTGCGGGAAGAGCTGTAGGCTACGTTGGACGAACTACTTACGACCAGATCTTAAGCATGGGCGATTTACCGATCACGAAGAACAGCTCATTGTCAACCTTCACGCAGCCTTGGGAAGTCGGTGAGAAAAGAATACCTTCAATCATTTTTTAAAGTTGTGAGGAGTGACTGGGACTAATTTCATTAGTGATCCTGGGAAGTAATTATCACTATTAGTGCACGAGTTTAATCAACATGAACAGAAATACCAGAACTTTTCTTTTCCAAAACAGAGAGATTTTCAGCGGCTAGCCTCCTTGCACTGTTGGCTTGTGTGATGCCGGCCTGATCGAAGTTTGAACTCACGGTGTTACCGCTTCTTATCCGCTCCGCTTACCATTCTACGAAGGCAAATTATGAAATCAGTTAGCATAGATATACACTGACTCGCGCTACTCACAGCAGAAACATGTGATAGGAACCGCTACGGTGTCCAGGTCTAGGAATACTTCGCTCTTTATTAGCGTACTTTAGAAACGGGGCGTGAATTTTCGATAGATAACGGTTGTACTCGTAACGCTCTTATTCATTAGCGAACGTACCGTCAGTGATTGAGAAGGCATCTTAAATGAACTCTCATTTGATTCAGGAACTCGACGTTTCTCAACAGCTAATTAATCCGCGAATTCCATCTTCAGAACTCACCTCTACCTGTAGGACGGACTCCATGCGAGGATGCGCAACTGTCCAATGCATTGTACGTACCTTTTGATACTACATGCTCGAAGGGTCTTGCTTGTCCAACCAAATTTACAACCAATTTCGAGGACTGTACCTCACCTCACATGACTTTCCGACTCTCTGCCCTACACCAGAGTCGCGATTGTCTGGTTTAAAAAGGAAGCTTCATACATTATCGCTGGCATGCTTTGACGATTTCCACTAGAAGGTGGAAACTGGGGTGGAAACGTTCTTGTCAATAGTTCCTAACCATTCCAACAGCAAATGATTTCTACTTGCGAAACTTCATGGGGTTTTGGCTCATGGGCTCTCCGGAATGCAACTATACTCTTATCTTAATACATGTTTAGAAAAAGCACTGGCAAACATTGAAACGTCATGGCCTGAGTAGTAAAGTCATCGGGGCCACAAATATTTACTACTAATGAACTCTCCCTCAAATTCAGGCCCTGGCTAGATTAACTTTAGGTAGATTCTACTCTATATTCTCAGCGATTCTAATTGAAACTAGAGTGACTAGTAGTATCTGTTACGTATTCGAATATAGGTGAAAACTAACAACCGGTAAACCCTTCGGAACGTAGCATACGTGTACAGATGAAGAATACTCTTGCAATGATATTCATTTCTGATTTTCTTTGGTCTACCGTAGTCTCAGGGTCTAGTGAATCAACATTTGCAAAAATGATGAGACTCTTAATTAACCGTACGATTCTCCAAAATGGAGAAATTTCAAAAAGTCGGCACTTTTAAATACCCAGCTAACCTTGGGTGTATTCCAGTTGTAGTTTTGAGAGTTTTGAGCATATTAGTGCCACAATTTTTGCTCTCTGAAACACGCCAGTCTGAACGAATAGGGATATTTCAGATTCAACACGAATAGAATCACGACATCAAAGTCAGCAATACTGCCAAATACAGCTCCTTACAAGGAGCAAAACCTCTACGAGGAGATTAAGCTGTGTTTCTTATAAACTTTTTTTTCTGGATTCTCTTTGAACAACTACTAGCTAGGGCAATGTGTCAACCGACTCTAAGTGTTAAACTTAAAATGCTCTTACAAAAGCTGTAAGGTGGTCAACGTGGTTGTTTTCTCTTAAGTGTTCCAGCCCTGCATGAGGCACGAGTAGATGCTAGAGACATGCAATGATTGTGCATTAATTTACTACTGTAAAGATTCTGAATGTGACTTTGGCTTGTGCAGGTGGTCCCTCATTGCTGCGCAACTTCCAGGTCGAACCGATAACGATGTGAAAAACTACTGGAATACACGTCTCAAGAAGAAACTGTGTGAAATGGGCATTGACCCTATCACACACAAACCCATTTCTCAGCTTCTGGCAGATCTTGCTGGTAGTATGGCACTTCCTAAAGGAGGTGAAATTGCTGAAGCTGCACTTGGTTGTTTCAAAGACGACATGTTGAACGTCCTGATGCGAAAACGGCCCGACTGGCAATTGGAAGGCTCAAACGGTGCCATGCCAAATAATAACCACGGTTTTTCAGTGGGGCGGCAATCCTGGGACATGGCTGCCAGTCCACGGTCTTGTGTCTCGCAGCCGAGGTCGGTCATCACAAGTGCTTACAATACAACTATCAATGATCAGTGTAGCCCAAGATTGACAAACCAAAATCTTCAAGTTGATGCTGTTGTTCAAAAAATCAAGTACAGCCTCTCAAGAGCTGTGCAAACTAGTGAGGTAAACAGATGCTCACAATAACGACGTTTTTAGCAGTTACAGTTTATGATTGATGCAATGCCAGATGTTCACGAGTCTATGTATCGTAGTTCAAATGAGATTTGAGGGAATCTGCAAGCCAACCAGATACACTAAGTATCTAGTTGAAGAATCCTTATTGTATGTCACAGGAAACTCATATGGGGTTCCCGGTGATACAATTCTCGGTGAGTCTCACTTTTCCCGGTGTTCCCAGTGTATCACACACCGGGAAAAGTGAGACTCACCTGGAATTTTACCACCCGGAACCCAATATGAGTTTCCTGTGTGTATCATTGTGACATCGTCTGCTTGAAACAAGTCTCAATGAAAATGAGAGATGATTTTCGTATGATTTGATGACCCAAGTATGTTCTGGATAAATTGCAGGTGCAATGTGGCGGAGATATCACGAAGCCGAGAGACGACGCCGTGTCTAGAAACATGGCAGCGATGAGTGGCCGGTTCTACCGAGGAGAGGGCGGGAGTACAGGTACTCTTCAGCCAAGTTTCCAGAAAATTTGCTTATTTGTGACACCCTCCTCTCTTGAAAGAATGTTCTTATATATTTTCTTTTGGCTAAGACTGTATTCCACCTAACACCAGTTGATACAGAAAAAGCACAAATCCTGAAGCAGTAATTGCAGGACACTATAAGTACTACCAGCCGAAAATGCCTATAGGTTGAAAGTGCTTCTGCCACTTCAGGTGTAAATATCGAAGACGAATGGTTGCTCTTTTTCAATTCGAAGTGGAACATTGTAATCAGATGATAAGTTATGAACCTGCAGGCACAGCATTGGGTGGTGTAAATTGTATCATTCCAAATCTGCAATTGCCATTCATGGCAGACACTCCTCAAATGTTCCCAGACATCTTGTGTGATCAACAAGAAACCAGTTCTAGAAGCCACTGCCAGGAGAGTCCCAGTAACAATACCCACGTTCCAACTAGCTGCGAAATGGAACCGTGGAGTCCAAGCCCAAGTGGTAGCAGCTGTAGCAATACAAGTCTTGTCAACAGCGATGTTGCTGGGCTTGAAAAGGTTCTTAATTCTGATGTCTTCTTATGGGATTTTTCGGAATTAGGTTCAATAATGAGTTAGAGGTCCATGAGCTTTGAAAAAAATATAATCTGCAAGAAACAAAAGAAACTTAGGATAGACCACATCAGCTCATGAGCCTCATGCCCCCTTGCAAAGTTTCTTGTAAAGAAGCTCCCAAGAAGACTACACTAGTAGAGTTCAAAATTTTGAAGAATCTATCTTAGGAAATGTCCTTAACCTTATAGTCTTTATGTTCTTGAAGTAATTAGGACCACATACGATCTCAATTGTAAAATAGTGATAAATTTTTGTAACCCATAAGAGGCCAACTGTATAGACTAGCTTGAGCTCAAAGATTCGAAGTGATGAAAGTGCTCTTTGAGTTACCTACTAGTTACCAAGCAACAAAACTAGCCAAATTATTTGAGTTTGTCTAGTTGATCAATGAGCTTTTGAAAGTGTTTTGGGGGGATTTTGCAAAACCTTTCAAGTGTAGTTCCAATGTAGTTAATCATCAATAATAAATTACTTTTCCCAATGAGTAAATACAAAATTGCATTGATAATGAAAGTTTTGTCAATTTGGAAATCTTCAACCAAACTTGCTACTCAAAATTGGGATAAAAATGACAGTAAGCCACTTTGTACAATGGATTATCCTATGCAAAGCGTATCTTGTCTAAATTATTCCCCGTGACGCTCAAGGTTTGATTTATGTTGCAATTTCAACTAAATTATGGTGAACAATTTCCAAACAATTTTCATTGAAAGTCACGATTGTGTTCTAGTGAGGTTTGAACATTATGTGAAGTCTATGAATGGCATTTGAATATTGTATGTAGAGTTAATAGAAGAATAAATTCCAATTGATAGATTTTGCAAATTTGTATTGTGCTTTTCATGTCCTATAGTTGAACAATCTAGAATGAGAATCTATTAATATTCTAAATTTGTGAGGAAAATTTTAAGGAGATAAGTAATTATGAATTCATCCTATCTAAATGCAAAAGCATTATACATTTTGTCACACCATCAAGTACACTAGATTGACAAAACTTCAAAATATTATTACTTTTTCTAACATAAAACACAAATCAATACAAACTACCAATATAAGAATATACTTAGTTTTAAAAGCTTTGAGCAAATGGATATCACAAATTTCATTGCCTAGAAATCATGCCAATAAAATTGTCAATTCACAATCCTAAAGTTGTTTTGGTCATAGCAAGAATATGGGCAAAATCTTCAATAAATTTGAGATTATTGAGGATAGAAAAGCCAAAGTCAAAAAGTAACCAAATCAAATTGGAGAATGAGTGATAGACAATGGGTGTGCAAAAAATTAGGACTACCCACCATTGGTATTGCAAGAATTCAGAGTTATTTTACAATGTATACAACATTGTTAACACTAACATATGAAAAATGCACAAATATGGGCTTGCAATACTAGCAACCTTGTAAAAGATTTACTTTAAGGACCTTCAAATTCAATAGACCTTGCTTTCATGATTCATACAGAACAACCAACTTTTAAAATACACCAATGTGTGAAAATACATGTTTAATACACCAAACACTTGACATGGACATATCAAGAACCTTTCCACATACTTCTATGCATTATATGGAGATTGACATGCAATTGTATCTTTCCAGATCAAATTGCTCCAGTTCATTCTCTATCAAAAAATTAGTGACCTCCATTTCCTAACTCACTTCCAATTCCTCCTAGATTAGCAGTTCTTTCTGGTTTTCTCTCCCCAGAAACCAATTTGTAGTTGCCTGGGACTTAAAAGAGTTAAACAATTTCAGAATGATCCCTACTTTTTGACTGCCAAAAAACCAACACCCTCACAATTAAAGTACATCTCTAATGTCTAAAATATTGCACGACAAACAAGAGAACATAACTGCCCCTACCTCACAGATCAATAAGTTAGTCTCGACAGGAATGTCGGTGAGCCATGACATTCAAATGGGCATCAAACAATCTTTTAACAATACAAAAAAAATGGATTTTTCTGTAAGGTGTGCTTTCAGAGCTGGAATCCTTTTTGCGCACCCCAGTTGAAGAAGCAACCATCACACAATTTGGATGAAACAATAAAACCCTAAACCGAACATGAACCCTAACCCTAACCCTAACCTCTTAATGGGTGTAGTCAAGGCCGATTTTCATAGAGGTCCACAACATCAATCAGTTGGACAGCTGCGGCTTTGGAGAATTTCCTTGCAAACAAGAAACAACGCCCAGGGTGCCCAGCAACGCTACACCACTCTGTTCGTCCCTCGGTGTCAAAGCGCACGTTGGCAACACTCTACAATACACAACCATTCCAATTTAACACACCATAATAACAGCAAGTGCACTTCCACTTTCTTCAGTTGGAATCTATATCTGAACTTTCATAAACAATCCAAGCCTAGTGTTTTGTACAAAGGTGCTAAAAATTGTAGTATTCAAAAACCGGTTTAGGACCTAAGGGTTTAATGTCCAAAGCCATTTCTAAATTTCTAAGTTTTTGCTCATATCTTTTTACTCATATACTATTTACCTCAAACCTCAATTTCATCAAATTTTTTCTTTAAAATTCTTTAAGAAAATAAAGTCATTTAAAATTCAAACAATGTTGTGGATGAATGAGAAGTTATTTTCATGAAAATATCAACTTGAAGTCAATTCATCATCCAAAATATGAACTTTGTTGTGCTAAGTGATAAACCCCTACGCTACTAATTGATTGTATTGAGTTTCAGAATATATTCCATCGTTCAAAGTACAGGACATGATTTCTTCGTTCTACTCGGACAATTATATTAACTAATCTTCAAGCATCCGAAATGATTTATGTAAACTTGTACAGATATAAAAAAATGGTCGTAATATAGAGCATTCTTCCTTCTTTCCATTGCTATAATACATGATCTGCTTAGTAAATAATTACCCACTGGATGAAGCGGGCCTCTCAAAACATTCATCATGGATCACTGAGCCTTTAGTAGAGGCTAATGATCTGAGATGAACCTCATATTTGATAAAATGGTGGATTTCAACAAATGAAAGTTAATGGAAATCATTTCTCGTTGTAGATCAATAGGCACGTGAAAGTCTTAGTTTTCAGAACAGTGCGCACTTGAATGTCACAATTCTGTTGCTTTGAAACACTACCAGTTTAACAAATTTGACCATGGTGAAGGTATACGTTCCAAAACAGATTAGTGATATTAAGGAGTGAAGTAACAAACCTGAATGTCTTCAATGTTCTGAATAAGAGTTTCGGAAGCACCGAATGTGGCAGGGTGCCAGCCTGATCGACCATTTGCATAATTTTCCCAATGACTATATGTCAACGTATGACGTTCAAGTTCGCCTTCGGCATCCTTAATCTGCACCCAGATATTAGACTGGAATTAGACAACCCTTGCCAACCATAAAGAACCAGTCCAATAACAAAAACAATAACCAGAGGTGATTCAAAAGTAGAGAATTGATAAGGTAGGAGGTGCTAAAATAGTTCAGGCTCAGAAAGCATTTTCTAACAGAGATAAATATTGCATTCCTCAATGTATCAAACATTGAACATGCCAGGGTGGGGGTCGCGTTTTGAGTCTAGTGTCATTCCAACTTCAAAAATTCAAGAATATGAATGGGAGTACATTAGATGTGGCCTCCAATTATCTTTGAATAGATATTTAAAAATAAATAAATTGAGATGGACAAGCCCTCCAGAAAGCTAGAGCAGGCCTTAAAGGAAAGCTTTTAGCACCTACTAGCATAGGGCTAGAGCACAAAGTAGGACACAGACAGGGGCTAAAGCAAACAGAGGAGTGAAGCACGTTTGAGAATAAAGAGGAACCAGCTTACCGCTAAAAGTGTCGGGACAAAATGCTCATCTGGTATACAATTGATATGAGTGTCGGATAATTGCGGTGACTGTAGAAGTCCAACAAACCAATTGTCATAACCATACAAAGTCTATCTGATTGCTATGTCACAAGAAGAGCACACATATAGACTAATATTGTATGTGCCTACAAGGTGAAAGGAGTGTTCGAGCAATGGAGACTGACGAATTGAGTCGAGAACAAAGCCATACCTGAGAACTATTCTCCAAACTTCTTGATGCGACCACGTTCCGCAACCAGCTCGCCAATGTTGAACTCCATGTGGAGTCATATCTACAAAAGATACACTAATGCAATAACCCAGAATAATAAGAATCTCACTATTTTGCCATCAACAAGCGATCGTGTAAACGATAAAAATATTCAAACATAATAATTCCCATACATCACTTCCAACGCGGTGATGAATTTCAAGCTGATTATAAAAATTGCATTCTGAGACTCTGATTTTGATTGTGATAAGTCTATCATGGAACAAAGAAGTGCACACCGCTAGGGGAAAATGTAGCAGACCTTGCAATGATCAACAAAAGTAGAATATACTGTTGAATCCTCAGCAACAATGTCGGCGTGCTTTCTTATGAGCGCAAACCACTGCCCCAAACAGCCAAAACATTCACATTCCTCTAATCAGAACATCGATAACCTGAGTCATAGCAATTCTACTAACCTAGAGTTAATAAACTCTAAGTTAGGAAGGGCACCATAGAACTAAGTTGTAATATTAGAGGACTAAATCATTATTGGATGCACAATAAGACCAGTAAGTCCTTACATATTCTATGATATGTAGAACGACGCCTAGATAGGAGGTTAGTAGCTTGGTGGGTGAAAGAGATTATGCGCAAACAATTGAGTGCAAACAAGTGAGTACCTTTCTTCAATGATTGGGTGGGAAGTTACAGTCTCAATTTCATACATTTGTCTTAATATATTAAGAAAGAGAAATGGGTCCAACAATGCCCACGAATGCACTTCCTATAAAGCAGAGTACATCTTACATTAATTCTCCTTCAGGATTTTACAAATACCTGAGATCCTTTGCGCCACTTGCTCTCGGGAATTACGTTTGCCATCTGGATATTGTACTGGGAAAATTCGTACTCAGCGAAACTGATCCAAAACAAAAACCATCAGAATGTGCACTATAAAAGCATAGCACATTCAGCATAACATTTGTACTCATCAATTGTCTAAGTGACACCTAATACAGCCAGAACATTCTTCAGTTGAAAACAGTGCCCACGACACACCATGTCAGAACAAATCAAGCAAAATTTGAAGCTAGCATGCTCTCCTGTGAAGATAATGACTCATTGACTTGAGGAGCTTTCACTTGTTCACACAGAACTGAACTTGGCAAAACAAGCTATCAAGGATTAATTTTCATAACAATTCAGAGGGTGTTCAACAACGGTTCTCTAAAATGTTATGGTAATCTTCCAGTAAAAGATAACAGGTTAGTTATTGGTTAAAATTAATACCTGTCAACAAAGCTTTTCTGAGAGGCCATCACATAGTCGTAGATATATTTAAAATTGTAAAGGGGAATACAACTGCAAGACACAGAAAACGAGATTGTAAAGAGGCAATCAATACCGCTGGTCACGATTTTTCGGCTCAACAACATAGAGATAAATATCCACTTCCAGTTCTAACTGTATATCGGATTCAGGGTGACAGAAATGAATTGCATGAAGCGATTAATGGTTTACCAATCCACATACAGGCAAGGTAGTGCACTCAAAAAATATTATAAATGAAATTTTTCCGCGACATACCTATCAGAAAGAAGAATGAACCTCTCGTTCAAGGGGTCTAGGAGAGCCTCCCTTAACAGAAGCCTCTCAGCTTGAATCATTGTCGATTGTCCCCATTCTACCTGCAGAACCCAAAGCATTACCAAGCTATCATCAGGTTGAACTATATAGGTCCATGCATTCCTGACAGAGAACGAAAAAAAAGACAAGATAGATAGCTTAGGATTGACATCAGTTCCGCATAGCCAGCTACAGATTGCAAGAGCCTCCATTGAAATGGCTTACCACTTTAGGATTCGGCAACTGACGGTTGATAAACGAGCGGCATACTGTGTTCCATTTGGTGTACGAGAAGCCGGGGCTTGCGTGAATGTAGACACTATATTCATGTTCTTCAGATCCCTGAGAATTCATGATTCGTTAATCCTCTATTGCATACAGGCTTCCAGTTTTGTAGGTTCTATTCACGGAATATCTCACTCTGAAATTCCATGCAAGTATGACACAAGACTATCACCGCAAAACGAAAGCATGGTTCTTGATATAATTAGATTATTTCAGGACCTATTAGATAACATCATAACGAAAATCTTCCCATGATACAAGGAGAGGTCTCCCTATTGCCAAAGCAATCATACAAAGGCTTCCCCTTAGGGAAGCCTCCATATGATCACTGTGACCACATGCAGAATTCTCCATGTATCATTGGGAAGATTCTCCCAATGGTGTTAATGTAAAAGTTCCTAGAATAATCTAACTATATTAAGAACCATGCTTTTGTTTTGCGATGATAGTCTTGTGTCATACTGGCGGGGAGTTTCAGAGTAAGACATTCCAGCATAAGGATGAAAAGGAACTACAGAAACAGTCTAACTCAACAGAATACCATGCTCAAAAACCTCACAAAGAAACCTATAATTCCATGAATTTCAAAATTCCGAAATCAAGATTCAAAAAGCGAAGAGCAGTAGGAGAAGAAGACCATTACATCAAAGAAATGTTCCCACAAGATATCCAGCGGCATCTGCTCCCTGGCTATGAACATGAACGCCACCTTCGGTTTCGTCGAATTACTCTGCTCCCGAACATCGAAATTCTTCAAGGTATAGTCCTCTAACTCCGTGGAATCCGGCATGATCAAATAATGCAGCTTCATCAACACTAATAAGCCACCAGCTATTCCTACCAAGAAGAACCACGCTCGCATACACCTCCACCATGTATATACGTGCGACCTCCTCCTCATGGCTGCTCACACACAACAATCATACCCCTTCACCACTTTCTGGGGAAGAAAAAAAATATTCGAATTCTCACCAAAGAGAAGAATAAAAAGAACAGAAACACTGCAGGTTTCTTGCTATCTCGCTCGTCGGAACAAACGAGGCGGGAACGTGACTATTACACATACTTTTCTTTCACCCCGAATCCCAAGAATTCTTCCCATCTCACGGGCTGGGCAGAACGCGTCCCCTCGAGAAATCCTCCCCCCACCCCCCACCCCCTCCTGCTCCCACCCCCGTACACAAATTCAAAAAATTCAAAAATTCTTGCATCCAACATTCTTGCTCCAAGCTCTCAAGCCAAAATTCAAGAATCTCGCCCACTCCCTGCTTCCCTCTCTCTTTCTCTCTCTGCCTCCCTCTCTCCCTCACGCGATACGCATTCCACACGACCTCGTGAAGAACAATAATGAACACCTCACGAGTTCAAGAAAATTCTTGAATCTCCCACACAACGCCAACAACCCATTCTCACCTCACCTCCTTCCAAGGTCTCATAAAATCCGCTCCCATTCTTTTCGCAAACAGCAGATTTCCCAATTCAAAATCTGCCAATCTCGACCCAAACCTCGACCTCTGAGAGTCTAACTTATGAATCCTATTGAGTCCTACGAATCCTCAATCCTCGGTCTCGCAACTCAAATCCATCTGATTCTTCCCCAAAAGCCTTCCTATCATGCTCTTTCTTGCACCGAATTCTTGAGACCTCTAAGCAAAAACTCACACACAGAATCTGAAGCAAACCTTCCAAAAAAACACAAAAGAGTGAGAGAGCGAGAGAAAGTTCTTGCATCTAAAACCCCGAGAAGGCGGATAAAAACTCTCCCGCACAACCGATGAAGGCCGTCGTCTTCATCGGGAGCAGCGCATAATGATGTGCACCACATATCATGATGAGCAGGACGGATTCATCGTCCGAATTAATTCCAGAAAGCAAAACTTCCTTTTGGGCCTGCCTGCTGCTGGCGGGTTTTTGTTTTCTTGGAAGGGGGGGATGGGACAGTTTCCGAATGGTAATCTAGGAAAATCGTAGATGGCTATGCACAGTATGTTCGTTTCAGGAAGATTATTCAAAACTTACACGTGTGTGGGAGCCCCATCCGAGGTGTCAGATCTACGGACCGAGGTAGATTTTGGGGGGGCAGGTTTGAAACTCTGTCAGGGACCCAACAAAAGGGGAAAGTGGATGAGAGTATCTTGAGATTGCCGGCGAATGAATGAGATGAAATGATGATGATGAGATCTGGTGGGGTGGTGGGTCCCATTCATCCTGTTTTAAAAAGAAAAAGAAAAAGAAAATATGTTTTGCCCTTTCTTTCGTAGTACAGTATTTGCACCTTTCAATTCAAACTGGCTTCTTTTTCTTTTTCTCTTTCTTCTTTTTCTTCCGATTCGGTGCCTTTATGCCCCTCTCTTTTGATTCTTCTCCATTCTTACTGCCCAACTACATGAGTATTTGAAACTTCTCTTTTTGTTTTGTTTTGAATTTGTTATTCTTCCTCTTCCTCCTCTTTTCAAGGGTTCAAGGGGTGTGGTGTGGGGTGTGTGGGGTGGAAGACCCTATGAGATGAAGAAGAGACTCACCATAAATCAAAAGTCATTTTTGGGATTTTTTACTTGTGTGATTGGTTGGTTTCGGGTGAAATTGACCTCTAATCAATTAAATTGATGTATAAATTAAATTTCAACACTCCTTTGCCAAAACTTATGTTAATTGAGTACATGGGGGTAGTTGGTTTAGATTGAAATTGAATGATAAGTGGATGACTTTTCATAAAGTATGTTCGGATATTTTTTTCCCAACATATCATTTTCAACATGTAACGAATATAGGAAATGAAATCTTTGAAAGTTCAAATTTTTGAGTAATTAAGTACTGAGTATAAGGTGTTTATCTTCGATGAGTCTTTATTCTTAACAATGTTTTCATTTCTAGTTAATTATATCATAGTATAAAATTCTTATACCTTGTGCATAATTGTCATCTTCTTTAGTCTAATTTGTTGTGGCCTCTATAATTTTGGTCTTTTAACATGCTTCCAACAAAGTCCTTTTGGGGCCTCCAAAGTTCAAATTCCAAATACTCTTGTGTCTATTCCACCATGTAAATTTTTGAGTGTGTTCTAATAGCAATCCTGATGACAATACTTTCAAGTACTACCCTAATTTCATATCAATCATTCAAAAGTGTTTTGGTTTGCTATGTTTGCAAGGTATCCTCATCCTTTTGCTACACTAGCATTTTGCTACCAACTAGAATAGAGTTCTTCACAACTTCTCATTGACCTAAAGATGATAAAGTGTTTGCTCAAATTCAATACCAATTTTCAAAAGGAACCAATACAAGTTGAAGAATTATTTGAAGCAACCAATGAAAGTTAAAGCATTTTGTACATCAAGGATGTTTGGTTAAGGATAGTCTAGTGTCAATAATAGGTATTCTTATGAATTCAAATTTGAAAACTTGTAGTATATATTCTAACAAACCCTAACAATTTTCAAAACAATTGCATTTATTTTATTTTCATCTTTGAACATCGTGATATGATATTTTTCTCAAATTGTATTTAGAATTGATTGATTGAAAAAAAGTATGTGTTTCAGGTGTGGGAACCTTACATTGAGGATGTGTTTTGCATAACATTGTATAACTAGGCAATAGTCCTCCCCATGCTAGGAATGTTTAAGGGATTACCACACTTCCTATGAGAATGAAACTACTATGAAGGATGAGAAGGTATGGTGAGTGAAAAAAAGAACCAATTGGTCCGCAATGACCTTAAACTACCCCGGGTGAAGGCCAAGGGGAAGGGACTTCTGTGGAACCTATGAGGTTCCCGGTTCAACTCCCCATGCTGACATTGCTCGCATGGGGGCTCCCCACGTTGCTTTGTTCGCATGGAGAGGGGGTTTGTTCCTCCACTTGTTCATGACGGGGATACCCAAGGCGTGTAATTCCCAGTAAAAATAAGTTAGGTTGCCTTGGATGTTGAGTTGTGTCAATCCAGCTACGGCCCTTGAAGGCCATATGTTTAAAAAAACCAAAAAAAACAATAGGAGTCCTTTTTTATAAAGAAGGTATGATCTTCCTCTTGTGTCTTTGAAGTTCAATGACCATGCTCTCCGGCAACAACTAAGGTGAAATCGGTAGGTAGATTGAGTGAAAGCAAGAAGCAAAGCACTACAAACTTCTTCATGTGCATTCTTCACCCCAAAGCAAAAGAAAAAACTTTCTGATTTTTATAGAATGGGCCCAACGGTGCTAGTATGTGAGCCCACGAATGTGAGCTTCTGAGCATTGAGCCGACATTATAGGTACCTATAATATAGATACTATACACCATATAAGTTGTATGTATCATAAACACCTATAATATGGGTATTTGTAACATATATATATCCTATAATCATAGACGGTTTCTATGGTATAAGCACCTATAACATAGGTATGTAGTATTATAGGCTCATGGGCTCATGCTCGTATGCTCACATAATAGCAACCCTCGAATGGGCCCTCTCCAAACCAAGGAAAGAGTGCTACGTCCTCATTCTCTGAAGATTGAGAATGGGGACGAAAGAAGGTGTGAACATCCCCCTCCCTATTAAGCTTTGCTAGCTAGATACTCTACTTGAGAGAAAATTGTTAGTTAATTCATTGATTGGAGTTAGTTGAGGAGAGATATTAATACTAAGACAATTTTGTTCATTGTAGGGGGGTCCTTTTCGAAGGCACAAAAGGGACCAAATTTTCTTTTTTTAGGAGTAACTGCCACAAGTCTTCACATCAGTAGCACAATTCTAGAACTTGGACAGAGTTTGACAAACTCAAACCTCTTAGATTGTGCCCATTTTCACACACCCAAAAAATCCCTAAAAGGGACCCTTGCCTCATTGACAAACAATGTTATGTAGCTCAAAGGGGCCAAGCCAATGGCAATTGTTGCTAATTGGGTTAAAATTATTAATCAATTATGGACGGTTGCTACTTCTATTTCTACTATGATGATGATGATTACTATTACTATTATTATTAAGGTATGTTCTCACTTGGTATTAGGGGTGATGTTTGCTATATGTATGCAGTCCAGAAGTAGGTCTAAATTTGTTCCTAAGACCCTCAATAACAACACTCTTTAACACTCTTTAACTCTAAGTGAGAACATACCTTTATTATTGTTGATTTTTATTTTTTAGAATTTAAAAAAAATTCAGTTATTTATTTAGTGTGGGTAATTTGGGGTGAAGCCAGCTACCTGATTTTGGAGGTTTGTGTGTTGTCTGGTTGCTTATAGAAAGATACCCCTGCTGGGAAAAGCCTGAAAATCTGGATTGGGAAAACCACCTGAAGATTGCTGGAACTTTATTTAATTTTAAAATTTTAAAATTTATTTTGGGACCCAAATGGGTAAATGGGAAAATGGGAAACCTCTCTCAATGGAAATTGTCCATGTGTTTCAAGAAAATTAAAAAAAATTAAAAAAATAGGCAAATGGCCAACTTGTGACCCTAAATTTAAATTCGGAAGGGGGAATCACAGAAAAAGGTTAAAAGGGGGGGGGGGGGGGATGTGGATTTTACCATGTAGTACACGTGGAGGCTGGTTAAAACTATTTTAAGCCAATTACAAGTTGTCAAAAGGGGAATTCAATGATTCTTATTATTCTTATTATTCTTATCATTCCTTGATCTTATTTTAGGACGGTTAGTGATTTTCAGTGGATACCCTTGCTTCCATGAACTTTGGGGGGTGGATGAAGGATCTGGATGAAATGTCCTTGGTTCATCCAAGGATTAGAGGCATTTCATCGGTGAAATAATGGGGAAATTCATTATGAAAACTTAGCTCAAAAAAGGAGACTGGTATTCTGCTTTTGACCAGTAAAAAAATCAACTGAAAATGAACCTTGTTTTTGTTTTTATTTTTATTTGGGGGTCTTTTAGGTTCACATAACATTTGTAACTTAATTCTTGGTAAGGGGAGTCCCTTTGCCTTTGTAGTGACAAGACTAGATTACTATCGTAAGGGATGAATGTATACATGGAAGAAGTTTGCGAAACTTTGACCTTGGAGATTGCAAGATAATGGCGGATTTAAAGTGAAGAAAACAAATTCTTTTTCACACCTTCTTCAACTAGATTTTTTTAACTTTGAATCTTTTTAGCTTAAAATTTTTGTACTCCTAATTTTGAATTTCTAATTTTTTATGTTGGAGAATTGAGTTTAGAGTCTATTCAAAATTTATTTAAAACAAAAAACTTGATATTCACTCATTAATAAACCATTAAGTAGAAGTAGGTTCAATATTGTGAAGGAAAAACTAAATTCTAAGATAGAAACTAAAACACATTAATTTCAATAGTGAGATTGTTCTAGCAAGTGATCTTAACCTTATTAAACAATTTTTTTTTAAATGATGAAAACTGAATTCAGAAATGAATCCTAGAAATTGATTTTCCATAAGATGCTCTAATTGATTGAAAAACAAGATTGTCCATCACTTTCACATCACTAATCCAAATGGAATGAATTCAAAATTTTCATGTACATAAAAAATACAATCTATAGAAAAAAAATGAAGTTTTTTTTTCCTACTAGCCCAACTAAAATTTGGGCTTATTTAGTGCAATAACTTTTGCTCCAGAGCATCGATTAAAACTAAAATTGTAATCATAGAAAGCTAATTTGTTTTTTCTAGCTTCAAAAGAAAATTTAGAAAATCACAATGACTATTGAGATTGTAGGAGCCTACCCATAATTCATTTTGTGTATTGAAGGGGCAATGGGACTTTCAAGATAACCTACTACCTTACAAGGTATCTTGAAAAAGGATATCTCTTCTTTATTGGAATCCTGAAGGGTGTGAAAACTTAGGCTAAGAATGTTTTATAAGCAAAAAATTCAATCATTATATAAACCCAAAGAAAATTGGTGAAGAAGATGGTAGTTCCAATGTTTTTTTAATTGAATGATGTTGGTTACATAATGAATTTCTCTTATGTGTTACTGAATTTTCAACTTGTGACAACTACAAAATATTTTCTCTCTTCTCACTTATGGAAGGAAACCATTTGCCTTGTTGAATAATATTATACAACATTAGTATATTGAGTATTTAGACTTGGAATGTCATAAATAGATTAGAAGTATGCTTTCACAAAGTTTTGGATTTTGCATCTTTGTTGTTATAGACCATAGTTCAATTTGTATAGTCACTTAGCAATTCATGAACATTAGCTTTCTTGCCATTAGGGGAAATCTGAGGCCTCTACAAGCCTGTTTTAGGGTTGTTCCCTGCCTATTCCCTATGGTGTCTGAGAACAACTGGTTGTTGTTAGTAAAATAAATACAAAAAAGTAAATAAAGAAAAAATTTTAGTTCTGATATGCAAAAATAAGTTGAAAATTTTAATTTAATTTAATTTTTCTTACATGGCATAATCTCGACCACATCAGATTGCAGCAGTGCCATAGTTCTTGCGTTCCCCGCAACCTAGGAACTCGCAGGCATGTTAAGGCCTCAAATCCCCTCTAATGCCTAATAATACAAAAAAATTTGAGGGAAAAAAATAGAAGAAATTTGTTGAATGGAAATTTGATCAATTTATTGCATCTAATATTGCAACATTCAGAATATTGTTCAGTGATTGAAGTAGAGATTCAATTTTCTATTGAGAAACTTCCATCTCAAATAGTAGACCTTCAATAAATGATAAGTATAATGAATTTAGATGGAAAGTAAATATAAAAACTTTATATATATTAATATATTCAACCTTATTACTATCTAGGGATTGTAAAAAACACTCACTATTAAAGATAATCAATAAACTTTGTATTATCTATGTTTCTAATTTCTAATTTAGTCATGTGGAAATTATAAAAATAATTTATTATAATTCAATCTTCTCAATATTCTAAAAGTACTGTTTGGTTTATAATTATTCATGGTATTTAATATTATAAGCATTTGAGGAACATGCTCTTCACCTTATGCCTAGTGGGTATAATCAATACAATGTCATTACTCATAGCATTGGAGTGATGTTCATTTATATTTGAGATTAAATTAATTCTTACTATAGTCACTCTTGGGTATTCAATCTGATTAATTTTTAGATTAATTATTTTTTCCACCTCCTCTTCTTTACTTGTATTTTTTTCCAAACAATCCCTCTTGCAATTGATATGGGATTCTGTGATTTCCATATGTATATTGTATGTCCATATGTCCATATGTTCATATTCCATATTCCATGTTGTATCCATATTTTAGTTTCCATATTCAATTTTTTGTATTTTGATCGATGGCATCACAAGGTTTCTTGTTTTTTTTATAAACTCATCGACAGTGGGCTAGGGGATTTTTTGAACTCGGGGGGATCATCATTGTTGCTATTTTTTCCCCCCCAAAAATAGGTGAATCAATAGTAGGGCTAGTGGATTGATCCCTCGATCAATGTTTCCCATTTTTCCTTGAAGAAGGGGGGGGGGGGGGGGGGCGGAAATAGACCAAATGATTCTATGATATGTGTGTCCATATTCAAACAATATGTAATACTTTTAACGAGGTAATATGTAAAGAACCAATACAAATATTTGAAAACTAAGAAAATCTTCAAAAATCATCTTAAGAGTTTACTTGAAGAGTTTGCAATGTTTAGGATATCACTAGTTCAATAAATGTGCTTACAAATATTGTACAGGTTGTGATAGAGCCAAATTGAAGATTGATTGGTTTGCAATTCTATCTTCGAACTAATCAAATTATTACAATATATATTTACCACACACATACACTTTGATTTTCAATCTTAAATTGAAATAGTTACGAGATAGAGGGAAAAACTAAATTGTTAATAGCTCTATGATAGAATTGAAACACAATAATTCCAATGGTGAGACTGTTTTAGAAAGCAAAATAATCTGTGTGCAACTTCTGTTTTGAATACTTGTTAAAATTGAGTTTATAAACAAATTCAATACATATTTTCTTACGAATTTTCTAAGATTTCTTGCAAAACAAGAAGCTTCATAACTTTCATATCATTCACTTATCTAAATAGAATGAATCAATCTTACCAAACAAACAA
This sequence comes from Straminergon stramineum, assembly GCA_963920665.1. Classification (NCBI taxonomy): domain Eukaryota; kingdom Viridiplantae; phylum Streptophyta; class Bryopsida; order Hypnales; family Calliergonaceae; genus Straminergon; species Straminergon stramineum. The sequence goes on along the minus strand of OY987267.1, from coordinate 11,642,866 downwards.
AAATATAATATATAGGAAATAATTATTTTCTTTTTTTGTTGTCCACCTTCACCCAATTTGGGCTTATTGTGGCATAACTTTTGCTCTTGTTCATTAATAGAAATAAAACTTTTACTCCCCCAAAGCTAATTAGTTTTCCTATCTTGAAAAAAAGTGTCAAAAAATCTTGCCAAAAATTAGGATCATAGGTACTTGCCTTTAAAATTTATATTCCCCCAAAGCTAATTAGATTTCCTATCTTGCAAAAAAGTTTCAAAAGATCTTGCTAAAAATTGAGATTATAATAGGTACTTGCCTGGAAGTCACAAAGGACTCTTGGGACTTTAGAGATTAATACATTTGCATCTAAGTATGGTAATGGCATTTGAATATTGTATACAATAGTTCCAAGAGGTCATTAATATATATGTAGTCAAGTACAATAATGGCATTTGAATATTTTATGCAAAAAGTTATAAGAGGTCAAAGTTGTATAAAAAGATTTTCCAAATTCTTGTTTTTTCCTAAACAATCTTTAATGAGTATCTTTTTTTGTTTAAATTTGTTAACACTCTTTAATATATGTTAAATTTCAATCTTCAATGAGTATCTTTTTTATTTATTTATTAAAGCATTCTTTCGGATACACATTTCACTTTCAACTAATTCTACTTCAAATAACACTCAACTTGAACATGCCATGCCATTTGATGTTATAGGAGGTTACCAACGATTTAGGAATGAAGGGTGCATAGAGACTGAAATTGGACAATTGAGTTCCTAAATACGCCAAAAATCATGAAAAAAGAGTCATAGGAACAAACAAGAATCCATTGGAAAGTGAAAGTCAAGTTGTAAGTTATTCCTGGAAGACAATAAAATTGGAAGTCTCTTTCACATGGTGCTAAAGTTGGAAGACGTAAGGAGATTTCTAGTGGAACCCATGTCGCACAATCCAAATATACCTCATAATATTCTAAAGTGAAAAATTGAAGACTTCTGTGGTAAATAAAGATTGCAGGATGCATGCACACTAAAATTTGCTCAAATGTTATTCGAAAGTTCATACAATTCCATGTTGTGATTTCCGAATGCAGTCAATGAAGATTCTTAGTTCCAAACCTGTGATAAACACTTTCTACTAGCCATAGGCCCTGGGATGTGAAGTGAAACAACATTCAAATGATAGTTCCTTATGTAAAGAGATATTCCATGACAGAATTTTCTATGTTGAATTTTCTATTTTCACAAACAGATTACACTTCACACATACAGAACACAGAATATAGCACAAACCAAGAATTCAAACATTTAATCCCTACAAAACAAAGTCCTCACTAAACTTGATAGATCAAGATAACTGCATTATAACATTAACTTCCTTTGCCACACACCATCTGCATTCCATTGCCTACACACAAACTGTTGCATAGCGCTACCAGTTAAGGCAGGTTTGAATAATGAACATACCGAAGATGGTAAAAGTTGAAGCGGTCACCAAGCCCATCATCTCTACATTCCAAACAATCTGCACACTACAGTTTCACTGTTTTGGAAGAAGCGGCAATTGATGAAGTACCCTCTGAAAAGGATAATCCATTTGTTCGGCGAGGTCCTGTGGGTTGAGGGCTCCACTCATCAGGCACCATGACGAAGTAGGTCGACATTGCTTTGCGAAACCTCTTCTTGTACTGTTTTGGAGATATCACCGTTGGAGCCGCATTTTTGGGTCCACCAAGAAAGCCAGATGCTTTGACCCATGTCTCCAGATGTTTATCCCATGTATATTGACGTATAAAATCAATTATACCTAACACTAACTCCTGTCGTTCTTCATCCACACCAACAAGCAGAGAGTAATCCATTACGTGTACTCCCTGCAACACAATACCAAAATAACGTCAGATGGAGTAGAAACACACCAATATAAATGTACAGCTATGGGTGTCTCTCATTGCCAACAAGATAATGCCATTTAACTTTGTTGTAGAACACACATCCTTTCCAAACGCTCTTCCACCTACAAGATCAAGTTAAGGAAAAGTAGAACCAACGCGCCGTCTAGTGTAGTCCGATCCAGACTTGGAGGGGTGATACCAACCCCAGGTATAGGGCTTAAGCCCGAAAACAAAACTAGAAAGAACAATCTCACTTTAATATCATTGGTTAACAAAAGATTTCTAGGTATATAACTAAATGTCGAAAAGAGAAAACAAATAGCATTATGATACATAACTTAGAGAGACCTGAATAAATATTAAAAAAATTCAAAAGTACAGAAACCAAAAATTGCGTCGCTCGGAAGCGATTAAGATGCTAGAAATCGTGACATCACGTTCAGACTCTCTGCTAAACATACCGTCATCCAAATACAAAGACACAATGTTGTCTGTCATTACTGACCGCAAGGAAGCCCGTGTCATTCCAGACAGCCCTAGATAGCAGACGCTTGGCGTTGCTGCTGACAAAAATGGGAGATGTTGGCATCATTTCCAATAAGTTTTCATCCAGCAGCACCTTATTATTTCCACTAAGGTCTGAATTATACCGTGACCGTACAGATCCTTTCAGATCATAGAGGCGGGTCACATTGCGTGCATAGAGGAGGTTCTCCATAACAAGTAAGTCCAGATCTTTGTTTCCTTTAGCCTGCTTCACTGACACCTGCCAACAACGTCGCCCACAGGTGAGGTCTTCCACTTGAATTAGCTATTTCATCAGCAATCAACATCAGTGTTTGAAAATAACTTTAAAACGTGACCCACCCTGTACAATCCAACAATCTTAGCAAGACTCGTCGGGCTGCCAGAATTGAGGGACTCCGTGAGATAATTGAAATACTGTGGAGCGAAGTCCAGGAAAGATATTTTCTCCGTGCTCGTCACTTGTTTGACCACAAATCGATCATCCATCGTCTTGGCAAAAAACACGTTGCTTTTCCCTCCATGAGCTCCCCACCTCCTGCATCTGCTCATTGAGCGAATATAATCTAAATCTCCTCCACAACACTTTTTCCGAAGCGCATCGAACTGTTTCGCGTAATAGCACGTGATACGAAACTCCACTTTCCCGCTTTGATTAAGATCTGAAAATGCGACCTTCACATCTCTCTTATCTCTTGGTGTCAGTACATCCATAGAAGCGGACCTCAAAATCTTTTCCTTGTGGATTAGATCATTTTCTACGTCGATGCTGGCGATAGACTCATCCAGCTGGAGGATTGAATCAGTCATGCTTGAGAAGTCTGTATGTTCATTGTCCTCATTCTCTGGTAACTTCTCTTTCAACTTCTCCCTGTCATTCTCCGCAACTGCTTCCCACAGATATGCCTGCAGTAGGAAAAACAAAATAGCGAATTACCACTAGTTCAATATAGCGAATTAACAAGAAATATACATCACACCATATCGCTGCAGTTGGAGACATTAAAGAAAATTGTGATTTCAGAGAAATCTATATCAATGACAATGGAGTAACAGCAGCTTATACTGGAAGATGGTAGGAATCAAGGGTGATATTTCCACTGAAATCACGTGCCTGGTATTTTGGGGTTAGCAGAGCATATGCAATGATACTTGTAGGTTCATCATCGTAGACATTGATTATAGTGTCATTGATGCCGGGTGGAAGTTTGAGTCGTGCTGCGCCAGGGGCAGACAGATGCCCAGTAAGAGAAACTATCATGGGCGTTGTTGGGAGTACCCTTGGTGGCGATCCTGCAATGCTACTTTGAGTAGATCCTGATCGACTATACATGTTTTTACTATACAGATTTGACAATGTGCCTGCCCCAACCTCGGATACATCCTTGTCCCTCCCGCATGCTCTTAATGGGGATGTTGGGCCATTTTCTTGCAAGGTCGTATCACACTTCTCGACCAGTTCCTTGACTTCATCCAAGGATGTATCTCTACTATCATCCAAGGACACTCCCTGAGAAGATTCAATAGAAGGACTCTCCGTGTTTTCAGGAGCAGGAATCACTTTGTGAAAACCTCCACCTTCATGCACATTGGAGACATCCGCGCAGCAGGAATTCTCTGCCCAGGCTACATCAACGTTTTCGGAGTCTGTAGTTGCAGGGCTAAATCCCTCCGGTAGCGAACTACCCAAATCCGGGACTTTTTCATCTGGACAATTGAGGCTTGCCATAGCTTCACACAGAGGACGATTTGAAACAGGTCAGGACTCACATTTCTGTACAATACTATTCAACGATATTCTAGCACAAGTGAAAAGAAACAGCTAACTGTACAACAGAACTTGGCTAAATAATAAATTCTAATTGAAATTTCTGGTGATAATACTACCTCAAATCCAACGATTTAAGTACGAGGGGTGAGGCAAAGCGGCAAAATACCTTCGCTGCCTACTCGGAAACCTTCTTGAACTGGTTCCTCACTTTCTGCACTGGCCAAGTCTTCAAGGGAGCCAGCAATAGGAAATGGACTTGATAATTGTCTAGGGAGAGCAAGTGAGTTCATGGCACTGGTTACCAGACCTTCCTCAGGCTCGTCAATCAACAACGGGTGAATACCAGACACAGAAGTTAGATTCCCTGGGAAATGAGCTCCAGCAACATCACTTGCGGCTACTGAAGAGGAGAAGTCCTCAACAAGGTTGCCACCAGCAGTATCAGAGTCACCACTGGTCTCGAAAGTGCCGCCCGAATTCTCCTGCTTCAGGGCAGTCTGATCTGTCATATGTTCAGTAGAATCACTAACATACTCTTGCTCTATTCGAGTTCCAATCTCCAGGTTTGCACTGACTATCGGCTCTTCTTTTGGGGTCAAGCTGGTCTCTGCCTCCCTTGATCTTCCAAATGAAGTATCGCCGACTTTGAAAAGTAACAATGATGAGTCCAGAAAGCCTGGATCAGAGCTTCTCGCTTGCTGATGTCGCAAATGCAGGGAGCAGGATATTTTATAGAGACGTGTGTCCCAAGCAGCAGAAGTATCGGCAAGGTGTCGTCTTATTCTGTTGAGCGTTAAGATGTCAGCCACCATATGGCCTGGTACTGAGTTCAAAGGTACAGCATTTTGAAATTGCGCCTGCAAAACAGTACGGTAATGGTCATATAATGACAAAAGTTCAGTAAACATCGTTCTCTCATGCTACATGTAATTGCATTAACCCAAAGGACCGAGATCCTAGACATCCACAGGTTTATGAGATTGTACTCGTAGTGTTTGCATTCAAAAAAGAGTTTGAGTGACATACCTCAACCTCTGCCTTTTCTTTTTGTAAAAGGCTCTCCAGCTCCACAATCTGCCGCCTGGCATCAGAGAGCTTGGTACTGGAGTATAACAACTTTGAACTTGCAATTTTATCATCTAGTGCACCAATTGCATTAAAGATCTCTGCAAATACTAAGTTTGATTTATCTGCAACCTGTTTCAAGTACCATATAAGTAGAATGAGAAACTACTACTCTCATCACAATTCCAGACAAAAGCTCAACAATTAATGTCAAAGCACGATGTATTTCAGAACACTAGACACCATTGATGGCAGGGTTAGCCAAACAAGTGTCTTTAAATACCAGAAGAATCAACCATCATGACACCAAGTGTATTTCAAAATTGCCAAAATTTAAATACCTCAGTAACTTCGTTTCGAAGCCAACCCTGTTGTTTAGGATTGTGGAACTCTATCTGCGGAGGAGGGACTGCTACAGAATGAAGGTTGATAGTCGCATATTTAAAGCAAGCCACAAACTGGCCACATCTGAACATACCAGAAACAAATTAGTGTTAAAGACACCAAACTACTCATTAAGAGGACAATGGATCTAATGAACAAGGAATTTTGCATCACAAAACGTGCGTCATAAATAATTGGTCTAAAAGCTTGCGCTAGTGGACACTGAAAAAAATGCCTGGCATCTTGCAAGTTCATGTACTTTTGTATCTATTGACATAACTAACATAGAAAGAGGCTACACATCTGCACGACTGAAACACGCAAAAGTTTACAAGACGCCTAGGGTAACCCCGATAATACTACATAGAAAACATAGAACTGCGGAAAAAAGGTGCCAAGATGTCATACCCATAAAATCTCAGACAATCCCTATGCAAAGAGTGACCACAAGCTGCAGCGCGACTGGCTGCAGCATGGTTTGAAAAACTCAGCTCTAAGAACTTCCCAAACGAAAGGCCCCAAGCAGCATCAGACATTACAAGTCTTCTTGTTGCAGGGGGAACGCCATCAGTCCGTGGACAACGAAGACATCGAAGCCACATCCATATCCTCCCATCTTTCTCTCCGGGCAGAACAGTCGACCTCAGTCGCTGCACAGAAATAGTCAAACTCCCCTGACGATGTGTGTAGCAATGAACATGCGAATCAAGTGGCTCCTCGCAAGAAGCACAACTGCTGCTCTGTTAAGATCCACAAAATTCTTCCTGTTAACAACTTCGCAAGAAGTTAAAAAAATGACTAAAGTGAAGTAAACCTCTAGCATCAGCGTCAGCGTAACAAGATACGCAGCCAGCCAACCTTAGAAAACACAATGCCACCATTCGAATTCATCATGAAAAATTCTGTAGTACCCTTTTTTCGTCTTTCGTTCTTCAACATGCGACATCAAATCTCTCAAACTAAGTATTGGTATCCTAATGTTATACAACATAGGTCATTATATCACTTCAAAGTAACTCAATAAATTAAAATCGTCCAAAAGTACGACCCAGAAAACTTCGTACAGGTAAACACAAAATAACTCACCACATTGAAAAGAGAATCCTTCAAAAACTTTCCGAGAGGCTTATCTTTACTTCCATAATACTTTATACGCATAAGATGAGGATGCTCACAAACACTTCCTTTGCGTAAACAGCGACTTGAAACGGAAATCAAGATACTCTGATGGTCTGATAGAGGGGGAAGAAAGTCATGCTTCAGAATCCCTGGAGCGGAGGTGCTTTCATTGACGTCTCTTCTATTCTCCAGCTTAGACGGTTGCTGTAGTTGGTGAAAGTCTCCAACGGACGAAAGTTGAATGCTTTCTTCCTTTCCCTGTCCACACCACAGTCGTTTCAGGGCACAATCTCTTGTACCTACAGCAATAATTTACTTCAACTCTTATACAATGATACAAGAGCAAACCTCACCTAACCCAGCAGGTCTAATCACATGTAAAGAAGGAAATAGCTATGAACAGCTATATTCAAAAAGATACTAAACAAAAAGAGAGTAAGATTAACTCAATGCGTAGTAACAGTTTGCAGTATTAAATGAAAAATTGGTCAACATCTGCGAGATAGATGTTGGAATAAGAAGGACGAGCGCTTGGATACACATTTAAGTTAGAACATCAACTGAAGCATATAAGGAAAAAATAGGCCTACCCATGTAGAATAACTGCTGTGCTTAACAGACTTGGATCTATGAAGAGGATGCAGATCAACACCAACTACTGCATCGGTTCCTGAAGCTGGGTGATCGAAAGAAAAACTTCTCATTCCAGATTTGTCCGCAATGCTACGCGAATCATGATTAGAGAAGACATCCGAAACAACCCCTTCTGAAGCATTAGTTGGTAGTGACGATTGCACTCTCTTGTGTTGCTGCTGGGATAGAGAGTTGAATGCCTAACAAACAGATGAAAAAGGCAAATTAATAAAACCCGTCGCTTATTAGTATCCAATGAGAGGACAGAAGAGGTGAAGTCAAAAAATGAGACAACAGTCCTGACAACTTTTGCTAGCGTATATGGTCATTACAGCTATCAACAAGATCACATCAGTAGGCGAAATCAAGAACAGAATCTTGTACGATCAGGCAATCATCCAATGTTTAGAAGGAGAAGTAGCAAATCCCAGCCAAATATGCACTCAGGTGCCAGAGTACAGAGTCAATTGTTAACTACACTGTTGAGCTTCACTAGCATAGTATGGCAAATCATGTAATATACTTATTTTCAATCGATTAAAAACATAGCAAATGAGCGAAAGAGATTAAATAGAATTAGTCACCTTATACACCTGTCTTGTGATTACTGCCCGTTGTTTCCAATTTGAATAGAACAATGTGCAATGTTCACCGTAAGGGTAAAACATTGTGTGATCACTAAAATAATTGGTAAATTAAACACTAGTTCAGAGAATGGGTAATCACAAACTAGAAAATATGTACTCACAGGTGATTGTCCAAATGAAGGTTGGTTGGTGAAGCCAGACATAGTAGAACTTGGCCTGTCTACGGCCCGCACTGTGCTCATTGGAGACGAAAGTGAGAGTTCAGGTAGAGTTGCACCCTCATCTGCCAAGAACGATGTCTCCAAAGCAAGATGGTAAGCAGCAAAGACTGCAAACTGGACTACCTTCTTCACGCTTTTTAATTCTTCTGTAGGTGCACCTCGGAGCAGGACAGTGCAACCCAAAGGTCTTGGACAGCCTTCGAAAAACATCAGATATTTTGGACCGGGTCTACCTCCCTGAACTTTAAAATCATGCTCCTCCACAAATTTTTCTATGTGAAAAAGTTCGCATTGACCGGCCGTCGGAGCCATCAGATATTCTGGAGAGGCAACTATCTGCCAAATTCAAAGTAAATCAGTGAATACCTCTGATTCGTGCTCTCCAACAAAATTTAGTAGAACTCAGATAAATATGACTTCCCAGATTGCTGCTCTGTATTTCTTGTTAATATTGCAAAATTATAAGAGGTAAACATAGACAAAATTATCCGAGAGAATGAAAACAAAACAAACCTAAGAGACCGTACAGACAATAAAATAAGTAGATAAGCTGGCAATAGGCTACAATAAGATGAATGTCCAAATTACAGGGACAACACTAAGAAAATTTAAACACTTCAGCAAGCAAGGAAAAACGCAAAATCAAAACCATGTGGTACTACCCAACACAAAACAGAAAATCTAAAACGAATATACGTCATATTACAAAACAGTTGAGAGATCAGTTACTAATGTGGTGCATATGAACCAGAAAGGTTGAACCGAATGATTGGTTTTATGCACAATAGTTCAAATTAACAAGTAACAAGACGACATACCAAAATGATAACTTAACCGAGTCAGAAAATATCGATTGTTTCCAGCATTAACAAAATAACAAGCTGCCTCATTCATGCGTAAAACTTGTAAACTCATGCGTAAAGACTACATGTTGATGGACAAAACGAATTAATTATAAGGCTGACCTGAGCACCAGTGCAACGGGCGATGCGTTCCAAAAGTGGCCTCTTGACATTTAAAACAACAGAAATTTCTTTCTCCAACAACTTATCCTGCGCATATCTTGATACTGTTTTCTCAACTAAGAGGACGTTAGGGTGGTGGGCTTCAATACGAGCAACTGTCATGCTGAGATGATCCCTCTCCTGCAAAGAATTCATGCGAAAAATAGCTTTAAGGCTGGGCAAAGACATTTACGCATATAGATTCGTAAAACAAATCACTACTAGGCTCCAAACATAGAGTCCAGAAAGTGCTTCAATCCTTTTGAGGCTCACATGATAACCTACCAGAGTAACAGTGGAATACATTCTTTGAAAGAAACTCTCTTAGAAGTGTCAAATGTGCCACTTCACGTTCTAAAATGACAGTATATTGTCATCGGTATTCCAACGCTCCACTCTAAAGCCTTATCAAATCTAAAATTTCAGAATGCTAATAGGAGAATTCCCCGGTTAAAACGCTTCACAGAATGGCTTAAAATTGAAATAAATTGTAATATCGTCCTATAAATTTAATGTTCGACTCAACTGATGTACGGATCCAGATCATTCCAACAAAAGTACATGAGAGTCTTCACATACGCAAAATAATTCAAACCTCAAAGATCGAAGACCTCTGAATGCGCGGGATGCAAATACCACAAGAGCACATCTTACAATTTGTTCCTAAACTTTCCAAACGTACAAACCTGTTGCAATAAAGTGTCGAGAGACGAAAGCTGATTGGAAACACGGTGATACTCCAAGGCTCCACCCAATAAGAGAAGTCGAGGATTCCTAAAACGAGAAGTCATGCGTCGATTTTGTACATTCTTATGACAAACAATGCCCTTCACAACCATGCTGCTCAACACCACACGATGACGGAAGGGTCAATTTGAGATCCGTCTCTTTCAGACCAATCCTAAATCCTCCTCCTCTGTGATAATTCTATCGTAAATCGACTATTCAAAGAGAACAACTCGTTTCTCTTCTTAGCGAACGTGACTGCAAAATGAAACAAATTAATGTTTGGTAAATTACAACCAAACACAGGTGTTCATCCAAGTCACACAGATGCAATTGCAGTCAAGAATCGAAATTTTACCTGTCCTCCCGCTGCCCGGAAGCAATACACTTAACCTTTACATAGCCACCAGGATCCATTCCGCCTCCTTTACTGGTATCCGGTTTGACTAAATTGGCAGCTTGCAATGACAACGTGCTCACAATCTCTAACCAGCTGCTTGAGCCACCTTCTTCTCCAAACTGTTACAACAGTTACTCTAGCCTTTGAAAATTTCAACAAATAAGATCGGACACCCCCCACAAGATTTACGTGACTTCATCAACATTTAGGTGTGTATTTTCTTCAAATAAATTCCCTTCCAGTTTTTATTAAGAAGAAATCCTCACCTATCTAAAGGGATTCTAGAGTACAGTGTGAATGAAACGATAAGCAAAGGATGACAGACTCCTGCAAGCCTTTACGTACCCGTACATCCTCTGCGATAAGAAGCTGGGCAACAAGTGCTCTAAAATGACCATCAACAATGGCCCGCATTGCTGCCTTGCTTCTGTTCTCGCTGCTGCTGACACTCCCTGGCATCCGCGGCACCCACTCAACATCCTCGTCATCCTCATCAACCTGTAATTGTCAAGGCCTTAGAGAATCATACTTAAATATTGTCTAAGAAAATGATCAGGAAAACCACTCTCCATAATGACTTGAAACTTTGGGTGCAATAATAAGTAGAGAGCTTCAGAATCTCCAAGTAAGATTCACTAAAACATGACCACCTATGTTAATATATCAGTTGCAACAACCCTGCTATGGACTTCAAAGCCTTGCCAGAGTATAGTACCAAGTGGCTCCCTACTGAGAAATGAATGTAAATAAAAACCACACGAGTAACTCTACTCACTCATTGCGGCATGAAGTTTCCATTCAACTATCTACTGCTGTACACTTGAAAATTCCAAGAGAGTAAAACGAAATTCCCTCTTCTAACAACATCATCTGACACAACATTCACGTCACAGGGAACAGTAAATGGGTATACAGGCATGTCTGGATCTGTATAAAATGCGTCTGCATCCCTTACTGACCTCCAGTATCCAAGCCACCAGACCTCAAATCACGAGAAAAAACGTACCAAGCTCATATCAGCTTCATCATCCTCGTCTTCGGGGGCAGGAGGTTCCCAGATAACCCCGTTACTCTCATAGTCAACACTTGGATGATCAATTTCACTTGCAATAGGTGTCTGGGCAGCCGCTTCCTCATACATAGAATACCTCGCCTGAGGTTCATTTAGAATACCATCAAGGCTCTCGATATCATCACACGACTGAATACTTCTCCACATTACAGAAGACTCACCATCGGTATCCCTGTCCATGGTACTTAGTAAGGTCGTGCTCAATCAAAGTCCTCCTAAAACTTAAAATGCGCTGATTCAATCATGTAGAAAGCAACGGATACTAACTAGGAGCTCATTCAAATGTGCTTGGGCTGGACGCTATCACACCCCTGATATGACTGTGACAGTTCATAAAAGAATAAATTAAAGAAAGAGGACACATTAAGACAGAGCACAAAACAATGCGATTGAAACTTCAGAAACCACATAACCCTGCAAACGACAATCCCTGGCTAATTTTAGGAAGGGGACATCTAAAACGCAGCTATTGCCAGAAGGACTATTTAAACACACCCGTACATGACTGGTTTATCGAATGAAATTTCACACCTGCTGTCGCTGACTTTATCGACCAAGACGGGAACTTCTCCCATATTCTGAGAATTCTCAACTGAGGTGGGTGACTTTCCGCGATTGCTATCAGCATACTCCAGCTCCATGACGCTATCATCTTCATCGTCAAGATCCTCATGGCCTCCTCCAGTCTTCGGACCTCGATTTTCCTCGTCGTCACTTTAGCACAAATTATGCACAAGCAAGCATACTAAGTCTCAAAACAAATGCCTAGTCCATTTTTCAGACTCTGATGTCTCTCAAAGAACTGTCCTCCATAAAGATTATCATTACCAAGAGCTTGGTCTAAGTTCAAAGTATTTCCAGCGCTACTATTCCAGATAACATTCTGAGACCTGCTGTGAGCAACGATACCAACTCAATCCGTGCAAATAAAGCTTCAGCACTTAGTGATGATGAGATTGAGGAAGGACAGCTGACCTGCAGAACTCATAGAGACTCGATGCTTGATCCCGTGACTGCTTATGTAGACTCGCTCTGCTGTCAGGTTGAGCGTCCATGCATAAAGCACAGGTAGGGTTCCCATCCTCAGATGCCTCCAATTCCACGACAGTGCCATCAGGGGAAGGGAGGGTTCGGATAGTAGACAATGATTCCGAGTAGGCCACATCATGGTTGCCTGAAAGGACCCTCGTAACTGAACCCGAGGCATTGTTAAAACTGTGACCAGCTGGCTCAGACGGACTCAATGTCTGACTTGGTGGAGAGTCTAGTGCAAGAATCTCACGATTGGAATAGTCCTGCTCAGCACGATCGGTATAAACCTTGAAGCAATAGTTGCATACGCGAACTCGCTCGTTCTCGTCATGGAAACGGCGAGGGCTACAAACAGGAGCAGGGATGGTGTTGAGAGTACACTTTCCACAAAACACTTTTCCGCATATCCTACAGTGATGACGCCTATTAAAGATTGTGAACTGAGACTCGCATTCGTAGCACATCCGACAGCTCCGATCGGGCATCCAAAAGTCTCGAGACATGATTGTGGCTTCATCCTCCCTGGTACCAAGGCGAGGAATCCAAGCGCTCACCCGCTCTACAATTTCGCTCAATGCATTGGCTGCTTCTTCCATCAGCCATGCCAGCAGGCCCACATTCTTTGATTCGGGTTGTGCAAGAACATAATCCACAAACCCTAGAACCTTAATAACTTGTCAATTGCTCTAGAATTCCTCAAATTGAATAAACAGCCGAGATATCGTACAATATGCATCTCCGTTTACCCTTCCGGATCAACAGACGAAATAAAACGGAATCAGCCTCGCCTACAGGAGTATTAATAATCCTCTGTATCCGCAATTAAAAATTGCAGCAATCAGTCAAAGCTCCTTCACACAAGATCTAGCCAGGCAGCGCCATCGCCGATCCAAGAACGTTTAAACAATCTATTCCCGAAGAAAAACGCCATTCTCCATATACTCTCAGTACTTCCCCATAGCACTCCAGCAACCGACTTCGAACTCACGCCAATTGCAAACCAAAGAAGCTTTCTCAAAGAAGCACAATCATTCACAGCAGCGTCTAATTCTCGTAGTGCAGCTTCTTCTGAAACCTGTCGCACATTAGAGACCGCCTCTTGTTCTTCTACTTCTCACGAGGAATTCGGACCGCCAGAGCCCTAAACCCTAAACCGCGCAATTTACCACCACCGCGGCCTTCCGAACAAGACGCAATCCTCCCCCAAACTTCAAGTATCATCAGCGAATCGAACAAAATTAAGTCCAAATACTCCGCCAAAACCTCCACAGCAACTTGAGCTTCATATAAACGAATCGTCGATCAATCTCAACATCTGTTGCCCGTCCGCAAACAAACTCTCCATCACCGAACCAAATCGGGCGCCAAAACAGAGGAAACCAGCAGGATACTCAGCTCTCGATGCCCCGACACAAAATCGCAATAGGCGAGAAAAAACATCGATGGATACAAAATTACGGAGTGAACATAAATGAGCGCAGCAATCGTGAAAAGACAAAGGCGAGCTCCAGAACCTAAGTTAAACAAAAACCCGAGCAAGTGAAGCTCCAATACAGCAGGAATCGAAAAAACAGAGAAAAAACAGCAGGGCTCGGCAGGGCAGCCTGGCCACTCCACCTCCAGCAGAAGACGATGTTCCCCAAGAGTTCCCATTTATTCCGTTGAGTTCCCCTGAGTTCTCAGTGTTCCCTTGGCGATCACATGAGTTTCCAGAGGACGTTCCCATCAGGGCATCGCCCCACGCGAATTGCCTGCTTCGGCGGATTATTCCAAATTTCACATGGCTTTTGAAGTTTCAACTTTTAAAATTTCAACTTTAAAGTTTCCGATGGAAGGGACGCTACCTACTTTTTTTCAAGCCTCATCTGTTTTAATATATATGCTTACGTGGAACTCCCTTTTCCTGCAGGAAGAAAACACACTCAATCAATCAGTAGTCTCATGTCTAGGGGTGGGACATATTATTTTTCTTTACAATGATATTGAAAAGTTTTGAAACAATCTACTTTTTACTACCGGTACTCAAGTTCATTCGATTGGTGCAAAAGTTTGAATAAAACAAGATCCTTCCACACTAAATTGGATGAATGTGATAAAATAAGGATAAGTTTTTGGATGAAATTTCAGGAAAAGTTGCTGAAAGAAAGCGAATAAAAATGAATGAAAAATAAATGAAGGTGGAGGAGATTGGATGACATTGGGATGAAACTCGCATTGTTTGAAATAGTGTGAAAGTAGTTTAGACCACATTACATTGGTTTTTGACTAAAATTTTGTAAACTATCATACTTGCAAAATTAATTCATGTATTGTAAGTTTAATATTAGTGTGGACTAATTGTGCGATGGTAGCCCTCCTTGCCTCCAATCAAGTAGTGGCCAACAGCATTCCCAATCACAAGAAATGACACTTGATTGGAGGCAAGGCAATCATCGTAAAGGCTAAACTTAAATCCAATCCACTTAGCCAAGCCTACAAGGCACCCAGTTCTTCTAAGCTACTAGCAAATATTGATATTGGCTTATAAAGGACAATCTATAATAATTTTGATTTTCAAAATAACAACCTTCATCAATTCTTGGTTGTCATTAGAGACAACTTCCCTCACAAGTGGTTGTCAATCAAAATATAAAATGACAATCCCAAAGTGGTGAAATGTATGCCCTTAGCAAAATTGCACTAGAGGAGTGCATTTTAAAGCACATTTCTCTTCCACATGCCAAATGATCTTCCACTCATTTTTTTATTATTTTTAAAACATACGACCTTCAAAGACCACAGCAAGGACTGACTTGACACAACCATAGTAAACTATGGACCAATCCCCATTAGAAACAAGTGGAGGAACAACCCCCCTCCCCATGAGAATAAAGCTCTCACTTCCACTCATTTTTCACGTTCATGGATGATGAATGAAGCTCTAAGGATGAAGCCGGATGAATCTCATTGATTAGAGGGTAGATGAGAACCGTTCTCAATTTATGAGAACTCTTACCAAAGATGGGGACCTCAATGGGAACTTCATCTTCCCCGGGTTGCTTGTCGGGCCACAAGGCCTTGTGCTCAACCCATTGCACAGTTAACTTAGAATGCAATCGCTGCTGTTGTGCATGAGCTTCTTTGCTCGGGTTCTGTGCCCGAGCTCGGATTACGTGCCCGGGATAAGCTTAGGTCGATTGTAGCATTTGGCTTTGAAGCACTGTCGCTTTTATAATCTGATTTTGCGAAGCTTTAGATCGAATACGATGCATGATCTTGTGCTCAGGATCATGTCAAGGGTTTATGTGCCGACCCGGGGTTTAGCTCCGTGATCCTGTTTTGTTCGCGCTTGCAAGCTGGCTCTGATGTGCGAAATCTCTCTGAAGCTTCTTCGTTGCGAAATCCCTTTTTAGGAAGTGGATGTTCTGACGATTGTTGAAAAAGGGGACGAGGTTGCAATTAGGGTTGAGTGTTGGCGTCGGCAATGTGGTTGATTTGATTGAGACAGGGGAGAGATTGGCTTTCTTGGGTTACCGAGAGCTTGAGGAATTTGAACATGGAGGGCACACTTGTTAATATTGAACCAGTCGGTCCTGTGCCATTCTCGACAGATCACTACACGGAGCTGCAGGTGAGCACGCCTGTGCAGGTGAAGAAGGCAAGCAAGAGGCCTAGGAATGGATCTGGCTCTGGGAATGGGAATGATGCGAATAGGCGAGAGTATTACGAGTGGAGCCACGGCGCTGTGCATTCACTTTTAGACATTTACGAGGAGAAATACTCCGCCCTGCAGAGGGGAAATTTGCGAGGGCGGCATTGGCATGAGGTTGCTCAGCACGTGAGTGCGCGTGAAGATGGCACCAAGTCGGTTAAGAGCAGTAAACAATGTAAAATGAAGATCGAAAATCTGAAGCGACGGTACAAGGTAGTGTACCTTTTGGGCCAAATTCATCCAGAGTTTCTGGCAATTGCAGATTGTACTTGGCTTGTCTTCAAAAAAGATTTCAACACTAATGCGTTTCTTTTTCCAAGGGAGTTTTTGATCCTTCAAGATTTTTGGAGGGAATCAATAGGTTTCTCAATCCGATGCATCTTAGGTGCTAGGAAGATGTTTTTAGTTCTGAAAATTTGAGATTAAACTTTAACCAATATCTCATTTGGTCTTAAAACTTGGGGTTATTGAGGTAGCTAGAGCCTCATGAGCTTAAATGAGGGTTTCTGTACTGCCACAAAATATTGTTAAGGTAGAGGTTACTATTTGCATTAATGTAAGCAATGTGACCAATATGCAAGAGTGTTCTTTCATTGGGAGGTTACTATAGGGCTCACTGGAGAGATCACTTTGAATACAAGAACCAAACTCTCTTGAGGTCAAAATTCTCTCTTGATGTATGAACTTCTTATGCAGTCATTTCAAAGTGTGAGGTTGTAAACCACAATCGAAGGGACAGTAGGGCTTGTAACAGGGGTCAGTCATTAGGAGACGGGGATCAGATATTTTACCTTAGCAGGGAACTATCTTATGAGAATTCGTTACATGTATTTGGTGTAGATGGAGAAGACACATAGAATTGGCAATCCTGCGTTAGCAGGTACCAGCCGGTGGCCATACTACGACAGACTCGATGGTATGCTTGGTTTTACTCCGAAAGCTCTGGTTGGGAGTCAACGGGATTGCGCCGACACACTGTCTGGCTCCGAGCCCCTGTCCTCGCAAGAAGCAAATCCGAAATCTAAGGGAGTCTTTACAGAGCCAGCTGTGGAGTGCGAAGGGGAAAGTGAAATGCCTGCTGCAACTCCTGTGGCTGAAGATCGAGAAATATCGCCGGACGTTGGGGATGATGATCAAGACGAAGGAGTTCCTCCTCAGGCCAGGAAAGATAGCAAGACCGATGCTAGCGAAGTCAATACCATGTTAAATATTCCGGGTACATCTGGAGCTAAGACTCGGAGCAAGCTTCCTGTACGGAGTTCGCTCTCAAATCCGACTGTGCTTTTAGTGAGTATCCTGACACTGAAGCTGCACTCTGTTGGTGGTACATGTCCATGATTGTGGAACTTTCGAAGTTAGTAAAGCACTTTACCTCTTCAGTGCCCAAGCTAAAGATAGAAAGTTGTTTTTGGAAGCTAACAGTCGATTATCGAAACTTCCAAAACACATTTCTATTATTAAAAATGTAGGACATAATTTTATTCTTTCTGTTGGTGCATTTTGTTGCCTTCCGAGCTCCTAAATGATTTATTTTAACTCATGGATATGGAAGCAGCCACTTTTGGCCATTTGGGCACGTAGGGGTTAACATGCCTCCCTACTTGTTGATAACCTAAGAATACAGGAGAGTGTATATCAATTTTTTTGCCTTACAAAGCATCCTCTTTACAGGCCAACAGTATTACAGCATTTGCAGAGGTCTTATCGCGAATAGAGCAAGCCAAAATGGAGATGCACAAGGACTTGGAGCGACAACGTACCGAAGCAGACCTGAAGCGAACTCAGATGGTGCTGGATAACCAGCTGCAGATTGCAAAGCTCATCTTAAAGGGGCGGAAACGGAAAGGACGCTCTTTATCATCGTCTTCTGAATCTGATTAGGTATACCCTCTTGATGAAATTCGTGTATCTGCAATTTTTTTGGCAGATCATTAAACCTAGGGGTTCGTGCAATGGGACAGGAGTAGTACAGGGATGTAACGAAGCGTAGAGGACTTTAGTGTGTTTTTAAAAAACAAAGGTCCATGTGATCACCCCCTTGGGACCCCTTCTTTGTCCATTTTTTTCTACGACCTTAAGCAGTACAGCGTTCTGTCCTTATCAAAATTCCAATAGTACGTTGGTTTCCTCCTCCGGGTCCTCTGGAACAAGGAACTTTAGAGTCGGCTATATTTTGAATTTTGAGATGGACGATATTGCTTGTTGTAAGTCGTTTATATAGAAAGCTATTTTCTTGGTTTTATATTTTGTTTCTGCTGCTTGCACTAATCGTTGCCATGAATTTGACCTACAGGTATTACGCCTTCGACTTGCCATTTACAAAACGCAGGTTGGGAGGTGGAGAATTTGATGCGCATGGATTTGTCAGATTTTTCACTCTATGAGCAAACATGTACAAACTTGACAAAGAGTAGGTTTGACGAAGTATCGACCTATTTTTCCTGCTACTTTACTCCATTCTCCAGGTGATCATGCCGCGACATCTCTCCTTGCCGCGAACTACTCCTCGAATTCAACGTGCAAGCAAAGACTAATGTCACGTTGTTCTACCATGAATATTCCAAGGCAAGCCCTCCTTCTGAGTAGACAAACAGACGATCATGGTGTGCAGGGATGTGATTCTAGCATTCGTGAGGTTCAGACAAGACTTGGTATGAAGACGGTCCTCTATCCGTTACTGGAGGGAGAAACTTACAATCGTGAGCATTATGAATAATTGCGACACCCAAAGTGAAAATTGTTCAAGCAGCACGGTTGGAGGATGGTGAATTAGTTTTCACAAACTTGCCTCTTGAGTATAGGTTCCTGTAATGTATATTGCACGTATTGCTTCTTGACATGTTCCCACAGCGCTAAGACCAATTCTATGGCATTTGAGTGCTGGGAATTCTGTTGCCCTATTTACAGTTGTAAGTCTGACCGACATCTTGCCTCTCCCCTCGAGACCTATTGCGTAGCATTCAATTTAGCCAGTGAAGCATTGTATCCTTTCTACTTACAGATCCTGAGATGTTTCTATTCACAAATGCTGAAATAGTGCACTGACAAAGTACATTTCTATTCTTGACTGGATCTGCAGACAGTTCCTTTTTGATACCGCTCTTGGCGTGAACCTTGAACCTTCTTCTCATTATTGGATTTCTCATTATTGGGTGTCAGTGCTGGTGAATTGACAACTAGTTAAAATAGCATATATATATTTGGTGCTATTGGTTGCTTTTTCATTATTACTGAATTTTAAAACCGACCTCGAGGAGGTGGTTTTCAATTGTTGATTGGAGAAGACGCCCGTGGCCCCCATCCATAACATTGTTAACCCGTGAAGGTCCTGCATTTCGAAAGTGGGTGTGCGCCTTGGTCAAACTTGATTGTAACTTTCAGAGTACCAATTTTTAGTTTTGATTTAAATTTAGAAAATGAAGCCTAATAAGCTATATTTCTATTTTATTTCAAAACTTTGAAAGGAATTTAACCCTTAAAGGACCAAATTGTGTTTTTTGGCAACATAGTGATTTGGGGTAGCACACTATGAATGGAATTTTTAATTTTTTCTTTGAAATTTTCACACAACATGTGCCCGAGGAGTAGCTTTAAGGCCCAACAATTTTCATAACTTTTGATTACAAAGTCAAAAAGTTATAGTGTGATATGTAGTTTTCATTGCTTGGTGGGCAAACTAGGTAGCAAAAAAAACTTCTCTAAAAATCACTTTTTTTGAAAATAAAAATTTGAAATTGGTTACCTATATTTATATTTACATGGAAAGCTCCGGATCATTCTATTTTGATTTATGAGATGAAAGTTATAAAGAGTTCTAGTTGTGGGTAGTTTATAAGTAATAATGGAATCTTCAATCTAAAATTAACTTTGAAGACCTTTATTCAACTCAATTTTTAATATCTTTGAAAAAACATTAAAATTTAGGTGTAGATTGTTTATTAAAACATTGCAACCATTGGGATTGGCATTTTTCAATTCCATAAATAAATTGTTAACAATTTGGTATTTTGAATCATTCTCTACTTCTTTCTACTTACTAATTTTTTCCTATGTGTTGTGCAATTCCAAATGATCTAAGATTTTTCAAGCATGTAGCAAACTTGCCTTGAAGAATGAATCCAAAGAGTTACAACCATTTTGGAAATTTTTTCATAATGATCTGACCTTGTGAAGTGCAACTGCCCAAAGTTTTGCAGGGCCAAACAAGGCTTTTATGTCAATTCAAACGCTAATATCTTGCAATCTGCAAGGTGGAAATTTTTGAAATTTTTTTCACATCTTCTCAAACCAATGTACTACAAGATCTTATGGTTACATGTATCTAAAATTGTTCTTTTTCTAAAATTTGGTACTTGTACTTGAAATGGCAGTTTTGGAGTGTTTCTAGTGAAAACATAGTCAAATACATTTAGGGGTTAAGTTCAATGAGATATTGCAATTGAATGCTTTGTGTGTTAAAAAACAAATATCACAATTTTGTATGTATTTTGTTAGTATTTTCTTCTATAAAATTGATTTTCAAGCTTAAATTCTAAAATGTTATTTTTCATTCTAACCTTTGTTTTTGGTCAAAGTCCCAAATTATTCTGTGAATATGTATTTTCTAATTGTTATAATTTTATGTGTATGTAATTATTTTCTAAATCACAGTAATTTGATTCTACCACCAAAAGTTCTTTAAAATATCAACATCTATTTAATGAGAAATTTGAAAAACATGAAAATTATTAGAATTTCATCAATTAATTATATAATGGCTAAATTTAGTTTTGTAATGGTGATTTCAATGGTCACCACCAAAGATGTTTTGGTTATAAACAAGAAACAATTACTTGAAAAGTTTTCAAGTTATAGATAATTCTCCATAGCTAATTTTATGTCTTGGAAAATTTTCAAATTAATTGGATTGATTCTCTTATATTTATTCATATATTTTCCTTCATTAGTTAAACAAGTAGTGTGGCTATATTTCATCTTTATATTACTTGTTTTGTATCACTATGAATTGGCTACATAGCAAATGCATTCTTCAACTTGCATTTTTGTTGAATCATGTTTATATTCATTGTACACCATTTATGAAAACTTGGCATTGTGGATTTAAGTTGCAATACCATAACAACCACTTCCCTAGGTAATGTTCTTTTAAGTTTACAAGTTGGATTAATTGAAGCCTCCATGTTCAACAATATTTGTCTTTAATTGATGAAAAATGTGATGTTGCCTATTCTACATTCTTTTAGCAAGACAAAAATGCAGTGTTTGATGCTCAATGCCAACTAATTTCTAAGCATCCATTGGGGGGGGGGGGGGGGGGGGCAATGTCAAAGGCTTCATGCAAATTCCATTGACAATGACTTATTTATGGATAGAACTTATATACTACTACTCTACCTTGGTATATTGTGGGATTGCTACAAGCCAAAGAACCTTGGACTCCAACCCAAGAGTCTGGAATTCACCAACCCACACAAGCCATTTGATATAGTTATCTTAAACTTAATCCTTATGAAACACTAGGAAGGGACATTTCAATCTTCCAAGAGTGGAGTTGAATGCAATGTTTTGTTTGCCAAATTTTGGGTTCTCTTTCCACCTTTGTAGAATTTATTTCAATCATTCATCTTCTCATGAAGACCAACATCCTTTTTGAATGCCCCTCTTGTAGCATTTTTTGAATGACTATACAAATCAACATCATCTATATCTAAGATTTAAGTTACCATGGGTGATTTCAAATAACATATGCTAAGAAAATTTTCAATCCTTTTTCAATTTCCAATAAGATCCAACTAAAATAAAAATATATTTGAATGATAGAAATCATGCTCAATAATAGGAACTTGTTGGCACTACATATTTACATTGACTATCAAAAGTGTGATAAACCACATTTTTGTCTAAAGAGTTTGCATTTGAGAATTGGACAATGAGACCATAGTTATCACCTCTATTACTATGTAAAAGTGCACATATGTCAACAAGCAAATTAGGCAAACATTTATGTCTTTCTTGAAGAATGAATCTAAAGAAGCACCACCAATTTGGACATTTTTTCATACAAATGTGACCTTGTGAAGTGCAACTGCCTAAGTTTTCACAGGGCCAAAAAAAGGATTTGCCACTTCAAATGCTTATATCTTGCAATCTACAATGTGAAAATTTTTGAAATTTTTTCCACATCTTCTTGATCTAGCATTTTACAAGATCTTATGGTTACATGTGTCCAAAAATGATATTTTTCCAAAATTTGGTACTTGTATTACAAATGGTAGTTTTTGAGAGTTTTTGGTGATAACATAGTCAAGGAACTTTAGGCGTTAAAAAACTAAATATTTTAAGGAGACTTGGACTTTCATCACAAAAGACTACATAGATATCATTTAGAAATTCAAAATGCATTTGGAAGTGATGTTTGCAAAAAGTGTCAAAGAGTAGATCTACAACTCTACAAGTATTGATGAACTTGCATTGATAAAATTAAATGTTGAAGTATGGAGCTCAAATTTTGTATTTTTCATCTTTTATAGAATGAATTTTTGAAGTTTGAAGTGAGAAAGAAGTAATCTTCAATTCTTAGTTAAAGAAAACAATGTTCAATGTCTCTATGTACCTAAAACAATACTCAAGGTAATGTTCAATTTAATCTAGTTTTTTGAAATTTATGAATAATCAATCAATTCCCTAGTGACTCCTATAATTTAATGTACTCTCCACCCTTGTTAACCCCTCAAGGACCAAACACTCAAATCTTAAATAATGAATGAACACAAACACATCCCAAGCACATAAAATGCATTTTTTTATCTACTGATTTTTTTGAAGATTCTTGTATTATTTCTTTAACAATTGTACAATATAGATTCTAAAGACATTTTTTTGTAAATATTATATAACTCAAAGGTTACTAGTAGGTCTAGCCTTAAAATGTAACGTTTTAGTTCAAAAAATGACCCTTCCAAAACAACTTGAATAAAAAAATAAAAGAAACCTCTTCAAAAATCACTATGATTAGAACTTAATATTTCAAATTAGAGGAAAAGAAATCTTGTAAAAATTACAAATATTCAATATAAAATCAATTTTAGATGGAATTTTCAATTTTTGGCTTCACACTTTATTGAAATAATATTAGTTTATGGACTAGTTGACCTAATTGAATAGATATGATCTATGGATCATATTTTTTAACTAAGTTAGATAAGCTTGTTACCACCTTGATTCACAATTTGAATATCTTGGGCCAACTCTAAGAGGGGCACATATTTTTCAGAAGTATGTACATGTTTCACAAATCAAACCCAAGTGAAATTATAATTTTTTGATTAAAAATTGTAATTTCTATGAATTTCTAAAGTGGTCTACCTTGAAATTACAGAACCACCAATAGACTAGAGTCATAAAACATCCTCTCCTAAACCTATAACTACCATTCCAAGTATCTATTAGCACTTAAATATTCATCAATGAAAGCTTGACAAAGTAATCCTTGTTGCCATTAATGCACTAGAATTGTGAGAAAAATGATTGATTTGGATGAGCATTGTGGTGGAATTGGGGCCAAAAATAGGATGGCAGAAATAGGAAGTTGGCAAAAATGGGCTGGTCTACCTTGCTGTTTGAGAGTCATCATTAAACTATTATTCTATGTTGCAGTTTTTTAATACATCTTCACCATTTTGGAAATGTGGACTACCTTTGGTCCTTAAAGGGATAACGTTGACATCATGCTCGGTCACTCAAGCAATCAAACGCGGAGCCTGATTGTTGAAAAGTACAGTACATCCTTCTTCTTCGCCACTCAGCATGTGCCATTTTCAACAACCCGAGATTTGATTTCTAGTACTGCAGATGAAAGCATAGAAGCCAATCCACCAAAAGACAGTATGTTAGAAAAGCTAACTATCCAAAGCTCGAATTATTCTCCATGTACAAACCTCAAATCAGCAGAAACACCTGGTGCATTGTACCAACACCGTTGACAAGTGCACAGCAAGAAAAGTCAAGGCTCAAGTAGCAGCAGCATCATAATCTCACGAGCTCACCACTTCAATCAGTAATAGGATCACCAAATACACCAGCAGATTCGGTTCTGACCAGCAGAGAGATGAGAAGCAAATCTCCCGAGAAATTTCCATTGCATTGCATTGTATTGCAGAGAATTAAATTGAATATTATAGAATGAGGATTGGAATTCAAACAAGCTGCCAGGAATCTCACGGCAAGCATCTTCTTCAATCGGTGAAAGATTGAACTATACTTCGTCAGAGGAAGATTGAACTATTCTTCAATCCGAGGAGGAAGATTGAACTATTCTTCAATCCGAGGAGGAAGATTGAACTATTCTTCAATCCAAGGAGGAAGATTAAACTATTCTTCAATCCGAGGAGGAAGACTAAACTATTCTTCAATCCGAGGAAGATTGAACTATTCTTAAATAGGAGGAAGATTGAACTATTTTCCACAACAAACCTCAAATCAGCAGAAACCCCTGGTACATTGTGCTGTTACAACTTATTATACCAACACCGTGACCAGGTGCAAAGTAACAAAGCCAACGCTCAAAGCAGCAGCAGCAGCAGCATCGCCTCACGAGCTCACGACTTCAGTCCATCTCTCGAGAGGATTGCATTGCATTGAATAGAATAAAATGTGGTTGGGGATCAAACAAGCTTGCCAGGAATCGTCTTCAACCAGAGGCGCCGAAGGAGAATGCTCAAAATTACTCACACTAAAATGAAGAAATTGTCTCCCATCAATCAATGGCGCCCCGCGTTCGTTTGGGCAGCAACTGGTCTCTTCCTCCAAACCTGCGCTGCGCCCATCCTGTGATCGGCAACAGCATCGAATACAAGAGCGTGAACAGGAACGGCGTGGACACCAGCCACCCCAACATGGCGTGCCCGAGCGCCGAGAACAACTCCCCGGAGCCTCGGCCTGTGACGGCCTGCCAGAGCGCGTCCTTCGACAGATTGAAGGCATTCGCGTGCATAATCTTCTCCCCGCCGCGTAAGAAAGGCACCATCAAACTCATCTGCAACGGAGTGGCGAGAAAATTGGAAAGCATCATGATGGGTGGGTTGCACTTGGCGCCCAGAATCGCTGCAGCAATCCCACAGAACACCACCGTGACGCCGCAGATGGGGAACACGCCCAAGGTCATACCCAGGGCAGCGGAGAATGCCAGCTGCGTCGGTTCCGCTCCTCTGACAAAATAAAAAAAGAATGTCACTTACTCAATGCTGCAAGAATTGCACAACTCTGCTAAACCGAATGATTTCGCACTCGGCATTTCAAATTGAGATTTCGCACTCAATTCGTAAACAGATGTTCTGTGTCACAGATCTCATTGGAAAGCGATTCAAAATGCGTTACTAATGAGCTTAAATACGCGTCGTATCTCCGAGAATTGAGATCACAGACCAAGCAAACAATGCCACCCACTCAAATGCTGATGTACATCGCAAGAATTGCCACGGGACACGAAAGGGATACATAGTCCTCGTAACTCGAGAACATTTCGTATTGAGATTTCGCATTGAGATTTGCACTCAATTCTTAAGCAGGTGTTCTGTGTTATATCTCATTGGAAAGCTACCGAAGATGCGCTTCTAATGAGCTACTATACGCGTCGTAACTCCGAGATCTGAGATCACAACCTTGGTAATCCGGGAAGATTTCACACTCAGAATTTCAAATTGAGATTCGCACTCAATTCTTGAACAGATGTGTGTCATTGATCTCATTGGAAAGGTATTAAAATGCGCTTCAAATGAGCAATAAGACAAATCGGAACTCCAAGAATTGAGATGACAAGCAAGTAGTTCGTTGATTTCAAGATTTCTACTTCATTTCTGGGTCAAATCTTGTGAGTGAGGAGCTACGAGCAATGCGCTGCGAAGAAGATCCAAGAGATGGTATGAATTCGACAGGACGGGGAATGATAGTGCCTACCTTCGCAATTGCACCATGAGCGGCTTGTAAATCCTGGTCCGTGCCCATCGCACCACGCGGTTACTCCGCCACCCCACCCGCTCCCTCTCCATCGCAGCCACTCCCACTTCCACTCCCACTCCTTTTACCAAATCATCATCAAATCACAACCCTTTTCCCCTTACTGCCCCCGCATTCCCCACAACATCCCTCAACTCTTCAGATCCCTACCGATTCCCAAATTCAAACCATCCAAATCCCTAAACCCCAAAACCACCGCCATCAATCAAAACTCCACCAGATCGAAAAACTCCCACAAATCCCACCAAATCCAACACACCCAACAGTCCAAATCCTTCCTCCTACACCCGCAAACTGGCTACTCCAGCATTGGAGCCAGCATTTGTGAAAAAAAACACTCGAGAACAATCACTCACGGCAACAGGGGCTTCTTATTATGAAGCCAATAATTCTCCCTCCCCTGGGAATAGGGATCTCACTTTCCCCTCCCTTCCCTGCAGCAGTGCGTGGGTCAGCGCAATTGGGTTTTTCCTCTATTGATAAGTTATTACAGTAGTTCCGCTTTTAGTGCCGAGCGAGTCCCCACCACTATGTGGCACGCAATTGTTGGCGCACAGCCAAAAAGCCGCCACTTGCTTGCCCTACAGTAAGTCCCTAACATTGGACCTGGAGTGATTAAAGCTGATGAACGTTGTGCTCATAGAGTCATAGCACCACTGTTGCGACTCTTTCGTCTCGCAGTTCTGCGTGGCTGCGACAATGGTGCCCTTGGCGCTTTCCTAATGGGACACATCTCTCACGAGGGCTTCCACGACTTTCTGCAGACGCACGATGACGGATGCGAAGGTTGCGGGAAGCGGGGAAAACAGCAAGTGACAGACGCGGTCAATTTTGCGTGTTTTCCTGGGTGGTAGAGCGCGTCTTGCACCCTGGCAGAGTACAAAAAAATGGAGTTGATAATGCTCAAGAGTCAGGAGGCTAGAGAGCATTATGGGACCTAAGGAGGGCACCAGTTGTTTTTTTGTTTTGTTTTTTGTTTTGGCTTTATGGGGCCCAAAAATTGACAAGAATCTCGGATGAAATCACAAGATTGTGGATGAAAATAGAATTATGGACATGTGCAATGATATGTGCTAATGTGATACTCCCTCCATTTGGAAATAGTGTATCCATTCTCAATGGTGATTGCACTGAGAATGGATGTACTATTTCCAAACGGAGGGAGTATTTTTTATCCAATATGTTCATGAATGCTGAAATTTAAAGTACCACTATGACATTTTATATCACCACTTTGGCACTTCATAAAGAATGAAAACAACAACCTAGTGGGTACCCCCAAAGCTATCACTTTCTGCTTTTGTGTCTAGTTATTATCAGTAGTAGACTAGTTAAATTTTCATATTTTCTTATTGATAAGTGGAAGGAGGTTCTAATGCACCGATAAATGTGGCATTTGGATATCGCATGCAAAAGTTAGGAAGGGTCAAAGTTTTTGGGGGTAGATGTTCTAAAATCGTTTCTTCAACATATGTAAATATTGATTTTGGAGATTTACACCGAGTGATGATGGTGGTTTAGGAAGGGTGCAATTTTAGGTGTACCCACCTTAAAGCCAAGTTCTCACAAAATAAACCAACTTGTAATAGGCAAGAATGACTGATTTACCTTAATGCTAAGTTCGAACAAGATAGACCAACCTATGATAGGTAGAATGACCAATTTATCTTGTTGTCATTCTTGGAAAATATTAAAAAAATTCCCTTATAACAACAAATGTGAAATAACGAGAGAAATTGAAATTTTATTTTTTTGATAAAGTGTGAATTTTTGAAGTGTTATGCCCACTTGATCCAAAAGAGTTCCCAGACTACTCGAAAACCAACAAAAAAGATATCCATAATAGTCATCTTACTCACCTAAAGCTTTTATGACTATCCAATAGAATGTTGACAAATTAGTCTTGAAAATCAAACTTAACATTTTGGATTCAACCATCTATATGTGTATGTTCATCTACAAAATCATCTATAATTATGATAGGAGGTCCTAAAATAGACCAAGCTCTAAAAACATCATGTAAACATCATACAATGTAGAAGTACATTTTGCTTTCTTCAATGCTCCATCAATAAACCAATTGTGTAGACTTCACAAGGTCAATGTTTTTGATGACTACTATTCTTCCCCTTCAAAATTCATAACTAATTCCTCAAAGGTCCAAAAAACATGAAATGACTTGGGTTAGATTCTAATTCCATTTTTCTTTCTATGAAAATTTATTAAAAAATATTTCAAGGAAATATTCTTCCTCCAAAATGCAATTAGCTCTTAAAGGCACACTTTCCAAATCTCTTACCACTTAGTAGCTTTCATCCAAATATTTAGCAAATCTAGTAATTTTTTAAAAGGGATTTCGTCATTTCATTCATTCTTTCAAACATTTTTCTTGATGTGAAAGGAACTAGTTCCAAAATGACGTAAGATTTTGGTGAAAATTTGCTAAAATAAAATTTGGTTGGATAAGAGAGCAAGCGCTTAGGGGGACCCAATACTTGGGGAGTTTTTTAAACTTTAACTCGTAAAAGTATATGGCTCTATCATTGAGATGCACTAGGATTAGTGTCATTTAGAAAATTAGTGTTGCTACAAAATTTTATTCTTGCAAAAATTGCTACATTGTAGTAATTCTTCAAATTACATTAATTCTAAATAATGTGACTTTGGTATATTGATGTAATACAAACTTTTTTTGCAAATTGGTTCAATTAGGCATAAATGATTAGATTCCTAAATAAATAAGTGCATTTCTAGTTTGTACAATTCCTTTGAAAGTCATTTATTGAACACTTTTAGTCCCAAAAATCTTTATTGAATTGATCATGAAAAGATGCGGCCCTATTATGAAGGTAGTCAACCAAGAATGATTAGATTTCTAAATGAATAAGGGCATTTTTCGTTTCTATTGTATCTTTGAAGGTCATTGTTAGATACTTTTGGTCTTTGGCATCCTTCGAGTATTTCTAGAAAGTTCATCAAAGTTGAACACTACATCCAAAATTAAAAAAGAGTGGATCACTTGTGTACTCCTCCCCATGCAACTTGCTATTTCAACTTCCAACCAATGGCAAGCTTCATGTGCAAAAACAAAAAGAATCCCATCGTTCATGATATCAAAGGTGACTACTTTGAAGTTGAATAGTACCATTTGGTAGAATTGCAATTTTTGTCATGTTGAAGAGAATGTTTTGGCAAGACCACACATTTACTGCTTACTTTTCATCTCCAATTCTTGTAGTAGGTTTAATAGCCAAACTACTAGAAATGTTCTTACTAGACTAGTGCTAGAAAGATGAGGCCTCATCAATAACATAGTTCGTAAGAAATTATTTTGTTCTTGGATGAATAGGTGAATACCTTGTTTCTACAATATCTATGAAAGTCATCTTTCAAATACATTTAGTCTTTTGTCTCCTAACAAGATAAACCTTAGGATGACAAGGTCCTATCACTGAGGTAGTCAACAAAAAATTATCAAATTTTTTGGTGAATTAGTGCATTTTTCGTTTTTATAGTTTCTCTGAAGTCATTCAACGAACTCTTTTAGTCCTCACCATCCTTCTAAGATTAAATCACTAATATCAAAAATCAAAAACCTATTGCCAAGGCAGTCATCTAAAAGTGATTCAATTACTTATTGAATAGGTGCATTCTTATTTCTACAAAAGTCATTCATCAAACCCAAAACTTCTATAGGATTCATTTCTAAAAATGATTTTACTCTAAAATGAAAAGGTAAAATTTTCATTTTATAGTTCCTTGAAAGTCATTTAGCAATCACTTTTAGTTCTCGACAACATTCTTAGGTTAATGCCTAAATCCCTAGTTGAACTTTTGCACATTTTTGCTTATATCTTTGTACTATATAATTATATTCACCTCAATTTCATCAAATTGGTTGTAGAAGAAGGTCATATTTTAGAGATTCAAACATTACTTTAATCCCTATAGTTCCAAAGTCTCCTTAAGGAAGTATTGAGAATATAGATAAGCTTGTATGATATCAAATTTTGGTGTAATTTTGTTTTTAAATCAGTATTTAAAATTTTTTTTTTTCAAAACAAATAATTTTTATTTCAAATATGTACTCATGAGTAAAATTTCTACCCTTTAATAAAAAAAAGTCAAACCTGGATAGTACTAAAATGATGTTTAAAAGCTATATGTATTCTATAAATGCAATCGCAAAATTTTTTTAAATTAAAAATTTTGAATTGTAGGATTTTCTTCCATTTTTTTAGATTTTCTTTTTTCTCAAGTCTTACTCAAAAAGTCCACATGTTTATACTATTATTATACTCCTCAAAAATTTTGGACACCCTTTTTTGGAGTTTCATGTCTAAACTAGTGCATTTCTAACATAACAACATACTAAAGATGAATATGTAAAAAATAGACAATTCTATATTAGGATTTAGGGATTATCAATTTTATAATATATGCTTTAGACATAGAACTACCTTATTCCAAAATGGACACTCTAAAATTTTTTTTTTTTTTTTTCTAAATAATTAATAGAGTTGCTTTGATTTATAATGTTGATGTTGATTTTTTTGAAATTAGAATTTATTGCAAAATAATTAAAGAAGAAATTGAAAGACATCTATACAATTGAAAGCCAATAATCATTTTGTACTTTAATTTTAATATAGAATGGAATAATAATGAATATTTTTTTATGTTGGATGATTTTTAGAATAAAATATTTTGAAATAGAATTGATTAAAAAGCACTCTCTTTTTATTTGAAAAGAATATAAATTTATTAAATCTAAGTGTTCATAAAGTCAGTAAAAGTTATTGATGTGTGAATTTAAATGTAATTACTATGTAAAAGACATTTTTTCCATTTATATATGAATTAACCTTTTCAAATACTTCTAAAAGTTTTATTTTAATTTTTGATTATTTCGATTCTTGTTAAAGAAACTTTCTAACAAAAATGATTATATAGTAGCTAAAGGACCAATTAAAACTCAACAAAATTTTTAAGATTCTGGGCATATAATTGTAGTTAGAATTTTTATTCTTAAAACCATGCAAAATTTTTATATTTTCTTTTTTTTTGTTTAGATTCTAATTGGTTGGGTCCATTCCATATAGGTTTTTCTTTATGAATTCTAATACTATTACAATGTTTTTGTTAACCATTTGATGTATTTGGCAAAAATTCAAATTGTGGTTGAAATGCAAAATTCAACTTGGTATACTATATGCATTTATTTGAAGACTAAGAGAACAATATAAAAAAATTGGACAATTGTTGAGTATTCAAGATGAAATCTTCAAGCTTTCTTGAAATTAAAGCTCTTTAGGTTGAATCTCACATTAGAGGTTCATTGAACTTGCATTGTTAGTTATTATCCTTATTCTAATTCCACTCTCATATAAACAAAAAAGAAGATAGAAGAATTCATATGTATATGTTCATTTATGAAGTCATCTATTTGTAATATCCTTCATTTAAATATTAATAGATCTAATACTTTTCTAGAGAGATTGGGCTATTTCATGCATTTTCATTTATTTTTCTTGATGTGAGAATGTGATAAGATTTTGTTGAAAATTTATAAAGTTTTTCCTAAATGTGAAGGGACCTCATTATGGTGGGATTGACCTATTTTTTAGGTGCACATACTTACAAGCACTCTCCATAGTTGCATTTTCATTATTGCTTAAAATCATTGAATTAGTGATTTTACACTAAGTGCACTAATTTTGGAATTGCCCAACACATTTGTGAAGAATGCTAATATGCAAGATTACATACAATATGTTCAATCAAATTCATTCTTCAACAAATACTATCCATCGCATAGAATGATCTATATTGCATACAAAAAAATTATTTTGCCTATGAAAGATACTTGCATTTTAACATCCATGTGGTTTCATCCTTTTTCTCTTAGCCATTTGATTCTTTCACCATCTTTTTAACTATTTGAACATTGTGTCCATTTAATGGCTCCATCTAAAATTATACAATATGTTCTATAAAAAAAATGGTCTTCTATTATGTTACAAAATGAGTGTAACTAAAGAAATCTTTGAGGTGTAATGCAAGTAGGACAATGCATAAATGATTTGTAAGAAATGAGATCAACTTCTCAATATAACGATGAAGATAAATAATCTGTAAATACTTTATAGAGAGAATGATAAGGTAATATATAAAAGGTTGTTGAATAAATGTACTCAAGCTTGTAGTAAATTAGGCTTATAGCTAAATTGGATTGTTGAAAGGTAGATTGATTCAAGGTTTTAAGAAGAAGCTCAAAATAGAAATCAAATGTATTTCTTGAAATTAGAATGCATGTTTTTTTGTCTTGGAACCTATTTAACTTGAAGAGCCCAATGGACTTTGGACAACTCCTAAATGCATTGTATAATGTAAGTCATATAACTTTTTGAAGTTTACATCAAAGGAATCAATGTTAAACATCAAGAGTATACAATATTTACAATATACCTTCAAATTTTTATAAATATTCATAGATTTCCATTTTGAAGATTTAACTTGAAAAATGTATAGAAAAGACAAATTTTATTTCAATTATTTGATACCTTCTATGATTGGTCAAAATTGAGGTTTAGTTGATGTGTGAAAATAGATAGAAGGTTAAATGATGAAAATATCAATATTGTCTCTCAATAGTAGGTTTTCTAGTACTAAGAAAATTATAAACTCTTTTGTCCATTATCCTTATAAAAGATTACTAAACCTCGACAAGAGTCAACAATGATCATTATGGAAGGATACTACAGTATCTAACTTTGGATAAGTGGGTGGTGTTGTTTGTGAAGATGCCCTTTTCGGATGCCAAAGCTTGGGAATACAATCTTACTGAAAGTCATGGTCATGACAAATTGTCATTTGCAATATTATGTTGGAACCAAGTAGAGACTTGTAATATGTACCAATGAATAGAGACTTTTCCTTTTCCTTTACATTGTAGTCTTATCATACACTTGTTTATGGTACACTTGAACATTTGAATACAAATTAAGTAGAAACAATTGGGAATAGAAAGTTGGTTAATTATACACGTTATTGTGTTAGCTTGTACAAGTAAAGGCATTTGCATTTGCATTATCACACCTAGGAGTTCAAAACTTCTACTAATAAAACTTTTGACTATGCAATCTTATTTTGAACAATAATATGTAAAGGCAACCAAATGTAGTTTGTATACAAAAGAAAATGGAACTTTTTCCTACTTCAAAATGTTGTCTAAAGTTAGGCAACAACCTTAAAATGGGCAATTGACCATTTAGGGGCTAATGAGAGGGTTTATTTGATTTTCACAAGCGAAGTAGAGTCTATCAAGTCTTTGTTGCTATTCCAATTTGAAATATTGAAAAATTCTTCAAAGTTGAACATTTGATTAAAATTTAAACAACCATGCTCCTTTAATTTTGTAATTATAGAATGATAGAAAAGCTTGGTTGAGACCATGATGTTTCATATTGTAACATACATCTATAGACTACTTCACAATGAAAATTTTCAAATACCTATTTTCTAGCTATTAGATATGAATTTTCTTCACTAGAAAAAAAATTCACAATAATTTCAGATTTTAACAAATGAAACTGCAAATTTTATGACTTGCTAAAGACGTCTGATTTCATCTCTGATAAAAAGGAATGAAAAAAATTCATTTCATGAACACTTGCAAAATGGGAGAGTAAAAGTTTGACCATCTCTACTAAAGAGCGGTGACTAGACCCACTTCTAATAATGAAGGGAATTCCAGCTCCAACCACGGGAATAGGCCCCTCATCCAAAAGTTACCGACTCGAGGGGCGTGATTCTAATAAACATGTGACGAAAAACAATCTGTGTCCGACCAAAGGTCGCTGGAATGTGCGACCAATGGTTGTTGGAATTTTCGACCATCGGTCGCCCACTGAACTCCCCACTCTGACTGGTGGGCGGAACGCTACAGTAACTCTGACTTGCGCATGCGACCTCTGGTCGGGAGCGAGTTTCCGGGGCCATTGAACCTTGGAGGAGGAGAGAGAGCCAGAGAGCCAGAGAGCCAGCTGCTCTCCCACTTTTGCAAAGCAATTTCGAGCTCGAAAAGCTCCGGGACTCATGGTGCTACTCAGTCAACTTCCTCCCACCTTGGTTCTATTTCTACTTAGAATTCTAGGTTTAGATTTTTGAGTGGGTGTTTGGATTTTTGGTTCTTGGGTTTGTGATTCTGTGGCGATTTTGAGTTTCTTTGAAGTGACCCCGAGATGGGGTCGAGCGATGTGGAGGATGTGGACGCCTCCAAGGGCATCTATGCAGTGTGCGGACAGCTGTGGTCTGGTAAGAAATTCGAACTCTCTATTGGTGGAACAATTTTTAGCTTGTTTCGTGGTGTGTGGATGCCCCTGAAGCGTTTCGAAGTTTTGGAAGAATGTGCTTGCTTGCAAGAATTTTGAGGTTTCTCTAGAATTTTTCTGTTAGTGGTGAATCGAGTGTTGAAAGCTTTGTAGACTTTCTGATCTTCGCATCATGTCCCGGTTTTAAGATTATGGTGTTAATGTAATTCTTGTTTTGTTTTTCGTTTTAGCCGCTCTTGAGTCGTTAATATGAGCGCGTCCTTGTAGTAGAAAGAGTATTGTAAGAAGAATACTGTTTATTGTGGACTACGAACTAGAAAGCGGAAAACGTATTTGAAAAAATAATCCCTGGGATTATTAAGTTGGTGGTGGCTTCTGTGAATGGGCTGCTTAGCGTAACCTTCTTCATTCTGAGCATTTTTGGAGCCGACATCTACGTAGTGTTTCTC
Source organism: Straminergon stramineum (assembly GCA_963920665.1). Lineage (NCBI taxonomy): Eukaryota > Viridiplantae > Streptophyta > Bryopsida > Hypnales > Calliergonaceae > Straminergon > Straminergon stramineum. Next base: position 11,607,963 of record OY987267.1, on the reverse strand, counting down.
TCCGTGAATGGAATAGAAGGGCTTACATGTGGGTATTTGTGACTGCACTCGTCAATTATACTGCAGCAGGTTTTTATCGTTTCCCAGGACTTGAACTCGTGTTGATCCTAGCGGTTTTGTAACGTTTTGTAAGGCAGAGGATACTCTTCCGTTACTTTAAGCGCTTAGCCAATATGTAGGAATGTGCTTTCATTGGGAGGTCACTCCTCAGAGATGTATTTTCTCTCTCGATGTATTGACATCGTACGCAATCATTCAGACATAGGAGGTTTTAGAACACTATTAAAGGATAGTAGACAGTACCTTTTTTATTCAAAGGTGAGGGGGCTTAGCCATTTAGGCAAGTCATACTTCAACTCAACTTGCTACTTGAAGGCCAATCCAATGTATGAATAGATCAGTTGCTGTTGGTAACAGGGCTCGGTTTACAGGAGATGGGATGGGATCGGCTCCTTAATGGTTTTAGTGTCCTCTAACTTGTTTAGCGACGGATTTTAACATGATACCAATGTTGAGCTCATGTGCCCAAATCAGTCATGGTCTTATGTTCTTTTCGCAGCGTTAACAACAAAACGATTTTGGCTGAGCTTACTGTTTTATATTGGTTGTGTGACCTTGCCAATGTGCACAAGCTGCCTGTCTATTAATTAACTAATGTTCCATTTGACAAGGATTCTTGTACTGACCTGAATTCATGATTGTTTGTGTACAGTGGGGCGCCGATACAAGCTGCAAGAACATGTTGGTTCAGGGTCCTATGGGGATGTGTGTCGGGCAGTGGATCTAGAGTTTAGCCAAGTCGTTGCACTCAAGGTGAGATTCTAGAATCTTTCTCTACGAAAGTACATAGTTCCACTTATGAGGAGTAGATGCGGAAGTTGAATTGTAGTGAATGTAGAGTTTTTTAGATGAAAATGGATATTAAAATGAAGTAAAAAATGGCTGTGATTTGGGCATACTTTGGTAGGGACTGGTATGCATTAAATGATGTGCCTGTGAGACTTGAAAATGAGTTACTGTATTGAGTATACCAATGGGGATTACATGCCTAGCCATACGTGTTTGATTTAGTGTTAATGTGTATGCTTCACGTCCCTGTTCCTTTTCATGTGCAACAGAGGGTGCCAGATGTATTCTTTTGCCAAATGCTTGCCAAACGTGTGCTCCGTGAAGTGTGCATAATGCGGCGTCTCATCCACCCGTATATTATCTCATGTAAGCCATCATACTGGGAAGAGTACACAGTTGAAAGCAGTGGATGTCTTTTGCCGCCTATGCCCATGATGTTCAAGTATGGAGATAATTTCTAATTTTTATTATTATTGGGTTAATTGATGTTCCTTTTATATGCCTCTACAGTAACGGACGTCTTCACGTCGAAGAATCTGGAGAAACCGGACTCAACGGACTTGTACATCGCCACTGAATTTGCCGAACGGTATGCAGAGTATTCTAAATTCGCTGCAGTTGCAAATGTTTAGACGTGCTTTGCTAGCAAGGGTTCACCGTCCAAAATTTAGACTGTTTCAGGAACTTTAGATAACAGCGTACAAATCATTAATCTTCATTATTAATGGGCCTATGGTTAGGCAGATCATGCGGAGGTCTCCCCTTGATTCACAGGGATGGCCTCAATATGATCACCGTGAATGATGCGAAAATTCTTTATTTAATGCTATCTAATAATTTCTGAAACATTCTAATTTTTTTGGACTACCCTGTTATATTTCCTTTTAGACTGGCGGACAGTGTATGTTGAATTCTAATCATCTTTTTGAGTTGGAATGGACTTACAAACATCTTGTCTTGTGCTGAGCTTTTGCAATTGCGTGGGTTGTGCATAGTGGGGATATGTATCATCAAAGGGAGCCAATGACTGCCGAAACCATTCGGACTCTCATCTGGCAGCTCCTCGTGGCTGTTAACTTCATGCATTCCTGCCATGTGTGGCACAGGCAAGTGATTGTGTTATCTGCTGAGAACTTCATCTCAAATGTATATAGCTATGTCTTTCTGAAAACATCATTCCTAGAACCCCGGTATCCTAGGAAGCCTAGATGTGTTAAACTTCGCCAATTGTAATGTCATTTTAGGTAATTCCTAACATAAGCTCTGCCTACTGCAACGCTGCTAGCTCTAGAATACCTTTGAGAGTTGGGGGTTTGTCAATGATATCGTGGTGCTAGGTCGTATACACATATTTTACCTTTGACTTGGGAATGTTTTTCTGCGGCAGGGATATCAAGTCCGAGAATGTTCTCTTGACAGGAAGTTTGCAAGCTAAATTGTGTGATTTTGGGCTTTCGCGATCGGCTCTTGAGGTAGGTTAACTCTGCAAGTTTTTTCTCAGAGATCTTTCCCTTCAATTCACCTGTTGTTGCATTCCGAAAGCTTGCGCAGGTTTTGTGTATTCTCATTTATTAGTGATGAAGTTGTTCAAAACTATGAATGAGAAAATGATATTTCCAGTTCATGCTTTCATTCAGACTTCAAGTTACATGGATGCCAAACCGACTACTGGACGAAAGAAGAAACCGGTTCTTACCAGACAATACACCAAGACAGTGAGTGCATGTCTTTGAGATTCAGAATCTGAAGTGGGTTTTAATCCTGTTCATGTGGAGATGTTCTCCTAAACTTACATGTCTACCTCTCTTTGTCCAGGTTGTTACCCCAAGCCATCGTGCACCCGAGGTCGTCATGTCGCAAGGACAGTACACATCCGCCATTGATTTGTAAGTACATACCTGGTATTTGTTGTGTCTATCAGCTTTCCGAAGTCATGTGGAATTTGGAGAATCTTCTCTTGTTGTGCTTGGATTTAATTGTTATATTCAAATGCTATGCGATACTTGAAGTGGTGGACCAGATGATAGTTAGTTTGTCTTTCCGTAGCCTTCTTTAGTTACACTCATTGTTGACAGCGACCACGCTTTTGTTCCTTTCAAAGATTCCTCCACTCGTTTGAAAATGTAATTACGTTGTCGCATGTTAAGTTTACCTATTCCACGTTATATTTCTCTAAATTTGGATTTCTTTAACAATTCATAAGTGTGTTTTGTGCTTGATTTGCTGCAGGTGGTCGGTTGGTTGCATCTTTTGGGTATGTTCGTCAAAACTAACCGGTCCCCCTGATTCAGCATATTCAAGAGATGTAGTTCAATCTCTTGTCTTTGTATACAGTGGCAGCTTAGATTGTGGAAGTTTTGAACATGCAGTTTCTAAGAAGGTACAGTTTCGAAAGCTTGACCTTTGTTGCCTTTGGTCTTGTGAGTTTGTCGAATTCGCTAAATCTTATATGCTTTCGGCGTTATCTCATGAATCAGGAACTCCTTGTGCGAGAAAGTCATCCTAATCACCGTGGGCCATTAACGAAGCCCCTTTTTGGTGTACGGTATGATTCTGGTCCGGTTCTCTTTGTTATGGAGAAACCTCAGAATCGTTCTAAGCTTTTTAGTTGTGACTGTCCAGCTTTCTCTCACAGTGTATCGTTGAGTAATGTCCTGCATTCAAGGAAATGACTTATTCTAATCTTATTCATTCATTAAGAAGTATTTGCTACCCTTCCCATCTCTTTGTTTTGTTCTAGCCCACTTATTCTTTAAAAGGACAAACCTAGCCCAAGGGTCATGTAAAAAGTCAAACCTGAATTTCACATAGCTATTGATTTTAAATGTCTTTAAGCTTGACTAAGAAAATGTAGCTCCATTAATTTTACTTTTTATTCCATTTTATTTTTTGTTAAAATTGTAATATTGTGACACTTTGAAGGAAGCACCTTGAACACTTAAATTATATCACTTTGAACTTCTCTATCAAATTTCTCTTAGTGTGAACTCAAAGAGTATACCATGATGTTTATCACTATCATCTCTGTTTTTGCTAAAAATTCCATTTTATTTTGAAGCATTTTTGTAAATATTGTGATTTTTATAAAGCAATTACTTTAAGGAATCATAGAAAATTCATTTTAATGTTTTAATAACAAAAAGATGAGGTTAAATTTTTGAAATATGTTAGTACATGAAAAAAATATCAAATTTTTGAAGGTGTGTTTTAATATAGAGAACTAATGAAGTTTGACTTGGGGGAATGTGGAATGTCCTTAAAGGGTTAACAATGCTATTTTGACTTGAGATTGCAGTGGAGAGCCAACTACTCCTTTAAGGGGTGAATCATATATTAGTGATATTTCTTCAGAGCTACATGAACAGGTACTACCTACTAATGATGTTTTTGTTGGGTTGTGTGGGCTTGCTTCTAGTTGAGCATATGCCTCAAGATGATCTTGCCTAAAGGAAATTGAAGTAGTCTCTTTCTTTGAGCATTGGTTTAGTGTATCATGTTTTTGATACCCCCATCCTATGCCCTTGTGCTTATCTTATTTGAAGTTGTGTTACATTGCAATATTCTATTTCATGTCATATTGTGCACTTTCCATTTTAGTGGTTTAGATGTATGGTCTTCTGGCTAATTTAGTCCTATGGTACTCTAGCTACCTTACAATCCACTCTTGGTTGCTTAAATTACCATTTTCTAACAATGACACCCCATGTTATAGTTGGATGTGATTTTCAACGTCATTGGCACACCTTGTTGGAAAGATATAGAGAGTGTCCCTGGTGAACATTGGCGAGCATACCTGAAGAAAGTACCTGGAAGGGTGAGGCCTTGTTATCCTATCCATCCATCTATAGCTTTTGGGGTTAATTTTATATTTATCTTAGAATTTCTTTTGAAATTTTCAGGGCACACATTTGTTAAGGTTGTCAAACCTTTGTTGAGTTTCGTTTGACAAGGTTTGTTAATCATGACAAATGACTCAACAAGACTCTTAGAGGTTATCACGCCTTTGTTAAGCCTCTAAGAAGCCAAGAAGCCCAAATGGGATCTTGGTTTTTTTTAGTGGTTTTGAGTAGGGCATATGTAGACTTTTGATTATCCAATATTACTCATTTTTTGACCAACACTTGCAATGTTCTTTGTTGATTATGGTGATATTAAATTTGACCCTATTTTGAATTATTTATTTCACAATATTATCAATCGAATTTATCATTTTAAAACCATGGGTGACAATATAATCTTGGTTTTGGGGGGAACTTTCTCAAATGTATGTTTTCTTGGGGTAATTATTTCTGTATCTTAGATTTTTCTCTGAATTTTTGTTAGATACACATTCTTTACTCTTTGGGAATTGTTACTTGGACGTAGAGACCAAAAAATGACTGATGGATGACTTTCCAGATTGCTCCAGAAATTGCACCCTTTAGTCCAAAAATCAAATGACTTTTGGGAGTTTTGGCAAGTAACTTGGCGATAGGTCTTGTCCTTTCAGGGTTAAGTCTTTCTTGAAGCTTAGAAAGAATAGGACATTTTATAGAGCTGTACGAGGAGCTGTATCGGATGTAAATAGCATTTTCAGATTTGTCAAGATGGGAGACCATATTTTAGCACTTTCTTTCAATCTCTTTTTTTCATTCCAACGCATTGACAAATGTGTATGCCTGTGCTTTTAGGCAGGAAACATCGTGAAACGACTGTCGGGCTTAGTTGATGACAATGCGCTGGACCTCCTGCAACGGATGTTGACATTCGCTCCCCAACGACGTTGCACTGCAGATGAGGCGCTTAATCATACTTATGTGAGCAGTCTTACTTTGTACCCTAATCGCCTTCGTTGCTGTACGTAGGAGGCTATTTGTCGTAGTATATTTTCTTCTTCCTGCAATAGCTAAGTGCTACATCTTCAAATATTCTAGATGATTTGGTAGAGACTTTGTTTTCATTGAGTAACCTATACCACGAGGTAGTGACTAAGCAATGGCTTTAAAATTGTAGAGAGTTACAGTGTCCGATGAGAATGGGACATGTCTTTAGAAGCACTAGTAGCACGTCTGCGTTCCAAAGAATGAATTTCTTTTAGTATATTTGTGATATGTGGTTATAGGAATATTGATATTTCAAGATTGTGAAATACAACTTTTCAGTCTTTTAGGATTATATTGAGAATTGTACTGAGGGTTTTATGCAAAGATGCATGTGAAAATTTTACATTTTATTTTGGGTAGAGGCACTTGTGATTTGCTGCTAGTTTAAAATTGGGGAATGTGCTTAATGAGTTTAATTGGATTTTGTAAGCGTGATGGTAGTGAAACAGCTATTGTCTGATACAAGTCCCATTGTGGGCATACTTTTTCGACACATCTAAGGTAGCTTATTGTGTCGTCTCATGCCTGTGGCCTCTTGCAGTTCAAGGGTATGAACAAAGCGCTAGACGTCTGGCCAATCCCAGGGGTTGGAAGATCACCCTCGATTCTGCCTGACCATCCAGTCTGGAAGATCTCCGAGCCTGCTGTTGCCCTTGGCCTACTTGAGGTGACTTCGTATCCCATGTGCTAAACCCAGACTTTTCACATTCTCTTCGTCACGTACTCTTTGGCAGGGCGGATAAACATTAGAATAAATTTCGTATTCGCTTAGCCCCCAAGACTTTTAGTTTCCTGTATTCACTATTGCCTAACCCCAGAGAACTTGGTTTGCATGATGACAGAAAATACTTGTCGCCAAACTTGCCAAGTGTGACCAAATTTACAAAGCTCTCTTCTAATGGTTGTGTGTATACCTGCAGAGGGAGCTGGAGATGTCTGCACATCATGATGATGGCGGCAAAATGGAGCTCGAGCATCTGCTTCAATGTGAAGTGGAGCAGCAGCAGATGCAGACCAATCTACGGCGAGCTTCTCTTCGTAGTCTTGCCAATAATGGACTTTTCAATCGTTCCGTTTTGCCATCCAGTGCTGTTTTGAAGGTATTGAGCTTCTGTCCATGTTTTCTTTTGCTAGCAAAGTGCAGGTCGGGGTACTTTCAAGACCGAGAGGAAACAAAAGGAAACAAGTCGGCTGTCATTGTTCATCTATGTAATAATTATTATCTCGTGAACCTCTAAGTATCCAACCTCAAAATTCAAGATCCACTTTTGAAGCTAATATTCAATTACAGTAACTTCCAAAATATTTGTCTGATGTTTAAAATTGTAGGTTGGAATTATTTTTTTATTGAGACATTTTGTTATCTTCCTTGAAGCATCTTAAGTGATTAATGTCGAATCCGATTGATATGAAAGCCACTTTTGACGATGTGGACACTTGGAGGTTAAAGGATATCATGTGAGGCAGTATACATTAAATAACAGTTTAATAACGTATACTGCCCGTTGGTCAGATCACTGTAGCAGTTGACCTCATACAGGTTGATTGTAATCTTGCGCTGTGGCAATGTAATTCTGAGATCGTGAATTCGTGATAATTCTGTTAATGTTGCTCATGTCTTAATGGTGTGCACTTGAACTTCACATGTTTTGAAGCAGCCACCACGTGAAATCCCGCTCTTCCCATGTGCAACATCGCGAGCTACTGACAACTCTACTGAATCAATGAGCAATCAATCCGAGCCCTGGTATGTAGAAGAGCGTCTGTACCAAACTCAGGGTGAACCAGCGAGGGGGTCTAATGATTCAGAGATCTCTCAGGAACTCGGTCAGCCAACGGGGGTTGCATCTGCTCTGGAAGGAAGCTTGCCTTATATTAGTGCTTCTGTCCAAGAAGACGAGCCGCCTCCTGCAAAGCGGCCAAGAAAAATGATGATCAGGTACTTTGCAACTTCTACATTGTTTTCGGTAGTATTGTTGTAGATCGCTAAGCATTGTCTCAAATATGTATTTTCTTGCAAACGATAAGGAGACAATGGAAGCTAAGAGATCATTCCACACCTAGACGTTTTGATATTAACTTCTGCCATATCACGTCGTTTGTGCTTTTAGCAAACCCTTGACCAAGGCCTTGGGCAAGTTCAGAACTCACTCTGTACTCTCTATTCTCTCTAATGTCTGGAGCAACAAATGGGCTTCTACATGCACTCCCGTGTGTTTAGAAGTTAAAGATATGGAAGTAGATTTTTACACAACTTGACAAATTTTGAGGATCTCCATTTAGCGTGCAATTGTTGACTCTGGTGTTGAAAGAGTCGAGTGTACTCCTGTTATCACTTTGTTATCTCGAAAGAAGTTGATTAAAAATCTGATAAAAGAGGCGGACAAGTGGGAAAAGGGGTTGGGTTGTGAGACTTGGAGTTTCACATCTATATACGTTTACTTGTTTGACGTGATGTTTCAAATAATCATTGTTATAAGCCTATAGACTCAATAATAGAAACCAGTTTGTAGTGTTGAGAAGCAAGCATTGGGTATGAAGGGCATGGCATATCTCATAATCATGTGCTTTCATATTATGGTCTCCTTTTGGGATTCTGGATTGAGCATATTTTAATAGGATCAAATCATTGAGGTTATATCTCCTATAGAGGCTAACATCTCTCATCACCTCCCTATCTTGGCTTGTTATATCTCTTAACAAAGACTGTAATTTCACATTGCTTAGTTTATTATCGCATGACTTGGAATTGATGTCATTGCTTTTGTTGTGAGTGCAGGCAAGGCTCCCTACGCTTTGAGCTGAATTGTCCTGACATAAAACCCATCTTTCAGCAAGGAGAGAGGATAGGTGACACTAAATTGTCCAATTCAGGCTCAAGAGCTCGAAAAGGGAAAGGTTAGAGTGTCACCACTCATGAGAATAATTGGTCTGTGGATTTATCATTTGTGCAGAATAGTGTACTTTCCTACCTTCAATTGTTTCATTAAATTTGTGTTATGCTTTTACCTAGGAGGCTATTTTCCCTCCCTCCCTCCTGGTCTATTAGGGATGCAGTGTGTTTGCAGCGTTCAAGAGCGTCTGGGCATTTAACAAGTAGCTATACTGTACTGTAATGTGTACTAGTGGCTCACTGTGGTAGTATCAACCTACTCAAACTTTTTTGCATCATTTTGATGTAGCTTCTTCTTCAATTCAAGGCCTCTTCCCCTTTAGCCCACATCAATAAAGCAAGAACATTTCTTGAATTTTCATTGTTGTTGAATTTTCATTCTTAGTGTATTTTTGTTGCAGTTGCACAACTTTAAGTTAATGATCTATCAAAAGTTGTGGTAAATTTTTAGGGTTTATTAACATTAGGGTTAATGGATTGTAAATAAACCCTAAAGCCTTAGTGTCCCCTTAGGGACAAATTGGGTTTTCGGTATATGGTCTCAATTTTTGTTGTGATTTTTTTAAACTCTTTTGGAAAATAGGAAAATATATCAACTTTATGGAAATATAATTTTTATTTCAATTGGTGCCTAAGAGCAAAAGTTGTGCTTCCTTGAGTCCAAAATGGGGTTTGAACAAAAAAATCATAACAAGTCAAAATAAAATTTTCAAAATTTTAGTTCTCATAGAAATTATTTTTATCTCGTAGAAAGATTTGATTTATTCTATTTGAATTAGTGATGGAAAAGTTACAGACAATCTTGTTTTGGGACCAATTAAAATATCTTTTGAAAAAATAACTTGTAGGATTTATTGTTGAATGTTATTTTTTTATTTGTTTTATTTGTTTGTTTCTTAGAAGCATGTTGAAGAAACACTTAGAAAGAGTTTTCCTATCAAGTATAGAGGCTTTGATTTCACGCAAGGTAATGAACCTATTACCACTAGGTATTGAACCCGCAACCACACCATTTGGATTTTCCCTTCAATCTCGTACCTACGTCTACTTAACAATTTTTTAAAGAATGAAAATCGAATATACAATTTTTTTTCCACCTAGACTTTCAATTCAATCCTTGAACATGATTTTTTTTCAGAATTCTATAATGGTAGTACAAAAAATTTAAGCTAAGAAGATTCAAAGCCTTAAAATATAAGTAGACAACAAGACCAGGTGCAAAAAACTTGGTTTTCTTTATTTAAAACACAAATATCTTTCAATCCACTTGGTCAAAGTTTCTGAAATTTCTTCTACCCATGCTTATACTAGTTTAGTGCAAGATCCTATGGTTAGATATGTGAAAAAAAATTCTAAAGTTTTTAACACTTTGCAATAGAAATGACAATTTTGAATGGAGTTTGATGAAAAAAGGCCTTGGGACATTAGAAGTTAAGTAGTTAACCAATGCTTGTTGTGCCACATTTGATAATTATTTAGTGATAGTAGATTTCAGCATAATTTCACAATCCCAATATACTTACATTTGGACTCACTATCCATAGATTTATGATTTTTTAGTTCAATCTAAGAGATGTACAATGCCTCCTTATACATAATCCAAGACAAAGATAATGAAATGAAGACAAGGAATTAGAAACTCTACAAATTTGATTTTGAACTTGAATAACTTTAGAACATAACCTTCAAATCTCATCCGTGGGCTTCACCTTAGATAGACCCTAAGTGACCAAATGGCATTTTTTGGCAACATAGTGATTTGGGGTAGTTCACTACAATTGGAATTTTAATTTTGTTTCTTTGAAACTTTCTCATAAAATGTGCCCACAGAGTAGCTTTAACCCTTAAACATCAACATGGATGTTTTGTGTCTGATGGATGACTTCACTATTGACTGTACAAAAATAGAATGCACCTATTGGTCCAAGAATTGGAGCAATTTTGTTGACTACCTTGGTCATGGGGGTTGCGTCCTTTAACCCCTAAAGGACCAAGGCCTTTAATCTGCGAAAAAACTCTCAAAACTGCCATTTTTAGAGCAAAGAGTAAAAAAAAAATTAAATTTTTTTTTTCACATTTAACCGTAGGATCTTACACCTAACTAGTGTGGAAATGTGTGGGAAAAATTTCAGAAATTTTGACCGCATAGATTGAAAGATATCTGCATTTAAAGTAAAGAAAACAAGTTTTTCCACACATTGCTGGACTAAGTTATTTGACTTTAACCCTTCTTAACTTAAATTTTTTGCACTACAGAGTTTTGAGCTTTAAATCTTTATGGTGGAGAATTGAGTTGAGAGTCTATGAAAAAAAAGAAAATACAAAAAAAATTAATTTTGATTCTTTAAAAAATTGTTAAGTAGAAGTAGGTACAAGATAGAAGGAAAATCCAAATTACTAATATCTCTAAGATGGAATTAAAATTCACTAATCCCAATGGTGAGATTGTTCTAGAAGGCAAATGAAACGATAAGGACCTTTTTCTTATGGAAAAATTGTAAAAATTGCATTCAGAAATGAATCCTACAAGTTATTTTTTTAGGAAGATGCTCTAAGTGCCCGAAAAACAAGATTGTCTATAACTTTCTCATAACAAATCCAAATGGAATGAATCAAAACTTTCCATGTAGACAAAAATACAATCTATAAGGGAAAAAAAATAAAAAATAAAAAAATTCAAATTTTTGAAACTCTTTTTTGGTGCCCCCTTTCCCCAGTTTTGAGCTTATGTGGGCATAACTTTTGTTCCCGGGCACCAAATGAAAAAAAAAACTATATTCTCACGAAGCTAATCAATTTTTCTATCTTCATAAAAAGTTTCAAAAAATCAGGACAAAAATTGAGACAGTAGGTACTTGCCCGAAATCTCATTTGTCCTCCAAAGGGACAATGGTCCTTTAGGGGTTAAGGGTTACAGCCCAACAATTTTCATAACTTTTGAATACATGATTAAAAAGTTATTAAATGATATGTAGTTTTCATTGCTTGGTGGGTAGCTTGGGCAACAAAAAAAACTTCTTTAAAAATCACTTTCTTTAAAAATAAAAATTTGAAATTGGTTTCCTAGATTTATATATGTGTGGAAAGCTTTGAGTCATTCCATTTTGATTTATGAGATGAAAGTTATGAAGAGTTGTAGTTGCGGGTAGTTTATGGGTAGTTATGGAATCTCCATTCTAAAATAAACTTTGAAGAACTTTATCTAACTCAATTTTTAAATATATTTGAATTTTTTTTTAAAATGAGTTATGGATTTTTTATAACAACATTACACCATTGGAATTGTCATTTTTCAATTCCATAAAAAAATTGTTAACAATTTAGTATTTTGAATCATTCTCTACTTCTTTCTACTTACTAATTTTTTCCTATATGTTGTACAATTTCAAATGATCTAAATTCTTTCAAGCATGTAGCCAACTTGCCTTGAAGAATGACCCCAAAGAGTTACAACCATTTTGGACATTTTTTTCATAATCATCTAACCTAGTGAAGTGCAGTTGCCTGGATTTTTGTAGGGCCAATAAAAGGTTTTTTGTCAATTTAAATGCTAATATCTTGCAATCTACATAGTGGAAATTTCTGAAATTTTTTCCACATCTTCTCAAACTAGTGTACTACAAGATCCTACAGTTATGTGTGTCCAAAAATATAATTTTTCTAAAATTTGGTACTTGTACTAGAAATGGCAAGTTTGGAGCATTTTTTTGGGGGAAAACATAGTCAAATACATTTAAGGGATAAACACCAATTTATTTGCATTTGACTAAAATATCAAACCTTATAGACTATTGCAAATTATTCTCAAACAAATTTCCTGGTTCCCATGGTGCTACCTTATGCTTTGCTTAGAATTCATGTAAATTGTTAATAGGTGCCCAATTAAGTGTATGAATTGTTAGAATTCATCCAAAATATTTTCAAAGTAAGATGATTTCGTCTCATTTAGATGAATACATATGAATTCAAATGAAGAAATGATGTTTCATCCATACCTTGTATACTTTGGGATGAAGATAGATGTATCACTCTATTTTGAAAGGACATAAGTTAGTCTATTTTGGCAAATTGAAAATGAATATCCCTATTTTTGCTTTAGGATCTAAAACAATGGTAACTGTTGTGGAAGAAATTTGAGCCAAATTAGTCTATATTCATAGATTTCTAGTTTGAATTGGTTTTTCATTACCATTTTAGCTACTCCCTATATTTTTATTTTACATCAAATGTATTTTTATGAAATATAGATTGACAATTTGCCAAAAAAAATTTATATTGACCCAAAATTTCAATGAATGAATTAGATCATTATAACTATGCTAAAACTCTAACTCTCTCACCCTATAATACCTTTCTTGGACATCTAGGGGCAACTAAGTTTAAGTCTACGATTGCTTTAATTAGCTCAGGGTTCCCTTCTTTGCTAAATGGCCCAATATGGTTGAGATTTGATTGATTTGGTGGGGGGGCATCTTGCATTTGAGGAACCAAATGGAAAAAACCCACCTAAGATTGGTTAACAATGTTATGATTCTTTACTACACTAATATTGATATTTAGTGTTACCTACTCTACGATAGAACCACCCATTACCAACTATTTAAGCATTATGTGTATGATCTAGGGCAGTGTATGCAATGTGAATTTTCTACCATGAAGGATGGTAGAAATAATAGGGGTTGCAATTTTTTTTGATAATTTTATGCCTTGAATTGAAATTACTATGAGTTTTGGAAGTCAAAAGTTGATTTGGATCCATATTCAACATATAAAGTCTTCCATAAGTGCTCATTCAAAGACTACTTTGGCTAGTAAAACCAAGCACATGTTTTATGTCACTGATGGTTAGAAGATGGTTGGAAACCAAGAATTGGTGGTTAGAAATTAGTCATAGTTTCTATTAAAATTCCTAGTACCTATTGATTGCCCATGGGGGCCTAGTTGTTAATGGGTGGTTCTATCGTGATTGATTCTGAATTACTAGAAGTTTTTTCTATCCATAAATATTTTACCAACTATGCTTAGAGAGATTCTCTTCTTTGAATACTGGTAGTATATTTGGTCCGAGATGACCCTAAACTATTGGGTGATGGTGGTGAGGTACCCAAACCTAATGGCGTGGTTGTGGGTTTGATACCTGGCAAAGACAAGTTCTCTACCTTGGGTGAAATTAGCCTCTCTTCGTGACGGAACCCCTTGTAGTGTGTTTCCTAAACATGCTTGTTTCAAAAAATTAAATTAAATTAAAATTAAAAAATTAAAAATTAAAAAAAATATATGTAAAAACTTTTATAACACATCAAAACTTACAGCAATTTAAAAGCATAAAATCAATCACTTTAGGTAACACTAAATATCATTATTAGTGTGCCCATACGGGGAACCCGGCGTTCTTCTTCCATGGGAACCTACGAGGACCTGGAATTCTGTTTTGCGCAGTCAAAGAGAACAATTGTCAACATTCGCAATTGCTGCAGTGAACTGAGAAAGTCATTAAGCTTTAAGCATAAAATTTCCCAAGAATTCCTCTGCAGCATCACCATCGCTGAGGAATCTCACTATTCTCTTGGAATTTAATGCGAGACTCCTTTGCTTTCTTCACCATCATTTCAAGTTTTGTGCAGAAATAGAAACTGCTCTTTGTGTTTTCGGCAATCCAATTCACTTGCGGCGCATTCGTTGAGAGTGATTATGTTCACAGACTACACATGGACGAGATTTTTGGTTGAGGGCCGGCCATGGACGGGGTTTGAATCGTGAGTAGTGTGATAATTTATTAATCCATCTGAGTCGTCGCAGTCAGGATGCAGGCGCCCAGTGCAAGTTCCATTTCATACGGTCTGAAACATCAGGTATGATATGAAGAATTCCTCAATTGGGTGATTCTAATCGTGTTATCAGAGGGGAGCCACTGTTGGTAATCGAGGGTTTCTCGTTCAATGGGATTTTATGCAATCGAAATTAAGTCAATTCGCAGTCATGAGTGACTTCTGTAACTCCGAAATTGGAACTCTGCGTTGGGTGTTTTTTTGGTTCTCAAATTGGATTTGATCCATTGGGTCAATACCTGAAGGTCTACTCATGGATTTGTGGTTTTACAATGACGAAGTATGAATAATTCAGATGTGTCACTGGAATCAGTGAAGAGCATTGGATGGGTTGGTCGATAAGAATATTGAAATTGGACCAAGAATTCAAGAAATTGTTCTCGTATGATTCACTCAAAACTGCTGAAAAAATAGATGAGGTCCGATTCGGACTTTCTGGTTCTTTAGGGTTTAACTCCAGTGGTCAATTGAAATTGTAAGTTGATAATATTGACACTGATTGTTCTCAGTGAATTGATCTGGTGTTTAAATGTGTCCGTTAAGTTTCCTGCATTTCAGGCAGACTGGTGACCTTGAGGGCTCTCATCGCTTGTATACTTATAATCGCATATATCTGGTCGTGTGCAGTAGAATGCGAGGGTGACATTAGGGTTGTAAGAGTTTGTGATTCCAAGTGCACAATTCTGTTGTTTGTTTCCAAATCCGACCTGCGAAATTTGAGTCCTGGAATTTGCTTAAAGAATATTACCCCCCCTCGTTCAAATTGGATCTCTCAAATCGCCTCTATTCTATTATTGGAACACAAGTCGTGAGCTTTGACACCCGTATTACATTTTTATTGAAATTGTTTGTGCATTGACTTGCTTACAAAAGCGTATGTGCTCGATTTCCTTCTTTCCAGGCAAGATGTATCTCTGCTCAAACAGCCGATAAGGAAAACAACCGATGGCTGGTTGGTACCCTGAGCTTGCGTTACGAGAATGAGGTTAGTTTTTCCTTGTAAATCCACTACAGAAACTCTGTTTTTGTGATGATCTTCCTGGAAGTAAGAGAAGGTTATGTTATAAGTGAGACCCTCGGTCCACTTCAGTCTGCTTCAGTTTCACGGTAGGGACACTACTTTTAGGATAGTTCCTATGATTTCACTGTCCAGTCTTTACATGTTCTATTAGCAAATGAAAGAGAATTCCGCCACATCAAATAATGCGTTATTTGGATACTATCTGCGAAAGTTATGAAAGTTTTACAGGTATAGTGGAAGAGGCCCTATAATCAACACTCGAACAGACGTTGAAGTGGTCTACATCCTCTTATTCCATTTGTACAAATTGTCTAAGATTTTAGGGTGGAAAGTTTGTGTCAGTGGTGATTATGGATGTCCTATCTTACTGCATGGCATCTCATGTGGAGTGCTTGTGTGGGCATGCTCTTTACAGGTTCATGTGCTTCATCTCGGAGAAAACTCATCCGAGTTGGTTTGTCAAGGGTTATACTCACACCATGATGAGATTTGGGATATTGCTGCCTGCCCATATAACAAGTCACTTTTCACTACGGTCTATTCGTCAGGTATCATCAATCAGATCATGCTATAAATAAACTTGTCACCTGGATGACCAGAAATTTGCTCTTGATTTTTTTGGTGCATTGTTTTATGCGGTGGTGGTGGGTTCCTTTTCAGATTCTGCCCTTTGACAAGTATGTAGGCTACGGTAATCCCCTGGTTGAGAATTCGAAACCGTCTCTCTCGTGTTTGTGAATGAAAAGCGCAATTTTACTTGCTCATGGCAAAAATGAGGACCTGTGATGAAGATGAGGAAATGAGTCCTTCTTTGTTTTGACCATTGAAATGTGCGCACAATCCAGAATTGTTCAGAACATGATTCTCAGTAAAATTAGACTGTTTCAGTAACTTAGATAGTGTCATAAAGAGAGTCTTCTCCATGACTCATGGGGACGTCTCCCTGTATATTATGGGGAGTCCCCTGCATGATCATTGTGAGCATAGGGGAGACCTCCCCGTGAATCTTGGGAAAATCTTTTTTTGTTCTGGTCTAAAATTCCCTTACTAGCAACAAATATTTTTTCTATAGTAGATTTTTTAGATATTCACCTCTGCACTTTAGTAGATCAGTTGCAGGGTATATTCTCTGAGAAATATCCCTTATTTTACTGCACAAGACTGATTGTAAAGGGCATGTCAGGTATAGGGTGATGAAAATTGTGCAAGATCGTGATGTCCATGTATGTAAGTGTAAGCAACTCAAAATTTTGACAAAAAATTTCATGTTTTTTCTGCAATACTAGCTGGTGAGACGGGAACAGCGGTTTGGAAGATTCCTGAAGCACGAGGAAGTAAATCGGCTGTTTTACCACTAGAGAAGACCGCCTCATTGTCAGGTGTACAGCAGCAGTGGAAGTGGTATGTAACTCTTGTTTGTCAGACCTCGGCGTATTGACATGGACAAAGGGTTAAATGAGTCATTAGCTTCATGAATATCTGGGGAGAAGTGGTGGCATAAGACTTGTATTTCTTTGGACTTAAGAAGAAAATTAGTTTGTTGTTATTGGTTTCCCTAAAGATGCATATCTTTTTATCCGTTTTGTTAGGCACTTGCTCTGAACCACATTAACTTAGTTGCGCTCAGTTTTGTCATAGTAGAACAAAATTGAAAAAATGAGATCCAGTACCCAATATTTGAAAGCTGTTGTCAGGAATTTCCTTGGGGGGAAATTAATAGAGGCTTACAGTTTTCTCTGGCCAACGCATTGAATCTGGAGAGTGGTATCCAAACCTGCTAAACCTCGAATGAATTTGATTTGATTCCAGTACACTTTGGTGGCCATCTGGCCAGCATCCACAAGTGGCAAGCATAGGGACGGAGAAGCTTGTAGTGTGGAATGTGGATTCTCCTCAGAACATATCACAGGTCTTTCTTCCCCCTAAACCTCTTGGAAAACACCCTTCAACCTGAACATACCTGAGTACTGTGTGATGGGCACTTTAGATTGAAGCAACAAGTTTGACTTAAGATGAAATCCTATACCTTGTTTTGTTCAATCTTGGCTTAAGACGAATCCAAGTAACAAGAATGAGCACGAAGAGGTGACTCTTGCATGGATCTTATGTGATATACTATTATATTTGAGATAACAAGGTTTTAGGCTACCTCTTCGAGATTAGCCACCTCAAAGTTACCTCAAAATGTACCATAAGGAGTCATGAATGCAATGGTTTTTAAAGCTTGTTATCGCATTCTTAGTTGTACATGATTCGGTTCAAATTTTGACCTTGTTGCTTCAACCTGTGCAAGGCTTGTGGCTTTTCCTATTTGTGTTTTGAAGTAAGATTAGCCATTTCGGAAGTTTTACAATCATCAGACCTAACGATTGTCGTCCCGTTTTGGCTTCCCTCCAGGCTTCACCGAGGGAATCGGGTAACATGGAAGTGGGCGCTTGGGACCCTCATGACGTCAACAATCTGGTCACCGCCGCTGAGGGATCAATCCAATGCTGGGATCTGCGCTCCATGAGGTAAATTCCAACTAAAGATGGTCATATTTGTTAAAATGGCAACTTTCATAAGGCCCAAAATGTGACTCTCAAGTGCCCTGAGCTTTCAAATCTATGATTGATGTAGATATGAGGTTGAGCTAGCCAATTTGAGGTTTTAGTTGGGCAGCTCAAAACTGCTCCAGTTTCATTTTCGTGACAATTCCTTGCCGTGGAATTCTACCGATGTATCGAATGTGACCGTAAAGGTTGTAGGTACTTAGTTAAAGACCCCCGACACTTGAAGCTCCATGTTGACTACTTGGTGAAGTAATAATACCTGCCAGAAAAATGCAGGTTTAGGGGCGTTTCGTATTACGATTCTAGCTCCCTTAGACATTGCCATTCATCTGTTCTGTTGATACTGGTCTGCAGTTGCGCGACTAAAATTGAACAAGCGCATGTTCTTCAAACTCGCCACATTGATTTCAACCCACAGAAGAAGGACATCATTGTATGGTCCAAGTCACTCTCCCCCTTGCAGTGTCGCAATGGTTTTCATTAGTGTGATTATCATTAGCGCAGCTAAAAAGGTAATCCTGTATGATGTTGCTGAAAGTTTCATTGGATGGTTAGGAAAACGTTGCAAAGTTCCAAGAACAAGGTTTCCAGTAAAATTAGATTGTTTCAGGAACTTTTAAAAGAACAAAAAAAATAATGATCTCCTTATGATGTTGTCTTAAAGTTCTTGAAACAGTCTAATTTTACTGGAACCCCTGTTTAGGATGTTAACAAACAACCTACCACTGCTTTTTTGACACATACATTTTCAGTTGCCACTTGATCACAATTACCGTAGCAGTAATGGCAATCTCGGAATCTGCTCTGAAATTCAAAGTATTATAATATCACCAAATTACTGCATTCTGATCGATTGATTGTGTATTCAGTTTTTAATTTTTTTTTATTGATTGCTTATTCACGCTTAATCCTGAAGCCTATGTTTAGAAAGAACTGGAATTCTGGTGAAGCAGGCAACCGCGGGGGATGACTCCTGGGTCCGTATTTGGGACTTGAGGAAGCCAAGCAGTCCTTTGTACAACCTGCCTGGACATCACCACTGGTAATGCACGCCTATGATCCTGTTGGCCTGTACGCTAGCATGGATTTGACTGCACAATTGTGAAACTTGTGTATGCTTGAATGATACGACCAATTTGAATAACGTGAGACCAACGAAAGAGTAGAATGTTATATTCAGGGAAGCTTTTTACAAAATTACAGAAGGTCCATCACATACTTCTATGTCGTATATCTGATAGTATTGCATTCTTTCAAGAACAGTACACTAAGGTAGGGCAATCATTCCATGACTTTCAGCTATTTTGAGTGTTTTCTCTTGCAAATATGGATTTTAATGGGGACCTCATTTCTTAGGGTATTCCAATCCACTTATGGTTTGAATATCTTATGAAATAGTTTGAATCTTCAAAAATTTGCTCTTAGAGTGAGTAAAACAGTGGGTATGAATTGACACTCCAGCAATTGGACATTTTGTATTCCCTTGATTTTAAACATGTACTTTTCAGCAATACTTATGGCATGTTCATGACCTACTCATTGCAAAAGGTGTCCCTTGGAGATGGATTCACTACCTTACATCTTGTACACTTGTTTAATCATTTTGTACTCTTCTTTGTATTCAAAAGAAATTCACATGGAACCGCACAGGAACATGTGAGAGTACTCACATGTTCATCATTTACATTTGTTGCAGGACTATGCGAGTTAAATATAATCCAAAGTATGAGGAGCTTCTTTTGGTACTATATCCCCCATAACTACCCTGTCTTCGTTTGGTGTATCGACTGATGCGGAGTAATGTCGCAGTGGGCTGAATGTTTCACATGTGATTTTGGTCGTTACTATTGACTTGTATGTGTTCACTTGAGCAGAGTTCAGGAACAGATGCAGTTGTTAATTTGTGGCGCATCGTTGATGGCTCATTTCCGATTAGGTCGGTACCACTGCTTGCCTCCTTATGGTCTTCTGTTTTCCAATTTGAATTATTTTGCTATGTTTCTGTTTCTTTGCTGAATTTGGTGATGTAAAATTTGACCCCATCTGAGTAGTATCAACGAAAGGAGTCTTTTCGAAACCATGAATTCTTCGTCTTTAAGGGATCAAGTTTCCTAAGGGTTCTTGAATTTGGCAAATGATAATTTCTTCCCGGGTTCTTAGATAAGTGAGTTTGTGCAAATTTCAGTCCTTCTGGATTACCAAGGGGTGCTGTGGACTCTCTGGTGCGCTCCTACACTGAGCATGAAGATAGCGTCTATGGTATGCTCTTCTTAGGGACCTCTATTTACATACAACCGAAAGTCTTCACCCTAGAGAAGCATCTGGAAGAATGTTTGAATATTTGAATCAACAACGACATCAACTTAAGCTAATCTGGAACTTCATCGATTGTTATTGAGTACGGACTCTCTGCAGTAAAGCTTATAATCTGAACTAGCAGGGAATTGTTGACGATGAATGTGGCAGGAATCGCATGGAGTGCACTAGATCCATGGGTTTTTGCAAGTGTCGACTATGATGGACGAGTAAGCTTGACTTTTGCCTTTCTTTGATTTTGGTGATTGACTACTTGATTTTCCTTTAATTCTTGTAAGCATGAACACAGATTTCAAGTTGCCTGGGCCACACATGCTTTAGAGACAGTCTACGATAGAGGCTGCTTTTGGTAAATGAACAGACAAAAATACTGATTTATTGAAAACAAGGTTTTTAGTTTGTCTTTTGTCATGATTCTGCAATTAGTGATTGTTGGACTCATGTGATGTTCCAAAGATCGGTATGACTGGTTGCTGGTTTCAAGAGCACTAGACAAATCCAGAATTCAAGCTATCTTCAGTGCAAACAGATCAGAAGACTACCAGTTTTTATCCTCATCTTCAAAAATGGTCTTCCAGTCAATTTTCCAGCCTTGTGTGATTAACCTTTTCTCATAAGTTTCACAATTAATGTGCAGGTAATGGTGGAGTCGGTACCCTTGTCAACTCGCAAGAGGCTCAGGGGGAAAATCTAGTTCCAAGTAGCTCCATGTGCGTTCTGTAAACTTTGTGTAATTGTGTATATAACACAATTCTGTATTGTAAAACCATATTTGTGATTTCAGAGATATGGGAGGTACTTAGAGTTTGGCAAGGTTCCTTTTTGCTTCGATTGAAGTTGTACTGTAGTGTATTGGGTGTACTGTGGATCATTACACATAATAATAATGTGGCAGGAAAGGATACCAAATAATACTCTAACTTGGCCATGCAAATGGCTCTTTTAGTTGAAAACCAAAATTCCATCATTTCAATAAACAATTTTAATACCTAGTTTGCAATATTCAATTGTACAATCTTAACCCCTAAGTGCTCTGAAGTCCACGATGAACAAAGTTCTTCAGGGTAATGTTTTGTCTGAAGAAATACTCATTCTTCCAAAGTATTCTTTAATCTTCAAAATGGAACCAATTTGATGAAATTGAGATAAATATTGTACTTAGTAGTCAAGGTTGGCATTCCCTGTTGAATAATTAATTAAAGTTGGCAAATGTGATGTAGAGATGCTTAAGAAAAGAAAGATTTATTTTGTTGGCTTAATATTTGCAATATTAGTTCAATGGATTTTTCACACCATGTAAATGCAATCTTCATAATTATGTTTAGTTATTCAGTTTTTTTATTTGGCCTAGATTAAATTGGAAACAAAGATGACAATCTAAAACCAACAAAAAGAAGTGGCTGAGTATAAGAAGAAATATGAGGCCTCTAAGACTTTGATTTTGGATCCTTGTTATCTAACAAACAATATCTTCATTGAGCTGATTGTACTATTTGGGTTGCAAGATTACATCTAAACAAAAATGATCATGTGATGGCTAAAAATTTAAAAATATTAAAAGCATTTGCATATGGAGTCTAAATGAGACATTTTTTGAGTTTGTTGGAATTGCCTTGAAAAAAGAAATATGATATATATATAACATCTACAAACTTACTTTCTTTCAAAAATGGAATTTTATTTAGTATGCAAGAAGTTTACTAGTGCATAATGAAGGGACCCTTTGAAGGTCTCAAATTCTCTTAAGCATTTGTGGTATGCCCGGTGGTATGCAAGAATTATGGAAATTAGCCTTGAATTTGAAAGGTCATATAAAAAACAAGAAAAGAAGGATTAGTCTTCTTTCTATATTATGACTCCATTGTTTTCCATTCTTCCACTAACAACCAATTTCTAAAATTTAAAATTTGAATTATTTAAAATTTTAAAATCTTGGAAATATATAACCTTTTGAAATTTTGAAATTGGAGATTTTAAGATTTGTAAATTTTATGAATTTATAACTCTATGATTTTATAATTTTAAAAATAATCAACATTCAAAAATTTTAAGTTAATTGAAATGAAAATCTTCACTTTTGAATTTATCAATATTTCATCAGATTAGAAAATTTTATTATATTTTACTAATAACTAAAATTGTATTATTTTCCAAAATAATTCAAAAAATATAGAGATACTAATTTTGCGCCCATAGTAATACAACAAATTAGTGTGCTAGTTGAAAGAGATGAAGAGACCTTCATAGCAATGAAAACACCAAAATCATACATGTCATTTTATTATGTTGGTATCTAATTTTGATGGATATTGAAATTGATCCCTAGAAGCATTTATACTCAACATTAAGAAGATTCGATACATCACTAAAGTAAATGAATAGTGCTTTGAGCCTAACAAAATATTCTCAAAGCCTTCTATCCTGTTGTGTCAAGAATAAACCCACCAAATCTATATTTATTAACCTTTATTCAACATTCCCTTGTATAGATAGTGATTTATCTTCTCTAGGGAAGTAAGGTACTTTAAGCCTAAGGACAAAGCTCAAAGGTGGAGGGAGCCTTATTTTGGAAAAGTCTTAAGAAGAGTCACCTTACATGACATAAATCTCCCTATTCAAGGACAATTCTACAAGGTCTAAATTATGAATATAAGATACCCTCAAAAGACAAGCCCTTAGGAGGGAGGGAGACTTGTGATTAGTAAATTTGTATTATTGGGATAGATCAGGTGTGTACTAAGAACAAACTTCCATATTCTGTTAGTATCATTCTCAAGTTTTTCAAAAGTCAAAATTGTATTTGTTGAGTTTCATAATGTGTTCCTTTCTATATCAACAAAAAGAAACTACATTTTAGGAATAGCTTTGCCTTGTCATGAAATTGAAAGCAATCAAAGAGTTGGTTCAAGTTGAATATATATATTAAAATTAGTTTTCAAGAAGTAGGAAACATAAAAGTTAACTCTTAACCCTTAAAGGACAGACTAATGACCGTGGAAATCATGCCTTTTGGAACCGTGTGACATCATCTACTTTAAAAAAATAAAAAATGCACATTGGAGGTCAAAGTATTGTAGAAGCTCTTCCCTTAATTTCCACACAAAATTCCAAAGATGAATAGTTGCAGATCTGTCCTTGATAGAGAGATTCCTTGTCATCCATCGGACACTAAATGTCCATGTCAACGTTTATGGGTTAAAAGGACAAACTAGTGGTTGTGGAAATCATTCATTTTGATATCGTGAGAATTATTGGTTTACAAAAATCCAAAAAGCACTCATTGGAAGTCAAACTACTATAGAAGATCTCCCCTTTCAGCACAAAATTCC
The DNA here is from genome assembly GCA_963920665.1 of Straminergon stramineum. Taxonomy (NCBI): domain Eukaryota; kingdom Viridiplantae; phylum Streptophyta; class Bryopsida; order Hypnales; family Calliergonaceae; genus Straminergon; species Straminergon stramineum. The sequence goes on along the minus strand of OY987267.1, from coordinate 11,584,313 downwards.
AAGGATGAATATTTTCACTTCTATCCCACACAGAAAGATACTCTATCTGACACTAAACGTCTGAGTGGACGTTTATTGGTTAAAACGGCCTTTCAAATTGAGATGTTGAAATTATGGCGTGCCCTTTTCAGCGTGCATTGGTGCAGATGCTCAAAGGAAAAACTTGGGAAAGCTGTTTCTCCGTCGGCAGAAACTTGGGAAAGCCGTCTTCTCCGTCGTTTGCTTCTTCGATGACGCCTCCGCTGACGAGGTCTTGTCTGCAAGATCCCATTTGTACAGATTCCTTCGGCACAATTGCACACACACAAATGCTAAGCTTACACAGCACTCGTAGCCAGCATCACTGAAGACTACTGCACCATCTTCATTTCATCGCCTCTGAAAAAAAATTGAGCATTCGGGTGCGCGCGCGCGCACGAGAAGAGTTGCAAATCTTCTCCTATATCTTGTGTTAGGGTTTCATGTAACGATGATAGCGATGGCCTTCCGACTTCCAGTTTTGTTTGTGCTCCTTCTCTTCTTGGTTATGGGCGAAGCGTCTCCCGTGCAAGCGATCAGCCACCACCACGGGCCTTCTCCTCTTAGCGTAAGTGTTGGGCTTCTTTTTTTATTTTTTCATTCTTTCTGCAGCGTCGGGTTGCGACGTGATGAATTCGTGTGACTCCGTTCTCGCTTCGGTCTGAATTGGAGCTTCCGCGCCGCTTAGAAGTCGTGAAATCGTGATTCCGGGCAGAGATTTTGAATTTGAACTTGTGAGGGAGGATGCCAATTCGTTTTTGGAAGAAGGTGCTACCAGTTTTTGGCCCGTCTCCTAGTGCAAGGAAGAATTTAGGGTATGCAAGATGCTCCGATCCTGTGGCATCTTCTTTCTTTGTACACATCTTATTGAATGTCGAGTTCAGGAATTTCGGAGGAAGAACCTGATGTCAATTACTTCAATAGGGCTTAGGTATTTGCTCCTGGATTTGGCACTTGTGAATGAACAAGCAGAAGTAGCGTGTTTTTGTTGCGCAACTCTTCTCAGTCGCGTTGGTTCTTTCCTATCAACTGCTGTTTTTTATTAACACTTTGTTAGATGGGTGCAATTATAGAGGAATTTGTGTTCAACGTAGAAGTGATATGTCTGAGTAATATATTGGTTCAATCTGGACTTAAAACCCTTAAATTTTGTAAACTGCTGGAGGGAGCATTCGCTGTGTGCTTTGAAGCCTAAATCTGCCTTCAGTTTGATGTTGTTGCTGGATCTTGATACCTTGACTGTTATCGCCTTTGATAATTACGCACGCTAGGCAGGGTTTTCCTTTTGTGTGCTGTCATCCTCTCAAGGTTTTACCTTCATGTCTGCATGCATGTTTTTCGTTGGTTGCAAGTTCTACAAAGTTATGTCGTCAACTCTGATTTTATAACAAACTGGATGTTTGTTGTTTACCTGCAAGCGTCAGAAGATCGAGATTTTTTTTTTCAACTTACAATATGCAAACTTTCATGACAAAGTGAGTTCACAGTGGAATAACTTTTCTTTCCTTGTTTGCAGAAATGGCAGGAGAAAGTTTATCGTCAACGGTTGTCCGGCTGTTATCAAGACATTGACAAGTAGGCAAGTCTGCAACCTGTTATTTTTCCCTTCTCATGGGCTTTATCTGCATTCTGAAAAAATTGTGAACCCATTGTAGTAAATTGACTCAAAAACGTGGAAAGCAGTTGTATCTCTTGAATGTTCTGAGGTTAGAGGATTTACTGTTTGGGTTCTTGTTTGTTGTGGCAGTGGATTGAGGGGCGAAGCGTGCAAAGCATCAGCAATCGACAAAGAAAACTGCGCTATGGATTGTCTCTCTCATGCTTGCTACGAGTCAATCTATGGGACAGATCCAGTAAGTTGTCAACATATCACAAATCTTAGGTCGCTTCTTGATTTGCTTGACTAAATGTAGTAACTTGTTGATTGAAATTTGGGCTTGCTATGAGCTATGCATTTGGATGAATCCAGGTACATTTGTTCATACTTTTTGCATAATAGTATGTCAATAAAGAATTTAAAAATGGTGTCGAAGCTATAGTTGAATCTTATGTCGAAAAGGACTACGTGAGGAGCACATCATGTTTAATGCTCTTCCTGGAATCCCTTCCTCCTATCTCCGGACCCAACTTGTCATTATAAGTTTGTAGATTGACTACAAGTCAACTTTTTTGAGATATTCCTTCGACTTTTACACTTATGGTTTAGTTTCTTCTTTATAAAGCATGTTTTTTTCCTCACAGCATCTCTAGTTCGGTTTTGTTATTATTGCATGCTTGAGCTCCAAGCTGAGTCAGGCGCCCTCATGCAATCAGTTCCTTAATATATAACTGGTCTATTGGGCTTATAACAATGTGACCTCTACTAGTGAACTCGATCTCTAAAGGTCTGCTAGTTGGTCTAGGTGCATTCAGAAAGTGTTGCTCGCTGATCTCACCCATCCTTGGCAAATTTTATTATTTTGAGTACTGTATTAGTCTTTGTGGGATCCTTCTGGTATAAATGGTTTGCTTTTAACCTTCAAGGGAACGGTCCACTAGATTACGTTCAAAAGGTCCAGCTCTTTTCTCTGAGCCTTGCAAGCTATTGACGAATTAGAAGCAGTATTGATATTTGCATTGATATCCAACTGACGACATGGTGATGTGGCTGTGCAGTTGGAGGAGGGAGAATTAGACGTGAGAAGAGGAAGAGAATTCAGATATTGCGTCCGCAAGTGAGTCTCTTTTCTTACCTTACCTCCATTATTTCTTTGTTCACAAACTTGATTTCTTTGCATTTCATTCATTATATTTCAGCTGATTACTCTTACAAGCTTGAGGTTCTTTTTCGTTCGAATCTTTTGTAGGTATGAAAGCATAATTATTTACGTTGTTCTTCTTCTGTGTTATTTACTTTGCAGGGCAGAGGCTCGGAAGACTCATAAAGCCTAACTTGTGTTCGGTTACCAGTTAGTGATACATGTGAGTTCTTAGCCTTGTGTTTTCTCACCAATATGTTCCTGCGGTGTGAGAATAGGTGAGGTGGATTGCCTCATGACTGAGCATATCTTTTACTACAGCATCCATACCCCTATTCTAGATTTTGAAATATTTAACCACTAAATGCCCGAAGTGTCAACTAAACTTCGAAGTTAAATAAAACCTTACCAAGTTACTATTTTTAGTAGTTTATATTTTTGAAAAATCCTTTTTGAAGTCTAGTGTTAGCATCAATAATCCGATTTTGAAAAATGAGTAATTATGATTTTTTAATTCAAGATTTTGTGCAGGGGTGTCCATTACAAATTTTGATCTTCCAGTGTTGAAGACTCTTGGAAATGAGTCTCAAATACACTAGATCTTGGAGAAAAAATCACTTTAGAAATTCATTTAAAAAATTGTATTGTAGATTTTGAGAAGCTGTAATTGATTGGGGTTATGCCCTTTAAGCATATATTTTTTTGGTGACCAATTTTTTAGGTTTGACATGTGAAAAGAAGATCAAAAGACTTCAAATCACTTTCACAATTTTGACACCTTTGTGATCAAATATTATAATCTTTCAATTTATAAGTGATATTGGTTTTGTTTTTTTATGTGACCTCTAACATGTCTAGTTAGATTTTGTATGGTTGCAATTTCAAAGAAACTTGCTAAAATTTACCAAAATGTTGGCTTTTTGTTCTATTTAAAGCAAATTTCAAGAAGTGCAAAAAAGGCCTTGGGTATATAGGGATTAAGCATGCCCCTTGAGTATATAATAGAAGCTTGTATTGTGTAGGAAGTCTTTGAAATTGTATCCCAATTAGAGGATATAAATGAAAAGTGAAAACAAAATTCTAAGTTTAGATCATGTTCTATAGAAAGTTTGAAATATATTTCTATTAATAGTTTGAATGAATTTTATATTAGTTTATCACTTTATTACATTCTCAGGTTGTTGCTTTAGAGATGTACTTTTTAGTTGTGAAACTATTCAAGGAACCTTCCCTTTTGTATCTTTTTTTATTTCTATTAATTTTGAGCATGAAAGAGCTTAAGAAATTTTACTCAAGTTGTGAAGAGAAGAAAGAGAAATAAATTTAATTCCCTTCCTAGAAGAATGAAGCCTATGACCAAGGTAGTGAGCCAAAAAGATTTAGATTTATAAATGAATAGGTGCATTCTTTGTAAACTTCTGCACTATCTTTAGAAAGATATTCATTAGCCATGTTGTTGGTTGCTTAAGAATTTTAAGGTTAAAACCAATTTCCATTAATCTAGTAAGGATGTTGATTTAGAGTGTTCAATGAATGACTATGTGACTATGTTATGAAAAGATAAAAATAGGCCTTTTTTTTGCAATTATCACCTCCCTCCTATGGAAAAAAGTAGAGCCGTTGATCTAGATATTAAAAAAATTCCCCCCCTCCTATGCTATTGATTTGCAAAATGTGTAGAAAAAGTGTAGCCATGGATGGTGCTAATATCGAATATGATACAATATATTTTATATGGATATGTAGAATAATGAATAGAAATGCATATGGATATACAAAATATAATGGCAATATCCCATATTGATTGTCACCACATGAACTTTTAAAAAATATAAATATAGAAGGGGGGATACATATGATATTTTTCAATAACAATTTGTCATTGATTCATTAATTAATTAATTGGTAGGACACACTTTCAAATGTCACTATTTACCTAGAAGATGCAATTTGACTTTCAAAGGATCAAATTGTAGAAATGAAGCATTGTATTATTTGATATTTTTTGGCTAATTGCTTAGGAGTTAGGGCCTTATCCTTCTCGAGTTAAGAGATTGCTCAGTTCCACAACAAGTACTCTAAGCAATGTTGTGACATGAGAATTATACACCTTGAAAGGATGGACCTATGATCTACTTGAACTTCAAAATCTTTACTTCATATGCTCTCTTTTTCCAATGTATATGAATGAATTTTTTCATTTTAATTTTTCAAAGATGAAAGTATGTGTCTTTTGTAAGTCATAGATGGATTTTTCAATCTTTTTGTGCAAATTTGAAATTCTTGTGAATTTTTGAAGAAAAATTGAAGCAAATTCATATCAAAAACAAAATTAGCTTTAAGAAAAATCTGAAAATTTTCACCATAGGTATACTTTGTAGTCTTGAATTGTACAGTTTAAATCAAACTCCTTGTCATTTTATATTTAGAAATGTGGTTATAGACATATACCTCAAATTACAACTAAATATTCATTTTTGTTATATTTACTCAGAAGAAAAAAGAATCATTTTGAAAGTTAATCAAGTTTGGAGAGACAAAATCCAAAGTGCTAATATACAACTATATTTCATTTTTTTGAAACAATATACTTCAAGAAATAAAAAAATAACTATTTACTATGACTTCAACAATTCAAAGGATGTCCATATTACATAACAACATTGTACACAAAAACTAGATATATGTGTATTTTGACACTAGAAGAGACATATTATTATGAGTGATAAAATTGCATGATAAATTTATTGGTGCTGTTCTTTGACAATTGAGATTCAATTGATACAACTCCTTGACTGCATAATATTGATTTTTCCATTAATTTTTCTATTGAAAGTTCAACCTTTGATAAGTGAATTTTTTTCCGATGAGAGTCTTTTACTTTGTTTATTTATGTTTGTATTTTGCATAAACAAAAGAATTGGAGTTTAGGGGTACAAGTTATTAGATACACCTATATCTTCATCTAAGTTTTTGTTGTATCTATTTGATGCATAATTGAAGAAAGTAGTTTTAGCTTTTGAACAACACTCATGAGTAGTATGATTTGAATTTTATTGGTTTACATTATTATCTATACAAAGCTTCATTTATTTTAGTTGATTGAACTCTCATCAACATGGCTCAAGATTTTATTTTAGTTAATTAGATGAAAAATATATCTTACATCCAAGATAGAGTGTTGAAGCAATGATTCAATTTGATCTAACGATGATTGCCTCAGCAATGGCAATGACTTTCATAAAACATGAAGAATACTCTACCTCTCCTAACTAGGTTTACTTGTCTTGTCGAACACATTTTTGAGTTTTAGTATCGAGTTGGACGTTTGACATTGCATGCTGTGCTTGTCTCGAGACGTCTCTTACCCCTTGTTGGAGTCTAATAAGGTCATTAGCATCGACTTGGAAAATTTGGAATCTCACTATAATTATGAACCTAAATTTAGAATGTAATATGTGTTCATCAAATTGAGAAACTTCACTAAAATGAGACTTAAACATGTCAAAATCATTAGTGGAGGATAATTTATTGAAAGTCTACCTTAAAATTGACTTTATTTTTTGTTGTGAGGGATCTACTAGACATCATGTGATGTCTACCTATTGTGGTGTCGCCTTGTCCAGGAAAACAATCCTATATTAACCCTTCAATGCCTAACAATTTCTTGAAAGTAGTTGTTACAATAAATTAATTGTCCCACTTTGATATTTTTTACATATGAAGTGTTGGAGATTTTTCATTTTAATTGTCTAAAAATAAAGACTCCTTTGTCTAATATACATAGAATTAATTGTAGAGAATAGGGGAGTGTTGGCATATGAGTATAGAACCTATAAGCCTAGGAGTCTATATTATAGACAACTTCTATGATTATAGGTGTTTATGTTCAAGATACTTATGTTACAGAATATTTTTGTGTTATAGTGTACATATGTTATAGGTACATATGTTATAAACACCTTCAATTAGTTGTAGGTATATACCTACAATTAGATTCAAGTCTCATAAACTCACGTCTAAATGCTCACATACTAGTATCCTTGTGGAGAATATTGATTGTTGGATTTTTTGATTATAACAATTTTTGATGATCACATATAAGCAAAGACACACTCTTTGGTGATGAAAAATTATAAGACAATGAATAATGGTTTTTACCTCCCCCCCCCAAATTCAATTGAAATCTAAGGCAAATGTAGTATTTTTTAATTTAAAAAATAAAAATAAAAAACTCTCAAATTTATACACATTTTTAAATAAAAAGTAAGTAAAAGCTATAATTGACCTAATTGGATCCTACAAAATTGTATACTCATCCATTTTTTAAATTCAATGGTTGATGTTATCAACATATCTTTTGGAACATTTTAAAAATAAAGTTCCACCAATTCCTTTCACTCGGAACCTATTCCAAATTTATGCTCGTTCCTCCCTTGTACAAGGTTGCATTTCCTAAAGAAAATTTTCAATACTTTTCACATTGAAATTTTGAAAATCCCCAAATGCAACAAGTATGTTAAGTTGACAATGTTACTCTATAAGACACTACTTTACAAAATATTGAGATTCGTTTCACCCTATCAAGATTTTGCCATTGAAAAATTGATGAGGACACATTCTATACTTTTAAACCTTAAGGGATTGAGAAATGAAAGAGAATAAAAAATATATTTAAAAAAATAATTACATGCATTTGTAAAGATTTGTGCTTTGTTTTATAATGATTCATAAATGCATACAATGTAGTTGTTTAATTGTTTACCATATTCAAATAATGGTTATAGCCTTGTACTTTTGAGTTTTATTTAGGAAATGCAAATGGACTTTTTGCATCTCAGTGGTTGCTAAAATGAATTTGGTCTTTAGTTTTCCTTAAATTGATTGCTTAAATTTGTCTTCTAAAGTCAAACACTTGATCAATGAATTCAATTGCATTAAATGCACAAGACAAGCCTATTGGTTTTCTTTATTTTTAAACATTGTAAAGATGGCTTAACATGCTTAAAAAAGAGAGTTGTGCTAGCTATAATTGTAAGTACAACTTGCTACAATTTAGTTATGTGAGGATATCTTCCAACATAGTCCACATTAGAAGAAGAAATTGTTCATATTTGCTGCATTTCAAGTCCTAACATGCAACTTAAATAGTGTTCACATAAACTTGGAAGTTTTGATTTTCAAAAGCATTAAAAAAATCATTCTCTTGTCAAAAGTACTCAATAAATGACTTATGAAGCCATTGCAGAGCATTGTTGGATGGGGATGATGGAGATGAGGTTAAATAACTTACTTGCATCGGCAATCTTAAAGTCCAAAAATCTCTCTTGTAAGTGAGGAGTCAAGAACTTTGGCCATGCAAGCATTTGCGATGTAATTACATCCACAAAGGCTATCATTACAAAGTTCTAGTAACAATTATTATCAAGTTGATTCAAATTTGGGCTTACACATAACATTATTACCCAACTTTAAGGGGGGGCCTTTTTGCTTCCATAGAAAATGAAAGCTCCTAGCATAGCAACTTCTAAGCCAACCAATGATTCTCTTGCAACTTCCCTCTCATCCAATAACACTAACATTGCAACTTCCCAGCTTGTCAATGATTCTCTACAAATTATATTTAAATTCACTCCTTGGCATATTGGGAGATATTATCCCTCCTCCAAGGGGGAATGGGTTGGACTGGTTAACAATCTCATGCATTGAAATTCACAGTCCATAGTAATTACCGGTCACTCTATAAAATCCCCCAATACTCGCTCATCTTCATAACCTCGAATCCGCGGCGACTGGCGGTCGGAAGGTAATCGTTCCGAACGCTTTCTGCCAACCCATTGACCGAGAAAGTACCTGGACAGGTGGACAGACTTTACTCCGTCCAACGGTCGCCCGAGGCGTTCCCCTCCAACCAGTTGTCTTTTAAACATTTACCCACTCAACCGTCTACTGGTAGGGCGCTAATTTTCCGGCGACTGAGGGACGGACGTGTCCTTCTGCGCGCTACTGTGGCGAACCCACACTATCTTTGCAAGGCAATTTCGAGCTTCCTCGCACTGCGTGCGTTGCGATGGTGCCACTCATCAATCATCGTACTAAGCTTTATCCTGGTCGATCGACTTGTTTTGGTTTGCTAATGCACGTATAGTGTGATATAGTGCCGTTGAAGCGGACGAAGATGATGTTGTGGACGAGCGATGAAGGCGGTTGCAAGCAAGCGTGGGAACTCTCCTGTTCGTGTAACTATGTGCTCTCTTGCTCCTTCTCCACCTTCACTGGTTGCCTTCAATCAGATTCTGAAGTTTAGTACGAAGATTCATGCGTGCTTTTGTTTTGAATGAAATAGAACTGTTTCGGGTTAGTAAGCGAACGAGGTACTCTGTTCGTGCATACACTCTGGCAATTAATTGCTCCTCACCTTCAGATGTTGCCTTCATTTCGTTTGATCGGATTCTGAAGTTAGTTCGAAGATTCTTGTGACTCTCTGGTTTCCTGCTTTAGAATAAAGTAGAATTGAATCTGGTTAGGAAGTGTTGGATTCCCGTTTCGGTGGTGCACCAATCGGAAAGTGTCCGCAGCTGCTTCGTAGAGTTTACTAGCTGGATTTTGATTACTTTGAGAATTTGTGAAGCCGTTGAAGCGTGTGAAGGGGAGAACTCAAGTTTTTTGACTCATTTCTTTTTCTCGTTTCTTTTCTCTAGAAATGAGTTAGGTGTGGTTGTCGTAATCTCTCTCCACTCTGTCTCTTGCTTCATTTCGTTTGATCGGATTCTTAAGTTAGTTCGATGATTCTTATGTTGTGTTTGAATGATACGGAATTGATTCGGGTTAGGAACAATGGCGAATTCCTCGCTAGGTGGTATACACTATCGGGATGTGTCTTCGAGAATCAACTAGCTGGTTTTAGATTGTTTCGAGAACTTGTGATGGCGTTGAAGCGGCCGAAGATGAAAACACAATTGCTTGATTCGTTTTTCGCCTTTTTCTCTAGAGATGAGTTAGGTATGGTTCTTGTTAGCTATTTTCTGCGTGTGTGAATGACTTGTTTTGTTTTATTTCGTTCCGCAGGTTGCTGATTCTTGTATGATAGTGCCGTTGAAGCGTCCGAGGATAACGACCTGGAGCGATGTGGACGGTTTCAAGCGAGCGCGCGAACTGTTTTGTTTGTGTACACTCTCTCTCACTCACTCACTCACTCACTCTCGATCTTCATTTGTTGCCTTCAGTCGGATTCTCAAGGTAGTTCGAAGGTCTTGCGTTTGTGTTCTGAATAAAATGCAATTTTTTTTGGTTTATGAAGTGTTGGACCCTTTTGTCAGCTCGCTAGTCTGCATATATCATGGGGATGTGACTTTGAGAATTTACTGGCAGGCTTTAGATCGTTTCAAGAATTTGCTGGATTTTTTGATGTCGGTGAAGTGCTCGAAGATTAGTACACAAGTTTTTAATTCTTCTTTTTAGTTTTATTTGGTCGTTGCTTCCCGTAGAAATGAGTCAGGAATGGTTCTTGTTAGTGTGTGTGAAAGATACGCTGGCATTAAGTGCGTGCTCCTTTTCTCTCGAAGCTTTTCGAGATTGAAGGAGGGTCTCTGTTTGCGTGGCAATATACGATAACGACACTGAAGTCTTTACAATGCGCACACACTTATTTATTATGTTGCTAGAAGCAATCGTCATGTTGACGAGCGGAAGAATAGATGCCTGCCGAGTACCTGATGATGTTGTCCGTGAGAAAATTTGTGTAGGTTCTTTCTAAGGAAGTCAAACTTAATTAAGAAAAAGAGTTGACTGTGCGTGCGACTGGAGCGACAATGTCTGCGGAGGGGTGCACAGCGGCCTCGTGTATTTGCCTGTCATGCGAGGGGCCGAACCGGATGCATGCTCGATACATCTATGGCATCCTCTTTCTCCTCACCAACATACTAGCCTGGACTACGCGTGACTACAGCCAAAGAGCTCTCACTGACCTTCATCGTAAGTCTATGCCCTCACAGAGATTACGTCTTAGCGGCTGTGAAACGTTTTTTATCATACAGCTTTCAGTGCAGACACATCCGCATTCGTTACGTTTTTGAAGATTTTTTGTTTGCTCTTGTTATCAGTACATCACATTTTCTGAATATTTGTAAATAGGTTTTGAATGTAAGTCCTGGTTTGAAGCTTCTATGTTGAGGGGTGATGACAATTTTTGGATTTATGGAGAGCGGTTTGGGGTATCGCCCACCATGTCTGTTTAGTAGAGCTACAAGTTTTTCGGGCCCTTTTATTTTTGCTGTCAATGTTGAATATTATTCTGCTTTCATGCAGATTTAAAAAGATGCGATGGCGATACAAACTGTCTGGGCTCAGAAGGTGTACTCCGCCTTAGTTTCGGGTGCTTCGTATCCTTTTTGATCAATTTTAATCTGAAATATCGTCGGCGTTCTACTATGCTTATTCAAAACTGTTGTAATTAACAGTCCCGGGGTTGCTGTTTAGCTGTCCAGATTGGGTTCGCACGTTTTGGTTTGGACTCCGGATGCTTATTACCTTAACTCGCGGAACAGATATTTTTCTTGCTGATGTATCTCTCAACAGTTGGAACATCTAGAGTAGATGATCCAAGAGATAAATGGCATTCTGGGTGGTGGCCTCTTAAAACGATATTGTGGATTGTTTTTACAGTCGTGCCTTTCTTCCTACCCTCGGTTGTCATCCAGTTCTATGGTGAGTTCCTCTGACATTGAATCATTTGCTTTTGTCTGGGATGATAATATGTTTCTTGCACCAGAATAGTTGTTAACTAGAATACATGTCATAGAAACAGGACACTAAAAGAAATGGACACTTGAGTAGAGGTTTAGTATTCATACAAGAGTATTTTCCTTCTGGCTAATCACATTCATTTTTATTGAAATTTCGAATTCTCGAAGATAAGTTCAGCACTGACGGATACATTTTGATCTGGTTTAGGCACTAAAATTCTTTGAGCTCACTGGGAAGGATTATACTGATTCCAAGTTGTGCTCTTTATCTTTGATGGTATACCTGCAGGGGAGATCGCGAGATTTGGTGCTGGGTAAGCGTTTTCAGTTTAATTATTGTTAACTTATGCGTACTGAGGGTGTTGATGAAATAATTCTGTACAGATTCCTTTCTGTATTTAAATTATTTTTGTAGGGTGGTCAATGTGAAGAACTATATTGTGAGATCATCAATATGTAGAGTTATTGGGAAGTTGCATGCAGCAATACATGTGTTAAATCAGTAATGTCAGTAAAATTACCAGATACCATCAATTTCGTGATGTTTGCCTGCATTACTCATTTCTAACTCTTGTTTGTTTGTGCAGGATTTTCTTGCTTATCCAATTGTTAAGTATTGTGAATTTTGTCTACATCTGGAATGAGAGTTGGATATCTCCGGATAATGAGCGACAGTGGTACATTATTTGAAAACTTGTGCTTCAATCTGTTTTGGTGATCTTTAGTTTTAACTTTCTGCTGGTGATTTTTACTGGTCAGTTGACAGTTGTATTGGTCAACAAGAGTCATAATTTATAAGACATAGTTGCATTGTACTTCATTATAAGTAGATTATTATTGACAATCATCTTTCATAATCCTTTTATGCACTTCTCTTCCTCATGTTATTTGCTTCCATGACATTCGTTGTAAATTTGTGTCCTTGTCATTGACGATGTTTTATCGTTTTTACACGATTGTCTTTGTGAGCTTGCATCATCTTTCTGACATTATGAAAACCTTTTGTATGCAGCCGTATTCCACTCGTGCTTGTCTCAGTGATATGCTACGTCTTGACGTTTACTGGGTTAATACTGATGTATGTGTGGTTTACTCCACGCGTCACGTGCCGGTTGAATATCTTCTTCATTACGTGGACCCTGATTTTGGTAATTGTGATGACTGGTATATCATTGCACTCGAAGGTAAGAACTGCTCTCCGTTTGTACCCAGACACCAATTTAAATAAAAACGTTTGATGGACGAAAGGAGTACTATTTAAGGTATTATAGTTATGCAACGTGAGGGTCCCATGCGCTAGAGCATATTCCTCGCAATTCTCACCATTAATCCTTTGTGGAGTGATACGTTAAACTGTCACTGTTTGCTGCTTACAGATTAATGCAGGCCTTTTGACATCCGGGGTCATGTCACTGTACCTCGTATTTCTCTGCTGGTCATCTATTATGAGGTAAACAACCAGTCTTTTGCTTTGACTTAGTTATAAATTAGTTGTACGTGAATGGCCCTGGGTGTGAGAGTTCAGAGAGGATCGGGAAACGAACTTGTCTTGGCGTTAACTGATTCCATCCTGCAAAGAAACTAGAGCAGAAGATACCCTGAATATTTCTCTGGCTTTCGTAGACCCGACTAGTAGTACTAGTGTCGCAGAAGCCATGCATTTCGTTCAAGTGAACACTTGTGAACGAGAATAGTTTCTGGTTTACAACAGAGGGTCCATATGCTTTGTTCTAACCTACAAGTGTTGACGTGCAGTGAGCCCTTATCAGAGACTTGTAATACACGAGAACGCCAAACTGGCAAGGCTGATTGGCTTACTATTATTGTAAGTCTCAATAGTTAAGCGAATTTGCCTTTTCGATACCGTTCTATGCATTGTTTCGGGCATGGTTGAAAGAGGATGCCAAACCCAATTTCAAGCTTCTGCTGTATATATTCCTACGTAAGTACGATAATTTGAACATTTTCTTGAGTCAAGTCAGGATTTCACAGTCTTTTTCAGTTAGTTGTTGATTTTAAAGGCTAATCCCTGAAATGCTGTGACGACGATTCTGTTGCAGAGTTTCGCGATTGCATTTTTAGCCATAGTGTTTGCTACATATACCACCGGCATCGATTCTGAATCATTTTCGGTACCTTTGGAACCCCTTTCTTTTTGCATTCACTATTTTCTTGATGCATCTCCTTGGTCTTATGTATTTTCGAAGTAAACTGGTTCTTTTCATCTCTGCTTCATGAAGCAGTGCTCTTATTGGAACTGCAAGAATCTTTATAGCTTATAATGTTTAGACCCGCTCAATTATTTTCTCTAAGATAACTTTTGGACTGCTTTGAAGATATATGCCACTTTCTTGAACTCAAAAATTCTACTTGCACTCCCAGTTCAAGAAGAGCGGTGAATCCCAGTCAGATGAGAAGCTGCCTTATAGCTACGGATTCTTCCATTTTGTTTTTGCTATGGGTGCAATGTACTTAGCCATGCTTTTTGTGGGCTGGAATCTGCACCAAACAATGCACAAGTAAGGATTGTCTTTCACTTTGTGTTTCCCTTGCGTTTGGCCTTATTTCTTCTCGATAGTGGAACTTGAGTGTCAGGGGCGGCAAATATATCTTTTCGTCCAGTTGAACTTGTGATTTTCTTTCATTTATCTAGGCCTTTCTTTGCTATCTTATCCAGGACCTTGTGCGTTGCAAGAGTTCTTGAATGCGAAGTCTTTCAAGCACATTAAAACTCAATCCAAGCATTTTACTGTAGTGTCTAATATGTAGTGTTGATCTAACGTGCAGGTGGAGCATTGATGTTGGTTGGACCAGTACGTGGGTGAAGATTGTCAATCAGTGGCTCGCTGCTGCTTTGTACAGTAAGTTCCCTTCTCTTCTACGCTTCTCATTCGTCTTCTAACGAGATGATCTGAGGTTTAAGTCTGAGGACAGTCAACATAATCCAAAGCTTTTGCCATCCAATTTGCAGTCCTGGAAGGAGGAAATTCCTGGATAGTTTCCGAAACTCATTATTGATCTTCAAGGCGGTCCACAAGTCTCTGTTGCATTCTACTGTGAGTAAGCTGAATCAAGCTGTTTGTGTAGTCTATTGGTTGAACATTCTACTGACATACCACATACTTGTGTTCGTTGTGCAGTTTGGACAATGGGAGGACCCTTTTTGCTGAAGAATAGGGACTTCAGTACGTGAGCATTCTGCCACTCTTGAAGATACTCAAATGTATTTACTACTCACGCTACTTCAATTAGCACGCCTTGCAGTAATAAGACTAACTTGCTCTAATTTTGGAGTTATGTGAATTGCAAGGCACACTAATATAGTAGCAATGTACATAAAACCAAATATAGTGTGATCTACACTATACTCTCTCCAATTGTGTGATTTGTCACTTAGCTTTCATCGAACTTTCATCTATTTTGCATCCAAATTGCCTCTAAATTTCTTCCAAATGTTCACATTTTTACCACATTCATCCAAAATTTATTCACTTTGCATGAAGAATCTTGCATTATATAAATTCTCTATTATAGGCAAATCCATTATGGACCATGCCTAGTGGGATCCCTAATTGAAGACCCTTTTTTGGTTCTCTAGTATCCTAATGTAGTAAAAATTGCATTTTTGTGGACTTGGGTTGAAAAGGCACCATTTGATGAATTCAATTGACCACTATGTGGTGTCAACATAGCAAAAAATTCATTCATTATTCTACAATGTCAAGGGACCTTTTTAGATTGTTATTAGAACCATATTTGGAATTAATACCTGCATTAGCATAGAAAAAGACAAGAATAGTGGTATGTTGGTGTCTACAATAGGAAGCTTTATGATTTTGCTATGACAAACTATAGTGTTGTTTTTGAAAACAAGTTTACAAAAATATATTTAGAATATTTTCTACTTCATCCAAAAAATTGGTATTAAAAAATTATAAATCTAATAAGTGTTACTATATGGAATGATCAAAGACTCTACAATGGTCTTTTTGGGATAACAATATCTAAATTTGACTTGTGTGCAAAATTGTCCCATCTAGATTATTGACTAAATTGAATTGCTTCCTTAAAAGAGTCTAGGACTAGTTATAGGTGTACCTATTTTTAATACTTGAGCATTATAGTGTATTTATATGGAATCTAAAAAGTAGATTCTATGAGAATTTTGAATCCCCTTTCAACTACGAACTATACTCAACAAAAGCTTTTACAATTGAATAATAGGATTTGTGCTCGAAATTTTATTTGGACATATTTAGGCATTGATACCTTATTTTAATTGAGATAACTAGAGTACTTTTTACTTGAGTCGATGAGTTAAGAGTCTATATGGATTTAGAGCTTGTTGGAAATAGAGGTCAAAACTTGAAACTTTGAGGAGGACTATGCTATCATCTAGATCTCATCCAAGGGGGTATCATCTAAGTCTCATCTACTTTAGTCGTAATCTACAGTAGGGGTTGTCACACCTTCTTCTCCCCATTCACCATCTTCAAAGAATGGGGCTGTGACACTCTCTCCTTGGCTTGCGGAGGCTTGTGGAAGGGTCATTCTTTGAAGATTGAGAATGCTGATTATTCTCTTCCAGAGGTGAAGAATGGGTGTGAACAACATTTCTTTATAGAAGTTTTCATCTTGCTTTCCGAAGTTTCACCCCTCTGCTGCTGCTGATTTTGGGTCGTTGCTGCTGCCGATTTCACCCTCGTCACCGTTAAAAAGCCCGTGGATTTAGGTCTCCAATGTATGTGTGCATCCTCGCAGATGCATTCTCGTAGTTGTGCTGGAAGGAAGGCGAGCGATTTCACAGACAATTTTGTATTGTCCAAAGAGAAGTTTTGTGCTGAAGACGTCACGGAGCTTGGTTGAAGAAAAAGGATTTGGCGACTTCGGGATAGAGCTTGACTGCGTTAGAAGGGAATGAAGGGGAGCTGAATTGTAGTTGTGAGATTTTGATTGCAGCCTTCGTCACGTAGTGATCGTGCTGACTGTCTGATCAGAAAATTACTGCGGAAAAATAACTGCAACTTCAATCGCAGGAGAATCCGTTTTCCATTCTCATCCTCCACAGGGCACACCTAAAAGGAAGTGCCCGGGCAAGTGCCTCAATTCATTGTCTCGCGAAGACTAAAAGATGGAAGCTGTAGAAGAAATGAAACTACCGAACCGTAATCTTGCTTCATAATTCTGACCTCTGTCAGCCATCAGCACAAGGTGTGCAAAAGCACTAATTCGAACTAAAGCGTGTGACTCAAAACGACGAATACGTACACAAGTCCAGAGTACTTACGTAAATCGCATACTATATAAACCGCACATTCTCAGCAAGAACGACGTCCACGGAAGTCTTTGTAAGAATCTCTGAGCAATCTTTGAGACCAGTTTCACCAGAAGCGCTGGATGAGAACCATGGAAGTAAGACAAATCTGCTACAATTAAAAAATTTAGAACCGACGAGATCTCTCATTTTTCCAGGTCTATTTTCAGCTGAACGCACTATTTGAGTTCACTCAGCGGATGCTCAGAGTAGATACCGAGAGACAACTTATCTTCAGGGTAAGCAGTAGCAGTTATTATTCAAATAAACAAGGTAACGTGCAAGGGCTCACGTAAAAATATTTTCACACATGAGATTTTAGCACTTGTGGAGGTAACACTGCATAATGGAGTGTTGACTGTATGCTGGACTGAGGGCGAGAACAGGGAAGACTATTTGTGGACGCACTATAGTACTGTAACAGTAGTGGTGCCGTCGCTTGCACGGGGAGCTTCCCGGGAAAGCCGAGGGAACCCTTTCTTGTTCTACGACGTCGCTAAGTTACTCCACGCACTTGGCCGGTGCATTCTTGAGGAACGAAGTGGCCGGGCGGGGCCCCCGCTTGGGAGGGCCGGATTGAGGCTTCCTTGCGAATTTGGACTGCGGATGCTTGTCGATCGAGGAGTGAAGCCTTCTCCGAGATGCATGCACGAGATCGAGCAGCAGAATCAGGAAGCGACTGTCATCGAACCAAATCTCTGAATATGATCTTCATGCTGAATTGGTGATCAACGGAAGCATTTCAGGGACGTACGACGCGCATTAGCTGATCCTGGACGCGCACGTTACAAAAACTAGTGGTACTAGAGGATGTCGCATGAAGCTTCTGATGTTTTCCTGGTATTGTGAGTTGTTGCTGCAGTACTTGTCACAGGTTTCCTGGTCTGGCGTTACTCATCACGCTGTGGGCTCTAGGTCTTGGTAGGTCTTGTTGATCTGGGAGTTCTAAGTTAGAGTGTCGGTTTTGGTGTGCGGAAATGGTATGCATGCTCGATCTTGGAGACTAATCTGTGACGGTCTTCTCTCTCTTGCAGATCCGTGAAGCCATTGAGGGAAATGAAGCCTGCAAGCTCCGTCCGAATTCTCACCTTAAGGTACGATTTGCTGCATTTGCATCTTTGTCAGCATGGTTGGGATTGAGACGTCTGTCTTGATGAATTGATTCTTGCTGAGAATTGAGTCTGCGCGCCGGACATTGGGGCCAGCAAGTCCTGATCGGTTGTTTTGCAAGTAGTTGATCGATCTCCGTTGTCATAATCAGTTGGGTAGATTATGCAGGGTACCGGTAGGACTTATAGCTAGTTTGCGATTTTAGATCGCCTTCTCATGGGCAAGTGATTTCGATGTAATGCACTACTGTAACAACGACTTGGGTTCTTGGTCTCCCTATAATGATTCCTTAGGGTGACGGTGCGTCATGCGAATCATTTGCTCAAGGTTTAGACCAGCTTTAGATCACTAGTGCATATGAGGCCCCTAGCTTTGCAACGTTTTTGAGTAGCTTTTTCTCCAGTGAGCAATGATTGAGGGAATAGTTAGCAACGTTTGTTCTTGGAATACAACTTGGAGTTGAATAGCAATAGTTGTTTAGGTATCAAAACGGTGCTTTAATGTTCCCAACATTGTTCCTATCTTCATTCGTTGTTGACGACAGTATCCATAAGCAATGTCCTCGGTGAGACTCCCATGGAGTTCTTCTGAGGATCTTTCTACTTTTCAATATATCGTATAGTATCTTACTGTATATACATAGTAAATTATATAATACATCAAATGTACAGTATTGAATGTATTAAGTACGTATAATATTACTTTTTGTACATACATCATATAGATGTAATATCAAAGTGGAAGTTCAGGCTTCGACAACATACTGTTGTTTACAAAAAGTAATATTTCATTGTTTCAAATTAATGTAATATTAAATATCTACTCTTCTAAATATACTTCTAAATATAGATAAAATGTTGGGAACAAATGTTCCCAAAGGAGAGAACAAGTCTTGTGACATAAGCATTGTATAAGCATGATCCAAAACATGGCTTATTTTTTGAGCAACACAATTGAAGAGATATCAAGGCTAAAGAAGCTTGTGAGTTCCTCAGAGTTCACAAACTATGGGAACTCGCCACATCAGTGATTAGGGTTGACAGCGTCACATCACGTCTAGACGGAAGAAACGTCAGGATTCAAGCCAGCGTCCATCAAAAAAATAATTCTGGACAATCCAATCATAAACCGGGACGGCCTACCATCGACTTGGATGGGCCGTCCATCATTGGGTCGACTAGGCTATCGAAAAAAAATTAAAAAATAAAATTTGGCTGTCAACTTTCAAACGCGATCCCGACACTGATTGACAAACCGACGTGAATTCTGATTTTCACATCATCATAGACAACCCTGTTAGTGATCTAACGTGTTTGAGATCGTTCTACATTTGATAATATTCATTATTTAATTATTTAATTCATATTTTTAAATGTTTAATTTTTTAAATCAGCTTTCAGTTTTTTAACACTTTTTGAAATTTTTATTTTTTTTTAAATTAAAAAATTCTGGCAAGAGTGGCTAGTTTAGAGTTCTCAGATAGTAAGGGGAACAGGGAAACAGGGAAACAACCCTGAAATGGACCTTCCTTGCCTTCAAATCCCCCCTAATGTTTTTAGCAATGTTTCTTTATGAAACTTTCAAATGTTTTTTAGTGTTACTAGCAACATTTCTGCTATTGCTAATATCCTTGAGATTTGCTTAGGGAAGGTGACTTCATGTCTCTGTCTTATACTCTTGTTTTGAAGGTAAATCATCACAAATGATGTGGGTTTTAAGGATTTTCATACTCCTAATTCTCTGCTTGAGATTAGGCTTTGTTTGAAAACTTACAAATGATTCTTTGAGAAGGATGATATGATCAATGATCTTGCATAAACTTGAATTAAGGAAGGGTGAAATTAGGTGATGTCGAGAGGGGACTATAATATTCACTAATTATATTTGAAACTTGTGTAAGTTGAAGTCTAGCTTGTTATACATGAGATCTCACCTTGATGCAAGCAACTTTGTTGAATGCTACTTGGAATGTCACATGTGATGATGGTGAACTACATTTGTAACAATATTGCAATGATAGTCAATGCTTGTAATGATTCCTACGATTACTAAGCTTCAAGAGTGTTACAAAGTCTAAGTAAAGAATGCATTGGGAGGTGCCTATCCTTTACTTTTTTTTTATGGTGTTGTCATCTATATTTATAATAGAACTTTCCACAATCCCACTCAACTACTTTGAAGTTGTAGTCCTTCAACCTCTCCAATTTTTCTAGTGGTTTTTAATTTGGATATTCCTTGATCAAGGTGAGAGTTCCATTTGAATCCACTTACTAATAGTTTAGAAATAGTTTGGTGGAAGCTTTTAAGAAATTTGAGTTGGGAGTGGTTTGGGGAGTATTTTGAATTTGTAAGTGTCCTTTGAAGTCTAGTAATGCATAAGGATTGGATATTGCTTGAGAATACTTTGTGTTGTAATACTAATTTTTTCCATTGAAACTGTACTCTATTAAATGTGAAATAATGTTCAATGATCATTTTACCTAAGTTGTTCAAAGTCTAATGTTGATTTGAAGTATGGGAGGTTATTGGATTTCTTGAGTCTAATTCTAGATTGAGAACTTAATCCAACCACTAAAGAGATATAGTGGAAGTTTCAAAGCTAAAGGACTACTTATTGAAATTTGTTCTTTTCATTAGAGATCCATCATTCATAAATTTAGACATTCTTGCATATACTTAGGATCCTTCTTCCATTCTATTATTGTTATTTGTTAATATTTTGAAGCATGCATAGAATAAAAAAAGTGTTCTATAAATTTTAGAATTAAATATTGGTTATATGTGTAGTAGTGAATAATGCTCGGATATAAAGGTTCCCTAAAGATTGTAGGGGTTTCCACAACGAGTAAATTGTTGCTTGTAGGAGGTTCTAGGTCAAAATTTTCCTCTCTATTGCTTGCATTCTTATCTTGTGAAGGTCTTACGTTGTTGCCCAAGTAATCTAGTTACAATTGTTTTCATTATCGTGTCCTCTCATGAATGCTTTTCTACACTATAAGAAACCTATGTTTTATGTGATGTGCCTCAATTTTTGTGACGGGTTTTTTTGGATGTCCAATGCAACAAACCCATATTTTTATGTCAAAAAAACATTACATTGGCATTTTTCTTGACATAAAAACATGGGTTTGTTGCATTGGACATCCAAAAAAATACGTCACAAAAAATTGAAGCCCATCTCGTAAAACATAGGTTTCTTATAGTGCTATGATTGAATTTCTTCTAAAATAATTCATATATGACATGCAATGTTAGTGTAGATAGGTATTTTCTAAGCTATATATGTTGTTTATATAATCATGAGAATGGTGGCAGACATTTGATTTGATGAGCAATAATAAAGTGGATGTAATGTATGTAAATCTCATTCATATCATCATTGAAAATTAGTATGCCTACTTTGATAGCATATATAGTAGAACATTGAAGCAAGGAATCCCATTAAAAAATCAAATTTGGACATATTATGTTTGACATCAATATGGTGCATTGAAAAACCATTGTGTGCTACTAGGTTCGAATTTAGATAATTAAGAAAGTTTCATTTTTAAGATTACTATTTCATCAATCTTGTTTAATGTCTAAATGTGAATTTTTTTTCAAGCTAGTAATGTTTGAAATCTATGAATATTTTTTGGGGACAACTTCTAACAATTTGCTTTTAATGTATGGAGGTGTTTAATTTATGGTTCAATTTGGGCTACTTTCTTATATTCTTTAGTGTATGTACTAAGTTGCTCAATTTTGTTTTTGTACATAGTCTACCATTATTTGATTTTAGAAGGTTAAGCACATGTTGCCAACAATTTTGGAATTTTATAATTATTTTAAACACTAAGACGAGGTGGTTGTGGCAGTTTGAAAATAACTTTTGATAAGAGTTCATCTAGAGCATTTTAAATTATGGTAGAACTAGAGTATATGGATAGCCAACCTTCGTCATTGGTGACAAGGCTCTGTGAAAGTAATTTTTCGACCATTTTAAGCCATCTTTTTATTTTTCACTATTAATTCTACTTTTATGAAGATATAATTGTGTGTACTCACTTTCTTAAGGAATATATGATTACCATCCAATGTCAAAAAATAGAAATGATTGTTAGTAAATGAATGCCACTACCTACAAGTAATCTCAAATGTTGATTTAAATTTATTATTATTCAAAGCCAAAGAAAATTGATAATATGCAATGAATGTATGCAAAAGGTGTTATGAGTCTTGAGAAGGAATTGGATACATATTCAAAAATTCTGGTGGTTTGTAACGAATGTGTGCAAATGGTGCATACACTAGCATTCAACAACGAGCAATGTCAATATCTTGTTGATAAACTCAAAGAAGTCATTGAAAGTTCGAGTGTGTTTTTAAAGACATCATGTGGTACACTCATTGGATCATATGCATCTATGGAATTGGAAAAACATCTCTTAAGCTTCAAGCTACTACTCGTGTTGGCTACTGAAATCGAAAGATTCATCAAAGGATGTAGCAAAGATGCATGGGTACCAATTGCAATGACATTGACAAATGTATCAGAGTTTGTTTCATCCATGGGATTTCATTTGGAGTTGTGCTGAGTTTCCTTGTCTAAGAAATGTGGAGCATCTAGAGGTCTAAATTTAGATCAAGTGGCAGACATTAGCAAGGATGTTAATGAAATTGTCAAAACAAAGACCTCCATGGACAAAGAAGACTTCTTTAAGAAACTTTCATTGGCTTTGCCTTCATTGCATGGAGACGAGAAGGATTTGGCAAGTTATTTGCTTCAAAAACTTTTGAGGGTAGCCCCGATTCCAATCATACATACACCAGAATCAAAATGGGATTTACCTCGATAAATGAAATTTTTTGGAAAGTATCTCTAAAAAGGTAAAAGAAGGGGTGTCCATTGGAAGGGGGTCTTCAGCTACCATATTCAAAGCCATGTAGTTGGGAATCGAAGTCGCCATAAAGGTTTTCTATGGAAATAATAACCCAGAGTTTCAAAAAGAAGTTGATATTCTTGCTGGATTGTACCATCCCAACATTACATCTATGTTTTGTTACACACAAGAAAAGCACAAGTGTTCCATTTTCATGGAGTTGATGGATGGAGACCTCAAATCATTGATACGACATAGATTGGAAGTAAATCCTGATTCTCCTCCATTCAACATTTGGGAAGCAATTGATATAATGCACCAAATAGCAAAAGGAGGAAAATACCTTCATGAGCAAGGAATTGTGCATAGGGACTTGAAGTTGATGAACATTCTTGTCAAAAGTGTAAAGACAATAGGTCTAGATTTGGAATATATACAAGTCAAGGTGACAGACTTTAATGTATCCAAAATCAAGAAAAATAGCACTACAAATTTCAAAGCAAACAATGAATGTTGGAAGCAACAAATAGATGGCACCAGAATTGATACAACTTCAAAGCATAGGCTTTCAAATAAAGGTTAGAACAAGCAATCAATTGATACCAAAGCATCCTCACAAATGTGACATTTACAGCTTTGCAATGGTGTGCTATGAAATATGGACTGGAGAATGTCCTTTCAAGGACATACACAATCCAAGGCAAATGAAAGCAATGATATTGGAGGGTGCTCGTCCAAAGCTTCCCACTCAATGTCCTTTTCAACTAAGAGCTTTGATTGAAAAATGTTGGAATCCAAAGCCAATAAGTCGCCCAACTTTTGATGACATTTGTTAAGAGTTGAAGTATGTGAAGTATGTACTATTGATAGGTTAGCCTTTGGACATTCAAGGCTTTTGAATTTCTAAAGATTTTACTTGTCTTATTTTTTAGTAAAAATGTATAATGTGTGGATATATGGTCATAGTTTTTAACTATTGTTGATATGAATGTGTGATATCTATGTCAAATGTTATTAAAATTTTAGCCCTTTTTATTTGAATGCAACATATATTAGTGTAGAATATTAATAGTTGTTGTCCAATGAAAAACAAATTTGAAATATGGAACATTGCATTTTTAAGTCCAAATTGCTATTTTTTGAGATATATTTAAGAGCCTTGGAGTATGAAACTATTGTAAAATTTGGAAAGTAACTTCAATATTTTGGAAATTGCAGATATTTCTTCCACATCCAAGGTAAGCTTGCAACTCACTAGTGAAAATTTCAAGATTTCTTTGAAAGTAGTTTGTACATCTTGAAACTCATGTGATATTATTTCATACTTTGAATAAACCAATTTTGTGATCCCAATGTACTTTAAATAGGATATAAGTTCATACTAAACAAATTATAGATGCCTTAGTGGACTTAGTATCTCTACAAGAAAAATAATCATGACATATCTTCTGTATAAAATTATAGATTCAAGACTCTTCTCAAAAAGAATGAATACAAAAAAGTTTTGACCCTACATTTAAGGTTAAAGATGACAAATTGGAAGATATATTTATTAGATTAGCAATCATTTTCCAAATATTGTTACTACTTTGAGGAGTCATAGGTAACTCAAGGGAATGATGAAAAGCATAAAGATGCATTGAAGGACTTGAAGTCTTGATGGAGGTTGATGAACTTTAACCTAATGGTGCTTTGATATTGCAAGCTCATGGGGAAATTAACAAAATGACCAACAAGTATGCAAATGCATTGGTAGACTTGATCAAGACTGATGAATTTAGAATGATGGATAAGTATGCAGATGCATTTGAGGATTTGAACAAGGTTAATGACCTTGAGTCTAATGATGCTTGGAGATTAAAGAAGTGTGAGGAAGTTAAGCGATCGATGGGCAAGTATGCAAATGCATTTGAGGATTTGACTAACACCGATGATCTTCAACCAAATGATGCTTGGACATTAAAGAGGTGTGGAGAAGTTAAGTGATTGATGGGCAAGTATGTTGATTCATTGAAGGACTTGAATAAGGCTAATGAGCTTCATCCTAATGATGCTTGGACACTAAAGAGACATAGGGAAGTTAATCAATTGGTGGGCAAGTATGCAAATGCATTGAAGGACTTGAACAAGGCTGATGAATTTGAGCCTAATAATGCTTGGACATTAAAGAGGCGTGGGGAAGTATGCAAATGCATTGAAGGATTTAAATAAGGCGGATGAACTTGAGCCTAATGATGCTTGGACATTAAATAGGCATGGGGAAATTAAGAAAATGATGGGCCAGTATGCAAATGCATTGGAGGACTTGAACAAGGCTAATGAGTTTGAGCCTAATAATGCTTGGATACTAAAGAAGCATGGAGAAGTTAAGAGAATGATCAAGTGGAGGTTATTATGTCGAATATTTCCATGTGTATCTTTTTGCTCATCAAATTAATTGTAAATGACCTCTTCTTAACTTTCCTTGACATAGGAAATATTGTCATTTAGAAAGGCAGACATTAGTATAAATACTTAGTCAATAGTTTTTTGTAATTTGTTACAACTCCCTTGATTAATTAATTATGCTTTTTACAAGTATATTCTTCTTTTATAATTTGATATCGAAGGAATTATGGTATTGTGTAGAAATATTGAATAAGTCTCTGATATAGCCCAACTACTTTTGTTTAGCATCCAATATTTCCTAGCAAACTTGTACAGGTATCATTGTCACACCTACTAGTGACATTTACCTCTTCAAGTTCATCCAAAGGGCTTCTATAGCACTTTACTTTTAATGATACAAAAGGTTCTCATCTTCTAACATTGCACATGTGATGTACCCACAATGTTAAGTTTAATAACTTTAGTCATGGGGGTCCCCTTCTCAGTGATTCCTAACACTTAACTCCCACATGATACCGAACATGTCATTTGATGAAGTGGGCCAAAACTTCCATACTTGTATAAGCATTTGTGGTGGCACTATTAACAACCTCCACTTACCACCCTTGAATGAAACTCAACTCCCCACTAGACTTAAACTATCTCAATTTGAGGCTCTTCTTGGGACTCACTAGCTAGTCAATATTCATCTCATGGCCTAGCATGGAGTAGGACACCATCCAATTGGTATTAAGAAGTGCCCAAGAGCAATCTATGGTAACAAGGAATTCATTACGTGTGGCCACTATGGCACCAACCTCACTCCTAATGGCTACCATTACTCTCAATAACACCATTCATGAGTAAAGAAGGAGACCCCCATTCCTCATATTATTCTCTCCAAGATTCGATAGAGCTCTCGTTCCTAAGGGTCTCCAAAACATCTAAGACATACTTCTACCTTGGAAAGACCACACAATTCTATGCCTTTGTTTCAAAATTGAGCCCCAAAGAACTTTTGATCTTTCCATAGGGATAACTTTTATATCCAAATTCCAAATCCAGAGTGCAAGACTATTTTTGTGATTTGCTCTTTCCATCTATAACCATGAACTATTCAATTTTCCAAATATCAAGAAAGTTATGGCCCTCCGAAGGTTTGAAACCTTGGGGAGGTGTCACTAGTAGAAATAGGGCTATAAATAATTGGGATAAATGATTCAAAAATCAAAATGATGTCGTTTAGAACAAGTATGATTGAGAAATGACTGGAATTTTTTTTGGAGTTAGAGTCGCTATTGACTAGTTATTTATGAAACTTGAATCATTTTAACAACTAAGGAGTTTTTTTCTCATCCATTTGCTTATGTAAAAAATTGAAAGGAAATTGAACAAAAAAAAGAAAAAAAAAAGATTGCAAATTGTTGCTCTTAACCCTTGAAGTCCCAAAACATCTTTTGGCTCAAAATCCACTCAAAACTGCCATTTCTAGTGAATTGATAAAAAAAAGTTTAGAAAATTGATTTTTTGAGAATGTAACCATAGGATCTTTTACTTAACTTGTATGAAATCATACAATAAATTTTTTGTGAGGTTTGACCATACGCATTGAAAGACATTAGCAATGAAACTCAAAGTATTTTTTTTTTTTTCTGTGTGCTTAAGAACTTTAGGTGCCTTTGATTGGTGTATATTGAATTTTTTTTCACTAAAAACCTTAATTTTCAATTTTTCATGTGGTAAATCATGTCAGGTATATGCATGCCAATTTTCAAGGCAATCTAGTATACATAACACATCCAAAAAAATCTTGTAATGCCACAATGTCCCAAGAGTTGGTAGTACACTAGACCATTTTTTAATCAAATTTCCAATGACATATTTTTAGATATAGAAAATCCAAATGGTTAATTGAGAGATGCACTCATACTTGAGAAGACGGGGGGGATTTGAAAAACTCAAAATCTATAAATTCTAGAAGCTCTTGATGCCTAATCCAACCTCCAAATAATTAAAGATAGTGGGTGGTGCTTGAATAATGGGACCCTATATGTTCCCTTACTATTCCCAAGTAGTCCCCTATTGTTTCCATGCGGCTCCCTAGGATGGTGATAGACGTGGACAAATAATTTCACATTAATGATAAAATGGTCACAATCAAGAAGATCTACAATGAAAGGTAGTTGATTGAAATTGTGTCACAATACTAGTAGTGTATATTCCAAAAAAATTAAGTGTAAATGTAAGACATTGACCACAAATGGAAAAAATTGTCACATTGCACAAAATAATAGGGAAGTTTACCTTAGTGGGTTCAACAAATTAAAAACTTGTACAACACAAATATAAATTTTTTGGTCCATTTAACTTCAATTTTTAAAGTCAAATGTTTTAACCCCTAAATGTATTGGGAGTGATTTAGAAGAAAGTAGTAAAAAAAGGGGTGTTTGTCTCTTTTGAAGAGTGGACAATAAATGACAATTCTTTTTAGTTTCCAACCATAAGATCTTGAACTTGCCTTCACTATTAATGTACCTACCAATTTTCACTAGTAAATTCCTTTAATTGAGTGAGATCTAAAGGTTCAAAGTTGGAATTTCTTTTTTTTCACTGTAAAAATTCCAGGCAGCTGCACTTACACTGCTGAATTTTCCATGTATACAATTTAATTTTGATGGTTACTCTTTGGAATAGGGTGCTTATATGAGTTAGGAACATTCTCAAAAAATTTCAATGTCATCACACTCGTGGAACATATACAAAATTGCATGATTGTAGGCATAGGTTTGGCAAAAACTGTATATACTAGCATTTTTTTCATCAAGAAATTTTCCATTCAAATGACCTCCAATCAAAAATCCAAATGGTGGATACATAGATGTGCACCTACTTGACCACAAAGAATGATCCTTGAAAGAAAATAACAAAATCTCACAGAGTAGTGCCAAAAATTCAGCCATAGTATTCTGAGCATGGTTCACTGTTCGGGGCAACCTTCAAATATTGGGTTCTAGAACTCACCCCTCTCGTTTTGGCTTTGATCAATTTTGTGAGATTCCAACCACACCAAAACTCTAACATGGAGAATCCATGAAGAGGGCAAATGGATGGAGATAGCAGGTCAGGAGGCTTTGTTCTTGTACATGTCCTAAGATAAGAGCACCCAATGGCATCCCTATACCCAATGGTGTCAGATTCTACAGAACATAATTATTTTAGGCTATAAATGTTGGTAGACAATATATAGCTTATTTTTTGGGATCTAAAATGATAAGAGGTGTACAATCTAGCTACATTTATGTTTTAGAATGAATTCCTGATGTAGAAAGGGATGCCATTGGGTGCTCTTACCTTATGTAGGTGGGCTCAGATTGGGGTCCATGTGAGAACACCACGTGTCAACTCCACCCTTACTATTTGCTCCACCACAACAAGCTCCTCACCTTCCATCATGTGGACCTTTGCTTCTACAACCTAGAGAGGTAAGCCAAGTAAGGAATTGAAGAAGGAGAGGAAGACAAGTTTAGATAGGTGAATGTTGGACAGAAAACACTGAAATTTTTTATTTTTATCCATAATATAATTAGGAAATTCTAAATTCATATTTGCAATCAGAGGCTCCATATTAGCTAAGGTAAATAGAGAAGATAAATTTTTCAAGCACAAAAGAGGGGGGCTTTACTTTCCAATGAAGGCTTTCAGGCTTTGTGCTCTCCGATTATTTTGGTGGAACTAAACATTTGAATGCAAGACCTAAAACACTAGAAGGACCCAATTGTGTTTTGGTTTGGAGGTGGCTTATGAAAAAAATTAAAAAATTCATAGCTCTTGTGAAACCAAAATATTCTTAAGGGGTTTGGAAATTAAATTAAATTTTTTCCAAAAGAATTTAGAAGACTTGTACAAATAATAATGAGAGTGTGGGGAAGAAATTCTACCATCGAAGGGAGAACTTGAAATGTTGAGGAAAAAAATGTTGAAGTTTAGAAAAACACCTACAAGGTGTGGACTCAACAAATATTGAAGGTGGAGAAGAAATTCTACCACTGAAGGGAGAACTTGAAATGGTGAGGAAAAAAATGTAGAGGTTTAGATAAAACACTTAGTACTAGGTATGGGCTCAAAAAATATTGAAGGTGGAGAAGAAATTCTACCACCTAAGGGAACACATGTACATTTTTCACTTGGAGTAATAATTAGTTAGGGCTATTAGAGTGGTCAAATCTACATATTTTTGGATTTGGAATTCTGTAAGTGAATGCTATAAAAACATAGGAAATTTTTGTACATTTTTCATTTAGAAAAGTAATAATGAGGTAGTACTATTTTAGCGGTCAAGTTTACATAATTTTGGATTTAGGAATTCTATAAGTGAATGTTATAAAAACATAGAAAATTTATGTACATTTTTCATTTAGAGAAGTAATAATGAGGTAGTACTATTTTAGTGGTCAAGTTTACATAATTTTGGATTTAGGAATTCTATAAGTGAATGTTATAAAAAAAATATGTTATGCAAGAAAAAATTATAAAAGGTGAGGAAAACCATTCTTTATAAGCAAAAAAACATTATGAAGCTTAGGAAATAAAAAGAGAGAAGATTTTTTATCAAAAAGATTCATGGTATAATAAATATATACTTATATAGGTCACAAAGTCCATGTCACCCCAATTGTACTAAAAGAACATTGAACTCACACCATGGTCTTCGGTTGTGATTTCATCCATTGTGATG
The DNA here is from genome assembly GCA_963920665.1 of Straminergon stramineum. Lineage (NCBI taxonomy): Eukaryota > Viridiplantae > Streptophyta > Bryopsida > Hypnales > Calliergonaceae > Straminergon > Straminergon stramineum. The sequence goes on along the minus strand of OY987267.1, from coordinate 11,554,425 downwards.
TAGAGGCCCAAAGTGATACTCCTCAAAACATCTGCAATTTAAATTGCAACTTTGGCAATAGTAGCTACACTTCGGGTCCCCACATGTTATGCATGGACACCTCAATTAACTCGAGGTTGGCATGTATGGACGTATAATTTCTTCTTCTTCATCCACATCAATTCCTAGGCCACACCAATTTTGTTTAAGAGCATCACACAAATCGGTCTTGAATTGGAGGTGAGTCATTTTTTTCCTCTCAGACTAGTGTTGAGGTAGAAAACCTAGGTAGATTACACACATATTGACCATTGTTGTATCTAAGAGGAAGTAAAAAAAACTCGGTACCACCACTTATGCGACTTGGTTTGGCTAGAGTACGATGCTCTAAGCTGGTTTGCCACATCCACCCCCCTCATGTCGGTGGTATATTCCAAATGCAGGGAAGAAGTTGGGATAGGGTCCCTTCTTGCCCCATTTCTCCGATGAACCATGGGTACTGGCACATACGGAAAATTAATAGACAATGCATGAGGAGATATGAGGAGAACTGAATGTTTGTCCTTCCACAATACATATGCAATTGCACGAGATTCTTGCATTTTCTACTGGAGTGTACCTTGCAAGGCATTTGCCAAATTTGCTACTACTTTCAATTCCAATGGTAGGCCCACTCGATTTGACCTCATAGTACCAATGGCATAAATTTCCAGTGCAACCAACTCTGTAAATAGCCCAATGCTAGAGAAATAGTTGTCTTTGACAACATGTCCCTTTCCTACTTAGCTTTGTAATAATCTCATCACCATGTTGTGTGCCACGTTCCCCTCTACATTAACTGTTGATGGTATTTCTTGTATTCCATGATGGTTGGTCCCACAATAGATTTTAAAATTGAAAACATATTTGGATGATGAGTCTATTAAACACCAAACTTTGATGCCCCATTTTTGTGGGGGTTTTGGCATATATTGCCTAGCGGGACAATATGATATATTGTACTATATCATCATTTCATCAATAGTAAGAAATTTGCCCAATGTCCACTCACGCTTGAAATTATCTCTAATTTGATTGATAAGCCAACACACTTGACCCATCTTCTCATAACCAGACAAATCTCGATCGCTAACATACATACATGGGTTGTTGACATGCAAACATCTAGTTATGGTTTCGAATCTCTTACTCGACAATATTATTGAAATTCGAGGACAATGAAAAAAGAGCCTTTTTTGCTCCAACATGTACTCATATTTAATTGTTTCTTCAATCTGATATAAATGCAAGCTACTAAATAAGCCTTCAAAGTTGCAATTATCAAAAACCTCCAATCTCGTCCCCAATCCCCCCCTTATTTGACCATGCTCATTTGGTGTGGTTGCATAACGATTACTCTCTACCACTATTTTACGCAACAGAGTTTGAGGCCAAAACAATGAAAACAATTGCATAAAAATAGGCATTATTTGGAAAACTCCAATAGGCATCCTAGCACCTACAAATGTTTTGTGTGTTGGAAGGAAAGTGAAATTAGATCATGACCATGTGGCATCATGAAACCTATGGTTCACACTATGAGGATTGTTTGGGTCTCCTCTATCGCTACTAGTATCCCCATCATAGGCGCCCTCACTTTTTGGTGAATTATTCAATAGTGGAGCAATATGTCCAACCTTCCTTTGTTGAACCCTTCTTCGCTCATACAATGTAGGTGTGTGTGTGTGTTAAAGAAGGATAATGACGGAATTGGAAACTATCCTATTAGTATAATAAGTTTGTTCCAAGGGGGACGGTCAAATAGGATATTTCTATGCTAATAGGTTCTATATCTAAAATCAAGTATCTTGACTTATTCAATAATCCAACTTGGAATTCCATACCCCAAAACATAACTACAATGACATTGCAAACCCAATTTGGATGTTGACTTAAATTAGTACAAGTCACATTCTATCAAATAGTCTCTCTATTTGGAAACATCCACATAACATGAATCATCATCAAATCCAATTTGGATTGGACACAAATTATTCTCTATCACTTCAATATCGCATTTTCACAATTTAATTCATCAATAATCATAGCACCTAATATTGCATACATACTCACAATACCAATTGGTATGTAATTTTAATTTGATTAATCAATTGGTGATCAAATCACCATTACATATAATACTTTTTTCTCTTTATTCTCTACTTCTCATTTCTTCCACTCTTACATTCATATTTTTATTATTATTATTATTCCCTAATTGGAATACTTGATCTTTGTCACTCTAGAATTTCCAATTAGGTTCTCACTTACTTCACAACTTCCATCTATCTTCACTTCGCCTTCTTAGTTCACTTCACATAAACTTCTCCAAATAGCAAACACATCCAACTAGGACCTTAACACAAAGTCCAAAAACATTCTGACACCATGCATCTAATCAAATAACACACACACACATATCCAATTTGGAAACACTTCCAAAACAAAGAAATACACAGCTTCACCAAGCTAGGACACGACTGGACTTCATTCAACAGACGGTAAAGAAAAATGAAAGAAAATTCAAACCAAATAGAAATTTCAAACTTGGCGGGTATTAAATTGGAAGAGACAACCCAACCACCATCTAACTACCAAATTGGAACTACATAGGCAACCACCCAACTACACATAAAATTCCAAATTGGAATTAACTCTCAAAACATCCAACTAGACTTGACATACACACCACTGAAGAATCCGACTTGGATTGAATCAGCACCCCACTTGGATTACAGATCAAAAAACTTGGAACTCGACTAAACAACCAGACCATTCCAATTAGGAAACCACCCATCCAAATCATCACAATCATTCATTCAAAATTCGTCATTCATCCAAAAAAACACCAAACTGGAACTCAATCAGCCCATTCAAACACACAATTAAGACACCAAATTCAAAAACAACCAATCAAAATCAGTAAAAAAACACATAGAAATCAACCAAAAATTTATAACCAAAAAAATACTAATCGGTATTCTACAGGGGGGGTGACATGTACTTCACTAGCTATTGTATCATCCTTTGGTAGCTCTTGAGCTTGCGAGGAATGCCCACGTCCATGTAAATTGATGTCATCCCCATTCAACAAGTTGAGCTGGAAGGTTGGTGCATCGAAACCTATATGTTGACTAAAATCACAATTGTTACTTCTTGTAAATCTTCTAACAAAATATATAAAAAGACAAACCACATTAATTGGTGCATATCTCTAAACACAAAACTATACATAAATTTACATGCATCCACTTTATAACATTGTTCAATAGAAGGCTCAAATCTAGAAATATGAAAATTAGACCACTCTACTTCTACCCTTTACTAACCATCACTTGGTATACATGTAGGTCAAAACAATAGGACTTGTCTTCACAATTTTTTTATGATGTTCACTTATAGAAGTCCTAAACCCAAAAGTATGCAAACTTGACCACTCTACTAGCACTAATTCATTATTGCTTCTCTAAATGAAAATGTACATAAGTTCCCTATTTTTTTATGACATTCACTTGTAGAAGTCCTAAACCCAAAATTATGCAAACTTGACCACTCTATTGGTAGTGACTCATCTATTAGAAAAAATTAAACCCAAGAAGGGGCCATTTTGTATTGCAAAAATTTGGATGGAAAAGAGCCTTCTAAACTCACTAATTGGGCCAAGATTTGCATGATGGTCTCAAACCTTTGTTATAATTACCCAATCCATCTCCATGATCTCATCTTCATTACCCAATCCATCTTTCAAATTTTTTAGTTTAGTCATGAAGGATGGCCTCCCACTAATTTCCACATGCCAAGTGGCTACTATCAACTTTCATGGTCCTACATGGTGACACTAATGAGGATGTGGACAACCTCATACTCAAAGCTCCTTGATGGGTTCAATTTTCTTGTAATGATTGCTTCTCTAAATGAAAAGTGTTCGTGAGTTCCCTATTTTTTTATACCATTCACTTGTAGAAGTCCAAAATTCAAAAGTATGTAAATTTGACCACTCAACTAGCACTAATTTAGTATTAATTGGTGTGCTTCTCTACACAACAAATGTGCAAAGGTAGGTCAAATTTTTTTTATAACATTCTCAAATACAAGGTTTACTCTAAATTTATTGAGCATACCGAAATAAAAGGTCTTCTTTTTTTACTTGCACCCTAAGAACCGTACTTTTGAAGAAATTAGGAAATTTGACCATTCTAATAGTGCTAACTATAGATAGCAACATGAAGATATTGATTTGGGAGTACATACATGAGTGAAGGTTCCCATGTGTTGGCCTATTGCTGAGCTGGACTTCCTTCCAATGACAAGTCCATTGAATGGTGAAGTTGACGCAAATCAAATGGCTCCCAACTATAAGGTGTTGGTTGCCTTTCTTGGCCACGCGACATCCCTAGGGTGTGTGGATGAGCATCTTCCACTTCCTATGTAGCACATCCACGATTTGTAGCCCTCCCTCCTAAACTGCTGCACTGTAATGTCTCTCCCTCACCATTTTGAAATCGTAGCACACCTTCATTTCCATGGTCCCTCTCCCACTACAGTCTCCTTGTCTTCATGGTCACTTCAGCTATTGAGTTTTGGGAATGCAAAAGTTTCGGTGGCCACAAAAATTCATCACATCCATCTTCTTCTTCATCTTCAGAGTCTAACCATCCCTCGAGTGATGAATCTCGCGCGTTTGCTAGTCCTTCCTCTGGCTCTTGGCTTTCGTAGAGGTCTTCATTTGGTTCTCTAATCGGCAAATCATTGGAGATCTAGAGAGTAGGGCAAACCTTTGTAGAGTTGACATCGCTGTCGAACGACGATTCATTGTATGCCACATGTTGTTGATCAATTCGCTTTGTTGCACCAAAAACTCTATAGCCGTTCACTTTGTCGAGGAGGGATGTCGTCCAAAGTGAGCTACCACAGAAGCAAGACAAGTAAGTTTCCCTAATCGACAAACTACTCCTAGCACCTAAACCCTAGAAATTGTCCTTTGCTACATCGGTTGTGCAATAGGCTAGATTGTAATTTCTTTTGTTGTGAGTCTTAGGGCTATTCACTAATGCAATCCATGTTGTGGAACATCTTCAAATCATTACCCTAGCTTTTGGTTCCCTAAACCTACATTATAATATTTTGAAGAATTATGAAAGTTCTAAATCTTTTGCATGTACTTTGTAGGGGGCTACATGATCTCTGCTATAGTGATGTTGTTCTGAATACACAAGGGATCTGAGGTTGCCACTGCGGCTATTCTTGCGGTGACATTCTTGGAAGTCATAGCGTTGATGGGAAGGAGCAAAAGAGACCAACTTTCTATAGTTTTGACTAGTGCATGCTGTGAATCACCGCGAGGGGTGAGGAGGGGGACGCGAGCGTCCCCTTCAAATTAAAAATAAAAAGCAAACAGGATAACAATTAATGGAGAAGAGGAGGCAACGTGAAGTGCCAAACCCCATCACTTGAAGTGCAGAAATGCGGCGTCCACTCTGCATCAAACAAAGATTCAATGCTAGCCCTAGTCTCAGGATTTTTAACAACAGATCTAAAGTGTTTCCAAACCGCCATCCCAGCATAGAGAGTTGCCGTCCAAGCAGAGGTAAGAATTCTTCTAACACTAATGTCTTGAGTTCCATAACGTTTGCTACATCTGTCAGTCCAAATATGCCAAACTAAAAAGGATCTAAACAAATCCCAAGGCTGGTTTTTGTAAACAAATTTGCTATGTTTAACATTACTGTAAGTACTAAAGTGACCCAAAATGACTTGTTGAAGATCCTCAATTCTAATGGATTGAGCTGATGAAGCGAAATTGTTGAATTTACACCATAACTCCCGGGTGACAGAACACTCCTAGAATAAATGAGCAGTATTCTCCATTTGGCAGGCACACATTACACATCCGACTTGAGCATTTGGAATCCTCCATGAAAGCCATTCCCTAGTCACAATCCCACGGTTGAGAGTTTGCCAAAGAAACATCGCTTGTTTTCGAGGTCTATTGTTGTTCCATAAGAGTTGAAAAACCTTCTTAATCTCCACCTGTGTTAATCCCTGGTTCAAAAGTTCTTGCACCCCAATAGGCCTTTCAGCTTTGGCTTTTAACCCTTGCTTATAACCCCTCCTTGCTGAATAACCATAAAATGGGGTTTCCCTAAACTTATCAATTTTAGACCAACTCCAATCTCCTGGATCCCATTCCAGCTGCGATAAAACTCCCTCTTTGTAAGCCCAAATAGAGCTAGGTCTGTCCGGAACTTGCGGTGGATTACAGTCCAGAAAATTCCGTGAAAAAATATCCCATTTAACCACTCGAGCTTGCTTGAGCCCCTCCACCGGTAATCAATGTTCCCCTGCTTGCCAAATCAGCACTCCCGAATCTGGTTTCCTGACAAAATGTGAAACTTGCCCCTGCTCGGATCCATCCTGATCATGAAAGTAATAAAGATTAGTCCCGGGTACAATGAACCACGCCACTTTATCCCGCTCCTTCAAGTCCCGAGGGTCCTACGGTATATGTGAGAGGATCTTCAGTCTACGAAATCGACCTTTTTCTGTAACTGCACCATGACGAGGTAACCGTCGCTGGAGATACTCCATTTGCACCCAATCCCCTCGCTGCTGGTCCCACACATCCGTAATCTTGGAGATTCCTGCCCTTGCCCAAAGATGGAGCCCTGCATTCACTCCCATGCCTAATGGAATATTTTCGTCTTCTAATATTTTTGGATTGCCAAACAAAGGCTGTCGAAGAACACTGTCCAGCATTTCAGGTATTTTCTAAACCAAATTTCCCCTAACCGAAAGGAATGCCTTTATGCAAGCCATGAACAAAGGAGAATGGTTCTCTTTTTTCAGGCCTTTACTGAAAAAAAGCCAATTTGGCGAAGGATGCCATTTCGCATCCTCGAGTGGTCTATCGGAATAGATTTTAAATAGTAAAAGCTTCTTCCAGGGCTCTTCTCCAGGTGCTAAGCCCCTCACCACTAGTTTCGCCAGTAAAGCCTGCGTTTGAAGAAATGGATCAATTAAATTAATCCCACCTTCCATGAGTGGTTGTATGCAAGCCGTCCACTTGACTCGTGAGGCACAATGTCCCTCATCCTTCCCAGTCCATAAGAATTGAGTCACCAACCCTTTAATAATGTCACAGTTTTTCATGGAAATACCACAACATGCTGTTGTGTACCAACAGGTGGCCAGCAAAACCTGATTTATAATAATGACTCTTCTTGCTGTGGAAACTTGTTTGGCTGCCCATAGTCTTAATTTCTTCTTGATAGAGGTAAGCAACGGTTCCGTGTTAACATCCGGAGATAAATGAAAACCAATTAATGGTCCAAGATACCTAACCCCCACTCCTTCCGGTACCCAAGTGATGCCTAGATCCTCTCCCCAACTAAAAGTCTTTGGATTCTTAGAAGCCCATATCGCATATGTCTTATCCCAATTCACCTTGGAGCCAGATCCAAGGCAAAAAATAGACAAAACTTTATATGCCTTTTCCAAATTTTCTATAGTGCCTAAAAGATATAACGAAGTATCATCGGCATATGAGGCATCCCTAACTTGTGACCCATCTGGTAATGTAAACCCTTTGATATCGTAAATGGGATCTTGGAGCATGTACCCCAAGGAGTCAAGAACCACCACGAAAAGAAAAGGGGCTAAAGGACATCCCTGTCTCACCGAGCATGATAAGTCGAATTGAGGTCCCACCTCTCCATTCACAATTACCGACGAAGAGACATTTTTATATAAAGACATAACTCCTCGAATAAAATCTTCATGGAATCCTTGCTTCTTCAACACCGCTCTCATAAAATTCCAAGAAATACGGTCATAAGCCTTCTCGAAGTCCAATAATAGAAGAGTCAAATCTTGTCCTGATTCTTCCGCATAATGCATAGATTCCTGGGCCAGAAAAATGTTATCAATAATACACCGGCCTGGAACAAAACCTGTTTGGTTAGGGCGGATGATTTCCGGGAGAATGTGTTGTAACCTGCAAGCCAAAACTTTTGCCACAAGCTTGTAAAAGGAGGACAACAATGTGATAGGTCTATAATTTTTAATAAGAGAAGAGTCGCCTCCTTTAGGAATTAATGCGATAATGCCCAAATTGTGATCTCCTGTGAGCTCCCCTTTCTTGAGAACCTCCTTCACGTAGCCAATAAGTCTTCCTCCACCGTGTCTTCACATAATTTAAAGAAATCCGTGGGAATTCCGTCAGCTCCTGGAGTATTTCCGGATGACAGGTCTTGAATGGCCTCATGCAGCTCCTTCAGAGATACTTCCGCAGAGAAGATGCGGTTCTGTTCCTGTGATACCACCTGCGGGACACTCTAGAGAATCTGATCCCGGGCAGATATTACTGCCTCAGTCTCTGGCCCCTCCAAATATAGATCCTGATAAAACTGAGTTACTGCTGCAGCTTTCCCGGGCTGGTCAGTCAGAACCATACCATTAACCAATAAAGACGGGATGGAGGATCGGTGGTGAAAATCCTTATAAACTTCAAAAAAATCTTTTGAACACCGGTCACCGTTTTTCAACCACCTGGCAGACACTGCGTGATACTGCGCCTCGAGGCTCTCCAGTGTTAGGTTGTGTAATACTGTCCGAGCCCCATCTAGCCGCAGAGAAGCCAATAAATCCCCGGGGTGTAAAGCCAGGAATTTCTCCGCTTCCTCCACATCTTTTAACGCCTTGTTTTCAAGCTTATATTTGGCTTTTCTCCACTCCTTACTAATTTTGGAGGCCTCCGTCAGAGCCCGAACCTGCGCAGCCTGCACCTAGTCCAGCCAGGACTCGTCACCCGTTGGCCACTCCTCTTGATGCCATGCACGCTCAATCCTGTCTCGAGATTTCTGCGACTGCAGCACGTCCAACTGAATCGGCGGCTTTCTTGATTTATGATGAATGCAAGAATAAAATTCAAGCTGGATGGGAGAATGGTCTGAAATCTTCACATGGGGATGGGCCGTGAATACACCTCCTTGAACACACATTGAAGATGATAAGTAAATCCTATCAATTCTCGCCGCTCTCCTCTCCCTTCCCGCACGGTTATTCTCCCATGTGAATAATTTCTGCGAAGATTTTCTAATATAATCCGAATGATAAGTATCTTCCAAGCCATAATGATTTAAAAGCCGGGACCAAGCGGTTTTTTCCCTACGATTGGTATTAGTACACCCTCTCGTGCTCCCCAATCTATCCATTTCCCCCTCCACCATATTAAAATCCCCGGCTAATATAAAACCTTGACCTAAAACGTTAGCATCAATAATTTTATGCCAAAAGGTGGCCCTATCATGTGAAGAGCCGGGAGCATAAATATTAATAATAGTGAGTACAAACCCATTTGGCGATTGAAGGGACACAAATTGTGCCCTTCCTTCCATAATAATACCTTCCGCAACAATTGAAGAAGCCATTTTCCTTGATATTAAAATCCCCGTTCCAGCTCGCCACCGTCCACTATCACTCTGTATCGCCAGGCTCCAAGCTCGGTGCCCATTCGGAAAAGGGAAGCTCCTACTCTTAGAGCTACACCGTAACTCATCCATCCAGTGCTCTTGAAATAACAAAACATGTGGAGGTTGAGCCATCCTATCAAAAATTCTTCGTATATGTACCTGTTTTGATGAACCCCGAGAGCCCACTCCAGCCCCTTGAATATTAAGAGAGGCTAATGAAAGAGAAAGATCCATCATATCTCATGTAAGGGGAAAGCGTCCCTGCGCTTCTCATCAATAAGTGCTAATGACACATCAAATCCTTCCCCCGAGTCTTGGAAAAGTCTAAGGTCTGACCGCAACCTCTTTTGTATCTGGTGTGGGGAAGCATGTATCCCCGGTTGCCAACCTGCCACACATTCTTGAAGCTGCGAGCTCCCTAGCCATTTTTCCAACAAGCTATTCGCCTTTGATCGCCCCTTCCACGCAGCGATTTTGGTAATGGAATTTTCTGTCCACCAAGACGAATTAACTCCTCTCAAACATTTCGCCTTTTGAGTAACCTTAACCGCTGCCAAAATGGTGAGTTCATGCGCGCTGCCAACACTGTCCCAACGGGCTGACCATGCAATTGATTCCCATCTATGAAGCTTAGGCGGCTTCCGAAGGCAATCCTTTAGGTAACCTTTAATGCAGTCGAAAATCTTGGATTTAAATCCTTCCTCCTCCACTTCATCTTCTGAGAATGCAATCTGTAGCGGGTCCATTAATCCAGGAATTTCCCCTGAGGCGTCCAACAGCACCGCCCGCTCCTCACCTTACTCCTTGTAAATGAGTGGCCAAATCGTCAGGAAATGGGAACCCTGTGAGGGGATACCCAACTCCGGCGTCATGAACAGATTACTAAAAGTTTCCACTGGCCATGCGCCCCACCATGAATCAGATAAATTCGTGGACACTCGGTCCTGCTTCTGGTTCCAAAACTTGCCAGCTAATGGATTCGCCGACAAGAAATCCTGCCGTGATTCCCTAGAGCCTTCCTGATCCAAGCCTCGCCCCGGCTGTGTCAGGATCTGAGCTTGGGACTCCACCTGCCCGGAGTCACCCACCTCTGAGACATCGTCCGGTAAGTCCAGCTCCAGCATTCTCCTGCGAGGCTTTTTTTCCTTTGTTTTTGTCAAACCAAATTCCACCCTTAACGGAGGAAATTCCTCTACTAAAAATTCACCTGTGGAAACAAACGGATTCTCCTGGACTAACGGATCCTTTCTTGGCGAGTCCTTTCCGCTCGGCGCAGCCTGAGCGTCCACCTGCTTTTGCACATAACACTCCATATTTGGAAACGTGAGCACCTCTGCCTCCGCCAAGCTAGGCTGAGGTTCAGCCATGTCCAGCATCTCCTGATCTGGCCTGTCTTGGGGTGTCTCTACAGCCGAAGCTGAGATCTTTTTCGGAATCCATGCTTGCTACTGAACTTCGGAAGCTTCACGACCCTTTTCCTTTACGCGTCCTTTTTTCCGTTTAACCACCGTAAAGCCATCCTTAGTAAGAAAGGGTTCTTCTTTGGCCGGATCGAATGTCACCTTCTTTCCCGGCAACGCGTTCCTCACCCTGTCTACGGTACCCTTATTCTTTTTCAAAGAAGTTTTCGAACTGTTGAGCGGGCAATCCGATGCCTTGTGTCCAAACTTTCTGCACCGGTTACACTGGTTTGGTAAACCAGAATAACTTACCAGCTGATCCCGAAAGGTAGTCTCCTGCGAGCCTTCCTGTAAAGATGGAATGCTAATACACCCCGGAAGTTTCGCAATGTCATGCACCCGAACAAAGATCAGGGGACCAGAAGGCCGCTTGCAGGCAATTTCTTTTTGCTCAATAGATTGCACGTCTCCAATAAGGCCCGCGAATTTCCGTAGCCAGGTTTCGTCTTGAAACATAGGATCCAAATCTGGAAATTGCACACGAACCAAAAAACCCAGGTCTATCGCCGGCGGCGGAGCTTCCGATGAGAAGCCATCCGTCCAAGAGAAAAAATTTACCGCTTTTCCTGCTAGATCTGCGGACCCTAGCTGCACGCAGCGATCTGCGGCTCCAGAGTCCAGGAATTCCAGTTGAAAAAAGCCTTTTGAAAGTATCTGCAGTGAAGAATAAACGTCTGTTAAAAGCTCGGACAGGAAAAGCGATAACGCCTCATATCCTGGCGCCGGTCCAGAGACCCTACCTAAAACCAGCTTTTTGCACAGTGATTCTTTTGCCGCCTGTATCTCCAGAAGTTGATCTTTAGATAGGTCTAAAATAAGCTTCCAATCCCTGTCGATATTTGGTGGAGGTATCTCCGCTTGAGTCTCCATCCCCGCCGTCGGATCTTTGTCTGTCTGCGCCACCGCAACTACATGCGGTGCATGGACTGGCGTTAGGACTGAGTTGGGGTTCAACACCCCAGAAGATTTCCATCCATCGCCAGATAAATCCGGCAACTGTACCTCTGTCAACATCCTCCTCACATGACTCTCAAGGAGTCTAAAAACAAAGGAATAAAAATCTCATACAATGACCAGCGAAACCCCTCTTTTGTTGCTTTTAAAGAAGACTTTCTAGGGTTTAATCAGAAAACCAAATCTCTGACTGTAGCAACGAGACTTCCGTCCTAGTTTTTAGATGCTTTGTAAAGGTCTCCGTGCTGAAATCTAGTCTCGAAGAAACCAACCTCGCACACACAGGATACTTCACACCGCACATCACATCATTGCCCTAATCCCTCAATTGTCCAACAAAAAGATTCAAAACCCGCCGCAGCTTTAAGGAATCTGTCTGCTCTCCCGTGCTGTACTTGCTCGCTCAGACTAGACATATCTAACTGAACAAGGGGTCAGACCTGACAAACCCGCGCACCAAAGAAGCCAGATAGACTACTCGTCGGCAGCTTCACACCACAGGCGGAACTTCCGATGACCCTAGGTTACTCAATTCTCAACCAAATTTTGCGATTTCAAGAGCTATGGCTGCGTCCCAACGCCTACTAGATGGCTAAACCAGCACGCGCAAACAGATCTGCGAAAAAAACTGCCAAAAACCTCAAGAAACTCGAAAAAACAGTGAAAAAGGAGAAAAAACGGCCAAAAGAGCGCCGCCGCGACCTAGCTCCGAAAAATGCGGACCAAACTCGAGGGAGGAGAACGTGAGAATGATGGTATTCCTTCTATTGCAATCCCCAATTGCGATTGACTAGTGCATGCAGTCAACAAATTTTGTAAGTCCTACATTGTAACTAATTTTCTTGTTTGCCAACGATTTGCACGTTAATTGGCTACCTAGTAGAAGTAGATGAAGAAATAGACATGGCAGCCCTATATGACCACATGAGAAAGTAGAAGTTGCATTTGTGGCTTATCCATTTTCCCATGATGAAGCGTGGGATTTTTGGCATTTCTTTTGAGGGTGTCCTTTGTTGATAGACTTGTGCAATCAGGCCACACTCTTTCCTTTACAAATAGAGGTACATATATGTGGATGGAACTATTGCTGTTTGTACCACCCCAACACTCATACAACTTGCCTGTAGAAGTGATGCCAATAGTTACTTGGTAGCGGATTAGTGCATTACTTTGAACTTCCTCTTGGAACAAGTAGGGAACACAAGTGTGTCATGTTGAGCAATGCCACCACTCTATTGGCTTGTAGTGAGGATGCTCCTTCTTTATGAGTCAAAGTTCAAACAATTGTGCTTCAACTGTGGTTGCTTGTGCAAATTTGGCGTTCTTCAGATCTTGCACTGCGTTCGACTGTAGGCCCTTTTGAGGACCTTTGTTAAGCCGAAATGACTCAATTTTAACATCCAAGTGTCTAGTCTCGTTGAACTTGGGCAATGCTATCAAAGTCTTTGTGACACAAATAGGTGGACTGACCATTTGGAAAATAAAAAAGCATTAAGAAGGTAGGATGACCTACCCTCATATTGTTGGATTAGATTCTATGGTATAAATGGACGCAACCTCTGCCAATTCTTTTTCCAGTGACATGGCAAAAGGTTTGGCTTTACATGAATTATTTGCAAGTATAGAGATGCTGCTCCAGAAACACTGTTACTCTTAGACCAACGGTGTATGGAGGTTACAGCTAAACTTACCGTTGCAGAAGCCAAAATCAATGTGGCAGCTGATGTGGCAGCTTTGCGCAAGGCTTCTATGATGTATACATGGTCCATTACACGCAATACAATAAGTTGCACAATATTGTATGCTTGCAACTTCTGCCGTGACTTTCTTGTGGAATAGATATGTGAGTGGTAGTATCAAATATTTATCTTGAAATTTTGAAATCGCACTTGAAATCACACTAGAGTTATTTTAGAGCTATCCTTGATTTCAAGGATTTGAGAACACTATATTAGGTGCCTTTAAAAGTTTGCCATGAAATTCATTTCTCTTGGCAATGGTCAAGCATCTCCGTGAAAATTAAGGTTTCTGGCACCACTTGAATGCTCCTTAAAGACTAAATTTTCAAATGTGGGATGAAACTCCCTATCAAAACATGAGTTTTCGAGATACTTCAAGGATCATTGTGTTTCCATCTTGCAACTCTTTGCAACTTCAACCATTAATTTCATCAAGGTGGCAGGCTGAACTACTTGACGAAGTGGATAGCCCAGATCCTGCAAAGTGGGGTCTAACATCTCAAGAGGAGAGAAGTGAGAGTTCATTGATCAGATGGCTAGGCCAGGTGGAGGATGTTGAACCTCACAATGCAAATCTAAGGCTCTATGGAGGAGTTGCTTTCGAACGTGTCCTACACGAGTACAAGTGTGTCGTCTGCTCTATGGAGAGCCCACCTGTTTCAGAGGAGCAAGTTCGATCGAAATCTCTATCTTATGTTTTAACAATGTTCACTAAACATCAGAGTTTTCCTAAATAGCAGAGCAATTCAATGGGACCTTTCATCTGGAGTTGGTCCTGTATGATTTTCTATCGGTCCTTTTGCATTAATAAAATTTCAATAATTTCTTTCCACTTACCAAAAGGAGTTGGACCTTTAATGAACCAAATAGGATGTTTTTTGTTCAAACCTCCAAGCTTGCTCCAAAAACTTATCAATAATGGAAGGTGTTGTATGCAAAACAACAAACTCCTGACCTAAAGTCATGTTGAGTTGGAGGATTAGTCTATATTATTTTTCTACTATCTTTCTCCAGTGTTTGGGAACTTGAATGGGAAAAAATCCCCAACGTGCTGTACATTAATCGTTCATTAATCATAAGAATGCAAGATTGTTACTGTTTCCAAGCTAGTAAATGGGTGATAATTTGCCTTTGAATAACCTCGTGGTGGCAGGTTGCAAGTATCTTGCAAGCCCATTCTAGTAGGAGGGGAGGTCTTGTATTTGTGTTGGCTAAGTCAGCAGCACAGGCTTGGTTGAGCCATCTTCTTGACATTATATGTGAGTGTCTTGTTTTCATTCTTCGTAATCTTTACAAGCTTACAGCTGAATGGATCCTCAGCGAAGAATGATCTAGGGGCAAGCCTCTACTTAAATATTACACTTAAATAATAGTTGAAGATACATACCTTCAACACATATTTCCAAAGGGTGGTGTATTATATAACTGTTACCTTTAAACTAGCCTCAGTACATAGTGTAATGTGATTATCTTATAATACATCCGTTATTCTTATGTGATGATATGCTTCGTAGTACCATAATATGGTGCATATTAGACGAAATTAAGAGAACCGTATAATTATTACAACAATAGTCCTAAATTTAAGATATTATTGCAATGTTTCATTGGATCAACATGATAATTTTGAGTCCGGAAGTTTGTTTTAACCTTGCTGTGAGGCCTAGAGATAGTGTAATGTAGATAACATGTATTTTATGGCTTGATGTTGTTCAAAGATTAATATAAATATGATCAGCTTGTGTTGCAAGAATAGACAAATAAGGGGCATAATTGATCCTTGTAATGTGTTTATGAATTTAGAAGTTCATGTTTCATGTGTTGTTATTCAACAGATGCTATCCACAAAAGTGCACAGAATCTTTCGGTGTATGTCGATTTTCACCGCAATCTGGGGAAAGCGCATGACCGCTTCATTCGCAAGATTGCAGCGCGGGCAAAAGACCTGGTGATACACCAATTATCAGCGATCATCAGCTCATTCTTTGACGTCTATAGCAATGAGTACAACACCCACTTGACATCATTTCGGAGAGGCATATTTGGTGTGTATTTCAAATCACAAAGATTGTCATTTTAAGTTTCAGAATTGGAGTTGAGGTTTGGAAGCTATCACAGTCTCTTTGTCTTTTAAGCGATTACTTAGGCCCTCCCAATTTGTGATCACTAGTGACCCTTGAATAGTGTCTGTATTTTAAGCACATAGTCAAATCTCATCATACTACATGCCTTTTTGGTGTCTACTTTTGACTACTATCTATGCAATATTCCACTCAAATATTGGTCTCCAATTAAGAAGAGTGACCACATAAGCCCTGTGTACCTTTATAAGCTTCTAACAAGTGTTGTAGGATTATGCTATGAAGAAATTAACACATACTCACAACAGAGGCACACTGACTTGGTTTGATTACTTGGAGAAGATTAGAGCTTGGTCACCACCAAAAGTTTGATTCATTTTCGTATTGTAGGTTTTCAGATTGCCCCACCAAGAGACACTAAGTGTTATGCTTTAATTCAGTGGAACTTTTTGTTGGGAGTGGTCTCACAAGATTTTTATTGGTTTTTTTCATACAATATAAATAATTTCTTTCTGATTGTGGTGCATGCTTGGAGGTAGTGTTTGAATCTAAACGAAGAGCAACCTATTTCTTGAGGTTCATAGAGGGCCAAACTCATTTTTGAATCTATTGGCATGCCAAAATGAGTTTAATCCTCAATGGACCGTCAAAGAATGTTCTTTCAAACCTCCACTATCTATCTCCAAGCATGCACCTAAATCAAACATGGAAGGTGTTGTGTACAACCCACTTCCGACCAGAAGTAATTTTGAGTATAACTCTACTTCTATGCTCAGAAAGTGATTAGAATATACAACAATCATTGTGACTTCCATATCAGCCCAATCCTCACAAAATATTATGTCGTTGCTACAGCAGGGCAATCCCGCTTTCAGATTGAGGACACTAAAGAACTATTACATTCAAAACGAGAGGAGGACAAGGATGAAGGATTTCAACATCACCAAGAGAAAAAACAAGCTTGTAGGTTCCAGAGTCCAAGCAGAGGTGTGGACAACAAGAGCACGATTCGCAATAGCCAAATCACAGTTCCGGGAACTCCTACCCTTGAACAAGTGAGCGCTAAAGTGAAGAGGAAAGAGTTTGCTTTAGCAAGTGGGCACTTGAGTGTTCTCGGAGATAGTGCTCAACTTGCGGTTGAATTAGGGTTAGAGAGGAAACGAAAAAGGAAAACCCGCCGAAACTCGATCGGAAAGGAGTTGAAACTGGCTGCTACAACAACACATGTGGTAACAAGAACCTGTGTCCACAAGGAGGTGTGTGCCATGTCTGCAGAAGTGTTCAGGAAGATTCGACATATGCTCGTGCAGCAAACGATGAATACATTGAAGGAAGCCTTCCTAGACCCATTGTAAGTCATTATGACATAATTGGCCATTATTATGCTCTTCTTCTGACAATGCATGTCTTCCAAGTTGTAACAACGAATTGCCACTTTATTGGAAACTGAATTTGTGGTTGGATCTAAATTATACATGTTTTTTTGTGTTGGTCGATCTTACTCTCATTTTGTGTTCTACATCTGAGCATTCTTAGATGTGTAGTATGCCTTCAAGAAGCATTGTAGTAAGCTCTTGGCACTTCGCTCATGAGGACGCTTATGATGTTGGCAGACACCCTCACCCCTACCAAATCCAATGGCACAATTTCTGCATAAGTTCTGACGAAATCCGCGATTGACATGATACATGTGCTTGCTTCGCGCAGTTCACGATGACTCGGTTTTAATAAAGGGTTTTGGGGTTTAGAGTTTAGTGAAACTCCTAACCTTGTAGATTGGTGGAATTTTCTTGCAGCAGCTGTGACAAACTGTCAATTGAAGTTGCTGCGGAATTGTTTGCCGTGAGTGACGAAGAGTTTTTGAGGATGTTTGTTGCACTAGGAGCAATTGAGAATCTTGAGAGTGAACGCCAGTCACTTTTGAAACGCAGCACAACACTCCAGACTTGCTTGAATGAATTTTGCAGTCTTGCGTGGTCACTTCAATCACAGGAGTGATTATGGCTGCAATCATGTATGGGTTGTACAGCAGCTAGTTATTCTACTAACCAGTGCAAATTGCACATCTAAAGGATTTTGTTTATTTATTTATTCCTATATTTATCTTATTTTCCTTGGGTTGTAGGAGCTTGTCAATGACGCACAATATTGCAGCACTGAAGCTGCGCTTTAATTAGTGGTAGACATAATAAGTGTTGCTTCTAAAGGCAATTGATTCAGTATGCAACCAAGCTGTTTTGGCAGCAATTGAAATCACCCACTACAGTGATGTACAAAATTTGGTTGGTCACTTTGTACTTGGCAGAACAATTGCCATGATTTTGTTTTTATTAACTTTCATGAAGCTTTTTTTGCAGTTTGGCATCCTCTTAGAAGATGAAGTGAAGGTGATTTGAATTTGGGATGTCCAGCACTTACTGTGCAAGTTTTGGCCTAGGTTAGTTGTGTTACGTCATTTTTTTCTTGGGCCTACAAGTGATTTTGATTCCTCAAATTTGCAATGGAGATGCAAGTCAAGAAAACTGAACTAAAGAGTAGTCTAGATTCCTACCTGTAAGTTTAGCTGTCTGCTTGGCCAACCAATATTTAGGTAACTTGATAAAACTTCTGTACTGAAACTTTTGATAAAACATCAGTCATTGCACATTGGATATGCTTCTGCCTAGGTTTCTATGCTCAAATAGTTTAATCTAGTTGGGACTCTACAAAAGTGTTATGAGTGCCACATTAACCCGAAATTAGAATTGTTTTGGGAATTTGCATTTGTTGGCAATTTTGAGGGAATTTAGAGGTTGCAGTTTAGAAAATTTAGATAGTAATGTAGAAAAAATAAAGTAAATCCAAACGAAAACAAAGGAATGCATGGCATGAAAAAATTAAAATGCCTTCTAGTCATGGCTCAAGTGCAAATGAGAAGTTATCCCCACTGAAGAAGGTTGCCTAAGTTGCTTGGTGTTGCTGATGACTCTATAGAGAGAGCTTCACACTTGGTGTTGAGTGTCACGTACACTGTGCAAAGGGCCTAAACTAGTGGCCTAGAGGCCTCAAAGTGTCTCGCCTGCTAGTTGCCCAAATGATTCCATTTGTCAACATAAGTAACTTTCTGTAAGTGAACCACATTGGGATGCTTTACATGATAGTCTTGCATCTTAGTATGCAAGGGGAAGATATTTTTGAGTGCAGTAATAGCAAGTGTCATGTGTTTACATTTTATTATGGAAGAGGAAGATATTCTGAGCATGCTAATGGCAATTGTCATTTGTGTACACTTAGTCAACTTGTAGGTCATTGTTGTAACATAGGCATGCACCTCATTACATTATTGAACATACTCATTCCAAGAAATTAGTAAACGCACTTGAATGTCAAGTGTCATGAGGTGACATTTATGGTTAAGTTGTTAATCATTTGTGATATGCCTCAAAATAGGGTAAGTGACACTACTATGCATGTGACACTAAATTCCATAAGCAATGTAGTGTACTGTGGTTATGAGGGCCCAATTTGGTTACTCATCTTATTAAGGAAACTATATTTGAGTAGTGTGCACTATAAGAGACCCGCATTTTTTGTAACATCGAAAAAAACGTGTCTTTATGTTTAATATGACGTCAATGTTGTTAGTTGTGATGTCTAAAAAAATCTGTTATAATTGACAAGCAAAAAACATCTTGCATTTCTGGAAAAATGTGGCTAAATTTTTGGGAACATTGGGAGTAACGCAATGTTTTTTGCTTTTCACAAACTACCATGTGGAGTCCACGTCATAGTCTTTTTGGTGGGCAGTGCCACGGAGGACCACTTTTCATGGGGCAAATTCATGATGAGGCAAGTGATGTGGACTCCTAACAAATATGATGTGGACCCCTCCAATTTGCTGATGTGCCCTCCTCCAAACTGTTGACATGGACCCTCCAATATCTTGACATGGCCCTTTCAGTGTGCGACGGTGTGCTTTTAGTTCATGTTCTTTGTGACGTCTTTCCCAACACAGTGAGTGTTACTTTCAACATCATGATGGACTCAGACGTGTTTTGAAAAACACAGTAAACATGGATTGCTAGTACATTGATGGGTAGTGAACGTGCACGTTGATGTCGTACTAAACATTCAATACTTTGTTGTATTTAGCAAGCTACGTTTTTGGCGTTCCATTGGGTGTTGTGTTCCACACGGACTTCAACTATTCGTCACAACTATAGGGTTTTCCTTGACATTGTACAGTACATGCACATGTTCCATGCAAATGTGATGTGCTAAGAACAACAATGTTCTTGTAGAAGGTTTATGAACACGACTAGCACACTTCACCGTTTACAACGACATGCACAACAATATAGGCCATTGCACAGTGACACAAGGAAGTATAAGAGAAAATATTTCATTGCCAAGTTGAAGATCTAATTCTATAATTGTCTAGGGACTCCAACAATCATGCCATGTCCTGAAGGGCTTAGGGAGTCAAAAGTTCAGTGCGCTCTTATACAAGAAAGTATTATGCTCATTCTTCTATTGTGGTGTTGAACAAAAATAGAGGTTGACACTGTCTTCCTCCCCTTCAATAAAAACTGAATGCGTTGTCTTCGACGTTGTGATGAACATGCTTTCCCGTCACACATGACATCCGAAAAACCTTGCAAAATGACCTGTTACTTCTTCCGACTTGCATCCATTTTTTTCGCAGTGTTCGCTTGCATCATGGCGAGCTAAGTCAGAAATCAATCTTAATTGTGTGCATATGGAAGTTCTCCAAACTTCCAAACGGGTACAACACTTTCCGCGGACCAAAACTATGGCCCAACTCTTCGAAGTCGTATGCTAACGTGTATTTAAAAGAGGGCCAATATGGGGTCAATCCCACTCACCTTTGCAGTTGGATGGGATGGTTTGGGTAGACCCACTGGCTTTGGTGGAGCACCTTTGTTGACCGCTGCCCTCGTCATGGCCTTTGTTCCCTTTGTGGTTTGTGTACTCTTCCCGGCACGTCGGGGCCGGCTTGATGACTCACCTTTGGATTCTGTGTGCTCCTACAGTATTGTCAAACGTTTACAAACCATGTTTTCATTCTCCTATGGTGGGGGACTTATTTGAGCAATAATTCAATAAGTCACTATGACATTTTCTTTGAGGGCCACTATGGTTTAAGGTGTTTGAAGAAAATGAAGTCATTTACTGTTACCGTAATTGTGCAAGAAAATGCTGTGGATTTGGAACAAATTTGGAACTCTTTCTTGCAAACTCATTTTTGAACATTCACTTCCTTAGAATTTCAGTGCATCGTTGTTGACATCATTTCAGTGTCACACTTGATGTCGATTTAGATGTCCACTTCCAAACACAGTTCTCATACAAATTAGGAGCCCATGCTTCAAGCGATGCTAGAACGGCACACAAGCTTCCTGTCAGAGGAAGATTCATAAAAGGCATTTTAGAAGTACACATTTCGGAGCAATATGAGGTCCTTGTGCTCCTTCTTGCATTCATAAGTGCGACTTTATACTTACCTGGGGCTCCGATGAGGGCTCCTCCGTGCCTCCTGTCTCCTCACTTGTTGGTTGACCAACAACCTTGTCCACCAATGCGTACACATCCTCCTCTTTCGCCGTACTAGTGTTCATGCCATCACCACCGACTTCCTCGTTTTCGGCTTCATCTACAGCAATAATGTCAGGCAAAACACCATTGTCGACAACCTCTTTGTCGGAGATAATGTCTGCAGTGACATGTTCGCTAATGTCACCATCAACACTGCGATTGCCAAACCCAACGACATGTGAAGGCCCTCCCGGGTTCACCATAGGAAGCACAGATTCCGCCTGCACAAGCTTCGAGGCCTCTTCTACGGGTGCAGTGGAAGACGGTGGGTCCACTATTTCGGTGGACAGCGATGGCTCCGGGCCCCCGTGCATTACTGTAGTAATTGTATGACCTTGACCTTCAAGAAGCTTCCGCAACATCTCTTCCATGCTCTTCTAGGACGTTGTCACAGTCTCCCCATGGCGGTTTAGGCTCACCTCCAAGTCATGCACTTGGGTGCGCATCTCCTCCATCTCTCTACCAAGAGAACCTCAAGCCTTTTTTTTGTCTTCCTCCACGCGTTGCAGCTCCTTTGCCACCTCCGCGTCCACCTCTACATCAAATGGAGTACGATTCTGCTGCAAAGTCTACACGGAAAAACATGGCATGAGGGCAATATGTGAATACTCTACTTGATTATCTTTGTCGTTCCTGACATTAATTGCAGCATCGCAAGCAACACATCATGAAATGGACATGCATGTAGACAAATTCGGGGTTGTGAAATCATTTGAAACTCACCAGTCGTGAAACCACCTGCCTTTCGATGGCCTTGACTTGTGCTGTCATGGACCCCTTACCCTTTGATATCGAACGCATGTGGGCAGACTTCTGCTGGGCTGCCTCAGTCGCATGAGCGTCCTTCAAGTTGTTCCACACCTCTGGGTCCATTCCAGCTGGCTTTCCTTTACCAGCATCAATCAACTGATTAAGCTTCCACCGAACATGGATGAGGGCCTTGGTAATATAAGGCTGCATCCACTTCTCCGACACTCGGTCAGACTAGCCACACATTTGCCAATCTGAGAGAAAAAAAAAGGTTCAGTTCTCGGTGCAAAATGTTTGGGTTTCCATTGCCACCACCTAGAATTACAGATCCCTCCCTCCATAGACAAAGATGCAAAACACGTACTCTTCGTTCGAAAGCCTCAATGTGCCACTCCTGTGCTAACTATTTGGCCATCTATGACGTCCAATGTGACGTCCTCGAGAACATCATTTGCAATGTTACTCTAGACAACGATTCCTCTCATTCCGTGAACTCCAACGATGTTCACAGGTTTAAGCATCTTCTAGACAAATTGCATTGTAGCAACGAAAAAATTTCTATGACTTGACTTTGACAATGTGAAGGTGGAATGTACCTGTATACACTCTGCTGAAGAAACGCCTTCTTTCATGCACTAGTTGACCCTCCCATCCCTTCCGGGGATCCAAATCCTGCGCATATTTCTTAATGTTGTTCGAGAAGGGGATCTTCATTGAACCAAAAGGCTCCCCTTGTTTATCCAGTTGCACGGGCTTCTTCATGTCAAAACTTGACCCTTCTTGCCTCTGCTGTTGAGGAATGCACACCTCGATGATGTCCTTAGTATCGGCGTCCGAGCCAAGGTCAATAGACCCAACCTCATAGCCCCGACTACACAGCACAGAATGTAACGCGATATGCACATGAGTAGACGCCCTCACCCACATGAACCCTTACAGCACCCTGATTTCCCTTAGTTTCAATATGACTTCCCAGACTATGTACATTCGACGATTTTTTCGTACAAACCTGCCAACATGGTCCTTGCATTTGAGGACGTCGCATTTGGTGTTGCAATTAACGTTGCCTCTAACGTTGTAACTGACGCTACATTAGAAATTGCAATTGACGTTACAATGTCTATTTTGACGTGCATTTCAACAACACAGGCGAGACACGTCTTGATATGGACGTCACATGAAACAGAGTTGTGTCTCACATGACGTCAATACCAACGAGAGGATGTGCAAAATACTCGACGAGCTTACCTCCAAGATTGCACCCTCAGGGCGTCCTAGCTTTCCTCGCCCTCTAGCCCAACGTCATCGTCGTCATCATCTGATACCTCGACAAGCTTCCTCCTCTTTGGCATTGGGCTGCTATCTCGCGCAGGGGTCCTCCCTCGTGATGCTGCCACCAACCCGCAATCGTGACGCGCCTTCTACTTGCGCTCTCCCTCCGCACACATGCACATCGGTAGTGGCGGAGGCGGTGCTTCCTCATCGGAGGATTCTGTGTCACGACACCTAACCTGTTTCTGTTTTCCAGACTTGGGTTGGGGTCGCCGCATCTTTTTGTCGGGGGCACCTCTCCACTACACGAAAAACTCGTCCTTCTACAAGCGCATTGTTCACATTTCCAAGCATTAGCACACGCAGGTAGACAAACCACGGCATTTCATATGCAACCGCACCTTTTCGGCAGCAAGACGAACGCCACTGAAGACACACATTGAAGACACACACTGAAGAACCTGTTGCTCGGAATTGGACTTCCCTAAACCCTGGGACTTCTACAAAACCCTACCCTTGTACTCCAACTACTGTGCACATAAGAAAACTTCCAATGGCTTCCTCATCAGATTGCGACCCTAGAAAGGCCGAAAAAGTTGAAAAGGATAGAAGGGTTCGGAGAACACTTACCTGCGTTGTTCAACGAACCCAAATGTGTGCGCTCACACACTCGCATGCCTTGGGCGAGTCGGCATGACGGAGGCCAATTCGACGTTCTACACAACAGGCCCAACAGCCTCGTTCAAAAGAACGTGGACAAAAAAAAGACGGGCCATCATATTGAAACCCTTTGCGTAGCCTACTCTATAGTAGCCACATAGGCGAGACCCTATGGCCGTGGGTGGTTGCGTGGCTCACAACGTTGTCCCGACAGCAGTTGTCGCAATTGACCAAACCCTAGCGGCCATGCAAAAATGAGCAGGGCTCGTAAAGCAAATTGTCGAACTAAGAAAATGGAGAAAATACCTATAGGGCTTGCGGGGTCTCTCCTTCGTTGTGTGCTGGTGCAGGCACACTTTGGCGTGGAAGATCTTCGCACACCTTAAGGCGAGAGCTTCGTCGAAGGATTCCTCCCCTGGCTCCACCTTCACCGTCCTTCATTACCTCAGATGTTCCTCTTCCGTTGTATGCACTTTGAGAGACAAAATTGGTGAGAAGAGAAGTCGCCTCGCAGTCTGAAATAGCCACCACTTGCGCTTCAACGGACGGCTGTGCAAAATGGACTGCCCTAGCACGCGTTGGCAATTCAGAAAACATCGCTACAGTGGTGAGCACTTCAAACCTACTCTTGCACTAGTCTCTTTGCACTAATGGTAATAGCTACAATGACCTAACTCCGAGGGTTCTGGCCCCGTCAACAGCATTGCCGAACACTTGTCGAACATGTGGGAGGTACTTCATAGAGTTCCTTTCACTATGTTGGCACAGAGTCCTATTTAGACAGGTGTTGCAGTTGACATCCATTCTGACGTTTGCACATTGTGGAGGATGTCTTCTCCTTAGAGCGCACGTTGCTCTTAACATGGTGCTTCAAGCCCTTGGGGTAGACATGGTAGTCTTCTAAGCAAATTGTGTGACAGTGTATGTCACACTAGACAGCACTGGAGACATCAACTTCGACATCACCAGAGATGTCAATAACAACATCACCAGTGATGCCAAGAAAGACGTCATCGACAATGACAATATTATAGACGGCTCTTTGTAGTTTCTTTGCGGATTTTGTGTATAATTAGTTTGTGTGATCTTTAAGTTTTTGAAAAGTGGCATCTTGGATCCGAGATGCCACTTTTCAAAAACTTAATGATCCCCCCTCCAAGAAAATTTCATGGCTGGTTCCAAAAAAATTCAAAAAATTCCCAAAAAATTCCCAATATTTTCATCACACATGAGCTTAGTAGTCTTGAATTTTGTGATTTTTTTGAATTTTTACTGGGGTTTGTTGGATTATGTTTTGAAATATTTATGAAACTTTTTGGGAGGTAGATCATTTCTAAAAAAGAAATCGCCATCTCGGATCCAAGATGCCGTTTTTTGAAAAGGCAACGATGTACCTCCAAGACAAATTAATAAACAAACGATTCAAAAAAAATTCAAAAAAATTCACAAATTTGTCCTCACACATGAATGGTGAGCTGAATAGCTTTGGATTTTGTGGTTTTTTTGGTGATTTTCTTGGAATTGTTTGCAAAACATTTTGGATGAAGGGGGTGGTTAAGTCTTTGAAAAGTGGCATCTCGGATACGAGATGCCACTTTTCAAAAAAATAATGATCCCCTCATGCCAAAAAATTTACAAATAATTTCATCACATATGAGCTTAGGAGTCCTGAATTTTGTGATTTTTTGGAATTTTTTTGAAATTTTTTCGATTATGTTTTGATTTGTTTATGAGAGTTTCTGAGACGTAGATCATTTTTTTAAAAGAAATTGCCATCTCGGATCTGAGATGCCATTTTTTGAAAAGACAATAATGTACCCCTAAGACAAATTAACCAACAAACAATTCAAAACAAATTAAAAAAAAACTCACAAATTTGTCCTCGCACATGAATGATCGTAAATGATGTAGCACAACCCAAGGATTTGGAACTATCTTGGTTTTTGCATACCGGAGTACTTGTGGATGCATCCTTCATGGTCAATCTCAAGCAAGGCATGAAGGTTGCTATGAATTTCTAATACCTCTCCTAATACCCTACGTCACTCTTATTCTACAGGTTTGTAGAGGGCAACATGGATTGAAAGTCGTGCGGCGCCAACCTACTTTGAAGATGGCCTGGCGTAGCGATTTCCGTTCTCAGTGTCAGGGTGCAACCATTCGTATTTCAAATGATGGACGCACACTACGCCACATACCACTCGGTGACATAATTCTGCACACTGAGTTGAGAGTCACAATTGAGCAAAATATACGATCATTCAGATGCCCTTGCAGGGATTGCAAGGGAGGGTACTTGAAGACAATTCAAGTCATACATCGACACCATACTGAAGCTGGTCGGGATCCATTTTTGAAGAGGTCCTTACTGGGTGGAGACCCCCTTGAGGGCTATCCCCGTCATGGAATATGGGTCGAGGACGTCGCGTATGACAATGATGTTATTGACAATGCTTCAATTGACATTGGAGCCGACATTGAAAACATTGTTTCAGGGGATGCCAGTGCATTGGATGCTGATGTGGAGCGCAATCCTCCTCTGGATGAGCATCATGAAGTCCAACGGCAGGTGATGGAGGCGTTTGGAAGAGTAGATGCATTGCACGAAGAGGCGGTGGTTGTAGGGGAGTTTCCGGACCAAGAAGACGGCAACGGTAATAGTGTGGATGGATTGGAAGATTTATACAGACAAGCCACCACTCCATTGTACCCTAGCTCAAGAACAAGTGTTGTATCAGCCATTATCATCATCATGAATATGTGCATTGTGTTTCGGGTTAGCAACAAGTTCACTGATGAATTGTTTTGCTATTTGTCTAGTGATTTACTACCTAGGGGAAACAAACTCCCAAGTTCCCATTACGAAGCACGAAAGACCATTCGAAAATTGGGCCTAGGCTACAACAGTGTGCACGGTTGCACAAATGGATGTATTCTTTTTGAAGATGAGTACTCTACACTTGAGAGTTGTCCACAATGTGGTCAATCCCGATGGATGGGAGGCACGAACAACATTCCATCTAAGGTCATCCGACACTTTCCCCTCATTCCTTGCTTGAAGCAAATGTGGTGATCTCCAGACATAGCACAGATGATGATAGGGTACACCAAACATGTTAGCCACGATGGGGTCATGTGTTCCGTGGTAGATAGTCCTGCATGGAAGCACATCAATACCGATGCTGCATTCGACAACTTTGGATCCGAGGTTCGAAACATGTGGCTTGCTCTAGCTTCAGATGGTGTAAATCCATTCAAGTTGAACAATACAAATTGGTCCACTTGGCCGGTGTTGATCTTAATATACAACTTCGAGCCTTGGTTTGTAACCAATAAGTTTTTCATTTCATTATGCATCTTCATTTCGGGGAAGCATTCACCTACATCTAGAGGCATGGGTGTCTTCATTCACCCATTGGTGAAAGAACTGCAAGAGTTGTGACATGGTGTTTCAGCCCTTGATTTCTCCAAATTGGAAGGAAACCGCAACTTCACCCTACGTGTTTTACTAATATGGACAATTTTAGATTTTCCCGCATTCGGCATGATATCGGGCTTGTGTTGTAAAGGATACAAGGGCTGCCCTTGTTGTGGAGAAGACACTGATGCTAGGATGGCAAAGGTGGGCAACGTTCTTCTTAATAGAAGAACAAAGGGCTCCAAGATTGTATATGGTGGCATTTGTCGTTACCTACCTCAACATCACCCATATCAACGCAATATGAGATTCAATGGCTAAGTGGAGCACCGTGATAGGCCACGTGGTCGAGCATCCGAAGACACCATCAAATATGCAGCGTGGCGACAGTCGTACCTAGACCTAGGAGAGCAGGAAAATCGGCCTGATGACCCAATTCACATCACTGGCGTGAAGCACCTATGTGCATTGTAAGAATTGCCATATTGGAAGGTGAGGAATTGCTTTCCATAAATGCTTTACAGTTGTGCAATACATTAACCTTCCAGAAGCCATCATGCCGGAGACCTCTAAACAAGCGCAACTACCGGATGTCCACTCTGATGTTGTGGAAGACATCAGGTAAAACATTGTTGATGACAAGTCCTACTCTCTTAGCGGCTGACAGGAATAAGAAAGAGGGATTGTAGCAAAGGCACATTGAAATTGTAAGAAAGATGGTCTTCGGTATTGTGACTTGTAGTACCTGATGCGGACTACTTGGTTCTGTGGCAGCATTTGTTGGAGCCTCACATCTTGGATGCTATGCATTGCGAAATTTTTTTCTATGAGAACATCTTGAAGACGATGTTGGGCATGAAAGATAGTCCAGGAAGTAGAGTGGATGCAGAGGAAGTGGGCATTCGACAAGAAATATGGCTACAGCCTCCACGACGACAGAACGATGAGTACTACATGCTGCATGCCCCTTTTGTAATGACGGCAAACGAGCGGAAGCAGTTTGTGGCCACCATCTCTAAAATTTAGACCCCTACAAACTACGTGAGTAGCATTCACAAGCGCTTAGTGAATAGAAAGCTATAGTACATGAAGACGCACGATTATCATGTCTTATTGCAACAAGTAACTTAACAACTTCCTTTCATCATTTGCTTTATGGCTATGTGTTTGATGGGGCCGTGCTATACAATGAAGAGAGCACGTCTGGTTCAATGTCAAATATGACGTTATGTTTTGGATCATACGCACCATGTTCCCTCTGTTCCTGCGGATGTACAATGTAGCGCCTTTGTTGAGCCCTGTCAGCGCCTTTGTTGAATCAGACATCAAATTGTATTGTTGAAGGGCGTGCAGTGATTTTGTGGGTGTGATTTCGCATGTTTGACAGATCCTCCCCATTGCGGTTCGGAACATATTGGACGAGAGGGTTCGCTTGCCCATCATTAAAATGAGCAGGGTTTTCCAAAGACTGTGCACCAAGGAGGTACGATTGGCGGACAAGGATGACATGATGCGCGATGTAGTCATTGCAACGTGCGAGTTCGAAAAGGAATTTCCACCCACAATCAAGGATTACACGTCACATCGCGTCACATCGCGTCACATCTTGTGACAGCGATGTGACGGTAGACTTGAAAACGTCAGGTCCGTTTAGGGGGGGTAAAACAGTTTACCCTGTTGTCACACAGGGTAAACTGTCGTCAACAATGTCGACTGCTAGTGGGCAGTCGACGAGTTACAACGACTGCTACTAGGCATTTGACACACTGAATTGACTGCTCAAGGGCAGTCGTATAGGGGTGTCGATTGCTGACGGCAGTCGAATTTCCATGTCGACTGCTCAAGAGCAGTCGACTACCATAACTAGTCGATTGCTATTAGCAGTCGATTTGGGTTGTCGACAACTCTTGGGCAGTCGACATGGAAATTCGACTGCTATTAGCAAGCGACGACAGGCGGGCGACTATTTGTGAGCAGTCGTCTGCCCTTCAAGTCGACTGCTAATAGCAATCGACAAAGTGCGGACAACTACTGGTGGGCAGTCGCATCCTATGGTCGACTGCTATCAACAGTCGACTTGAATGGGGTGCGACTACTCACGAGCAGTCGTGTAAAGACACCCATGGACATGTGGCGTCCATGGGTTGGTCCAGGGGGCGTCTAATCGAAAGGACGCCTCCTTGGGGTATATATGGACCCCACTTCCCTCATTCCCTCACTCCCACCTCCCTCCATTTGGGCCTAGGTTGTTAATCAGCCCTTGCCATTTGGAGATAGAGGTGAGTTGGAGGGCTACAGGTGGACATACGTACTGTAATACGTATACGGGACACACGGTATACTATATCTACCTACTATCTATATTGTACTGCAACCCACCTACATATGGTCTACATTGTACCCCATTGCAGTTATTTTGAACCATACCGGAAACTATTATATGTGAACACTTATTTTGGAAGTGGTTTACATCTAATTATGTAGTTTGAACTTTGAACGGCCTTAATTTGGTTTTAGTGGATTGGAAAAAAAATTGTGGGTGGTAGCGCTTATTTTGGAAGTGCTACCATATTAGGTTTAATTTATAGTAGGCATACAAAGCTAGGGGTTAGGGGCAACGATGGCAGACGAAGATAACTTGCCGCCGGAACCTCCACGTGGCGGGGATTTGGATCCGAGGGGGACTCTGCAAGCGACACCGGGGTCGGCAGGCGCTAGAAGATGCGGCAATGCACCGAGGGGCAGGCCGCAACCAATCAATTTGGAGGTGGCGTGGGACCCGAACATTCTCACCAATCCCGGCTGGCAAAATGAGAGGGGCATGTGGTTGTATAGCACGGTCCGAAGGTACGTAGAATGGACCCATTTGACGAGGATGTTTGTTTCTAGCACGAATGCTGAACGGATGTCTAGACAATACTATGGCATATGGAGGGAGGTGAGCCATCAAATATTTGGAGAACGGTGCAAGGAGGTGTGGGATTTCTTGTGGGGTGCACCGAAGGAATTTGATCGCGGGCATATGCTAATGTGGTTATGCCAAATGGTCTACATGGAGGTAATTTTGGGAGTGGATATCGACTAGTCCACCATACCCTGCACGAGCCCGGACTTGAGGTAGGCACGTCGGGTCACGGTCATACCAAGTGCCGTGCTAGGCCGGAACGCTGGCCGTCCGATTCCATTGGCATGGCAAACTCCAATGAATCTTCCGACGGTCCGATCTTATTTTGATTTCCTTGCGAGACCAAATCAGCAAATTGTGGGGACTCCACCGGCCGCTGAGTCATACATGGACGAGTACAACATTGCCATAGGGTTGCCGGTTGAACCACCTAGCCGGCAACAAAGGGTCAACGTGACACCGCCACATGGTACCCGGTTGGTTTGTCCTCCATCTTCGCCCGTTGACGTGGAGATGGCATCGGCGGTGCCAATCCCACCACTGGTAGTTGCCGACAACGACGTTGTAGAGGCGTTGAGGGCGGAGTTGGCAAAATGCAAATCTGACCACAAACGGGAATTAGAGATGGTCCGACGTGCACACGCCGAGGAGGTCGAAGGGTTGAAGGCCAAGATTAGACTTTTGACCAACCTTGAATTTGCGAGGGTTGGTGCACCACAAATGCCATAAGCAACGTCTGCTAGTGATGGACAAGGGCGGGAGCCGTCGCCCACAACAAACTTGGAGGCAATGAGGGTTGATTACGACCGGGTCATTAGGAGGAACCGGTTGTTGGAGGACGACTACATGGGCATGGTCACATCCACTATCATGTTCGCCACGCGTGAGAGGGCATTGATGGACGAGTTGACCCACTATAGGGACCACGGCGAACAATGGCCTGAACGACGGCTTCTTTTCACCTCGTGGCCACCATTGGATTTCATGTATCTTGAGAACCTCTCGGTCGATGACGACCATTACCCCAGTATTGCGTGGACCAAGAGACCCGAGGATGAATTGCAATGGGATAGCGCAGTATCATCCCGCATCGTAATACCCCTAGCCAAACCAGCCTTGTTGTGGCCATGCGTCCCCGATTGGATCAAGGATGGGAGCATGTGCCCCATTTGTTCCTATCCTTGGGGACCCGAAGGCGCATGGATCATTGGGTCGTGCGGTCACATGGTCCACCCGAATTGTTTGTTGCCACACATGTTGCAAACATGCCGTTGTCCTACGTGCCAAGCCCCTCTGCATCGAAGGTTGTACGAGCAATTCGGAGTGCAATGGGGAATGCCTCCCGATTTTGAATACACAATAATCCATAGTGTGCCACCCGCAGAATACGGCAATCCTCCTGCTTATAGCTAGCGTGCACGGAGGTATGTAAAGAACCTACGAGGCTACCCGATAAACTTCATGCCTAAAATGTATACAAGGGGTGCTCATGAGTTTTACCCCAGCTCCTCTCCTCAGGCCGTAGGTTTGAGGGCATTTTTGTACCGTGTTGTGGGTGGGCACGCCGGAGAGACGGGTGAATACGTCCCAGGTCCTCACCCCCACGGATACGTGTATGACTCCAACGGCAATGTGACAATGGGGGTATTACCACGGGAACCAGTCCCGGGCGAGGAAACAACTTGGGATGTGGAACACGTGTTGGACACAACAAGTTTTGAGGCCGATTTGGAGAGGCAGGAGGCCGTTACATAAGAGGGTAGCTTCAATGAGGTGGACGTCCAAATCCGGATGAATGAGTGGAAATACGTCAACGGCCTTTTGGACATCAGTGACGGGGCCTCTACCCCCACCATGCAAGACGTCCTTCGCCATTCGAATGCCGCGAGGGGGTTGCACATTGGAGAGAGCACACGAGCTCGTGCACAAGCTAACCGGGAGACTGCGGCACAAGAACTATGGGCCATCACCGAGAGTAGGCGTGAGGCGAGGCGCCGGACACTACGGCCACCAAATCTGAACGGTGCAAGCTCAAGCCGCAGACCCCCCATTCCATTGGATAGTGATTAGGAGCCGGATTAGGAATGTTGGCTAGTGTTTGTGAGATAGGCGTTGGACTAGGAGGCATTATTTCATACTCAATTGTACACAATGCAGGAAAAACCATGATTTTGGAAATGTTTATAAGTGAATTATTGTTCACTATCAATTTTGGGAGTAATAAACAAGTGTCACACAATGATCATTTCTTATGTTTGCCCACACAATCAGTTGCCACAAACATTTAATTAAACCATGGACTTTGCATCTACATGCATTTGCACTTGAATCAAACACGTATCGATGCAAATAACTGTGACAATGATTCCATGTGGCATGATTATAAGTTCACACCAAGCGGAAAACATCACCGCAATATTGCTGGAAATTCATATATTGCGCATTTCCAACTTAACAACATACGTAAGTATATGTGCAAGTACAAACTTGATACTACGCTCTCACCATATTTGTGGGCAAATCTTACATTGACAACATAAGTGTGTACTCTCTATACACCCGGTATTCCTTTTGGTGCGCGGTGCACCAGTTGAACCCCCAATGAATTGCGTCATGCACCGAGTGTTTTATGGTTTGGTAGAACCTCCACAAGGTCCCATAGTTTTTTCGAAAATACAATTGATTTTTCCCCTTCGTGAGAACGTCACTAAGGTCCTGAAACAAGTGCCATGGAAAAAGTTTTTCCTTGTAACCGATGTGGCATGCGGGCCTTTCTTGGGCGTCCAAGTATCCGCGGTGGTGACGATCAACTTGTCTCCTAGGCGGTCGAACCCAATAGAATTCAGTGAACCCTTGAATCGGACGTAAAACACTACACAAATCGTCCTCATTTCGAGTGTTCTCTACAACCACCTCGGGTGTAAATTCGTCCGGTTCGTCCGGCAAGCCCCATGCGTGTCGGGGATTATAATACATACTTCTTGACGAACCACTTGCATCCCATATCTTGCCACTCCCAGCCATCGCAATCCTATGGATTGCCCACACCATAGTTGATCTTGGGCAATGTATGCAATGCATACAAGGTCCTCAAAATCACTACGAGGCAAGGTGGCCTCATGGTAGGTAGCACACTTGATTTTATAGGGATATCATAGTGTGGGCCCTCGGGTGGCATCTAATGAGTTGGCAAGTTGGGTTACGGGTGTGTCTAATTAGTTATCTAAATTAAGCTGCAAGGTAGTCAATTGTTGTGTGGCAGTCAACCATCCACAGTCGACTGCCTTGTAGCAGTTGATTTGCATAGTCGACTACTACACAATAGTCAACTGTGGATGGTTGACTGCTACACAACAGCCAACTATGCAAATCGACTGCTACACAGCAATTGACTATGCAAATCGACTGCTGGGTAGTAGTCGATTGATAAATGCCCAGCAGTCGACTGCTGAAATCGACTGCTTCCTAGCAGTCGACTAAGATGGTCGACTGCCTTCCAACAATCGACTGCTGGAAGGCAGTCAACCATCCACAGTCAACTGCCTTCCAGCAGTCGATTGATAAAATCGACTACTTCCTAGTAGTCGACTAAGATGGTTGACTGCCTTCCAATAGTCGACTGCTGGAAGGCAGTCAACCATCCACAGTCGACTGCCTTCCAGCAGTCGACCATCCACAATCGACTGTTTCCTAGCAGTCGACCATCCACAATCGACTGTTTCCTAGCAGTCGACTAAGATGGTCGACTGCTAGGAAGTAGTCGATTTTATCAATTGACTGTTGGAAGGCAGTCGACCATCCATAGTCGACTGCTGCCCAGTAGTCGAATATGCGAATCGACTGCTGCCCAGTAGTCGAAATTAGGCGTTAGGGTTTGGGAAGAGCGTTAGCTTAGTCAAATCATGCATTAAATGCATACAATCATGACAAAGGATGCATATATATAGCAATCCAACCTCCCTATTCCCTCATTCCCAAGTTCTCCATTGGCCATAGCTTGTTTTAGCAAGCTTTGCATACGGAGAAAAAGGGACAAGGAGCGGAGGAGCTGCTATTTCACGGTTGTAATAAAAGATGGCACCGTCGACACTTTTACCCGGATTAACTGCCGAAATTGTGGGGGAGCACATATTGCCAAAGGTCGTTGAGCCTCTTTTGGAGCCATATCACCGAGGAGACTATGGGCGGGGGGGTGAAGTGAGGGCGAAACTTTTTACTCTCATATGTATTTATAAATACATGGGAGTTAACAAAGCTTGGCGTGAACATTTTAGTATGGGAGAAGTGTACAACGTGTTGCGTATGTCACTTTGGGACGTAGACATACCAATGGGGCATCGATTTAGGGGCATGAGAGGGACTTTGGAGCTCGCCGAATTGTTGCAAGCGTTCCGATTGAACCTCTTCATGTTCAGCCATACGCAACGCATTGCCATCCCAATTCGATGGGAAGTTCAGCATGCTCGACTCAATGATATTTGGATCATGGAACTTGAATACTTGTGGGATAAGCTTGTGGAGAATGGAGAATATTGGCTTCAAGTCGACGGACATTCTGTCGAATATCGTCGATGCACCAACTTTTGGATTTGTCCTTCGGAGCGACTATTGCCATGATAATTTTTCTATGTAGATGTAGCGGTTCGTGTTCTATATAGTTCGCCGATTTAATCCTAGCAAACACCGTGTATATATGTGTTTAGGCCTAGTGGATATAATCACACTATGTAAAAGATATGATCCGTAATGTGAAATAAAAGTGAATCGCTATTTAAATAAATGATAACTTCCTTATTAGCTACACCCGTGTGCAATATGTATGTCTAACATGTATGGGTGTACGTGCAAATTGCAATATGTATGTGTATGTGCAATATATATGTGGGTTCTCGGTATACCGTATGTTCTATATATATGCGCTATATTTATGGATGTATGTGCAATATATATATATATTTGGGGGTATTTGCAATATATATATGTATGTGTGTGTGGACATTAATTCCATCCTCGCCCATGACATAGGGCCTATTGGCATTACAAATCAATTCCATATGTCCTACTCCTAACCTTAGTGCACATTGGACATTCATTTCATCCTCCCACATCATACATGTAGGCTCAATTTCTAGTCAACATCCAACATACAAATTTGAAATTCACATTATTTTTTCAACAAACATACCCAAAAATAGATATTACAAAAACTGATCACCAATACAACTAAACCCATTGAACACCATAGGACATTTGACATTACTATAAATATTCATTCATGAAGGGGCATTATCGTTGTATTGAGGAATAGAATTCCTTGTCCTCTGTGGCCCTCCCACAGCTACCTTTGGGGGCGGTGCTTAGTAATCACTATCATCGGGAGCTTCGCCTACGCCGGATTCATCGTCCATGCTGGCATTGTCCTCTGTTCGGGCGTCGGACTCGTGGCCATCAATTGCTGGGCCGGGAATTCGACTAAGCCGTGTGCCAGCCCTTGGCATTCTAATCGATACCATTGGTCTTGAACCCGTTGCATCCATAACGCTGTCAGTTTGTGGACGTGCAAGTGGGGTGGCCCCGGTAGTCCTCCATTCTCGCACATCCCTTTGTCATTTTCTTTTTTGACCTCTCATGGTCTGACCAAAGTTTGCCAATGCAATATTAGGGGGTGGCCTAGCCGGTGTGGGGCATGGGGCGCGCATGTCGATGGTGGCACCAACCAACCGAGAGCCCATGCGTAGTATTGTTGAGGCCCGATGCGCAATGTGTTGCACCAATGTGTCATCCGAGTCGGATTCCGGTGCTCGTGCAACGGCTGGGCATTGTCTAATACCTCGCAATGGACTAGTGTTAAGGACAACATTGGACGTGCCCTCTCCGTGGGGCTCGAGAAAGGGTGGTGTAGTTTGCATGGGTTGTGCATATGTTGTCGGCATAATAGGAGTGGGGACAACATCCGTCGGTGGATGAATGGGGGAAACATGTGGTGGGACTTCGTCCATGTCCATCCGGTTCGGAGCCGTTTCAAGAACTTCATCCACATGTGGTTCGGCCACTACATCTTCATCCACTACGGGTTGAATGTCTACCGGTACATCGGGTATTGTAGTTGTCGGCGTAGCGGGACGCACATGCGTAGTGGAGAGAAACTCCCGACCAGCTATGTTGGCCCACATGTGAAGATTACCATCGCCCTCGGCATCAAGTCCATTGTATGCAAACAGATCATTGTGGTTGTTAAGGCCCAAATTCCCTCCACCATGTCCCCCATCGTTCTCGTTGTCCGAAGGCCCCGAGGAATCCCCGCCGGGTCCCGCGGGGGGGTCACCATTTATATCCTTGTCGGCCGAATAGTCGAAGTCTTTCGACATCATGTTCACTAGATACCATGCGGCCGAGTCCCGATCAACCCTCTCCCGTGCCAACCGTGAATTGGTATAAATGTACACCAAATTTTCGGCCCTCGCCGAACTCAACCGGTTCCTAGTCTTGTTGTGCACAAACGAATAACTACTCCAATTCCTTTCGCAAGATGAAGAGGAGCACACTTGGGCCAATATTCACTTTGTCAAAGGGGCCAAGTGGGTGCCACCTTTGCCCACGAGGTCCCACCACTCAAGGGGGGGGATGTTGGCTTCCATGGCTAGGGGCATGTTGGCGAATGCGCCTCTACGCTCTTTGAATGTTTGAAATTCGGCCACAACCCGCCCGTAATGATCGTCCTTGCTCGTGGTCAACCTCCTCATGGCGTCCAAGAATCTGGATTTAACGGCCGCGTCTTCGTGGATGACGTTGTTATCCAATAAATAAGGATTCAAGATTGCACCGGCATGGTGTAGGTCTGTGGTCATCATACGCCACCGGCTATAGAAATCTTCTTCGGCCAAGGTAGCGAGGTTGTGTGCTAGGTTGAAAGGAGGATTCCTTAGTCTAAGCACATGTTTCTCCAAGTTCTTCATGGTCAACCAAGCCTTGCCCATTGCTGGCTCAACGCCACCAAACACTCTCAATGCTTTCAACACCTCCTCTGACATATGGCGGTAATTATCGCAACTTGTCCAAAAATTGTTGTCATTAACCGTTGTCTTGATTTGACGTGCCTCCATTGCACTTCTCCTTTGATCATCGCCTCCTCTATTTAATTTGTTCACGTAGGTGGTGCAATTGGGATGAATAACCGTTTGTTCCAAAGCATGTCTCACCTTTAGAAGCCGGTCAATCATGAGGAAGTTGGTGGCGAATCATATGGACCCGGGCATCTTCAAGTCCAAATTGGGCGAGTAGGTGAGGAAGACCGCCGTCGGACATTGGTGGGCCTGGATGTGTTTGACAATGTCCTTTGCCTTGTCTACGACGTCCTTCGCCCATCGTTGTTTATCCCAATCCTTCAACAACAAGTTCAAACAATGCGCCGCACACCCTTGCCAATATATGTGTGGCCATTCCTGGCTAATATTGCTCACCGTGGTTTTCATGGCCGCCGCATTATCGAAGCAAACTTGAACAACCTTTGCGGGGTCCACTCCAACGATGTAGCGTTTGACCTCGGTGGCCACGTAGGCGGCATCCTTTGTGCTACCGGTGGTGTCGATGGAACCAAGGAACACGTCGCTCGCCGGACAAATTTGCATGACGTTCATCAAAGGGTGGTAGACAACATTCTCCCATCCGTCCGAACAAATAGTGCACCCATATTTGTGGATGGATGGATGATGTTGTCTTCAACTCCACGATTTTTTGTGTATTGAACCGTGCATCATCAAGTAAACTCTTGCGCATTGCATGGTATGTTGGGGGTTTGTACATAATTCTAGCCTCGGAGGTTGCCTTAACGGCCTGGATGAACGCGGGATGGTGGACAATACTAATGGGGATATTAGCCTCATAAAAGGCTTGCGACCATTTTGTATCCAAGTCTCGTTTTGTCGAATTTTGCAACCCTTCCTTTAGTCCCATTTGCCGTGGGAACGTTGGTGGGGTTCGGAAGTCGTCCCGGACACCAACTCCCTTGCCACTAACGGTGCGGGAGATGGTGGAGCGGTTTGGCTTCCATTTGCGTTTGACAATGCACTACATGACGCTTGTTGTTGGGACTCGACCACAGCTTCTCCCCCGTCCTCAACGCACTCGTCCACAAAATCATCCGGAATTGGCGGCCACGATCCGCTGCACCTCGAAAATAAAGACTTTATAATCAGCCCTTAACGTTGACACAATGCCACCCCCCGCATCTTGCCGTCATTTTTTTGGTATCCCAAATGGACAACCATGCGGTCCTTCCTATAAACTAATTCCAACGTGCAAAATTTGCACTCGACCTTCTTGGACGTTGGAGTCCACTCCTTGGGCACAAACCAAGGCTTCCATTCGTTTCGCGTGCCCATCCCAGTATAACCTACTACCTCTTTCTACTTGCAACGAATGCCAAAAGGCAATCAACGTCAACTAGAGTGAGGGGGAATGATGAATGCTAATGAGCGGTGAACCCTTTATAGTCCTGACGCTTGAACGTGCACTAAATATAAAAGATGCTATGATATTAAAAGTGTTTAGAGTAATTTGCTATAGGATCCATTGCAAAAGCAATTTGTTTATATTTGGAGGGGGGGAGGTCCAATGTCTACCATTCGCAGCGGACTTCGGGGGTCAACTGTTGCTTTGCAGTCGACGTGGTAGTCAACTGCGATGGTCGACTGCGATGTCGACTGCCACGTTGACTGCCATTCGCAGTCGGCATCGAGGGTCGACTGCTGTTTGGCAGTCGACTTTCTGGGTCAACTACAAACTAGCAGTCGACATGGCAGTCGACCGCCACGTCGACTACCATTCACAGTCGACATTGGGGGTC
Source organism: Straminergon stramineum (assembly GCA_963920665.1). NCBI lineage: Eukaryota > Viridiplantae > Streptophyta > Bryopsida > Hypnales > Calliergonaceae > Straminergon > Straminergon stramineum. The sequence continues at coordinate 11,515,258 of OY987267.1, read as the reverse complement.
GACTGTTGCCTGGTAGTCGACATGGCAGTTGACCCCTGCAGTCGACATGGCAGATGACCGCCACGTCAACTGCCATTCGCAGTCGACATCAGGGGTCGACTGCTGCTTGGCAGTTGACATGGCAATCAACATCCAGTCGACTACAAACTAGCAGTCGACATGGCAATCGACCCCCGCAGTCGATTGCTAGTTTGCAGTCGATGTGGCGGTCGATTGCCACGTCGACTGCCATTCGCAGACGACATTGAGGGTCAACTGTTGTTTGGTAGTCGACGTGGCAATCGACCGCCACATCGACTGCTAAATGTAGTCGGCCCACACGTCGACTGCCACATAGCAGTCGACGCCATGGTCGACTGCTAATTGTCGACTGCCTTATCCAAAGTCGATTGCTATCTGGCAATCGACTGGATTGCGATTAACAGTCGACTGGGATGGTTGACTGCCTGTATAGCAATCGACCAATCGTTGCATCCATCCTGGCCGTTGGATGATGCATGGTCCAATGGTCAGGATCCAGGGGCGCGGCGTCTGGTCGTACCATCGGTGTGAGGCCCACCCAACCTATATATATAAGTGGGGAGGCCTCATTGACATCATTTTTCAACCACCCCTCCTCAAGCGGGACATTGGGACTAAGCATGCCTAGCATCCTTTGCCTAATGTTTTGAGAGGGCCTAGGGGGCTGTTGGAAGATTGGTTTAGGGTGCAAACTCTTGCCAATTTTGGATTGGATTTTTTGCGGTGGAGCGGTGTGAATACGGCCATGTTTGTGAACACATTTGAGTTGTGTTTGTGAACACAATAATAGCGTGTTTTTAAACACGATGGAAGATCGAAGTTGGAGGATGCCGGAGGACGAGCCGAATGCACCCGGCAGGGTGCACAAACGGCCCCCTAAGCGGCAACGACATTCCGATGTGGGATCAGGAAGTGCTTTGGGAACGGGAGCCAATATTACCCCCCGTTCAGATAATACCGTTCCCGTCTGCCCAAATGCCGGTGCCCCTACGAACAGCCAAGGAGGGGCTTCCGCGGCCTCAGGGTCATCGAGTAGGAGCGAGAAACCAAGGGTAAAATTCTCGGATGCGATAACAGCAAAGGTCCACCAAGCCATAGTTGACTGGATTTGAGGAATAGGGAGGCCGGCATCAAATTCCATTTTTTGGAGCAGCCAAAACACAAAAGGGTTGAGATAATTAAAAGGGACATGGAGGTTGCTATTCGACAGGAAGTGGATGGCCCCGAGTTAAGCAGTGATAGGAAATTTGCGGGGTTCGATTCATGGGTGAAGAATAACGCCCAAAATGGTATTTTCAACCTCAAGCAATTGGTTGAGAACATGTTCCCGGAGGGCGAAACAGGCGAGGTGTTGAGCCCTCGAGCTATAAGAATCCGGGAAATATTTTTGTGGCGGGATCCCGTGGCCAAAGGATTGTCCAAGATGGCCTCCAAAATAATTCCTTGGAAGGCGAAGAAATTGGAGAAGTGGCTAAGGGTGTTGGGCCCATGCCAACTATTGTGGATTCCCGATATGGCAAATGTCGTGAGTTTGAGGAGCATTAAGAAGGTGGGGGTTACGGGGAGGTGAAGAAGGTGAGGATTGAGGGCGACGATCGTCTCCCATCGGAGATTATGTGGGCTGAAAAGACCCCAAAGACGTCAGATAGGCAAAAAGCTCGTATCCAAGTAAGTGCGGAGGCATGCGTTTTAAATAGCACGCATCCAGGTTTCATCAAGTTTTGGTTAATCAACAGTGTGTCCAATGCGGGCTATACACTATGGTGGAACGGGGGCACTCTACGAGAGATGTTCATCTGGGATAGAGCCCACCGCCCAAATGCCAACATTTTGACAATGGACGCAACCGAATGGCAACTCTATGACCAAGTCCAAAAGTTCCGAGCGAAGAGGGTAAAGTTGGCTTGGGCATTGTTATGGATCATGGAGGCTTTGCACGCTGCAAATGTGCAACACAACGATCAATCCATTGACAACATTATGTTGCATTGGGAATCGAACGGGAGCCTAAAGATTGGGGTATGCGATTGGGGATGTGCAACGCATTCGGGTGAGGATGTCCTATCGCTATGGCATGCGGAAACCGTAGAAGCGAAGGAAAAATTGAGGAAGGAGAAATTTTGGGTGGCGCCGGAACTGTTTTACATCCAAAACAGGAGACACCAGGATCCCGATGTATATTACACCACGGAGGCTGAGTGTTATGCGATCGGCGTGCTTGCTCGACAACTTTGCAACGATGGTGATGACCGAATACTCTTTGCCAATGAAGGAAGGAAAATTTGGGATGTCACTTTGAGTGCATTGACTTGCGAGAACGTGTCCAACCACATTTCATTGACTACCGCCAAACTACGGATGCAGATGTAGTTTGTGGGGTGGGATGAGCCCATAGACTATTGGAGAACTGAGGTTAAGGATAGTGTTTTGTCTGTTTAGTTCTTTAGGCAACATCGTAGGGGTTAAGATAGTATGCGTGTATCATTGATATGGACAACCTTGTATATTTTTTACATCTTTACGATATACTTGTTTTAATACAACGCGGGTTTTTTTTCTTCTACATATCATTGTTGGCTTTAATCACATTTTTCCTAAACTACTTCCATCCATCCATATTCCACTATACCCAAACCATTAAAATTTAACCCAACAAACATATGATGTTGACTGCATTTGTCTGTTAATAGTATCAGTCAACGGCAATGGTCGACTGCTACAACTGTAGTCGACTATCTTCGTCGACCCTAAACATAGTAGTTGATGGTGGTAGTCGACTGCTATATAGGTAGTCGACTACCAACCATAGTCAATTGCTAATATAGCAGTCGACTACCACCGTCGACTACTATATAGGTAGTCGACTACCAACCATGGTCAATTGCCAATATAACAGTCGACTACCATCGTCGACTACTATATAGGCAGTCGACAAAGATAGTCAACTACTATATTGGTAGTCGACCATGGTACTCGACTGCCTATATGGCAGTCGACCATGGTAATCGACTGCCTATATAGCAGTCGACGGTGGTAGTCGACTGCCTATATGGCAGTCGACCATGGTAATTGATTGCCTATATAGTAGTCAATGATGGTAGTCGACTGCAACATTGGCAGTCGACCAAGGTAATCGACTGCCTATATGGTAGTTGACCATCGTAATCGACTGCCTATATAGCAGTCGACGATGGTAGTCGACTACTACATTGGCAGTCGACTACCATGGTCGACTGCTATATAGGCAGTCAACAACTTAGTCGACTGCTATATAGGCAGTCAACAACTTAGTCGACTGCTATATAGGCAGTCAACAACTTAGTCGACTGCTATATAGGTAGTCAACAACTTAGTCGACTGCTACATTTGCAGTCGACCATTGTAGTCGACCGCTGTCGTAGCACAAGATAAGTAAATTCCCTATTATGCTCACAAAAATCACTCTAGAGCATAATGAAGTGACTCTGAAGATCGAACCCACGAGATTCTGTGAAGTATTTACTCAATTTGGGTGAATAAGCTCTCTCTCACCCTCTAAAACTTCCTTTCAGGTCCTAGATCTAAAACCGGAAACAACCAACCACCAAGAGGATTAGGACCGAATTACTTCCCATCCGATTCTTTAACCCTTCAGTTACCCCAATTCTCTCAATCTCCAGGACCTAAACAATTTCGGTCCTGGTACTGCTCTGAACCAATCCGCTCCAGTTGGTTCCTATACCTCCTCAATTCTTTTCCGGTTTAGTTTTGCCTCTATTGGACCATCAGAGGGTTCGCCGCTTAGGTTTCTGAGTGGTAGGCCCACCACTCCTTCTGCGGATTATAGTGGTTGAAGACCCACTGTTCTCTCCCGTCCTCTCCTAACTAACTCGAATCCAGTTTGATCCCTTACAACACTCCCGATAGCAATCCGAAATGCAGGTCACACAGAGATCCCCCGTACGATCCGTTCTTACTACAACGACCTCAATGCCAACTCCTACCCGTGCGAAGCTAGGTGGTTACAAGTGTACTCATCCATTCCAACAGTACCTAGGATCATTCCATTTACCAACTAAGGTGGTGAGACCTCTCAAAAGATCGGACACTCAACCGAACTACTCGTCCAGGAGTTCTAGCGCGACTAAAGATACCCTCCCTATCCGCCTAGCCTAACAATGGCTATCTCACCCGAAACTTGAAAACCCTAGATCTTGCTGAGGCACTGAAATACACTCCCAGCACTTACACAACCTACACACACACTAAGGATCGGAAACTATCACTCTAAAGGGAGAAATCTAATCATAACTCTGCCTTATACCTTCCTAACTCCGCATCATGCAAGACCTGCCAAGTTTGGGAGACACACACAACAACAGAGCGCATACAAAGATACAACAGAAATTGCAAAAAGAAGACTCCCAACGTCCCTCGCAGGCGCTGACTATATACATTTCAAAAAGTTACAAATGGGCGGGAAAACTCGCGAAAGTTCCGCCACCATCTCGGTCAGACTTTTCAGTCCTACCTACTCCCCACTGGATTGGAACAGTTCCCGTATCCGTTCCTATTCTACCTACTCCGTACATTCTAAGCCTCTATTCGCGATCCGATGGTCGCGCTGTCCGCTCTCGGGTCCATCTACTCGAAAACATCGTTTAGGTTCCGACTCCTCTTTACCTCCAGAGGTCGAGGAACCGGATTGCCTCCTGTGGACGCGGGTGGTGAGTCCTAGTCGATGGCGGTTCCAAGCGTGCCGGCCTGGATCGTTCTCTTGGACTTGAGGGTCATATCTTTCCCCTCTCCTGCTATCACTTCCGGGAACGAATCCGGGAGAGAGATATCCGAGAGTTGAATACCGCGAGAGCAAGTTGCTCCCGATAGTATCCGGGTACTCTCCTCCATCCGGTCCGCTACCTTTTGTGCCTCCTTCATTGCCGCTTCTACCTGCTCGGCAAAGTCGTTGAGAATCCTCACCATCCGGGAACCAGATAGCTTCTTCTCCTCGTGCACCCACTCGTCAAACAACTTTGCTTTGGTGAGGGCCGTTTTGGTCTCCCCGAACGTGGCCTTCACATGCTCCATCATCTGCCGAGCATCCTCTGCAATAGACTTGGTGGCTGCGAAGTTCTCTTTGTGCAACAGGATCTCCGCCTTCATCCGATCCACCTCCTCTTGTAACCGGCGGATCTCTGCTTCCTACTTCCAGGCCTCCACCGGATCAGAAATACAACCCGCCACCTTTTCCGGTAGCTCTCTGTCGGGTGCTGCTCCCACCAACTACCTGATGGCTATGACTATCCTTCTGTTGCGTTCCCAATCCATCTGGATGTCACAGAGGACCTTCAGCAGGGGTTGAAATGGGTCCTCGGGATCCACTTTCTCTGATGCTAGCTTCTCCTCTTCCGGTTTCCCTTCTAGAGCGGGAGTGCTGTGACCAGGTGGCATCCCTCGTTTGTTGGGGGAGGTAGTCTTGTGACGCTTGACCGGTGGTACTAGCACCTCCCCATCTTCCGACTTCGAATCCTCTCTCGGTTTAGAACCGGATTCGCTCTCCTGATCCGATCCTGATTCTCTATATCTCAGCACTACTTGTTGATTCTTCCACACCTCGTCCTCTCTATCATTCAGTAGTTGATGGGACTGATAAAGGTGCATTAAGTAGGCGCTCACTGGAGTTGCCCTACTCTTTCCAACTCTACTAACTAACTGGAGCACCAGATCGGAAATGATCCGGGCCCAGTCGACTTTCCGGTCCCCTCTTAGAGCCCCGAAAATGGTGTTCGCAAGGGTAATGGTAACCCTCGTTGGCTTTTCCGGATGGAGGATCGGAACGAGGAACTGTAAGAGTCGGCAGTTCCGCTCATCCTTACAGTCCTCTATGGCATATCCATCCTTCGGGTTTATTGCATCCTCGAACTTGCCTCGGACGAAGTCATCCTTCCGGCTGGCCATCCCAAATCCTCCCGGCCGGAAGCTGTAAACTGTCCTCCAGACCTCTTCCGTCCAAAGGGGCGAAACCGCTCTCAGCGTATTGTCCCACTCATTGGACACTTTGCCCAAGAGTTCCCGCACGAAAACTTCCTCCTTGAAACCCCAGGGTTTGGTTGCAAACCCTATACAATCCATGGATTTCAAGTCGTCCATGAATTTTGCTCGGGTATCCTCTGACAAAGGGATAACTAGAACTACTTTCCGAAGTTTGACATCTACTACTGACGACGAACTAGCATGACCTCTAGTTCTCTTGAGCTGCAGCATGGTCGCGGACTCGCTACTCGGAACCCTTTCTGATTCTACCTTACTGTCGCTCTTCTAGCCGCACATCCCGTTCCTTTCCTTCACTCTCCGATCTCAACCGGAAACAAAACTTACACTCTAGCGGACACTATAACTCTCGCGAAAAACACTCGAAACAGTGACTGACACGGAAAGCAGAAGCTGATAGACACGAGGAGCTTGAAAGCGCAAGAAAAATGAAAAAGTGAAAAGAGGTGCAACTGGCCAGGCCAGCCCATTTATACTGGCTGAACCCTATTGCCACCTCATCATGACCTAATCCAGATCCGGTTCCTGTAGGGTATTCGGTCCATCACCTATCCGATCAGACATCCGCTCCTCTCTGTTCACTCTCTGAAAACTGGATTGAATAGATCTTCCCACTATCTTATTTGCCACTTCTATTTTCGCTCCTTATGGTTTCTTAACCAAATCTGGATACCCCTATCGAGCTATCTAGTTAGTATTTCTAAGTAAAACCAAAAAAATTAAAATTTCATGCTGCCACAACTACTAAGTTAGCAGTCAACCATTGTAGTCGACTGCTAAGTTAGCAGTTGATTAAGTGGTCGACTGCTACATTAGTAGTCGACCATTGTAGTCGATTGCTGAGTTAGCAGTCGATTAAGTGGTCAACTGCCTATATAGCAGTCAACCATGGTAGACAACTGCATGTATTGATGTCGAAATAATTACTTATCTGAAGAAAAAAAATCCCATTAGTAATTTTTTTACTACAGTAACGTCCGTTTGGCATCACACCCTGGATGTGACGTGACGTGACACATTTAGGCCGCATCACGTCCATTTGTACATCCCTGCCCACAGCTTTGAACATCATGTCACATCTACCCATGCACCTAGTGGAGCAATTATTGAAATGTGGTCCCGTGCATTGTCGTTGGATGTACCCGATAGAGCGGTACATGAAAACATTAAAGGACTATGTGCGTACTTTTGCACATCCGGAGGGGAGCATCACAGAGGGCTATCATATGGAAGAGACGCTTGGATTTTGCACGGAGTATATGCATCAGTACGAAGGAACAATACAACGGGTGTGGGACGCCAATGAGGAACCCATCATGAATGATGAAATTCTTCGGAGCAACTCAAGAAGAAGGCGAAAAATGTCCAATGAGTTTCGGAACCACACGCATACCTTTGTCCTGGACAATGCAGCATGCCTAGAGCAATGGCGGGAGTAACTGTGTTTTGTGTTTCTCATATCAGTTTTTCCTCACAATTTTTCTGTCAGTGAGTATGTATAGGTCAGTTGTCTATTGAAGCACCTTCCACTTGGCACTTCTGAATGCGTTGCGGATGATGTTGTAGTGAATGTCACTTATGACGCTAATGATGTGTATGTGTTGTTTACTATGTCTCTTTAGACGTCCTTCGGTACATGTCAATTGTGGACTAGACATCAATGAACACAAGTAACGCGTCCAAAACCCCATGGCAATGTCCACTTAAACCCTATATGCATTGTCTGATTGTGTACGTTTGGAATGTCTTATAGGAAGTATGTGCTAGCAAGGGGAGAATAGTGGAACCAAAGGGAGGCCTTTCGGAGACACTTCCACCGTCGTCATGCTTCAGTGCCCGTGCGATACCCCAGGGAGTTGTGCGACCTGCCTCCTTTCCCAACATGGTTGACTACACGAGTGCAAACTCTAAGAGATGCTGGAGAGCATGTCGAATTGGATGTCATAGAGTACGGGCAACCTCCTGAGCGATATGCAATTGCACATCGCCAAATGTATGCCTTCGGCATGCACCTCCGCGTTTGTAGTGTAGAAAGGGGCTGAGTCATGTGCAATTCCGCAGTTGTAGCCTCATGCACCGAGCAACTTCGTTGGGGGCTCCATAATGGCCGACTTATAGAGAGAACCAAGGAGTATGTAGGATACATTGAGGAGATTTTGGAGTTGGACTACCGAAATCATTGCACCACAGTACTTGTATGTGACTGGGTTCGAGGCAGTGCTGATCATCGCATCCCTAACATCCAAAGAGACCAATATGGGTTCACAATGGCAAATTTCAACCGCATGGACGGCAAAGTCCATGCAGACTCGTTTGCTTTTCCCTTGCATTGTCAACAAGTATTCTTGTCCAATGATCCAGAAAGACGAGGTTGGAAAATTGTGTGTCACACAGATGTTAGGGGAAGACGAGGGCAGCTGCAAGTCAATCCATCCATGCCTAATGTGATCGCTGTGGGGGATGATGAAGACTTCATTGGGTTGCAACCGCAGATGTTGGAGTCGGAGCCTGAGAGAGAAGTCGTTGGAACTAGAGGTACATACATTCCAGCATCAGAGCAACCTCCTATCGTGGGGGACGCCAGTGTGGCGCAGTAGTAAGAGGCACACTATTCTCTACCCTGGGTTTAGTCCCAAACCATGAGTTTAGGAGAATTAACTCAAAGTCATCCAAGTTTTCATAATGCTCAAATTATCATCCATTGCATACGTCAATCCAAGATTTAGGACGATGGGTCCCATGTGCATACCCTTTTTTAGATCCTAAAAGTTTCTCAAAGTTTGAGAGGTGGGAAGAGCAGGTCCCAAAATATGCACCCAACTTTCAAAATAGGCTCCAAAACATGATGAGCTAATGAACTCTTAACACAAAGTTTTCTCAAAGAAGGATCAAACCCACAATTTTGTCCCTCTTTGAGAGATTTTACATATAACTATAATAAGTATTGTCATAAGGAGGGAAGCTAAGACATAAGTGCTAATCAATGGTCGAGGAAAACTGACGGCTAGTTCATTATCAACTAATGGATTTTGCCTCATGGCCGGTCCAAATTTCCAACCATCAAATGCCAATCCGACAGTAAATTCAATCCTCCGGCAATTAGCCAATGGACTAGAAAATTTCCCAGAAATGTAGCCGATTCTTCTTGTGAGTTACCAGATTTCAGCCGGAAGAAGTATTCAAATACTAGCTGATACCCGGGAAATGGCAACCGATACCCTCCCGGTCGTGAGCATGGATATCTAAGTGGTCAGGGCTTCGAACAGCAAGTTGAGGGATGCAAGCCAGGTGCCCAAGTCAGGGTTTCGAACGGCAAGTCGACAACCTGTGGCGCCTCCATCCTCTGCGGCTCCACATTCACTCTCATGCGCCGCTCGCTTCATCATCTACACACTGCTCCGCCTCCACCTCCGTCCTTCACCAACTTGCTTGTTGCTCGCATCCAATTTGGTCACATTTTGCTCGAAGAGTAGACTTCCTACACAACCTTTTGCGAATTTGCTCTCAAAACTTCATCGGAGTATCAAATCTGGTAATTCATGTCTCCCTAATTGCCTCAAATGCCTACAATTCATAACTAGCTTTGTTAAGCCTGAAGATCATTGTTCCTCCCAAATCGAAGTAAGGTCGAGGATGCAACCCACTTCCTTATTTTAATATCACTCAAGTATTCAACATTGAAATACAAGGTGGAACTCTTGCATAGCCTCTTCATGAGTTGATGTGGATTGTAGTGAGGATCATGTGCACGGACGAAGTACATTTCAGCTCATGTTTCCATCACAATTCACCTACTTTCCTAAGTTATGAGGCATAAGGTTGACACAGATTTGCAGGACAATTCCACTGAGCCAAACAATCATATATCACACACAAAGAGCTATTGTACTACAGTAATTTGAACATGCCTTTCTTTTCACTTATTCAAGATTTTGTACTAAGAAATGATTTCTAATAACTTTTCATACATTTTTTGAACAATTAGTGCCGATATGAATTCCATTTAATCGGATATTGGCCAATGAAAATATGAAAATGTAGGCAATTGGCCCATTGATTTTACAAAAGACCGGCTCTTGCCGATGTAAATTGGAAAAAATCCGACCCTTTGTATCAACTACCGGCAATTAGCCACTAAAGCTTCAAAAACTTCCCCAACTCTGGTGCTAATCGGTGCTCGGTAACACATGACCAGTGAGCAATAACATGTGAGCGATGGTGCCAAATTTAGGAAATACAAACAATTATAATGTCCATGGACTAAATTTGGGACTAATTTAATTGCACTTTTACCATTTTATAGACTAACATACCGAGCGAACAAGAGTGAAGGGGCCTACTGCCTTAGATATTTCAAAAACCTATCAATCCATGTTTATTTTTATTATAAGAATCCACACCAAGACATGCCACTTTCTGATATTGGCCCACATAATGTTCAACACAACACGTGAAACACTACTCACACTCCACAACACCAACAAGTACAAGAAGTCGCATGGACGGTGGGTGAATGTTGGAGTGTGAATGAACTTGTCATTATCGTAGTCCACCTTGTATAAAAAATCTAAACACACAATATAGGTGCTTGCATTACACCCATTTCCCTCTCTTTTCTAAAGCGTGAGAGGACATTTTCGCGAAGTCCATGGATGTGCAATGCGGGATGTTGCTAATTATGACATGGTAGGAGTTGTCTTTCTTGGAGACAATGTTGATTATCACTCTGAATCCAAGATATGGAATGACAGTGACTCCAACCACATAGTAACCATCCATGAGCCTGGCACTCTCCCATTGGTTTTTGTGATTTGCCGTGGGTACCATTGGATTGCAACCCGTTGTCTTCCTGAACCTCAAAGTAGGGTAGGCGTTTGGGATTGGAGGCACACAAATATGCGAATGAGGGACCAGAAGTGTCACGATTGTAGAAAGCCTCCAATGTAGCAAAAGGGCCTCCCTCTATTACAATTGGAACCCAAGGTCTTCAAGTGTTAACACCTCCTCCCTTGAGAGATTAGTACCTACCTTCACCAACCATATGTTGGGTACTGTAGACCAATCCAACACATTGTTGCCACACACACAACATTTGATGTCATCAAGGGAAAACCAAAACTCGTGCTCCACATAAGTGATGGAGCTTTGCTCCATCTTCAATCCTTTGTAAGTTAGAGCAAAGTGCCATATTGGCCATCACCAATTTTTGCATTGCACAAAGCACATGTATTGGCTTGTAGTGCCCAACATCTTTTGGTTGAGTTGGGAGTGAATCTAGCAATATGCCACTGGTATGTTGATGGGGCATGAACCACACCATGTTTTGTAGCATTCAATGACTCTTCTATGCATAGCCTTTTAGATCTAGTGTTAGGACGAGGAATTGAGTAGTTCACTTTGATGGCCTTAACAACTAAAACGAGACAATTGGTCTGTGGAAATTAGTTTTGAGAATGCAATGATGGCTAGTTGTTGGTATGTGTAACTACCCATGGAGGATTTATAAATAAATAAAAACTTCAACATTCCAATACAACCTCACATATATAGATAACCATGCCAAAGACAAATTGTCACATGGTTCAACTCATCAATAAAGACAAATGAATTGTGCTTACATTCCATAGGTAAATCACTATGGATAATTTGTGACCATCATGCACATTGGGTGACAACCTCACATAAAGAACATGTTCTTAAAATATAATAATGCACATTGAAGTTTATCATGAATGATGTCATTGCACGTGGTAATTTGAACATCTTTAAACAACTGTCAAAGTAAGGCCCCCCCAATCTATACTCACAAAATAAGTATAGTAAAGTATAATTAGGTTCGTATTTGACGATGTCTACAAATCTAGCCAATCATGAGAGTTTTCCCATGGATAAAGGGTGACACCAAAGATACACCCATACTACCAACAATAAGGAACCTCCAACTAGTTCATGTAAAGCAATGGGAAAAATAAATCCTTCATAATGAACCTCCGACTATCAAGAGGGTGTGATAATGGAGATTAAAACATCTAAGTAACATGTGGAATAAGTGATTTGTTAGTTAACGGAACAACAATCTCAACCTTTTGCAACAATACACATATCGATCCATGAATCTCTTTGTTTTGCATTGGGAGATGTCAAGGAAAAAGATATCAAGAAATGGCCCATCAAACTGTTATTTTGGGCCTAGGTAAACCCTTATCCACCCATTTAATTCATAGTATTTTCTTACTCACTTGTATGTGGTGTTTTACATCCATATAATACATATGCATTGTTTTGTAGTTGGAGGATGGATTTGTAAAGAAATTTGAAAGTATGAAGAAAAACTTGGACAATATAATTAATTGGGATGTGCTTATTTTGAAACCTTCTGCTTACGTTGAGAAATGATATATATTATTTTGAATAAAATCATTTTGGTTTTTGGCTAGTGGGATAAGTGCATTCATAAAGTCCAGTGTGTTAGACAAGGTATTTGGTAGAGGCATTGCTATCAAGTGTATACTAAACATGCAACCTATTATTTTTCCTTACAAATCATTTTGATCCTTCGTCCACATAATAAATGATTTTTTGATGTGATAATTTCATCATTAAAGTGTGTTTTTCTATTTTGGTAGGTACTTCATTCGGGAGCTAGTGCCATCTATCGCAATCTTTGTTTGCGCCATTCCAAGTTGTTTTGCTTCGTGGGTTGACATATCTTATAACCTTTGAATTTTCATAGCAAATCAACTTAAAAACTAGGATTTTAACACATTGAAGGAATGCCTATAATTTCTTGTGAGTTCCCTTATATATCATACAATAGAGGAAGAAGAAGTTAGGAATCAATCTTGTCTAATAGATTTATGCGAGGATGATGTTAATATGATAGACAATGAGGAAGAGGTGGCTAAGAAAATTGAGAACTTGGATGTGAAAGGTAAACGGAAATGTGGAGCAAAATCCAAAGACGTTGCCTCTTAACCTTGTTGTTGTATCCATGTCTAATCCATCTACACCCTCCCCTAATCCTTCGGCACCTACTCTTAGTCCCTCTTCGGAAAATGTATCCATGTCTGGCCCTGTGTCACATGCTTTGTGCTCACAATATGTATCACTATATTCGTTAATTTGAGGCTTTCTCTTGTCTCAAATTAATATATGGACCACAACAACATGGTCTAATGTTTGGGTCATCCTACCTAAACCATCTTGATATGAGTTCTTAATTGGGTTTTTGATATGAACACCTGCTTCGAAGTATTTGCATCTGACAACATTCTCCAATATCTGTGTGATTTTATCCATGTTCTTATATTTGTAACTATCTCAAAATGCCGAAAAAGTCCCAAATTAATGAATATAGTGAGTAGTGCTCATCTTCAATTTCCATATACAGTCAAGACTCTATAAATGTTACAGGTCGGGAGTAGCAAAAAAATAACATATATAGAATTATAACAAGTAACACTTATAGAATTCATACCGATGATTAATAACATTTATAGAATTAACATTTAAAAATTCCAAAAATGAAGAACATAACGTTTTATAAAAATAAAAAATGAAAGTATAAATGATAATACATAATTCAACTAAACTAATTGAAAGAAATAATCTATATAGTAGTAACTTGACAAGATTCTTCCAACTATACTAATCGAAAGAAAGAGTCTATAGTAGTCTGATGAGAAGCTTCCAAATGATGTGATGAAACTTCCTTCTGGAGTCCTTGAATGCTCTTGATGTGTGATAGGGCATCATTTGGTCTTTGTTCAAAGTCTCTAGAGAACGCTCATCAACACTCAATCCTACAACTTCTTCTACCACATCAACCATAACCTCATCAACATCAATTTCTTGATGTTCTAAGGAATACATATCCAAAAACTCCTCATCAATAGGTTCATAGAGGTCGTTTAAATCAAACTCCATCTCATAATTGAGGTATTCATGAGCATTCATCACGTCACCCACCTCACTATCAAATGACAACAATGTCAGTTGATGAAGTAGAGTAGCAACTTCATCAACCTCTACCAAGCGCCTAGCTTCCTCTATCTCCCACTCAATAGAGATCGAAAGAACACCCGTGTGCCTCCAACAATTTTGAATTGTCGATGTGGTAAGAGAGAATACTTGACTTGTTCGCAAAGAATATGGGATAAATGTGATTACATGTTTAAAATGTATGCTCTCATATATTATTACCTTGATTTTCTCAAAATTAACACTTATAGAGGTGCAATTAACAAAGAAGGGAGTAGAGCATGTTATAACACTTAACACATAACACTCACTAGTCTTACCAATTGTGTTTTTGTAGGGGAGTAAAATTTTCTCAACATATATGAAATTATAACACTTATAGGGGTAACACTTATAGAGTCTTGACTGTATTTGGAAGTGTTGAAGAAAACTTCAATAGCATCAATCATGGAGTATATTGTTGATGAAAACCCACTAATGGTAAAAATAGTTGAATTTGTAAAATATGTGAATTATTTTTGTTTTATGAAGTTGTGAGATTCTCTCTCCGATTCCAAGAGACAGTTGTGAGGAAGATGGATATGACATTATTAAGTAGTGTGCATTTGTTTGTCATTTATATTCAATTTCTCAATATATGTCAAATGGTTTGTTACCAATTTTGATTTTTTGAAGGATGTGTTGTTGTTGACTTTGGATGGAAGAGAAAGGTGTCTTCAAAGGCTTCCAGATTTGGAGGGTTTGGCTCAAGTATTGCAAATTCGCTAGAAGGTCTATTTATGTCCAATGTTCTTTCTCTACCTAATAGAATCTATTTTTGGAACATCCACAAGAACTTTGAGGCTATTTTCAATGCGCTTTGCATATCTCACCAATGACGATCCCTTGGCATTCTTTGTTCCTAAGAAGAATGATGTTAGGGACGATGTGAGGACATATGTAGCTTGTTATAATTTTGTATTGCGAAAGGATTCACATACATATTTTGAAAATGTTCAATGGTTTTCAATGGCTTGTGCAAATTAATTGTCTCAGCATGTGTTATATTGGCAGGTATGTCTATTCATGTTTGTAGACGTAGTGGTTGCCATCCAATCGCATACAAGGAAGACTCAACATTGTTTGATGCCATTTTGTTTTCTTTGCATGATCTAGTACCAAATCCCATTGCAAGAGCATCTAAGCTACAAATCATTGATGTTGAATAAAGTGACATCAAATAACTTCAACAATGTCTTCACGCGGCATCAATCTCATTCATGATCTAAAAACAATACAAGCATGATTTTTCTCCACAAGTCATGTTGACACACTACCAAAAAAACGGGAATAAGACAAACAAAAGTCAAACAATGCGCTTAGAGCAAACAGAAGGACCACAAGAGCCATTGCATCACGTTTGGCACCTTATCAACATCGTCATCGACTACAAAGAGATAATAGTTGGGCCCATGTGCTGTCAAGAATGCATCTACACAAGTAAAATGATAGACTAATTGCATAGGATCCACCTTCTCATATCCAATCTGAAAACTTCTTGAAACTTCATTGCTCGGTTACAAACCTCTAAGTTTCTACTAGGCAATCTTCTCCTAGTCTCTACTAGGCAATCTTCTCCTAGTCTCTACTGGACATTCTTCTCCTAGTCTCTACTGGGCAATCTTCTCAAGATCTTTGTTCTCCACGAGGCATTGGCTTTTGCTTTAGGATTAATGAGTTTCATCCCCCCTTTCTTTCCCTGGCATAGAATCATTGCTTGAGACTAGGCTCGACTCGAGAGCTCTACCTTCGGTGGCGAGTCAGAGCATTCAAACTTCAAACCCTCGCTTCCCTGTCCCCCTCTCCTCCCCCATTTGCTTCACAACACTAGTGGCAATGGCAATAGCGAGCAACAACTAGCAACAACAACGAGCAACATCAGCGAGTCTGTGGATCAACAACAGCAAGTCGAAGTGGTGGATCAACAACGAGCAACATCAGCAAGTTTGTGGATCAACAACAGCAAGTCAAAGTGGTGGATCAACAACAAGCAATACCGGCAGCCACAACAACAACAAGCAGCAATAGAAGCCAACAACAACGATAACAACCACTAGCAAGTCCAAGTGGTGGATCAGGAGCTTCTAGTTGTTGATTAGGAAGACGCACTAAGTTTAGGGTTAGGGGAGGCAGAAGAGATCTTAAGCCCTTTTAATATTACTAGTTATAGATGAACGGGATGAGTTTGAGAATTAACCGGTTGAGGTTAGGTTTAGGGGAGGCAGAAGAGATCTTAAACCCTTTGAATATTACTAGTTATAGATGAACGGGATGAGTTTGAGAATTAATTGGTTGAGGTTAGCTTTAGGGGAGGTAGAAGAGATCTTAAACCCTTTGAATATTACTAGTTACAAATGAATGGGATGAGTTTGAGAATTAACCAGTTGAGGTTTGGGACTTCCGGAAACTTCCTAGTTATAGATGATTCATTTAGGTTAATCGTAGCCGCCATAGATGTAATGAGGAAAACCATCCATGAATTAAAGAAATGATTTGGATGAATGTCTAACTTATTTTAAATTAATTTTTGAATCTGCCCAATTTTGAAATATTAATTTATGGGTTGCCTAACTTACTTTCGCACTTTAATTAATTATTAGGTAGAAAGGTGCCCAAGCTGCTAGAGAACTACAGTATGTGTGATACATGTAATAGTTGATCCTTATAATGGAGGTGGATATATTATTTTCATTTTGAAAATATGATCATTAATAATGAGACCACTAGATGTTGTTTGCATAGAAAGTGTGAACTAATATTGGATATAAATGTTAATTTAATGAAAGTGATAGTATGATAAATAATAAATTTAAAAAACCCCACAAGAGTGAATCAACACTAACTAGTATTACATTAGGGTATTAACATTAAACCTTCATAAAATCAAGAAATATGTATATTATGGATGTTAGGTTAGGTAATAAATTTGATATAAACACTGGGGTTACTTGTTAGGGTAATCTTTGATAGACACCTCGTAGTTGAGAGCCTAACAAAGGCATTTGAACTTGTTTAACAAGTCAAAACTGATTCAATATGCAAATATATAAGTACTTGCTTTGGCATTGTTATATTTAAATGTTTATAATATAAGTGTTGGTATTGCCAAGTAATGTAGAATGAGACCATAAAGATTAAGATATTGTGTGAAAACGTATATGTGCATTTTTCAGCAATTGGAGGATAAAAATAAGATTTTAATAGAACCCAAAGATATGAACGACCCAATAAGCAAGGTGGATTAGTAATAAACATCCTTAAATATCTATGGACAACTGATATTAATGAATTTGTCCAATTTAACAAGAACGATCCAAAGACACATCATGCGCACCTTCTCTCACCCACTCCAACTAAATAAATTTAGAAATAGAAAGCTAAGCTCATTATGTTTACATGTTTTTCTTCTTTCTTGAAGATTAGTAAATTGGGGACAAGGAGGGACTTCTTGCCAAAATAAAACACTTATTAGAACACTTGAAAATATTTACTTGTGAAAATAATTATACTAATTAACAAAAATCAAAATTGTAGATGTTCTTAAACTAGCACGGTATTTAAAGACATTACACTGATTATTCCATTGAGTAGTGTGTTTGTTACTAAAATCCCGAGCACACATTGTGTTGTCAAATCTCAAAACTGTGAAGGCATAAATTTTCACTGAGTGATACTAAATTCATGAATACATGATCATTACCATACTTTTCAATATAGTTAGTGCGTGTTCTAAGGCATTTGTAAAGTGTATAATTTGTTTTGGTGAGCTCAAAGAGGTTTCTTCTTTTCAGTTGGTGTCACTCACTCTTGCTACATCTTCTAACACTAAGAAAGTGAAGAGAGCTTGCATTGAGAGTTTCCGGCACTTTGAAACTTTTGGCTCTTTAAACCCTAGATCTTATGGTGGCACTAATTTCAAATTGTAAAGAAATTTAGTGTCGCCTTCACTAATTTCCCACATGTACTATTAGCCCACCCTCAGTAAATGGGATAATCAGTGTAGTCAAAGTTTATGTTCAAAATTACTTGAAGGTTATTTCTTAGAGCACTTGTAGAAATTATCTCAATTTATAGATTGATGGTTTCATTTTGGGGATAGAAATGTAGTCAATTGCTTCTTTTATGAGTGGAAGTGACATATATATTAGTTTTCGGATCTTGAAGGTGAGGTGCACTTGATATGGGATTTGTGGATAAGGTGGCCCATCACAAAGTGAAGGGATAAAATTCTTGTTTATTTGTTTTTTTGAGAAAAAAATTAGGCATAATGTTTTTTGTCGAGTCGTCCAGGGTTGTGGGCCATGGGATTTGTGCATGATCCAAGCTGTAGATCAAACCTTGACAAAGGTTGTAGGGGGTCTCTAATGTCCGCCATGCCTCCATATTTGCCCTTTGGATAAGATAGAGGTGGCAAAGGAGAATAATTGACTAGTGTCACTCATGACACATTATCTCCATTATGTAATTAACCCCTAATATCCTATATGGATGTTTTTGTCCAAATGAGAAATTTTGGAAGGGTGCATGGTTCATTTTTTTGTTGAAATGTCTTTATGGCAATAGATGGCATATGCACGTCCTTGTGCGAATAAAATGGATCAAAATTTCATACTGAGGCATCATTTTAAAATTAAGAATGTTGCAAAAGTCATTTTACAATTGGTGAATGTTTTTTACCTATCAAATGTTATAGAAACATATTTTGGTATGAAAAAAATAGGATCCAATCTAAAAAATAGATGTCATTTTTTTTAAGAAAACAACATTTGTGAGTAAGCTTTTATAAAAGACGCGCATACAATTTTTACATGGTTGAACACGATATATAGTTCCAACATAGTTAATGTTTTTTAATCATTCCTAATTTATAAGAAACAATCTTCAAATATAACTACATTGAACTTGGCACATAGATACATATTATCACACACATGTCATGAAAATACACTCATTTATCTCTCTTTCTACTATCATTTTTCATCCAAATGTATGTTTTGTTATGTACCATCCATGGATAGTCATTATAAATTATAATCTTTTGCTATACTATAAACCTACATGCGCTCAGGAGTCATGACTCCTAAAGAGCTTTAGCCCAAAGTTGGATAATCGTGATTTAAGAGGAACTTATGTAAAATTGAGCTAAAAAAACACTTACATTGTGTTCGACTAGACTAATTATCCCATTTAGTGTGTGCGGTATCAACTCTCAAAGCACGCACTATTTTGCCAGATCTCAAAATTAGTGAGAGCTGATTTCTTACAAAGTGATACTAATTTCATGAATACAATATTATTTACCATTCATCTCAAGTTAATTAGTGTATGTTTTAAGGTTTTTGTGGAGTGCACAAATTGTTCGGTGAGCACAACGAGGCTTCCCCTTTTCAATCGGTGCCACTCACTCCTAGGGAATCTCCTAACACTAAGAAATTGAAGAGAACTTCGCATTGAGATGTTTTGTGCTCCCGAAATCCTCAATCTTTTGGTGGCACTAATTTCCAACATGCACTATTAGCCCACCCTTACTAAATGGGATAATCAACATAGTTACTCGAGGGTCACCCACATGGAGGCGAGAGGGAATAATATGTAATCTAAAGATTGTTTTTTTAATTGGTTTAAGATTGGAATCAGTGCCAAGGACCCCAGATTAGTCTAGTCCAAGTCATTTGAAAATAGTCCACAACAATCCTAGAGGTGGCAAAGTTTTTGTTTTGGATGGATGAGAGGTACACTTGTATTCAAAATTTCCATGTTGCCCTGCACGGGTGTAATCTTTGAATCCAATTCAACAAGTTTGCTTCAGTAATTTTTCCTTCTAGGCTTGAGACCTTCATTTCGTAAATAATGAAAAATATGTTACTATGTGAAAAAGCTCAGCCTATTAGGAGTAATTGCCCAGTGCTAAAATAGTGTTGTGAAGTCAAGAGTTTAGGGTTTAGGGTTTTGGATGGGTTCCCTACATGAACACATGGGTGTAAATGACACAATCCAAAAGAACCGAAATTATAACATGTCTTTCAGATTGGGTCGCAAGGGACAAATGTTTTGCCACAAATATGTCCCTTGATAGCCGGTCTAAATGTCATATTCTCATTTCGGACTCATTTTTCTTGTAATGCTTCAATAGGTCCATGGATCCTTAACAGAGATTTTGGACCAGGAACACTTTTGGCATGTGCTATCTGGGCTTACATCCTAGTCAGGGGTTCTTGATTCTTGATGCAACACATCAAGAATGGAACAGATGAAGCAACACTAATTATTGACATGCTGATCAGTGAACCAAGCACATGAAGGTAACAAGCAAACACCCCTAATGATATTGCAAACTATCTATACATATTAACATGCTGATTATGAATCTAGAAATATAATCAGATTTTGTCAAACATAAAATTGTGGTACTACTACAAGTGCAGGTCTCGAGTACAATAAATGCAGATTATACTGCAATAAGAGCAGCTTCTTTGCCAATAGTAGAGAGAGCCATAGCTGCGGCTGCAGTATCCAAATCAGCAAGGTTGCTTGTTTTGGAGGCCACTACTACACAATCTGTAGCATACTTTGGGACAAAGATATTGGCCTTTTCTTGGGATGAAAATAATGTCACTCTGTAGTCCAGAACAAGAGTCATCGTCGTAAGCGAGACCTTACTCTCTGGATAAACTTCAAACAAGTAGTGCATTATTTGCTTTCCAATTTCATTTATCTCAACTTGATCAAGGATACTATAAATATTCAACACAAACTGCCACTTCAACCAGAGAAATCATGTATAAAGTTTCCACATCCCCATTGCATATAAAAAAACTCTTCCTCCCCATAAGCATATTCTCCAAATTCAAGGATCCAACTAGTCTAAGAAGCACAAAGCCCATCAACTATTCACGCTAAAAATATTATGAATGCCTCCCTGCAAGTTATTATAGTGCTAAATGAAGGGATTACAACAAGATAGCATCATAAATAAACTGCAATACAGACGGTTTAGAAATGCTTACATGGGCTTCTTCAATGCAATAGCCATCTGTAACGCTGCAGTGTTTGTAGTCACAACACCTGATGAGGCTTTGATCAATGTGGCTAGCTGTTTGCCCCACCCAGTAACAACATTTCAATATACATCTTATGCAACACTATCTTTTCCTTTACTTGTGTAGGTTAAATGCATCTAGGATTTTGCCAAATTACCACACTTTGAGGAAAATCATTTCTTTTGAGGTTACATGATGACCTAGAGACAATTCAATCTCAATCTGATGGGAGCCACATGAAAATCCAGAATAGCATGGGCCAGATAAACATTCCATAAGCTATGTGCAGAAATTGGTGAGTAGCATACCTGGCCAGGGGTGGTGATCAACACAATGTGAGAATCCTCTCCACAATACTCTTTCACCTTCTTATGATCCTTTTCATTTTGAATAATGAAAACCACAGTCTCACTGCTTCAACAAGAAATGACAAACTTAGATCTATGTTTCCCACAAAGTTACCAGTTCCTGGTGGTAGAATTGAGCTTTTAGTCACTACCATGAATTTGATTGTAATTTGAAATTTGGAAATAGCAAGTATAAAACTGGCCAAAGACAGGGTCTAAAGAATGGCTCTACACAAGCATCGAGAGGGCACATGAAGGTCATGGGAAGGGAGCATTGAAAGTTTAGACCAGGGTTCAAAGCCTTAACACTTCTGACAAACTACGTCTCCCTTCTAAAGCAACATGGACCATGAGTAGCTAACAGGAAAGGATGTGCCAGGGACAAAGAGGAGAGAGGAAACTATAGTTCAATTTGCAGAACTAAAGCAAGCCTACACTTAATCCCAACAATATGAACATACCTCATAGATTTTGCAAGTTTGGACCACTGTTTAGGGTGAAGGAGGCTGTCCAAGTCACCTTTTGATGTCATGCATGCTGATGAATCACTTTTGATGCCATGGAAAACCAAGAAACTACCCCCCTGAACACTTGCATCCATGTACTTGTTTTCAACAAAAGCTTTGACCCTCTTCGGCACAGCAATCTCCAGTGGCAGCACATCAGACTTGAACACATTCTTTCCAAGCTGGCAGAGCTCCTCCATCAATTTGGAATACCTTATGCAAGACATGCTTGAAACCTCAGGGAAAAGCCCACTAATGCGATAAATCATGCAATTGAGTGATGATAGTCATGAAGAGCAAACAACTAGAATAAATACCCTCCAAGTTGGACTCTTGTATCTTAACGAACTAATTCTGGTGGCAATTTCACCCGTATCTGGTCGTTGTTATCGTCCCTTAAACTTGGATAGATTATATCATTTTAGTTCAAGTGCACTTCGTTGGCTACAATAAGTGAATCTGCCCAAAAGATGCAAAGGAATTTCAAAAATACTTAAATATATATTCCACTTTCTGCCAGCTCCAAATGTGGTGGTTTTATGGCAACGTCAAGAAATTTGGCAGATCCAGCCGAATTCACATTTGGGTATACATAGCTGACTTTATTTCATACTGTAGAAAGCCAAATTAACATGGAGTGGCCCAATCCGGCATATTTTGTTGATACAAGCAAGTCGTAGTATTCATTCTGTATCCAAAGCCTACCTTAAGTAGTGTTGTGAGCACTATAGAATTACTGGATTCAATGAAATTGAGCTGCAAGGCTTAGTATACATCTATCTTAATAGGGATTGTGTTTCAGAAAACTCTTACAAATAATAGTAATAGGTAAACTACATTGTAAGACAGAGAGCTAATCCAGAGATCTTAGAGCTACACACAACCTAAAATAGAAGGAAGCAAACAAAAACAAGAATGAAATGGAAAGCAAACAACCAGTTCCCAACAGTGGATCCTTATCTTATGGAGCTATAAAGTCCAAAGATATATAAATGGTTTGGTGAATGTAGGTTGCATTTAGAGTTTGACAATATCCACATACATAAATCTCATATTCAAATACAAATGTTAGGTTCCAAAGCAAGATACTGACCATAGATTGATTTTACAAAAAAGAGGAAATATTGGCTTCATGCAAGAAATATCACATAGGTGATAAGCTTCGTTGAAATTTAGAAAAAAACTCAAGAGGTCTCTCATCTCATCAACACCAAAGAAAGACCATGATTGTAGTTACTAAAGGTTCACAAGACAATACAGAGTTGAATTATGCATCCAAATTCATAACAAGGCAACCTTTGTTGCATTTTGAGACAAGCTTCTCAGCTCCATGGAGTTTGCCAATTTCACTATGGCTAAGATTGAGAAAGCAATGAATAATGACTCGAGTCTCAATCTCATGTGTGTGTTACTTCTTGTACATAATGAACCTGATGAAATTCATATAGGATTTTACAAAATGCAACAAGAGAATAAGGTGATGGTGGTGATAGATTGTCAGATGTCTGTAGATAGTCACAAAGATGAAGAATTCAGATTGAGTAAGATTTGACAGAATGACTGTTGTGCTGAGTGTATCAATGGCTCACTTAGACAAGTAAATTAGCAATATGAGACAAGACACAACTAACACCTTGCCACTTTCCTACAGGTACGAAGCAAAAGCTCCTGCCCTTCTCATACAGATCACTGAACCGTAGGACACGTTTCAGATTCACAAAGCAAACAAAGTTTGACACCCCGGACCAATGTGGTGCTAACATACCTTGATCTTACCGATAGTCTCTAGGAAATCCACGGGTTTCAGAAACTGCCGATCCACGTCATGTACCCAAGCCCTCCGCACATTTTTGTTCAACTCATAAACCTACAGCCAATATAACAAGCATCAAATATACGGCTAGTAACACCTTTTGACTGGCCTGCAAAATTATATTATGGCGTGTCTATTTGGCGTAAGGTATTTCATATTTGGCCTGCAAAAAACCATGGCATGTGATCGTGTCCACACTTCCCGCAGAGGAAAAGGGGCACCTTCTAAATTGCTTTTGACCAAAATAGCTGACTAGTTATAGCATTAGAGGCCGCTTTTCAATCTAGACGGACTGCAATACCCACGAACTGGAGGGAAGTCTCTTCAGTGTACAACACATCGTATGCAACAATGACCCCTGAAGGAGAGGTGCCTCGATATTCATAACATTTGGCGGCGGGCTAAGAGATTATTTATTAGCTGTTTGGGGCAATCCATCAATCTCATAGTCCAAGTACAAGAGAGTGATCGACCGTGCTCTGTGAGTCAAGGTAGGTATCAAGGTAGCTCTGTGAGTCAAACAAGACGGACAGAGGCATCCAGATGAAAATCAGTACAACAACTGCCGTCCTCGGCACCCAATGTATGCTATATTTCTGCAAGTTATGTCACAAGTAAAGCATTTAGAGATACAAAGACAAGCCGCAACCACAAATTTTCTTGTTTGTAGGAAGTGATATGTGCCTCTTCGTAGCTGCACAACATCCTGTGGGCATTAATGCCGCAATTCCCTTCCTCGTGAGATGGTTTGAATGCACTTCCGGTAGTCGACTACTAAGTACTAAGCCCACACAACTTAGTAATAGGATTTGGAATATGATCTTGACGCGGCCAACTTTCGAAATTTAACTCTCAAAATGCTAGCAGATTCGCGTTAAAACATTCCAATTGTAGAATGCAGGGTTGCCAGATGCTCCATGATGCGTAATTGGAAGGAGAAGACAACATTATTATATCCCACTCAACGACTGCTGGAGCGCAACAACCACTGAATTGCGAAAGAAATGAGTGCATGTAGACGTGGCGTATGTGTGTGTGTGTGTGTGTGAGAGAGAGAGAGAGAGAGAGATTAGGGCAGCGGAGGAATGACCTGCTTGCCCCTGGCACCTGCCATGATGTCTATCTTAACTCCGGGGTAGCGATTCTTGAGGAGCTGGATGACGGGAAAGAAGAGGAGGTTCTCGTACACGCCTCCCGAAACAATGCAGAGGCAGCGCCGCACATCATTCCGGATCAAGGTGCCCAAAGAAGCAATTCGGGCATGTAACCTGCGAGAAAATCCAGGAACCCCATTGCATTGTCTTCATCCCGGTCAGGAATGGGATCTCGGGCGTTTTGCACCCCTCGTGACAACAGCTGCCCAAACTCCTCTTCATCGTCTTGCTCCTCGTCTTCGCCGTAGTTGAAAGGATCGTCAAACCATCCCTGCTTCTTTTTAGTGGCTTTGGCGAGATGCCTTCTGGAATGAAGCCTTGGAATTGGCGAAGCCCAACAAGGCTGGGTGCTGCAGGGGGACGAGCAGAGGGAGTCCTTCAATTTAGAAGAGGAGGAAGCTGTTCGTGGAAGCTGGGGCTGCAGCAGCTGGGCAGGGTGTATGAGAGCGCCCATTGCTACCTGCCTCACATCACAATCCACACCATAGAATCAATGTGATCGGAGTGTGTGCTCTTCCATCTCCTGTTATCTGTTATCTTATCCCGTCTTTCCTTCTTCCATTCCCTATTACTGTTTGCTAAGCTTACTACTTAAGTTACGCAACCTTTAATAAAAAGGCCTAAAGCCCAATCACGAAATGCCGCTCTCACACGAAGCCACGTCACTCATCTAGTCTAAGCCGTCCAGTCATATTCCTCCCTCATCGTGGCCGTCAGATTCCAGCTTTTGCGATTTTTATCCTCTTTCTTACTTACCTTCACTCTGCTCACCGCAACTAGCTGGTTTGCCTCTTCTCTCCCACAATCCTCACCATTGTCCTTCACAAATCCGTCCACAATCGACAATTTCACAGGGTTGTGCAATTTTGAAACCATCATCGTTAGCACCCTGGAGTGAAATTTCTGGACCTTTCGCCTTGGTGCATGATCATTGCATGAGGAGTTTTGGCTTGGCAGGAGCCATTGGTGACTGGAAGTGAGGGATTTAGGGTTTAGGTTTTGTGTTTGGTTTTCTGTGATAAGTGTGTCTTTTGTGTGGGAGAAAGATTTCAGACATGATGGATGATTGGTGTGAAATCAAGGAGGCAACATAGTGAAATGGAGTCCATATGTGGAGGTTCTTCGACTAGAGGAGAGCTAAAGAGGCTAGGGACGGCAGCTCAAGCCGTCAAAAATAGCAGTAAGATCTGAAATAGATGGCCAGGGTTTAAGGCTGTGCAACCAAAGTGTTTAGTTCGAGGACATACGGAAGCAAGGATTGGTGTCTTGCAACTTTCACGAAAGCATACTCGTTCCTCCCAAAGAAGCTTCAAACCACCATTCACTTGGCAAATTCTATTTCTAGTAAAATCGATCTCAAACGCAAAAGCGCTTCACGAAGCTCCAAAGCTTCACTCACATGATCCAAATGAGGATGGATTCTAGCGAAATGGAGATTGTTTAGCTCACGGAATCACCAGAAATTCAATAGAGAGGTGTTGCAGTGAGACTTCGCACGGCATACTGGATAATTTGTGAAAAACAATTTGCGAAAGAGTGTCTGTGGAGGATGGATTGACGTGCATACTTAAACCCTTAGGGTCAAGGGAGGGCGGAGGGGCAGGGAGCGGGCATGAAAGTATGAGGAATGCGTAAAGAAGAGTGAAAAGCGTAAAAGATGTGCGAAAAGAGAGAAAGACGAGTGGAAACCGTTTTGGTATTCCGTAAGATAGTCTAAGTAATTGCTCCTTGGGGCGTTCCAGCGATGCAGCAGGCACGGCGAGCTCCCACTCGCGTCAACCTCATTGCTACCAGCTTGCCTGCGCTGCTGCCGCGGTCGTCCTTTTTCTCCACGCCCGTGCCGCCATGGCCACGCTCGGAATGCTCCCCGTTAATGTTGCACCGCATTTGCTTGCGCCACGTCCAGCCCGTCAATGCCTTGGCTCTCGATTGTGTACTTGGTTTCTTTACTTACATGACTCGTCTTGCACACGATTCGTACGCGCTGCTATTGGTTGCGGATGTGGAGTCGTCCTCTGTGTTGATGCAATTGTTCTGTCATAGTAGACATTGTGGCATAGGTGAAGCGGTGTTAGGAATCAATTCACGAATCAATTCTGTAAGCGCTAAATCTATGCCATTGTAGGTACGAATTTACAAGGGTTGTATGCTCGACCTTTGCAACTTGTGCAATTCGTTTGGTGGTTTGCAGATGCTTCACGTAACTCACCCCAGGCTCTCCCTCTCACGCCCCCAGAGCCACTTGGTCTCCATCTGTGCATTTCAACTTGCAATGATATGCTTGTTTTTGAAAGTGCACATAGTTTCTTGTCGGTGAGAGCTTACAACATGATGCAGTGACCCAGATAATTTAAGCTCCAACTTCCCATCAATCAACTTGGTATTCGGAGACGATAAGACAGTTTCCTTGGCGGCAGAGAATTACCTTCTTAGGATACTTTTACGAACCTTCTATTTCCTTGCTTCTTCTCATTTGGGGTGCTTGGAATGGAGTTGATGAATTCTAGACTACACCTGAGGGAGAGGATACTCTGTCCATCTCTTTAAGCATTCTAAACAATATGTTAGTGTGATTTGGAGGAGATCACTGTGGGTACAAGAGCCAAGTCTGTTGAGATAAAAAGTTTTATCACTACATCTGAATTTCTTATGCAATTTCAAAGTGGGAGGTTGTAGACCGCTGTAAGTGGCAGTACACAACCTCATTTCCATTCAAAAATCAGTAGCCATAGATATTTAGTCATGCTTACACCACTTGCTAATTGAAGCGTGAATAGATGAGTTGCCGCTGGTTACAGGGGTTGGCATAGGAGACTGTATCATCAGGTCACCCATCACGGTTTTACAATTCTCTACCTGAATGCAAAAGACTATTGTTACGAGGACTGATGAAGTGTGTATGTACGTGTACCCAGCACACGACCCATCCAGGGGCGTATTATTTGGGATTTTTTCAGAACGAAGATTCGACCACAATCCTTGGTGGGATCATGACACGCAACATGCTGGTCACGTACGATCGAGAGCATGATTAGGTTGGCTTTCTCAGAACGAAGTGCACTGATCTATGGAGGACCTTGCTTGAAAGCCCCGCCTCGGGGAATGACTCCTCTATCCTCTTGCGGCCTGAGCTAACACAGACAATGTGTAGATCAGTCCTCCGACTCTAGTAGAGAACCCTCATTTTCCTAATCGATCCTCCGCTCCAGACCTAACTTCTCCCCAAACCGTGAAGAATCACTCCGATTCTGGTGATGCGATTCTGCTGAAAGATGTGGACACTTCAGATGCTTCCTCCTCGCTCCCTTTTCTGTTCACAGTGCGTTCCTTGAGATACTTGCACATGCCATTGATACTCATCTTGGGCAATACATTCTGAATATATATAGAGAGAGAGACTCGGCTTGTTCATACGATTTTCTTATTCTATTCTATTTGGTTGCGGAGTTCCTGAATAATTACACCACAACCCAGCCTGAATTAGAATGCACCTATCCGAGGAGCTGATGTGAAGGAGTAGTTTCTACTTCTGTTTTGGTGCATTAACTTACGGCACAGCGTTCGGGATGTTTTTGAGTTTTACCAGTTGATTCCCGTATTGATTCTGTTTTTCAAGTATGGAGCCTTGTTTTATCTCTGTTTTTTACTGTGGATAGAAATTTTAACCTCTAAAGGACTAGGGAGCCCACTTTGGCTCGATTGACTTCATAGCTTGGAAGTTTTGCATGAAATTTTTAGGATGGATGCTACTCATCATAATCTGCATGTGAAGATTTGTTTTACATCATTCCAATAAATATTGCAAAAGCTATAAGTTTTTTTGAATTTCAATGTCAAACTAGGTAGCAAGAAATTATATTTTGAAAAAAGCTTCCAATTTTATGAATGTCAATGTAATTTTGGCAATTTTCAACTTTTTGATGATATTGACAATGATAATATTTCTTTTTTGGATTTGTTGGATCAATTATGTGCATCATGACTTCTAGTTTTGGGACCAAAAAATTGAACTTAAAAATGCATTATATAGCTATAAAATATAAATTGAACACATTGTTAAATTCAACAAATATTTCAAATGTAAGGGCATGAAAATGGAACAATGGTTCATATTGCAACTTATATTCTCTCTCTACAATGGCTAATGCTATCCCCATACCCAATTCCAACAAAATAATCAAATATCGTGAGAACCAACATCATTTGCATGTTTGTCAAAATGTTGATATTTTAAATTCTATAAATGTCAATTTCCTTTGATTTTTGTGCACAACAATTTGAAATGATGTATACCAACATGCCAAGGGATGAAAAAAATTTGGAGTTCTAAGAAAAAATTGGCAAAAGATAAGGTAGTTCCAAATTATGTTAAACAAAACTAAGTTTTAGACATGGCTAACTTTGGAATTAATTTTCTTTCAAATCACAAATAATCGAGGAGGAGGGCCTATAGGCCTTTCCCAAAATGCCGCCCTCTGAGGCAGCCACGTCGCCCCAGAGGGTTAGGGTTAGCCTCCTCATCGACGAAGTTTTCGAGGAGAGGAGAGAAATCGAGAGAAATCCAGGTACAATTGTCTCACTCCTATCCTCGCATCGTCACATCGTCACATCTACGACTCAAGAATCTTCGGAAAGAGTGTCGTCATAGTGACGGCACAGAGGTTGGGATTCGAACTCGTCTTGGCATCTTATCGAGTTGTATATGTTTTATGATGTCTTTGGGGAGATTTATCTCCATGTTTTGTTTAAGCTTGGCACGACTGCCGAATGTAAAGGGATAATTGGCTAGTTCTGGATTGTGAAGTAATTCATTCTTCGGAAAATTTCTTATGGAGTTTGCGTGATGAGGAATTGGGCTTTGTCACTGTAGTAGATTGTGAAGAGCCAATTGTAATTTGTTGGAGATATGGTGTGGCCTCTGGGCAGCTCCGAGGCTTATGTGAAATGCAGAAATTAGATCATGGCATACTAAAGTACAATTACGTTTTATGGTGTCTAAGGATAGGTTTTGCCTCCAGGTTTTGTTAATATGTGGCATGACTTGCGAATGTGGAGGGATAATTGGCTAGGTCCGCATTACAAAGTTATTCCTCCTTCAGCAGATTTCTTATGGGGTGGTGCGTGATTAGGAATTGGATTTTATAACTGTGGTAAATTGTGATGAGTCAATTGTAAATTTTTAGAGATATGGTGTGGTAATCTGAGCAGCTCGAGTTATATGAAATGCAAAAATTGGAAGTGAAGAGACTACAATATTCGTTATCAAAGGGCTGGCGACATTGGGCCTGCACTTGTCCTTATCCATGGATTTGGCGCCAATTGGTACAGGATACTGCAACTAAACTATTGGCTTAAACTGTTATGTGAGGATGAATCATGTGAGTGAGTCTTGTTACTATCTATTTGTGTTAGAGTTCTCATATGCAATTCCATGATTAGAAGGTATGTCCTCGACATGTAAAGTAACCTACTTCAAGACAAGATTAATGGAAAATCACTGGACAGAATTGGAGGAAGAGTAAGTG
This sequence comes from Straminergon stramineum, assembly GCA_963920665.1. Taxonomy (NCBI): domain Eukaryota; kingdom Viridiplantae; phylum Streptophyta; class Bryopsida; order Hypnales; family Calliergonaceae; genus Straminergon; species Straminergon stramineum. The sequence goes on along the minus strand of OY987267.1, from coordinate 11,484,803 downwards.
TGTTCATATTGTCATCTCTGGTATAACAACAAACGTTAATATGGTGTCCGGAGAGTTCGCAGCGACCACTGGCGGAAGAACATTCCAGTGCTAGCCAATACACATCGAGTCTATGCTATCGACCTTCTTGGGTATGGGTACTCTGATAAGCCTAGCCCTCGAGACTCGCCGCCCAACACAATCTACACATTCGAGACATGGGGTAGTCAAGTTCTGGACTTCTTGTCGGAGGTTGTTGGTGAGAGCGCATTCCTAATTTGCAATTTTGTTGGAGGTGCTCCACATCTGACCATCGTATTCTTTCGATGTATTATTCAATCCTTTGCAATTGCGTAATTCATCATGATTTTAAAAAATGTGGACAAATGTAGACATGTAGAATTTGGGGCACCATGGAATTTTCCAAAAGGCTTCATGGAAATATCAGCCCAGTGAACTGTTGGTTTACAAATCGCAATATAGTCATCACAATGTACCTACGAGAAGCATTTCTGTTTATCTGCATTTTTCAGGATTAGGATCTTGACATTTGTTTTCTGAGAATCCAAGTGGCAACTCATTTCTGAGGCTCTGTGTTCAAGAATACCGATCACATTACTCTCTTCAAAGTTGTCCCATAGCTCCCACCTTTTGGTGTGGTGCAAGTTGTTATGTTTTTCACATTGGTTGTGCTGAAGACCGAGCTTTTGGGCTATTGGGGTCCAGGCATCGTAGGGTTGCAAGCTGCTCTCATGGAGTCCGATAAAGTGCGGGGGCTACCACTCAGGGTTGCTATTCTGTGAGCCTAAGAGTTTTAGGACAAAAATTTGATTGGTGACCTATGACTGTGAACTTTGGAAGCATGGGGAATTTGGTTAGAAATTGATGAGGGATCTATGACCGCGGACTTTAGAATCACGTAAGGTAAGAGTTTGAATACAAAACTTAGAGTGACATACTCACATTTTTGCAAAATTATCATATGGTGAATAGAATTGCATCTATAATCAGTAAATTTGAATAGGAAGGGGAAGCTAAAAACATAGCATTGTTGGATATAGAGAAATTATCATTCAAGTAAATCAGAAGTATGTAATATATACTAGAAAATGAAATCAAACCAATGCAATATAAGCAAAAATAAGATCAAGTAGATGATGTAGACATAGATTGAGAATGGCCACTACTGCCAGTCGATGATGTCTCCTCCAACTCTACAGCTGTGTTGTCTATATACTGCAAAACTCTAGCATCTAATGTACTAGCCCTTTCCCTTCTAGGAATATCTCGCTTTGATGCAAGTACTGAAGCTAATGCCGCTGCATATGGAGGCAACATATAGGACTTCTCTGGACTTGGAAAAAACCCAGGAAAAGTAAAGAACGGCCGATGAATTGCCTCCTTAGAAATCATGCTGCCAATAGGAGAAAAAATATTAGAAATGAGTGGAATAGCTTAATATGTATGTTCAAACAAATAAGCCAGAAGCATTTTAAAAGAATGGTTAAGATTTTTACTTACATTTCCAAATAAATATGCAAGATGTGGATAGACTTACTTACTGAAACGAGATTTCTTCACAATGTGAGGAACTTCAACATCCTCTACATCTGGATCATCAGAAAGCATTGAAACCGATGCAGTTGATGCTGGAACAATTGCTGCTACACGAATCAATGGGGCCAAAACTGAGTCGAAGATTGCCTTGTCTTCTTCGAGGGCAATGATATGCCTGCCCAAAATTCTACAAGCGTGGATAGAGGCCCCTAGCAATAGGTAAGCAACAAAATAAAATTATTAGGAATTGAGGGTCCAATACATGAAACTTTTGAAATAATCTTAGATCAAAAAACCAAAAATAAATAAATTTTTACCTGCTACAGTAGTGCAATCCATGACAATGTCACCTGGAAGCGAAGAGGCTTCAATTAGCATTTGCAAGAAATGAGGATCCTTCTCCCGTGCTCCTCTCCAAGGTCTAGAGTTGCTATCCATGGCCTGACTCTCCTTCTTGATGTAATTTTGAAGAATGTCATCAACGGCAAGATCAACCCCCAATTCCTTCAATTTTGGGCACGCTTGGAATTGGAATTTAGAAGGTCCGACATTGACAAAGGCCCTCACCAACAATAGAATTCCAAAACGTTGTGTCTGCAAGAACAAAAAGGTTCCAAGACATGGAAATGGAATATAATCATCGTTCTAAAATTTGAACCAAATAAAAAGACAAAAACAAACATAAAGATTTCAAGACAGTACATTACATCTAGAGAAATACATTCTTAACAATTACCCTATATTGGATAAGAAAAAAAACATGTATGTCCCAAAACATTGAAAGCATAGAATTCATCCAAATCAACAATGAAAAATATTAGGAAAGAAATGGTTATAAGCATATCGTGGAAGAAGGGGAAACGGGGGAAGCAAGATGGAGCCGGTTCATTCCCCACCAGTCCTTCCTCCTCTCAAAGGAATATGAAGCTGCATATCCTAAAATGCTAGCTCTAGTGCTGGCCTTCGAAGGGTGAATGATAATAAGAGCTCCATCATCATGAATGTGCCCATCAGCGAACTCGAAAACATCTTGAAGCCAGGAGGGAGAGTCCATATTCCAAATAGGAACAGTAGTAGGAGGCAAAGACAAATTAGGGACTAGTAGACCTTCTGGCATATCCGCAATCATTAAGTCCAAACAAGGTTTCTCACTTTGGACTCCTTTGAAAAATCGCTCCTTAGACCCCTTGTGCTGCAAAGTAATTAGCACATTCAGTATGCAAACCAAATATAAGAAAGAATAGAAGTTATAAATTCTAGAAAATGGATTTGTAATACAAACCTTGTCAATGAAGTGTACAATGTCGTGGTACACTTGAGGTAATGGATCATCTAATACATCTGTAAGGGAAGAGTTCAAAATGAACTCGTGAATGGTAATCTCCAAATCATTGAGAAACTCTACGGCTGCAGGACCATGTAACATGCCATCATCACTGAGAGACATGTACTCTGCGTCCCGTTTTGTGCCTCTAGAGTTGGATTGTTGGTGTTGGGAGCCCTCATCCTTCGTGAATGGAGGTGGAGCCGCTTGTTTAGAATACTTTCCCTTCGATGTATCAGTTGCAGTCTCCTTGTCCGCCTCAACATATTTCTTGGACTTCTTCATCACTCTCTCCTTTGCCTTATCTACTGCCACAGAGTTCTTCAGAGCTATCTTCTTGTCCAACTCCTCCCTCCTCTTCAATGCTCTAGTTTTGGCATCCTCATCTAATCCAGCGAACTCGTCAACCTCAAAGACAACTTCATTGGCTTCAATCGAGCGTTTTAGGTGCTCCTCAGACAATGGAGTAGACTCTGGTGGACAATCCAAGTACCAAGCGCCAGATTTCAAGTGTGCGCTGGTCCACCACTTCAAATGAGGTGCTGAAAACATGCAGTGCTCTGATGAGACATCCAACCATCTTCCCATGAATGCAGGAAGGTCGCGCTTGGCAATAGCTCCCTTAGGTAGCAACTCGTACTTGAAGTACCTGTTCAAAGAGAAAGTATTCACCCATGTGACTAAAATGATGTATAAAATAGCAGGAAAGCAACTTAAAACACTTAAACAGCAACGGCAACTAGAAATGAGATTCTCACCGATAGATGACATGCTTGACAACAAGTTCTGAGCCCTTGTGCTTTTTAAAGTCATCTGACTTTCGAAAAACATCATGTCCTTTGAAATGCATCAGAAATGCGTGATCCCAAACTTTGATTCTCCATCCCTCAACATACTCTGCAAAGGTCTTTGGCTCTTGGGGAGAGTCCATAGTCAAAGTCAACTGATCCTTCTTCACAATGTTGTCAAATGTTTCAGTCCCCACATCCTCAATCTGTAAAAACGGAATTGACCAATAGGGATAAGAAATCTCAATTATACCTAAATATGAGAGATTCTATAGCATCAAAGAGTTTTGACCAATAAACCAAAAAATCATTACAATTCCAATAAATCAAACCACATACCCCAGCATACCAACAAGCCTTTCCTAAAAATGCTTTCAACTCGTTTTCTCCAACTAGCTTCATTGGAAACCTCCGTGCTTCTCTTGTTTGAACCGATGAATTCCACCAACGAAGCCATTTAACCTTATGCTCTGACTTCACATTGCAAGTTGCAATTAACTACAACTTCTCCAGGGTCATTTCGGGAGTGATGTTCGAACTCCAATGGCGTTCAATCTGGAATAAGAAAGATAAGGTTAGATTGATGAAAAAACTAGGACAAATTACAAAAAGTTGTATATTACATTGAGCATACCTCTTGGAGCCATTCATTCCCAAGACTAGGATTAGCAACAGCAACGAGCTTCCCCATTTTTTGCATCAATCTCGATGTCTTCTCCTTACTCCCGATCCGCATTGCTTCGCAGATACCATCCAATGATTGCTCATCCTCTGCGGTTTCCTCCTTATAAACTCGTGCTGTAGTATCAGCTGCTGAAATCTCATACTGCACACACACAAAATTCTGAGAACGACAAATAAAACATGAATATCGCACTAACATTGACGGATGCAAATACAAGCAAGAAAATGAATAGATATCATACCCGGAAAATAAATGAAGTGAAGACTTCAATAGACATTGAGTACCAACTCTTTCTTGAGTTCTGTATACATTATGCCATTTCAGATGTACCAAGGTGCTCAGAGAACTTCTCCAATGGTAAAACTCCATACTTGCGAACTCGGTACAACGTGTGGACTAAACTGGTCTTGATGAATGAATTCTCGGTATGCTTGAAATTGAAGAAATGAAAGTGTTAGATACTACTAATGAAAGTAAACAAATAAATTGACAAATAATACTTCAAAGAGAACTTTAAGAGTAGATGCACATACTTGTTAATATCATGCATAGCATGCATAGCAGCACCAATCTTGCCCTTTGTTTCAAGAATAATAGAGTCCACAAACAAGTGCCAATCCTTGTCAAGACTGTAGTGCTTTGAGATGTATGAGCTCCAAGCAAGAAGACGATGGTTACCATCGCATACAAAAAACTTAGAATTCCGAAGGTGTTGCAAACCAGGTGTGGCATCCAAGAACTTGTTGAAGATGTCATTTTGGGCATTCCACAATGGACCCCAAGATTGTTTCTCCGCATCTGTAAAGTGCTCTTCCTCACCTTGCTCATTAGTAATGGATACATAGAAAACAGCAACCCCATCTCTATAACCATTAACAAAATCATTCTCCAATTTTGTAAGATCACACTGCAATGCTGGTCTAACCATTGGCATGACAGCCATTCGGCACAATGGAATCATGAGACGGGAAATGGAATGAGGTTTCATTCGCAACTCGACAATAGAAGCAATCGAGTTAACTTTCTGAGATCTCCGAAGAGCATCTTCACTAGTGAATTCATCTTGAGGGTCCATATCCTCATGACGTTCACTCCCCGCTTCCTCAACACCTTCATGAACATCAATCTGATCCGAAGTAGTAGGCCTTGGAGGATCGGGTATGATAAGAACCACCTGTACAGATAACAAGTTAGATATTACTAACTAAAGCATATTAACCAACTAATGCAATTACATCCTCCATGATCGACAGCCAATACTATTAACAAGGTATCGTTTGTTCTCTCGAAGATACTTAATCATATGGATAATTAGAAGGTCGATCAAATGAAGTTCACGAGGAGGGTTCCCTCGGCGCCGATGGAAGGGATCCACTCGTAGTCATTTAAAATCAATTGTGTGATCCTGATGCTTTCTTAATCCAAATCAGTATTGGCCAATGCCAAGAATAAGGGTCATGGTGAAAATGGAATTCTAAATATAGAAACATCAAAAGGGAAAACGACTCAAGAAAGAGTATGAAATATCTACATCAGTACTTCTAGATCACCGCTTCAATTGCCCTTGAACTCCTTCGGCATTGAGAGGTAGACAACAATCATATTCGGGTGAAGACCGGATGAGTATAGCTCTGCAGTAGCAGATTCTTACACAATAACTGAACGATTCTATACGTAATCCATGATCTGGATTCTAATGCCAAACATCAACCTGGAAATTAAAACGACCACCGGATGATAGACCTACGACTATGGAGCAACAGGTTCGGCACCGAGGGGATGGTCTTGGCCAGCTTTGCCTGATATCGTCGCCTAGGTCCTAAGGTGCTAGAGCAAGGGGTTCGGCGCTGAGGGGAAGGTCCCGGCCACCATGGGCTGATTTCGATGCCTAGGTCCTAAGGTGCTGAAGCAAGGGGTTTCGGCACTGAGGGGAAGGTCCCGGCCACCTACGACTGATTAAGAATTGAAAGTAACTACCTACAGCTGCATGTTCACTGTTAACCTATGAACGAATAACGATGAGTCTAAACCTATTTCCTTTTCGTCACGATTATCCCATCGGAGTCCGCGATGCCATTCGGCGCCGAGAGGGTGAGCTTTAGTTGCGGTATGTGATCTTGAAGTTCAAGACTTCCAAACATACCGTAATCCTATCCAGTATCGACTCAGAGTATGAGACATGGAATTTAGATCTGGATTCCACTCGATGGTCCAGCTAATAAGATCTTATCACAATGATGTTGGCCTTGGCGCCAAGGGCTACTAGAGTATAAACCAATTCATTCGTAACCCACCAAAATGACTACCCCTGTGAATCCACTATGGCGCCAACCAGGACAATGCCAAGCACCAACAACGAAATCACATACCTCTGTACTCACGTCTGCGACAATTGCTCCAAGGTCGTTCGATGGATCAGTATCTGGAACCCTCTCTTCACTCCCACTCCCATCGCCCTCGCTGGCTTGTGCGGCGGTGGTGGACTTCTTCGCCAAGCGCCTCCTGCCCATTTCAGTTCTGCCCTGAAAATGGAAATTCAAGAAACTTAGACCAAATTCGTGAGAGGAGGAACCCACATAAACAAAACAATCTTTTTAGCAAAAGATCTAGGGTTACATAAATCCCCATCTGGGTATGTACCTTACTGGTAATCCCTGTAGGCCGAGATACACAACAGGGGGTGGGGCGTCAACAAGAACCTTAATTACTCACCCCGAGAAGAGGAGGCACACTAGAAGAAGTCGCGAATAGGAAAGGCGGGAAGAAGACGTGCCCAAACTAGAAGCCCGAGGGTAGGGATGATGTCCGGAGGCAAGGCGGTTTAGGTTTGAATCTAAACTAAAACCGCAAGGGCCGGGGCGTTACGCAGAGGCTAAGGCCGGGAGAAGCAAGACCAAACAAAGACCGCAAGGGCCGGGGGAACATGCGGAGGCACAGGTGGAAAGAACCGAATCTAAACTAAAACCGTGACAGTCGGGGTGACAAGCGGCGGCTAAGGCCAAGAGAAGCGAAACCAAACTACAAGCCCAAGTGTAAGGGCGACATCCGGAGGCAATGGCGAGGAGAAGCGTATCAAATTAGGACCTCAAGGGCGAGGGCGACATCCGGAGGCAAAGGCCGGGTGAAGAGAATCCAAGCTAAAACCCCGAGGGCAGGGACGACATCCGGGGGCAGGGACGGAAAGGGTGACGATGGAGGTAGAGATAGAAAGGGTGACGTTGGAGGTAGAGATGGATAGGGTTACGGTGGTGGCAACCACGGAACGGGTTACGGTGGGCAACCATAGTCAGGGCCAACTAGGCACCCAAGGCAGCTAAGAGCCTCCAAAATCAAGCTTCACCCAATGAAGGACAAGGAGCCAATACGATGGGAAAAGAATGGATATCCAATAATAATTCTTGGTTCACATCCAAATGGCAAGAGTGCAGGCACTGAAGATTGGGTCATGTTGTAACAGAAAGAAGCAAAAACTGCTTGACAAATTTATGAGATTAATTTTACCAGTAGGAATTTGGAATTGACATCTTCCCATGTTTCTTAATGATCTGTGGTTCATCATAGAATTTGATACTCAATCCTTAACTGATAAATTGATTCATTTCAATGGGATCTACAACTAATAACAGTCTTTAAGGTGGACTATATGTACATTGGTGAGTGGAAAATTTTCCTCTTTAGCCTGTTTCTTGTTAGATTAAGTTCCATTTTAGGACTTTTTACATTATCACGAGCAGAAAACGAAAGTATTTGTTCATAAATTCTGGAATGACAGTGACATGTTTTATAAGATTATAAGGACCTAGACAGGATTCATTATGTATGTTACAAGCTAGACACTATAGCCACTTTCAAAATCACCTCCTCAGCCTTATACCATTGGTACATTGAAGACAGTACAATGTTATTCTATGTCAACTTCAAATGTGGAATAGACTACTTTAAACCATCCCGCAAGGTTATTCATAATTATCCACAATTGTCAATTTCAGGAAAGGTAGAATGGGAGCAGCAAAATCTCTAAGCCGAAATAGGTCAATTGGTAATGGAACATGGAGATGACTCCTATCAAGCAAGTATACATTTTCATAGACCATTTCTTATTATGAAGATACTGAAACGGAAGTGAAGAATGAGTGATTGAATTAGACAGGTACTACATAATAAGATTAACTTACAAAGGAATTGAATGATGCTTCTGGTATGCATAGGCTTACTATGTCCTTCTCAGGCAAATGCAACTTCCCAAGACTCCACTCAGTTGTATCCTTCGTATCGTTTTCTTCAATTCTCTCCGAGATTGATGTACGTCCTAGCAAGTCGGCACATGTACTTGATGAAATAGCGAATCCTCTGTTTCGAGCCCTTTGCAACTCTTTCCACGAAGAGAAGAATAGTTTTTGTCTCTTCTTCCTCCTCCTCTTCTCCAGAATCCTTGAACTACCTTCGCATATCTCTTCTGTCGCTAGCATGAGACTAATGCTACATATCGATGTTAGGCTCTAATTGAAGTACAAAATAGAATGACCAAAACACTACTTATATATCGTTGATAATGTTGTTCATACATCAAGTGTATCCTTGAATGTAGTCACTTCACTATTCACAGTCACTACTACATCAAGACTCAACAAACACTACATTAAATGAACATCTTAGGGATTTTGGAAATCCTCTTTCAAATTTGAATTTCATTTGTTTATTCTTGGAGATCTTGCATATAATGGCTACTGTTCACAAATTGTAAGGTGAGAATATGGTTTAGATCTTTTGAATTGAGAGATTGGATTTGGTCTGTACAGCTTGAAGGATCTACACAAATCCCCCATCTACTTCTAAATGACATGTTCGTTGATTTTTGAATATCTCCATTTTTTGAATTCAAAAATCTCTTTGAATCAATTTAAGAGTAACCCCCCTTATGAAGATTTGGGCGACCCTTTAAGAAGTAGTATATATGGAGGTACTGCCAATGCTATCGTATGACAACTACTGATATCTGGAAGGTTCCGTCTATCTAGATTCCATATGTAGGACACTGCCATGTCCTTGTATTCTCTAGTTCTGCGCTCCTTCTATCCTTTCGGTGATAGGTTCTATGTGCACTTCTTACAATTTCTCGAATTCTATCTCAGTATTTCGTTTGAATTTCAATGGCCTCCATTAGAGCGGATGGCCATGAAATTCCTTTAGTCCTCCCTCTTGGAGAAGGAGGAATTGCCATACTATCATCACACCACCTTCATGTTAGATTTGGGTTTGTCCAATCTAGTATTTACGTTGAGGAGGAGGTCATGTTGGACTCCGGGATCTTGCAGGAGTCTATCCATATGCTCAAGTTAGAAGTGGACGATGGTCATGTCTGGCACCTTTGTGTAGGGCGCTATAGAGCTTATGGTTTGCTCCCTCTTGTGATGGGTGTATCTGGTGGTGTCCCCCCTTGTCAATCAGAGTATTCTACAATCAACATGCCACCTGTCTTTCAAGAGGTTAAAAGTCCAATGGAACGTGAGCACATCACGGTTACTAGGACTCCTGTTCAACTTGTCCGTGTGAAACAAGAAGTTTTAGGTCCTATCATAGATTTATCTAGTGAATCTGAAGGAGAGTCTCCTAGCCAGCCGAATTTGCAAGCAACACATTCTCAAGGAGTCTTAGACAATGTTTTGAAGCCAATTTCCTCTGAACAAAGCACACCTTCTACGAATCCTGCTTTGCCTAGTTTCTCTCGCCCACCAACTTGTCTAAATAGTAAAGCACCAGATAGTATCATTAGTTGTCTTCGCAAGCTATCATCAATTCGCGGATCTAGAAACGAAGTCGCTGCACTAGACTATAATTCCATCATACATCAGAAAGTCCAGTACCTTCCTCCAGTTTTTGATGGAAATGTGGTGTTTGAGTTGCCTTCTTTTTGTCCTTCTTCTTCCACATCTGCTGCTAGGAACCTTCATGGCATGGATAAGCGTTATGACGGTCATGCATGGTGTCAGACAATGACATCTAATATCCACAATGATGATAGTTTGAAATTTAGGAAATCCTCTTGCACAGGCCATTTGGTCTATAACAACTCTGACTGTGACTACTTGAAACGCTCGTCAAAACGCAATGAGAGTGAGTGGTGTGGTTATACTTGTGTCCCATTCTATGTTGGTGCAATCCCTCCAAAGGATTCTACGTTGCTTTGCAAGATATGCAAAACTCCACGCGATTGCATTAATGTCTGTGATGCTAGAGTGTACTATGTTTTCAGCGATACTACAGTCATGACCAGAGCATGCATTCATTTAGGAAAGCACTTGCATCTTGTGGCCTCTGGAACATGTAGAGAGTCATTGGATACTATCAGTGACCTGATTGCAGGCGAGGTTTCTAAAACCCCAACCGCAACTAACTCGGCCATCGCTCTAGCGGCTAGTAAGAAATTTCTAGACAACCATCTCATACACAACGGGGACGGACCCAAGGAGATGTTAAGGGGTAAGTCACTAGAGGATGTGATGGATAGGTTTCAGATATTAAGTTCTCCCAACATCCGCAATACTATTTCGTCTTTTCGTAGCACTGGCAAGGGTGGCATCATAGATAGCATCATGAATATGAAACAGAATTTGAAGTTTGAATACATTCATGATAGTGTTTTCCCTAGACAAGGAAAAGAAAAGGTATATTTATTTAAGATGTTGGTAGATGGGCCCGGTAGTGGAGTGGACTTGGTGAAGCGCATGCAACCTGGAGGAGATTTAGAGAATGCGTGGCTCATGTTCGACCATGTGAAACGCGTACAAGGTTGGACAACCATGGCATGCCACGTATATGACACAGGATGCAGGAAGGTTATGACGATTGCAGTTTGCGACATGCAATCTGAGGACACTGAAGTGCAATGCATCATGTGGCGGTCACTAAATGCAGTCATGAAGCACAACGGCGTGGATAGTCCAAACTTCAAGGGCTTCATGGCTGATAGTGCACAAGCAAACTGGAATGCCGTCCGAATCGTGTACGGCGCTGGAGATCCCAAAATGGAGATGGTCAACCGGGAGCGAACATGTCTCTTGCATTGGAGTACTTCACTACATCGACATACCCAAAAGCTCATTAAACCCGATATGCAGCACCAACATACTCGTCTTTGCAAGCAATACAAGGAGTCAAAGACTATGGAGGAAGCTGAGACGCGGTACTTGGCCATTCGATCTTGGTGGCTATCATCCGGGGCAGCCTTAGAAGATGCTTTGCGGGAACTAGAGTTGTGGCTTGCATTTTGGCACTTCCGATATGTCCAATGGGGAGGCGCTACGCAAATGGTAAGTCTTACTTTATTTCCATATTTTGCTTATGTGTTTAAAATCACAACACATTAGAAATATTTTTCAGACTTCTTAAACAGTTATTACTTGTGATAGGTTTCGAAATGTTATCATGTTCACCTCTCGGGGCCGAGAGGTAAGTCGACTACCTCATGTCGAGATCAATAATTGTTGTAGTATTCAAAGCTTCGAGTGATTTGAAGATAGAACTAGGTAGGGGTTGCAGCACCTATCGGGGCCGAGAGGTAAGTTGATCACCTCCTGCTGAGATTAATAACTATTTTAGTATTCAAAGCCTATAGAGATTTCAAGATAGAACCAAGTATGAGTTGCGGCACCTCTCAGAGCTGAGAGGTGCCTTTCAAACTTCTTATAAGATCTAGAACCATCACGTTCATCCGAGACCCCAAAAGGATGTGTTTGTGCATTTTCATTAATTACTTTGAAGTTCTTACCTTAGTTTTCTTCTTGTAGGGCCTCACTGTGGAGGAAATGGCAGACTTGCCATCCTGCAACTTATCCGAAACTGTACATAACAAATGGTTGCAACAGTCTGGTAATCGAGGTGATGATTTGTTTGCTGCTACATGTGATGATTGCATTCGAGCTTTCATGCAAATGACGAATTACCAAGCATTTTTGAAGGGCAGAACATCAAGGTCAGGGCCATCTAAAGAGGAGTTGAAGTTAAGAAGCACTAGACGTAGTGGTGACCCGAAGAAGATTGCACAGGCATTGAATCTCCTTCCCGGAGCAATTGATGTTGCAACTCGTGTTCCGCACTTGGAGGGGGAAGAAGTATTCGGTAGTAGTAAGCGCAAGCTTGACTTGCCCATTGGTTCGGATGGAGACTCCCATCGACCAGACAAGGTCAACTTCTCTCAGCCACGAGTTATGATCCAGTCCACACGCACACAATCAGAGGCTTTGAAGGAAGCAAATACAGTGACTACCCCTGAGCATGTACCTCATGTCACGACTACTATGGAGAGTGATTGCGACACTTCCCAATGGCATATTGCAAGACTATCCCACAAGTCAAGCTGCAAATGTCAGGCCCAACAGCGAGGATCAAACATCCGCTATGCTGCCAAAATTTCAAAGGGCTCTAAAGGCACTCTAGCTCCAACATATCGTGGCAAAAAGAAACAATATGGCGGAAACAAGGAGATCATGACAGATTTTTGGTTTTGTCCAGATGATATTCATCGATGTGTTCAAGGATCAAAACGTGCTTGGGTAATTGACTGGCCTCAAGTACCAGACGTATGGCCTGTGCTAACAGGCACTCATTTAAGTCGCCAAGAAACCCTATTGCTGCAAGAGGCTGGCTTTCAGCTCCAAGACCAACCACCTATGTCACCTCGACGTTTATTTACGATGTCAAATGTTTTTGAAGCGGTTCTTTATGATCAGCCTATCCCTTTGCATGCAGACAGCTATCCGACTACTCGAAGAAGTAAACCCATTAGACGGATTGCAAATGCTCCTACTACAGAGCATCGCAATAAGTGGGAAAGTGCTGGGAACGTGAAAAGAACAATCTTAGGAGTTACTATGCTCCCCTTTCCAGGACTTGGAGCTATAATATCTCTTCAATCTGGAACAGAGCCCAATCACAAAGTTTATCGAATCACACTTGGGATGTACTTGGAGTGCACATGTCCAGATTTTGTAGAAATGGCTGTCTCAACAATTGGTGGACGCCATCAGTATGTGAACTGTAAGCATCTTTATTATTTATTTCGCTACTTCTGCAAAATGGATCTCGTAGAAGACAAGTTCATTCATTCACCAAGCTTCAGTTTCAATGAAGTGAAGCGCCTCCTGATTAGGGTTGGTATCATCAATGTTCCAAACGAGGATCTGCAGTAGACCTAGAAATCCAGGAGCGACTGAGTGCTTGAAGTCTAGATATGAGAGAGAATTCAAAGTCAAATTATATATGTAGCTACGAAGGTATGAATATTTATGTAGGCAAAGAGTCATATTTGATGGAATTTTGTATACAACTTTATTCCTATCATTCTTCATCATTCCCACTTCTACAATTCTCCTTCACAATGCAAACATACAATACTATGTACATTTTCGTACTAGCCAACTCTAACACATACAGTGCATGCCCACGGTCATAGGTCGATGGATAAAAATTCCAATATTGAAATTGAAATTGAAAATCTTACCTAAATGTATGGATATTACCTTTTTTTCCTTAAAAAAATGAGTTCTATATTACTTTTTCTCATTTCCAAGCTCACTACTCACAGAATCCCTGCTCTGGGCTTACAGGCTCACAGAATAGCACCGCTGGGCTACCACTCATCAATGTCTCGCTGCGCATGCTCCGCATCAAGAAGCAGCAGTGGTATGTGCGACCATTTTTCAAACAACTACAGAATGTACTACGGTGAGAACTCTAAAAATGACATGCACCCCAATTTTCCAAATTATAAGTTTAAGAAGATAGTCAGATTTATGGTTTGGTTTCCTCCAGATGCACATTTAAAGATGAGCTTGACCATTCTATTCCAACGAATGGTGCACTCGGGGGGGGCACTGGCGAAAATATTAGAAACCATGTGCGATAAAATATAGGGAGCAATATATTCATTGCACGTAAAATTTGTAAATGAATTACATGTAGTATAGGGAGCTAAAAAAGTGAAAAAAGGATTATAAGTAAAATAGGGTCATGTATAATACTACAAATTTTATGACTATTACATCTAAAATAGCATATAGGAAAAAGGATCTCAATTTTTTATTTTATAGGATACCTTATATTCCTTATAGAGGAGGGACTATTGTGAGCGGGTTTGTTTGTTGTAGAAGTAAATACTACTATCCAGAGCGGCTCGTTCACAATATAGATTTGCAAAATATATACGATACATGCTATAAAGTCTTACAGCCTTCATGCAGTATAATTATATAGTATTGGTATCCAAAGTCGCGTATCCGATGACAAAGGATTGAATTACCATTGGGCTGGGAGGGACGGCTTTAGGGTGCAGGCTGTAGGGTCACGAGGAAGAAAATAGGATGTTACTTACCTCAAGAAAAGATTTAGATATAAATAAATTAGGGAACCTCTAAATGCCCATCCTTAAAAATTATAAGTAACAATAGGGTGCCATAAAACACCTCCATTTATCTTTATTTCTAAAAATAGCATGCCATATAATCCATTTTACAAGGTAAATAGCCCCCCATTAAATAGGTCATTATCGCACGTGTATGCAAAAAATAAGAGGGAGTGCCCCCCCCCCCCCCCAAGATGGTGCATCTTTTCACCTAAGTGCAAACAAATCTGCTATCACAGGTTGATTAAGATAGAATTTGAAACTTTCCCATTAGGAGTGTCTAAAGGCTCAGATGTAAGAATGCCATCCAACAATGTGAGGCTCCTAGTTGTCTTGATTTTCTGCTTGATAGGACCACTCTCCACCCGTTTTTTACATGAATTGAAGTGGTCACAGAACTACCAACTTTAGTGTTATTGCGACAAAAATGCAGTTACGATGAGCTGGATAAGATCTTGCAACCAGGACTCTTGCCAGGGGTTGTTGATGTTTTCTTAGACTTCATCTACTACTCTGGTGGCCCCCTCCTTGAAGAAATTCTACCTGTAGTGAAGGTAAATTTGTACTTTCCGTATTATATTCATCCAACTACACTATTTTTTGCATTTAGTGTTGTTAGTAGTAATTACGAACCACAACACTAAATGCCATGTTCAAATTTTTACATGTCCACAATTAGTGTTATAATACTTTTTATGTTTTGTGTTTTGTTGCCGCATGGTTGCACCATCTCCACTACTAGAAGGTGGCGGCATAGGAAACACTATTTGTCGAGTGGTTGGTCAAGAATGTTGCAAGTAAATGAATAGTAACAACATTAAATGCCACACAACACTAAATGCAAAAAACAATGTAGTACTCTTATAGTGTGAGCTCCTGAAGAATACAAGTGACACCAAAATCTATGAGTGCAATTGCATAGATACGTGTTTTTATGTCTCCTAGGGATAAGGAAAATTTCCTCATTTCTGACACTGATCAATAGATTGGTGTTACTCTGCTTCATTTTCTGATTCTTTATTCATAATTTTGCATCAATTTTTCTAATTTTATGAAACAATAAACTTACGGGCTTTCATTTTGCTTCTCAGGTCCCTACATTGATTGCATGGGGTGAAAAGGATCCTTGGGAGCTAGTAGCTCTGGGAATGGCATATGTGCAATTCGACACAGTTGAAGATTTCATTGTATTCCCAAATGTTGGTCATTGTCCTCAGGTCCGCTCTCTCCAGCAACTCGTCATTTTACTCCAACCCAGTGCATCCTTGTACTGGGTACTCTTCCAAAAATGTGTTGAGATATAAGATATATGGATTGAAGCATACAGGTGATGACTTGTACGCATAAAGTAAAGCTCTTTGGGATTCTGAATCCATCCTTGATTTTCCTCTTTGTTGTTCAATTCGATGTAACAAAATTAGAGCAATGAGCACAGTTAGCCTTGATCAATTAATTGAGAGGGTGGAAAGGGGGGTCATTGTAGGATTCAGATTAACTACAGTGCTTTAGAGTTTGTGGGGACATCGAAGTAAAGGCTGTTTTTTTAAGTTGCTTGTACATCAGGAGAGGCTCTCAACTAGTTCTAATTACACTATGCTCATTGTAATCTGACAAGTCTTTGAAATGGCAAAAATTGTGCAGGATGAGGCACCAAATTTAGTGAATCCATTAGTGGAGGAGTTTGTTGCCCATCATTCAAAAAGCTCTAATGTGCAGCAACTTTGATTCTTGAACATTGTAAAATTGTAGTTTCATTCATGCATAGTTTCTACCATCAGTGCCAAATACAGGAAAGCTAGATATGAATTTAAGTAGTCACCCATGTGAACAAGCGGTGAAGAAATAAAACATAATCAGTTGTCATTAAAGACAACTTAAACTCAGATTAAGTGCCTTTTTCGAAAATGACATATTCTATTACTGACCTAAATTCTGGTTCAAAGAGGACTCCGGGGAATTCTTAAGGGGCCCAACTAGTGTATGAGATGATTATTTTGCTTGAAGAAAACACTTGATTGTGGCCGGCTCACATACACCTCTGGGAGTACAAAGACATGTATTGTGCAAAGTGCAAGAATTATTTATAGCAAGGCAACCTATCCTCAGGTACGATCTAGGGACCAAATTGTTGGTGCTGCACTCTCAATACTATTGAAATCATGCTATGCCAACATGCAAGACATTGTGTACAAGGCCAAGCACCCATAGCTTGACCTTGAGCTCAAGCTTGCAAGTTTGGTGGACCAAGGTAAAGAAATTGGACCATATGTGCCTAAAGTGGTGGAGCTTTGGTTCTTTCTTTCCTTGGATTGATTTTCAAGTTCAATCCTGAACTTGTACACATTGGACTTGGAGATTCTACTTACAAACTCAAGTTTGAGCTTGCACTTAAAATTAATGTACATTAAGCAGGGACAACACTTGAGGACAAAGCTCCACCATAGGCACATGTAACAATCCTACATGGCAACACTTTTTGGAGGTGAGACTTGGGACTTCTGTTGAGAGTTGGGTCGAGCAAAAAGTTAGACCCAACCCTCAATACAAGTCATGTGAATATTTTGCATAAAATAATCAAGATCCAACTTTAATGATAATTAAGCATACTTTAATGGTTTCTTGTCTCCATGTTGGGCACTTGCTAATAAGAGTGGGACTTGGCACTTGGGACCCCATGTGAACCGGCCCTTAATGAATAATTGATGGCGATTTCAAAATGTAAGTGGGATCTCCCAAAGGAGTTGGATTAAGCTAATCATAAGTTAGCTTAAACTGGAAGCATGTTTTAAACATTCTAAATTGTACTTTTTGGATGAGGAAACGTGAAGATCACAAAGCCAACAGGTAATCATACCTTCAGGATATCAATCTAAGTCACTTTTCTATATTTATTTTATTTATTGAGCAAATCGTGATCGATTCACGCATTGTCCTATTTTCAATCCCATATTTTCTTGGTTGCCTTTTGGACGAACTTGGTGTGAGCAAGCTGCCGGAGGCCGCAAGCTCCGGGTTCAGAGCCCACGTGCCAAGTGACCCACGGCATTGCAACACTGCCTCTCCTACATGGGCCTCCTCCTCCCACCAACGGTGGGGCCTCGGCCCCGAGTGGCTCGTTTTTTCTTCAAGCTTCAATGGTAATGTGTAGTATGTTGCATACTACAACTTTCGTGTATATACTTTTGGACTTTGTCCATTGATACTTATGGTGTGGTTGTTGAATGAAAATGTTTCAAATTTGTACTTAGTTTCATTTGTCATTCTACATGCTTGAAATTTTTTAGATCTGATTTGGAATTGTACAACATATAGGAAAAAAAGTAGTAAGTAGAAAAAATTAGAGAATGATTCAAAATACTAAATTGTTAAGACTTTAGTTATAGAATTGAAAAATCCCAATCCCAATGGTTGTAATGTTGTAATAAACAATCTACATTCTATGATCTTTTTTCTTTGTTTTAAATGGAAAATTGAGTTAAGTAAAGGACTTCAAATTTTATTTTTGAGTAAAAATTTCATAATTGCCTACAAATTAAAACACTTCACAACTATCATCTCATTAATGAAAACGGAATGATTCAAAGCTTTCCACTTGTATATAAATCTAGAAATTAAACCAATTTCAAATTTTTGTCTCTTTAAAAAGGTGACTTTTCTAATTAGCTTGAGTTGAGAAATAAATTATATATCATGCATACAATAACTTTTTAACCATGTAGTCAAAAGTTATGAAAATTGTTGCAACTGAAAGAAAAAACTCATCCACATGTTGTGTGAAGATTTCAAAGAAAAAAGAAAAATTCCATTCGTAGTAAGCTGCCCAAAATCACTATGTTGCCAAAAAAACTAAGTTTGGTCTTTTGGGAGTTAATCTAAGTCAAACCATATTTAAAGGATTCCGACGTTCTCTACCTAAGGTAGACAAGCCTATTACCACCCTGATTTGTAATCTGACTATGTTGGAGCCATTTCCAAGAAGGTCAAATATTTTTCATAAATGTGTGCTTGTTTCATGGGTCGAACCCAAGTGGAATTATAATTTTTTAATCAAAATTGTAATTTCTATAAATTTTTGAAGTGGTTTGCCTTGAAATGACAAAACCGTTTGTAGACTAGAGTCATAAATGTCCTAGAAACAACCTAAAACCGCCATTTCATGTATCTATTAGCATTTTGAAACTGACCAATAAAGGAGTGACACAATACCCTAAATGACAATAATTCTCTGATTTTGTCAGAATCTGCAGCAGATTTGACTAATTTCTGGACAGATTTAGATGCTGAAACAGACGGAATTAGGGCCAATTATAGAGTGACGGAATTAGGATGTAGACGGAAAGGGCAAGACTTGGAGTCGCGGGGAGCGGGACTGCAGGAGCACCTTCGCCGCCAGGTATCCATGGTGGGGACCACCCAAGGCTTCCACAGGTTCACAGGTTCGTACAAGCACGGGGATGCTACCAAGGTATCTTCCGGGTTATAAACCCAACTCAAAGCGATGTTACGTTCGAGAACGGAGGCCTTTACATAGATTCCACATTTCATGGTCTGTAATTGTGAAGGAGCATAATTGCTTGTCATTCAATATAAGCGAACAACTGGCTTTGAAATGCATTTTCAATGCATGTGAACCAAAAAAATTGAATTCTAAATCTGTCTTATCATTAAGAAACCCAAAAACCTAAAATGAGCAGCAACATTGATCATAAATGACCAATGGAAACTTCAATCATTTGCTCAAAGGAGAACAAGTATATTTTTGGCATCACTAGGGTATGAACTATAATTTTGAAATGAAAACTTGGTAATCAATGAAAAATCCTCAAATAGAGAAAACTGAGAAAACTGAGAAAAACTGCCCATGTGTTTTAGGATCAATAATGTTATGCACCACTATTATAATAAGACCATGAATACTCATCAAAAAGCGTTCCAATGTTCCAACGTTCCAACTTGGTTAGTCAAATTCTGTAAAGTTAAAATAAGGATGAACTACAGTAATATATCTGCACGGGATGGAGAAAATTGAGAGCACTCAGCAATTTACCAGTATCCCTACAGACACTGGCAAGTAGCACCTCTTACTTTGGAAATGATATTAGTAATTGAATTGAGTCAAGCACATCACAATCGCATTGAAGATGAATCAAAACAATACAAAACCCTACATCCTCTTGATCAATTGTCGAAGTTAAGCCTCCCTTTACAATCAGCACAATTCTCGAGTGATTCATCATCAGTTCAAAAATGACTCATCTACAGCCTGCATCTATTGGGAGGTCGATGAATGCCGCCTTGCACAGGTATGAAGATTCTCAGGTGATGACCTTGTGCCATCAAACTTCTGAAAATACTTCCATAGGAATCTTTGAGCTATCATGCATTGATTGACCTCCTACTTGTCTGCATTGAAGAATTGGCAAGAGCAACTGCGCTTGGAATCTTCGCGGGTACAAAATCTACATGTCATAGCCACCAACTCGACCATCATGAGTGGGTTTTATTGGACCCTTCTAGCCAGATTTTCCTTCCAAAGTCAAATACAAAACTTAATCTCAGGCTTGGATTCTATTTTAAGATGGAAAGGACACAGCACGCTACACCTAAGCAACTGCATGCAACTAAAAAACAGTCACTTCAGAGAACAATGGCCAACCATAGATATACACATATGCACACACAACTAATGAGAAGAGTCTGCATACGTGCCATAGCGCTTGCTTACTCTCAGATTTGACTTAGGATAAAAAAACAAATATGTTCAAAGATAACTTCCTCCAAGATGCTACACATCCACATTAGAAGGTTTGGAGTCAAAGTTAACGACTTTGGAAATGACATCAGACATGTTGTACTAACACCAAAAAGTTGAAAAAGCAGACCTGAAAGAATTTCCAATCTCTCCATGGTCGCAAAGTGAGACCCTGTAAAAAAAGAGATAGAAAACAAAGTGGAAAAAAGGAAACATGATATTGCACAACCCGTAGCTTCCCTACTGGTATGACACGAAAGGATTAAAAGCACAAGCACGACTACTACTACGACGAGAGCATATTAGCTGATGAGAAGAGTTTGCATACGTGCCATAGCGCTTGCTTACTCTCAGATTTGACTTAGGATAAAAAAACAAATATGTTCAAAGATAACTTCCTCCAAGATGCTACACATCCACATTAGAAGGTTTGGAGTCAAAGTTAACAACTTTGGAAATGACATCAGACACGTTGTACTAATGCCAAAAAGTTGAAAAAGTAGACCTGAAAGAATTTCCAATCTCTCCATGGTCGCAAAGTGAGACCCTATAAAAAAAGAGATAGAAAACAAAGTAGAAAAAAAGGAAACATGATATTGCACAACCTGTAGCTTCCCTACTGGTATGACACGAAAGGATTAAAAGCACAAGCACGACTACTACTACGACGAGAGCATATTAGATTCATTACAACGGAAGTTCAACAGAAAATTAGCAAGTCACACCATGGAGGCATTCAATCTCCATAACACAAAAAACAACATTTCTATCAATTCAAACACAACTTCATCAACAAACTTCATCGCCCAGGCCATGCAACTAACAAGGGCTACTAATGACAAGGTTTGGCCAACTCACACAAGCATTAGTAAACATCAAGGTCACGAAACGAGAGATGCAATAGGCCCTGATAGCCAAGGATCATATAATGCATCTGATGCACTCAGCTGTTTGTTGGTGAGCTTCCTAACAAATTCTTCAACAAGTGATGTCCTTGAATTGGGAAGAATTTCCTCCAGGAGTTTGCCAAGGCTATACATGTCTGAATAGGGCGTATAAACGTTGCCCTCAAGCGTTTCCGAACACCAACCTCGGAAGCATCGAAATCCTTCAAGCAACCTAGAAGGAGACTCTGCTATGGATTCAAAGTCAATGAGCATGAACTCCGTCTCTAAAAGGCGCACAATATTTGGGAATCGGATATCCCTGTGCAACAGGCCCGCCTTGTGGAGGATACACAAGGCATGGCACACACACTAAGCCATCCACCTGCAATCCTGTTCGAACTCCAATGAGCATGAGTATCCAAGAGGAGTACACTCAACTTTGTAGGTTCTGTGAGCACTAACGGTGGGCCCTGTCTTTGACTACAAAAGAAATCGACATCCTCTTCCAACATCGTAAGCCCTTCCTATCTCAGAAAGACTCGTCCCCTGGTCAGTACTATGACTATAAAAGTCTCGAATGTGCTTCACCACTTTGTTGGCATAAAAGTAACTTATCCTCTTTCCACTCGAGGATTCTTCGACGGAGAACATGGCACGGCGTCCTGGGACATCCAGGACAGAATCCGCCATTTTCTGCAATAGCTAGAAGACATTGCCTAAGCTGAGTAGGAAACTACAGCAATCAACAAGTTTCGACAAGTTAAGAGGTGGATTCATACGATGAATGTCCCTGGAACCATCCCTGCCGATGTACACCCACTGAAACTGACTCCCTACCACTATATAGCCAACGATGAATTTCACCTCCCCGTAATACATTGGATTAAGTGGCTCTACCTTCAACCTAAGATCCGCTTCAGCTGCATCCAGGCCATGAAGCTTGTCTTCACCTATAAGGAAGGTGCATCCAGACGCTGTAAGCAGGGTATCAGGCCTTGACCGGGCTTCGGTCGTTTCGGAGTAACCATGCAGCTTCTTTTCAGTAGAATTGAACGCCAGAGTGAGCTCAAAACGATACTTGGTATACTCATCGAAAATGCCAAAGAACGAACCGAAAGAGTGTACAACAAGGATTCTTGTGTCCAACTCGGTGTTTGAACGCACACGTTGAGCATGCAGGAACCATGACACAGCGTAAGGAAGCGTTGAACCATCTGCCTCGATCAAAGTCTCCTTCGCCAAATTAGGCATGCATACTATTTGGCGCTTGTAGAACTCCTTGGTTATAGGAAGCTTTTGATGTTGCAGAGGGGGAACAACACATTTGTAAGGTCGGCCCTACTTCTTGGGAGCTCAGGTAGCTGTGGGAGCAGCATGTGCTTAATCCAAGCTTCAGAACGATCTCTGACCTCACCTCTACACAAACAACCTACAGCCCTAAGTATACCTTAGAGTGCATGCCTAAACCTTCACTGTCCATAATACCCTACTTGACAATTTTTCGAAAATGAAGCTCTAAAATACTTCCTCTGAAAATTACAGAAGAGGATCAGGGTTTAAGGTTTAGGATTTAGGCCCAACCCTAAACCCAATGCAGTTCTGGGGCAAATCATAGCATCAAGCACAAGACCTGCTTATTCTATCTATGAAGGCAAGAAGCCCAAACTTCAAAAACTGAAGTACAACGATCCATGCTAACGATCATCCCCCTACAAATGCAGCCACAACAGGAGTGTCGACACAGTAAACCCTTCAACCCAAGACACAATTACATGATGTAATGACTAACGAAGGAATGTAATCCCTAGGGTTGCTACTTGTTAAAATAAAAGCTAACTATATAGAAGTAAAATCTAACTAGCAGTTAGCTTCAGTGCTATATAGAACTAGCAGTTTACGATCTAAAAGTCACCTAGCATTGGAACGCCCGCCTAGCCTATAAAAGGCGGCTCTCTCTCTAAGAGAGGACACAGAAATAAACACAAATAATTTGTGTTAATGCAAGAGTTTGTAGTAGTGTTGTACTGTCGCAACACTACTAAAACCTGGATCTTCATAGGTATTTTGGTCCTTCTATTGATGCGATCTCATTTTAGTACCTCGATTGTCACGATTGTTTCGACTTTCTTTTGTGTACGTTGAATAGCTCTGCACTGTGATCTGATTTGGCAGCCCCGTGCGTTGTTGTTTGAGGTAAACTTCCTACGTTGCGTGGATACTATTTCTTCGCTGTGCTTCTGTTGTTTCTCTTGTTCATGTGCCTGGTAGTTAGTTTGTTGTGTGCATTGGAGGTACTTTTTTTGATTTGTTCATAATCCAGTTGGTTATCAAAACCTCGCAGGTGCTGTGTGAGTGTTGGTTGCGAAGAATCTCTTGCCGCTCAGAAAGGTTCGTGTGTTGAAATTAGACCTATCTCACTATTGCTACATTTTTGTTTACAAAGGGTTTTGTCCTTCTTTCTTCTGGCTCTCCTTGTTTGATCCATGTCTTGAAAGATCGCGTGGGTATATGCGAGCAAGTAAGCGTTCGCATAGAAAGTGCAGGTCTACCTACTTTCAGTCTCTGTTTTTCTTTCAGTTCTAGTTCTACTTCAATTCCAGTTCAAGGCGTTGCGTTCGAGGGATGTTTGTTGGAACTGAACTTGTCCACTGAAATTAGGGTTCTTTTGGGTTTTTTTGGACGACCATGACAGGGGTCAAAATTTTGGCCTTGCTCTCCCCTTGTGCCTCTCAACTTCCCTTTCTCCCGCAGGCTGCTTCTGTTCTATTCTGTGCTGTGCTTGTGCTGTTCCTCTGGATGATGTGCTTGGTAGCTAGTTTGTTCTGTGCATTGGAGCGTGCTTTTCCACTTATTCCTAATCCAGTCTGTCATCAAACCCTTGCAGGCTCTGTGTGAGTGTGCCTGCGAAGTCATTTTTGCTGCTCTGAAAGGATCGTGTGCTTGGGGTGGGAGTGCTTGGGCTCTCATCGTCGGTTGTTCATTGAATCGAGTCGTGGAGGAGAATGGGTGACGTTGTGAGAAATTTGGAAGAGCAGATAAGAGACGTGGAAGGGGAGATACAAGACGTGGAACAGAAGATACGAGGCGTGGAACAGCAGATTGAAAGAGTGCAAGAGCAAATCGAAACATGCTCTAACCTTCAAGAGAGAGCGCGACTTGATGGCAAGGAAGAGCGACTTCGGGACGAGAAAGCGCAACTCCGGGAGCAAATCCAGCACGGACAAGGTGACTCCTGTTACTCATCATCTTTGTCTTTCAATGTTCCTGGGGGCTGCTGGATGCATGGGCACGTATTAATGTCATGATCATGGAATTAGGATTGGCATAGGATTGTGATACTTGCTTCAAGAAGGAGGGTATCATAGGATTTTATGCAGTGCAGCCACCTTCATTGCGAAAGACACCTGCACTCTTTGGGGTTTCGTCAGTTCTGTTTTGTGAGTGTTGCGTTTTTTTTCCAGCCTAAACGCGCAATCCACCCATGCATCATGTCTTATCTGTTGTTTGAGAAATGCATTGCCACAACCCACCAGGTCCACCAGGTTTGTTTCCCTTTGAGCTGTGTACTTAAACCTGGTTCCTACAGTCAGATCCTTCTTTCTCTTTCTTGGCATATTATTTTTGCAATATGAGAAGCGCCATGACCCAAACCCTAAACCTGTTTTCATGGTTGTTTGATTGAGTTTTGTGACCATCGTGTGTGATCCCGTTCTGTGCTCTACTGTGCAGGGCTGTCTTCTGGTGTTTCTAAAAAGCTCTTGCAAGATTTGACAGAATACCTGGCTGAGCAAAAGGCAAAACAAAAATCGAAGAAATCAGTTTGTTTATCGTCTGTGAGCCAGTCTATTTGGGAATACTCTCCAATGGCAGGAAGGCTTGAAAATGACCTTTAAAGCTATTGGCTCTGAACCCAAGTGCTTGAATGATCTGCTTGCATTCGGTTGGGACGATAGGCTGGAGAAGTCACAGGCTGATAGGTACATTGTTCACTTAAACCAGATAAAATGTGGGCGGGAGTGGAAGCTGATTGATGCTGCAAATAAGCATCCAACCCTTCTATCTGGCTCTTATGGTGGTTGGAATTTCAAAGGCACCACAGATGTGGCTTTTGTACATTGGACAGTAAGTAGAATTATGGAATGCAGTGGGTTGAAGTGTATCTTTGAATTGAAGAAAGAACTTCGAGGTAGTGGTCATCAGAAGGCTTGTATTGAGACTGTGATTTGTCTTGTGATGGCTAACCTTTTTGTGCCACAGTTCAAACCTTGTGCTATTCTTACCGACCTGGATGATACTTGGTCCTTATTTTGGATGGATGGATCAACCATATTTTGGTCTACTTTTGAGTCGAGGGCTAGTGCTATTGGGTACATTGAGGAACTTCTCCAGGATTCCGATGGCAACGAAATGGGCACTTCAGAGGCACTAGCAAGTTATGCACATCCGCATGGTGAAAATGAGGATCTGCAATTTATAAAGAAGCGAAGGATGTATGAGCCTCCAAAGATGGATAACTTGAAGGATTTGGTTGGTTTAATACCTGATGAAGAAATTCTGAGTGCTCGAGTTCAAATTGGCGTTCAGCAGCTTCAAAAGCTGCTGCACACACCCATGTTCTGTGGTGTACCGGATGTGGATATGCCTTGGCCATCTCACATATACTCTTAGGAGGAATTTCTGGAACTGTTTGGAATCACTGGTTGCTTGTCAACAGATTTTGTTGCATTTGCACATATACGCTTTGACGAGGCAGGTGCAATTGCAGGCAGCGAGGGTGTCGTCTAGCAAGGGCAGTCGCAGGACGGTTCTCACGGGGATAGGGGGGTGATCAAGAAATTGAAAACGGACACTATTGGATTCTGTAGGAATAGGATAATATGAACTTCAAGAATGTTGAAGCTCTATACAGACTCTTTGTCAGAGAGCTCTTTACACGTGTAACTTGTAAGCAACAGCAAATGGACTGTTTATAAAGAAACCGTTTCATTGAATGTATTATACTGCTTTTTGGTTAATTTCTTACGAGAATGTAGCGGCGTGAGAAGGAGTTAGCAAGGTAATTTATGTTGCCGGTTGGTTACCACGATGCAGTTCCTTTGCTTCTCTGCAAGTGACGGGATGGTTTCTCAGTTGACAATATAGCAGCCATCTGGTCGACTTCCGAAGTCTAGGGAGAGGAGACGACTGGCACCTGCCGAGTGAGTTCATCTTCCATCCCGAGTACAGAATTCTCTGCATCTACTTGGCTGTGAAGGAAGACCTGAATGTTTTCATCCGACATAGCAACTTGGTAAGATGTTGCAAATTATCTCAAGTCTTCCTTTGTCTTAAATTGTGATAAAGGCTAGCACTGCTAGTTCAGAAGTACTTCCTTGACTGTAATGGCAAGGTGCTATAGCGAGGTATTTTGGATTCTCAAAATATAGGTTAGCCCTCAAACTAGAACCCTATGATTTGGAATCAGATCTTAGCTCTAAATCTTGATAGGCCTCAAATATTTTTATCAAGTTCATCAAGAAAATGAAGGACTCAAATGCGGAATTTGAACTCGGTAGACTGGTGTGGGGCTTGTTTCTAACATTCCAAACAGGGCACCTCTAACATCTCACCTGAATCACTTAAATCCTCATCTCCACCAGTACCTCAGTGATTCATTCTATTGATCTGCTTTGATGTGATTGATGTTGTTTTCTTTTCCAATTAACATGTGTTACGGTGGTGTTTTCAATGGCGTTGGGGCCATCAAATGAAGCTGGCTGGGCAACCCTTGTTCTACTGATTCCGAAGCAATCATCCGTGTGTTCTCTAGTCGAAATTTGAACATCAAGATGCAATATCTCTTACAATCTTGCTATTTTCAACAAACTTCCAACTGCAGCGCTAGCTAAGTTGCCAAACATTCTGTCGATATAATTCTCCCCAATGTGAAATTAAAATTCTATTCAACTCTGTTATGATTGTTCTTCAATGACTTTCTTACGAACATGTGTTTAAGTACAGAATATTATTGCAGTTACGGAGCAACTTGTTTGGTCGCAAGTTCGTGCTGGGCACGCCAGCATCAAGTATGATTTAGCCAAGTTTAGAGTGTGATCAATCAACCATGGATGAGCCGCTCAAACATTCCGGGAGACGAGACAGGCACTGGGGGGCCCGCGGGAGCTCTTGCAGGGTAGAGGCCTTGCTTGTGGGCCATGAGGCCACTACTGTGTGTGATCTCCCAAGAGGCAGTCAATGTCCCTCTTGCCTCACAGCCCATTTCATCTCACCAACATTTTACGTACAATTCTCTCCTGTTCGCACTTTCAAAATCTGCCACTGTTTCTCAACCTCCCGACCATGATCTGCAAATCTATCCCAATTCAGTTGCCATTGGCGAAGGTAGACGTGTGCAGGATGACCTAATGACATGAAGCGACCATCCCATTTCTTGCTTGGCATGGGATCTTGGACGTCGTCGTGATCGCTCTATGTCTTCCATTTCTTCTGCACGTCATGTCTGCCCTTGTTTCCTGCTAAGAACTTTTCTTCAAGTACCGATCCCACATGATCTGTTTGCGAAGATCCGTCGATACTCAGCTCCTTAATTAAATATACAACTGCTCTATGACTAATGTTTCTGGAATTCATTTGAGTGGCAGCTAGAAGTTGCACATTCCCAGCTGCTTCATTGAGAACGCCGAGTAGATTAACAACAAGGGTGTGTCAGAAATCATCGCCATTTCAGGTTTGCCCCTAAGTTTCTATGTTGAACGTTATCCTCACACTTTATGAGGATGCTGAGTGTGCTTAGACCAGGGGGTGTTGCACGTTAAGCACACACATTATATGAGAAAGCAGCCTTCCTAATAGTTACTCTTAGTAGTGTACTGTGTAGGTGCTCCGGAGACGAGGTTGGACCCGCGACAGCAAGTTTTGAGCTTCCATGGCGTCATTTGGAAAGAACGTTGCTACATCTCTGTCTGCCATGATTGGGATTGATTTTCATGGGCAAGCCTGCCGAATTTCGCCTTCATTCTTTTGCAAGCTAGCTTCCGGATTTTGGCAACTCTATCTACTTCTTCATTTATAAAGTATAATTTTCAAAAGTGTTTGGAATTTCTAAGCATAATAAGTTTGTGCCTAAATTGTACTACGGTATCTCAATGTGTCATCAAGAAAAAGAAATCTGATTTTGTGTCACCAGAAAGATGCATTTTTCAACCAATATTTGCAACCACCTTACAAGTTAAAAGCCATTTATCCGGTTTGTACAGTGCAACAATATGTACCGACAACTGCAATTAAGTAACCAGTGAACCACGCTAAAATTTGAGGAAAAACATATGCTGAATTTGTGCACATGGGATCCTGGTTAAATTTCTATATATTGAAGCTCAAGACTTCAATATAACGTACACACAACCTCAGTCTCTGCAATTACAAGCCCCAACTCAGAATGCATAGTATATTACAAATTCCAAGCATATAAGAAATCACATGAATACATTGATTATTATGTTTATCATTGATGGTAGGTAGAAACACTTATCACGGAGACAATTATAGGTGGACAAGGTACAATCATAAGTCCCTTGACACTGCCCTACCACCCACTTTGAGCTGGAATACCTTTTCAAAAGAGCTGATGGCTCCATGGATCTGTTCAACGCACAAAGTGTTATTAAATTGACGTATCACCTCTACAACCAAAATCTCCACATCGTTCGTAACTTTACAGCCGAAGAAGCCACTTCTTCCATCCAATGAATCTATAATGTACGTTTCTTTACATGTGAGCAATCAACCGCCACTTCACTACTACTAAATGTACTTTTACAAGCGTCAGCAGTTACACCTCCATATACAATTAACAGGCCAACTCACACTTCAATTCTAAAACTAGGTGGAAAACGATTTAAACTAGTTGCACTATATCAGTCTTGCACTGGAACCGCTTCAGAAATAAATTGACTAAATCCACGATGAAGATAAAAGGTAAACAAATCCAGGAAGACGTAATTCAAATCTGCCTGCACAAGACTATCTACAACATTACCAAACTCAGTCTACAGTTGCAGTCGGTGATTTCAGCAACTCCAGTGACTTCCTCAAGTACTCGATGGCAGTCGGAACATCGTTGAAAGCCAGAGCACTCACTGCAAACCTCGATATCTTGTGAGCATCTGCAATTTTCTCCGTTGGAGGCTTGTAATCGCTATCATACTTCCCATTCAGTTCATATCCTGCTCCACTCTCAGCTCCAAGCGGAGCGCTACTCGTCCGGGCAAGACCAGTTGTTGGCTCAGAATGTCTGAAACCTCCATAAGGCGCTTGTTGGGAGGACGGGTGCTGTGCTGCGGACGGGTATTGTAGTGCCCCTGGCTGGTGCCCACCAGGTGGGAACACTAACGGGTATCCTGCCGATGGATCGTTGAATAATGATGAACTAGGCCAATGCGGTTGTTGTTGCTGATACTGCGCCGGATCTTACCTGTCCTGAGATGCAAGCGGATAAGAGTTGTAACCTGGTGGATCCGAAGGATATGAATACGAACCGATAGTTGTATGAGGATTCGGGTCCCCACCCAAGGAATCGAACGGTGTACCAGAGCTGTGGGGATAAGACGACTGATGAGATGGATAGCCTGCGCTATCAGAGCCACCATATGAATTTTGACTGTAAGAAGGGGGGATTGGGTTCGACGGAACGGATGGCAGATTGAAATCTTCTGAGGATTTACTCTGCGAATGCTGCTGATGCAACGGCTCCGAAGGTGGCGCTTGTGTGAAACTTCTGTAGGAGGTGCTGTCTAAAGAGGTAGGTCCAAAGGATGAATCCTTGGGAGGCAACATAGGTTGCTTAGTGGTATCTGGTGCACTGCTAGCCTTCCTTTGAAACACACAAAAAGTAGATTCTCAATCATAGTTCCAATCCTTGATTCTGACGTAGCTCATAACTGAGTGACAACTGAAATCAGAGGAAGAAAGAAAGAGACCTCGATGCCCCAGGTCGTGTCAACTTCTCCATCCGGTACATCTTTCTCACTGACAGGGGGCCCTAGAACTGGCTTCCTACCCTCTGCTAATGCTTTCCGGATGTTCGCGGCCTTCCAACTTGCATATTTATGTTTTTCCTGGATCTGTTTTCACTTCAATCCCATCAGCCCAGGCACACGACAGTTACAAGATACGCTACACGCTACAAAATGGATTGGAGAAGTTCCCGGTTGCAATAAACTTGGTGCCAACAAGTGGACGCTAGTATAGATGACATTATACGATTGCGACCGCATAAACATCGAAAGGAACTTAGAGGCAGCTTACGACTATCCAGCTGCCCAGGGTTGATATGAAATTCTGGCAATAACTTACATCAGGTGGCAATTCTCCAAACTGAAGTAGGACCTCAAAGAAGATGCTCGCCGCATAAAAGGTCATGGCAGTCTTCCTGCCATACAGCATGGACACCATTGAACCGACTCCTCAACATTCCTTTCAAGATGAAATAGAAAGTGCTTGACGTTGTATCTGAACACTAGAAATAAAGTGGTGGCTTTGAACTACACGAGAACCAACAGTTTATGTTTTTCCTAGAGTTGCAGAAAACAGCCGTTCAAATCCGGCCTTAGGACAACCTTTGCTAATCAACTACACTCATTCCTGAACAAGAGGCTACTGAGAATGGTTGTGAGACATACAAATCCGCACGACCAGCTCAATCCTGCTTGTCGGCTTTCGCAAACACACGAAGAGCGAAACCTTCCATGTACATGTTGTCATCTGGACTGAGCTTCACAACCTTCTTATCCTGCGAAACCACATCCATCTATCAATACCATTAAACCAGCCAGCCATTGGACACTTGCACATGTCAGGTCTCAAAGAGCGTTAGTTGCCCTAACTAGAACCGAGACAGAGGATCTAGATCCTGTTACTTGTAACGCTCGGTCTCACTACAATTAGATTCCTTGGCACATTCTCCAAGCACAGACACTAAGCCAAGCCCGTGCCATTCATACGTTGTAATTATCATGGCATATTACAACATCAGGCAATGCAGGAATTATCTCCGAATCCACTCTGATGCTTCACTAATGACAATATTCCTCTGAACATTTTCCTACCATCTAAATTTGTGTAAGTTTTTTTGAGAAAATGTGAAATCATTATCGGTTATCACAAAGTACTATTGCAGTTTGTCAGATGTGCAAGCAATGCCTAGGACTTACCTTCTCAAGCTAATTCATAAGAGAAATCAAAATCGCCTTTGTCTCATCCGTGCGCTCCTTAGGCGGAATCTGCAACCCTTTCTCCATTGCAAACAACCGACCTACCACCATCATCACCCAAACTCCTTCAAAACGCAAACCCTAAATTCCAAAAATTACACAACCCAACATCAACTGCTACCCAATTGCCAAGATCCCCTCCAATCCACCAAATTACAAAATCTCCTCTTCAAAACCAATCTCACAACCATCGTAGCAACCACCACCACCACGTCATTACAAACCCATTCCCCTAATCGCAACACACCCCAAACAAAACAATCCACACCGAAAAACAGAAAATCACTCACAATAATAAGCTGCAAGATGGTCATGCTTCTGCAATTCATCGGCCCGCTGCAAGTACGGAAGCAGCGCCTTCGCAGGCTCGATCGCATACCTCACCAAATAACACTCGCAGCGTCCAAAAAGCCCAACAGAAAGTTCAACAAAACTCTACCTGTCTCCGCAAATGGCATCACCAATAACACAGCATCAATTCAACAGCGGTGACAGAATCAAAGAATCCCTAATCCTGATGCATGGAGGTGTGTTTCCAGAGGACACGATGGTGAATTGCATCACAAAAGCAACCTGGAATCAGAACTCTCCTTCCGTCGGCCTTCCGTTTACTAGGTCGGTCCTTTGATCGGTAGGTAGGTGGGTTCGACTACCGGTAGGTGTTGATGTAGGTCGGTCAGCAGGTATGTAGGCTGGCAAGTAGGTGGTCCCGCCATTTCTTCTTTGAACACTTCAACTCTACAGGGTGAGCTACGGCACAAATTCTTTGTTTTTGTGATTTTTTCTCAAATCTTTTCTGTTAGAGTTAATTTTATTGCGTCAACCAGCCCTTCCTGCAAGGTTAAAGATTGTTTCAGGCAGTAGATAAGGGTGAAGTTCGGGTCAGATTATCCATCCTGTCTGCGATCACCATGATGATACCATCTTGTGGTGAGAATCTAGAAGCTGGTCAGGTTGAAGGGGATCTGTATAGGGCAATGCCCGAGGAGGAGGGGATTCCTGAAAATAAAGTGCCGACGAGGAGGGCGGAGCCCGACAAGGAGGTGCTTTATTTTCAGGAATCCGCGACGACAAGATGTCCATACTCTAGGTGTATGGACTATTAGTGACTCGATGTATGGATGATCTATGTAGATTTACAACATAGAGTCACGATGATGGTTCACATAGAGTTGTAGTAAGTCGTTGGGAAATAACCAACCGGTCGGCGGTTCGACCCACTGCTCCGGCCGATAGGCGCTATCCATGAGCTAGTGGGAATTCAGGAAATTCCAGTTGGTCGGTGCCGGAGACATGTGGAGGTGTGATACTGGCAAGTAGTTCAGACCCCTCCTTCTAAATTTTTTGCTTTTTCTTTGAACATTTAGCCAATAGAACCCTTGAAAAACCTTGGAACTGCATGGATAGCTGCAGTTACCCATTCTAATTGTGATACAAGTTGATTAGTTGTAGAGACCGTATTGCCCAAGGATAAGGCACCTTTATCATAAGTCGAGGCCTCTAGGTCCGTTATGATTTTGACAAATCAACCCGTAGACGGGCGCCATATGTGAGCCTAGAAATCGGGTATCTTTACTCAAAATAGTATTTTTGAATACTTTTTGAGTTATTTTGGTGTTCCCAGTTAGTGAATGTAGTAGCTTAGCCAAAACCTTAGAACAAAGAATGGTTTAACCAAAATAGGGTTTTGACCCAATTGGTTAAAAGATGCTTAACTAGGACTTAGTAGCATCCTAAACTCTTTAGTGCCGATCACTTAGTTAGGATTTAGAACTGGTAGCACGGATCCTATTTATAGCCGGGTGATCTAGCAATACCTTAGAATAAATCAGGATTGCTAGTACAGACCTTAGTTATAGTAGGATGACCTACCGGTATCTATAGACCTAACCTTTGGACCTTAGACTCACCCAGGGGTATCCACGTGTGGTAAATGTTAAGTTCCTAGGGGACCCACTGAGGAAAAGTCAAGGATTTGATTATCGGACCCCAGATTGAGGGAAGTATTTAGTTTAGGAACTTTGACCAATTGGGTATCAACCCAAACTCATCCAAAAATCCCAGGGACCCTATAGAGGCCTACAAAAAAGTTTGGGATTTTTTAGGATATTTTAGGGTAGTCATCCGAGCTTCAGCAGGCCTTGAAAAAGTAGAAAATATACATAGGAGAAATTACCTAACAAGTAATTCTCAAAAATTCCAAAAAATCTCAATAGCCCTATAGAGGCTTAGAAAAAAGTTTGAGAATTTTTGGGTTAAAATTAGATAGGTATTTAGGCAAAAGTGTATCCCACAGGACACTTAGAAAATCATAGTAATTATAGAGCTAGACCTAAAATCTTGAGAATTTTTCTCAAGAGTCCTATAAGTACCTAAAAGTATAGGGCAAAGTTTCAGAACCATCGGAAATAGGTAAGTTTGAATTTTTGAACCTCAACGGAGCTGCTTAAAGTACCATAAACCGCCCAAGAGGACCACAAGGCTGATTGGAGCAAGGGAAGAGGCGTTTCCGGGGTTTTGGAGCATTCTAAGACTATTGGTGCAAGAAAATTGACCAAAAACGACATGGATCATGCGATTCCCAATTTTAGAGTGTTTCTGGCCTACGGGGCGCCAGAAAAAATAGTTCAGGGCACCGAAACATGGAGGGGAAGGTACGCTAGGCTAATTTGGCCATTTCGGACCCAACGGCGAAAATGGTTCTTCGTTCTAGAATATGGTTTGGGAGATAGAGAGGGGCAGCCCCTCACCGTCGAGATCTGAGATCCAGTGGTTGAAATTTGAACTTATCTACACTCAAAAGGAGACACAAGGTAGGTCAAGGGTTGATGGACGGTAGGAAACACACAAAAGTGAAGTCAAGAGGAATAGTGAGTGAATAGTGCTCGTTAGAGCTTGATTCCCAAGCCAGGCTTGGAAATCATTAGTTTAAAGGTTAGTCAAACGCATTTCCCTATGCGTTGGAGTTTGACCATGAGTTCCATCTTTTGGAATAGTGTTTTAGTAGAAAACCCTATTCATGAATTAATGACACCAAAACCAAACTAGAATTAGGATTCTTGGGATCCAAGGGACTAATGTTCACAACGGAACCCGCAAGCAAACTTGGTTGTTTGCTTCCTAATAGGTTTAAAAAAATTGTGAGTAGATAAGCTCATCTTAAATGAGCTTCCAATAGAATAACATTAGTCATCTACGTAGGAAATGGGAAATTAGTATAGAAAATTAGAGTGTTCACATATGAACCGGTTATTTCGTAGGGTATATAAGCACTTGGACCCCCAAGTGCAAAACCCGGCTCTTACATTTGTATCTTGACTAGCTCAATGCTAAGCAAGCTTGTAATCCCTTGTAAGTTTGAACTTACAATTTGTTGCCTTTCCTCCTAGTGATAATCATGTATGGTTAGCTAGAGAGATTTGTTCTTTTTTTTCTTTGCTTTGAGAACCCTTGTGGTTCTAGAGAATTAGAATTGAAATTTTAAAGAGAAGTTGAAGAGAGTGAGAGAAGTTGAGAGTTAAGAGGAGAGAACTTTTGAAGTTAGAAAGAGTGGGTTAGTTGGAGAGAAGTGGTTAAGTGGGTTAGAGTTGGAGACCCAAGAACCAATTAGAAAGAAAAAGGGGTAGGAGTGGTTGAAAGAACAAGAGTGCTGGAGTGGTTGGAAACTTGGGGAGTGCTGGAGCGCTGGGTGCTGGAATGCTGGAGTCAATTTTAGCACTGTAGAGAGAAGCTAGGATTTAGATTTTTTGGAACCAAATTTTTTTTTAAAAGTAAGGAGGGGGGGGGGGGGGGGTAGCAACAGTGCTGCCCAGCCACCCAAGCCGTAGGCAGGGCTCCCGGCCCGTAGACCGGGCCACCCGGCAACAAGCGGGCAAGTCGGCCACAGGGCCAGTTGGCGGGTTTTTTTTTTATTTATTTATTTTTAAAATTTTTTCTTTCTCTTTTTAATTTTTTTAATTCCTTTTATATATTTTTTGTTTGTTGTTTTTACTGTTTTGTTTTGTTTTGTGTTTAACTTAATTTTAACCTTTCTTTCTTTTGTTTTAGATCTTGGTGGTTAACCTTAGCATTAGTTTTTGTAGTTCTAAGTGTTCTTGGTTACATTTTTATTTATATTTTCTTCCGTTGTTGTTTAGTTTTTAGTTTTGCGTTATCCTTCTTGCCCTTCTTTCTATTTTTAGCTGTAGCTTAGTGTAGTTTGTTTTCTTTAAGTTTTTGACCGAATTTTAGTTAAGTTTGAACTAGCTTTAAGTTGGTATTTCCTTCACTAAATCCAAATTAGAGGTTGAGGATGAGGAATTTAGTGGGAAGCCAAAAATGTGCTTGGGGTTCCTTTCATAGAATTAATCTTTATTTTTGGGGGGTCCAATCTCTTGGTTTCCTTAGATTCTAGTCTTTGTTATATTTAGTTTTAGGAAGCTTGTGATTATTTGAATTGGTGGTCTAAAGAAGGAAACAAGGGGTTTTCCTTCTTTCCTTGTTAAAGGATACACTAGATTGATTTGGGATCAATATTTTAGTTGTTTTCCTTTTGGGTGGCAATGTTATTTGTGGTTTACTAAAACTGTGAAGTGTTTTCAACTACAAAAGACCAACTTCGAACAGAATCAGACAAGAGGAGCTCTCCTGCCGTCGGCTTCAAGATGGTAATCAACTTGTTGTTTTGAGATTAGGCTTCAAATTCAGATTATTATTTTTAGACAGAGTGGCTCCACCCTAGCCTTAGGTTAGAACAACTAAACTTTGCTTGGATGTTAGTGAGGGGATTGATTAGGAAACTAAAACGTAATAAAGAAAAAATATAAAAGACTACAATTAGCATTTAAAAGAGTCCATTGCTTGGAAGGCGATTTAGTAGGTTACTCTTTGTTCTTAGTTCCTTTATCTCTAATTGTCATATAGGTTTTGTCCTTAAAAGCTTTTAGCTTCTTAGGTTAAGTTATAACACTAGTACAAAAGTGAAACACCAAATTAAAAAGTCATCAACCTCCAACCAACTTAGTACAAGTTAGAAATAGCCTTTAGAGCTCGTTGTGGGAAATTACCTCTCACATTGACGAGCATCCGGAGTACCTTTGGCGCAAGTACAACTTCCGGTTTCTTCATGCTCTCGTCATACAACCTTGCTTTGGTCACTACATCGCCCAAAAATCCCACAAAAGCATGGAATTTCTTTGCCATGGTGACCACCTTCTTGCGCTCCTCCTGTGCCCAGTCCTTCTCATCGAAGGCTGTCGCAGTCAATGCCTCTGCCTCCTTCAGCTTCGCATCCCTATTAGCCACCTGTATTTTCAACTCCGCGTTCTCCTTGAGCAAGCAGTTGATCCGGGCTCTAAGGTCCTCCATCTCCCGGGCCTTGGGGAGAGCCTTGATGTGCTCCATAATCTGTCTTGGCTCCACTCTCAGCTCGGCGCTGATCTCTTCTAGCGCCTATTCCATACTGATGTATTGCCTCTTTGCCTGTCGGAGACTTGCAACCACTACAACAAAGGGCTTGGATACCCATCCCGGTTCCTCTTCTTCATTTGGTCGCGCGGGTTCCGGTCGAACTTCCGATCGAGGAGGTGGCCGCTGCTCCGGCTGAGCCGATGGACACTAGTCCGGTTGAACCGGACTCAAAGGTCCTCCTGACCGGATCGGTGGTGACCCCTCTAGAGCCCGGTAGGTGGTCTTTGTCCTTCGGTTTGGTGTACGCACAGGCATCTCCCGGACGGGCGAGGCTGCTGGAGTAGGTGTTGTACCCTTGTCGTCACTTCCTGGTCTTGAATACGAATCTAGTGTGATCCGGTATCCGACCATCTCTTTGGTGGTCCGGTAATCCAGCTCCTTGTCTTCTGTCAACAGCCCCTGGTTATCATACAGGTGGAATATGAACAGGAAAATGGAGGTGGGTTTGGGTTGCCCAACCTCCTTGGCCAATCTTTGGGCTAGGTCTCGGAAGACTACCTCCCAGTCTACCTCTCTCCCTTCGTTCAGGGCTCCGAAGATGGTACGCGTTCTGTCCAAACCTAACGATTATTGACACACCTGGCTTTGTGCTAAAGGTACAACTTCACTTTTCTCCAGACACAACCTGCCTAACACGGATAATTACATGGTCGTACATAAAATGCACGTCCCATTTACAGGTCATCTTTGTAGTTGCTTTCAATGAGGTACATGACCCTACTGTGTGCACTTCCAGTTCCACAGATAATTTTGGCCATGGAATTAAATTTGGATTGTTTCATCTGGATAGCAATTGCAATGAACCACTCAGACTGTCATTTCAAGTTATAGAGTTGGAGGTGAGATGTAAAACTTTAAGGAGGTCAAAGTGGAGGTCTTCTTCCTTCCTCATGATCACATAGGCCCTCCCAATTGTGTTAAGTATTGGACGTAGTATGGCGTCTATATTCTGAGCACATACTCTAATCTCTTAGTAACATGGTCTTTTTAGTGTCCATTCTTAATTAGAAACCTTGCCATATACCACTCAAATATAGGTGTTTATTTAAGAGTGGCCCAGATAAGGCCCACACATACCTTATCCAACTTGTTACCATTGAGGGTGGTAAATTAAATTCTGACTAGCATAGTGTATCCTATTTCTATACAAATGAGCCTCTTGTCTAAATCAAGTATGGGTAAATAATTAAATGAGGATGTCCTATTGCAGGCCAAGAGGGGTGAGCCAGATAATACGCCTGATGAGATCAAGGCCATAGTCCGTCAATTAGCGGCCTCAAAGCACAGATTGTTGTTATTTCTTCAGTAGAGTAGTGTAGAATGGTGTTCATCACTCTGGCTAGATGTTGTGAAATCAATTGACCCCACTTTCCAGCAAACCATGGTGGTTGTCTCCAAGTTTGATAATTGGCTCTAGGTTATTCCTCCTTTCCTTGTCAGGACTTTTCTGAATGTCAATAATCAGTGTAGTTTTCCTAATGCTACATGATTTTATTACACACCTCTGTGCTAGTAGTTTACAATGCCTTTTTTGGCTGACTTGACTGGTTTTTGCAACGGTCTTTGGTCTCAAAATATTTCTCATTTATATATGGTAGGAATTTTCGGAGCGGTGGGAAGTAGATCAATATCTGAGTGCTGTAAGATAGACCCTAAAAAGCTTGCATGAATGAATTAAAAAAACCTTAGGATATTGGAAATACACCCCTTGTAACTTATATATAAAAACATAGTCATCCTAAATACAATAAATAAGATAAATAGCCCCACATCAAATACCCTCACAACTTAGGTGTGATCTCCTTGAGCTGTATGGGGACTATTTGGCCACTTGTGCTTGACTCATTCCATTTCAATGACTAATCTTGAACTATAATTCTACTGTAGAATGACTCCATAATCACTTTGCCATGAAGAAGTAGGCCCCACATCACATTCTACAAATGCCTTTACAACTAACCAATAACTTGCAAATGACTGGCCACACCAACCATAGTGAAAATGGCAATGACTACATTGCAACTCAAGAATGACAAGAAAATGGCTTGCCACATGTCACTCCTTGTTAGATGCACCACACGTCCCACACAACCTCAAAATGACTTGCAAATGACTCTGACTTGGATTTCCACATCGCAAGCACAAATTTGGTATCATAATGGAAAATGACCCACAAATGACTCCCCGAAATGTCTATGCCAACTAGAATCCCTTTGAACATAGCTCCCTTCACTTTCTTTAATCCCACCCTTACCACATCACTTGCCTTGTAGATTTTTTCATATTTTTGCATATCCATGGTAGAAAAGGATGGTGATAATACAATCGCAGTCATTTTAAAAATGACTTGTCTATAATGATTTCAGGTCCCCAAGTCATTCTGTAGTCATTTTTGTCCATAATGACTATTTTGGAGTCATTCTTTACAATCATTTATACCCTCAATTTTTGTAGTGTAATGACACCTTGGCAAACTAAAAAATACAATTAGCATGCTTATGTGGCCAAATCAACAAAAGTATGCAAGAAAATGTCCAAATTAAGTTGTTCTAACCAACTATTTGGAACAACACATGTATGCAAATTCTTTGTTGAGAAGGACATGTCATCCTCTAGTAGTGTTCACACAGAATTAAGAGTCTTTCTAATGACACCCCCCCTAAAAAATAGGGAGATTTTTTTGACACCAAGGTAAGGTTCCTCGGATTTTAAAGACCTTCTTATGGTTTCAAGAGCCCTTCACAAAGAACCAAGAGTCTTTCTAAGAAGCTTGCTATTATGTAGGCCTAGAAGCATGAGCCTATGAGCCTAGAAGACTAGACATCTACATTATAGGTGTCTATACAATAGAAACCTTCCATGATTATAGTGTAGTCACTAGAAGAAATGTACGTTGGTTTCAACAGAAACTAGCTAACGCAGAATTCTATGTTTTGTCAAACAACACAGTTTTTGCGTTTTCTACAACCTAGTGAATTGTGTTATAGATACCTATATTATAGGTGTTTATGTTATAAGCACCTTCTATGGTTGTATTATATTAACTTATACATATGCTCAAGGCTCACATGCTTACACACTAGCATTGTTGGTCTTTCTAATGACAATACCAAAAAAATGAATAGAAAGTTCCTTGGCACTAAGTAAGGGCTCCTCAATGCTAAGGAGCCTTGCTTATGTTTTATAGAGGCTTCCTTGGATTGTGAAGAGCCTTGCTTGAGCTCCAAGGAGACTTCCCTTAGCTTGGAGGGACCTTCACAAAAACCTAAGACCTTTAAGTGACCCAAATGAAATTCGAGGGAGGGTAATTTAGCACCAAAGAAAGGCTATTGAGATCTAAGAGACATTCTTGTGGTATTTAGATCCCTCTGCAAAGAAACAAGTATTCAAGTTCTAATGGTACCCCAAGCCATTAAGGAGAGTCTCTTGGCAGTTGGCACCAAGGAAAAGATCCTTAGTTTTGCTAACCCTTTCTTTGGCTCTGAAGAACCTTCAAAAAGAACTAAGCCCTTCAAATGATGTGCCAAAAATATTGAGGAAGGGTCTTTTGGCACCAACAGCTCTTCACAAAGATCCAAATGTCCTTCATATGACACCCTCAAAAAAATTGAGGAAAAGTCCTTGTAGCACCTACCAAAATTTCCTAGGATTGAGAGACCTTTTCAAGGCATTTAGATACCTTCTCAAAAAAACAAATATCCTTTGAATGACACCCTCAAAAAAATTGAGGGATAAACCCTTGCCACAAGAGAAGTATCCTTAGGCATCAAAAAAGGGTCCTTAGGTGCCCTAGGCCCTTCCCTTGGCTCCACAAACCTTTCTATTGTTCTAAGAGACCTTCACAAAGAACCAAGAGTCCATCAAATGACCTCCAAATAAATTAAGAGGATTTTTTGGTACCAATAAGGGGCCCTAAGATGCAAGAGGCCAAAAGCCCCTAAAGTAGCACCTCAAGTCCTTCACAAAGAATGAACATGCCTTCAAATGAGACCCCCACAAAGTTTGAGAAAAGGTTCCTTGTCACCTTGAGCTAAAAAAAGAGTGAAGGAATATAATAGAAAATTGGCAATAAGTAGACCTTTGATTGCAAATGTATTGCTTACTAATTCAAGGATTTTAAAAGTAAAGAAAATCTAAAGATCCAAAGGATACCTAAAGCTCTAGTGAAATCTACAATACTCAAGAATTGCTAAAAACAAATGGATGAAATTCATTGGTTCATCTCCCCATCATTTAAGACTTTTATAGTTCTAGTAGCGGAAGGCTTTTTCTTCCTAGCTTAACTATTTGGCATTCCATAGATTTACAACATCCTAAGTTTTTGATGAAGTGAAGCTACTAACCAATAGCAATTTATATGGTGATGTTCATGAAGATAGGCAATATATAGTTCTATCACCCTTTGCCTTTAGAGTTTTTTCAATAATGGAATTATGAAGTAAGTGATAGATGCATTCAAAGAGCTTCTTTGCTCAAGTTGGAAATAGTAGTTGGCATCCATTGTATGGGAGAAATCATTTGTGAAGCCCTAAATAAAAAAAATAAAAAAATGGCCCAAATTTAGCCAAAGTGCAATGTAAGTATGATGGCTTACTTCTATAAATTCACCTCAAAGGTGTACCTAGGTTCCTAAACACCATAAAGCTACTTCAATGGAGTTTATGAATTCCTTTTTTGAATTTTTTTTATATTTTTGAATTATCTTTTTTTTAACCCCTAAAGGACCGAGTTTTTTTTTATCGAGACATTGTCAAAAATTGTGGTTTTTTGGTGTGTTATTCAAAAATTAAAATTAAAAATTCTTTTTGAAACTTCAACCATACAAAAATGAAGAAAATCACATTACGAGAATGTGGAAAAAAATTCAGCCCATTCGACCACATGGATTGAAAGATAATAACGTTTAAAGTGAGAAAAAAACTTTTTTTCATTCCTTCGAAACAGGGTCAGCAGACTTTGGGCCCACTTGGAATAAAAAATTTGCTCTACACCAAAATGATGATTTTGACCATTCATAATGATATGATGTTAGTTTCACTTGTGAAAAATTTTAGAAGCATCTAAGATGTCTAGCTTACACTAAATCACCTTGCAATCAGGGTTTTTTTTCATTTTTTGTGAAGTGCCGAAGTGGAGATATTAGATGTTATAGTGGTGCTCCAAATTTTACCATTCATCCATATATTGGATAGAAAATATTACATGAGCACATTCCACATATCCATAATTATGTTTCCATCCACAATTAGGCGATTTCATCTAAGATATTTTTTTAATTTGAAGTTTTTTGGCGATTTCATCCAAAATTTTACTATTCATGTTCAAAGGAC
The DNA here is from genome assembly GCA_963920665.1 of Straminergon stramineum. Taxonomy (NCBI): domain Eukaryota; kingdom Viridiplantae; phylum Streptophyta; class Bryopsida; order Hypnales; family Calliergonaceae; genus Straminergon; species Straminergon stramineum. Next base: position 11,442,383 of record OY987267.1, on the reverse strand, counting down.
TTGGTGTTGGGCTCATTATTTTGGTGCAAATTGATGACAAATTTCTGGAAATAAAAACATTGCTTGCAATGCAAGGAGGATAAGTGAGTTGGCAATACACTAGTCATTTTTTGATGATTTCTTGTGCAATGATGAAATTTTTAATTTTAAATCCGAATGGTGAAAAGTTAGAGATAAACATTTGGAATATGTGGAAAAAATTTGAAGAATTTTGACTTTACAAATTGCAAGATAATAGACCTTGAAGTTAGAAGATAATGTTTTTTATTGGAACTGCCCAAACATAGCTTATAAAGTTTGACTCCTCTTAGAATGTGATTTGAGGACTGAAATCTATTTTGGGGGGTCAATTCTATGCCATATTTTATTAGTTAAATACATACCAAATTTCAAAAGTTGATGAGCTTTTTTGAAAAGATTCCCCAAAGGTTCTTAAACTGTCTAAGCTCCCTAAAAACTTTAGGACAGCATAACATTTGATCCAAACACCCAATTGGAAAAAAAAATTAGTTTTTCACTAAAGAGAGATATGTTTACACATTGTGTCCAAATTTCATGAACATTTAACCAAAGATGACTTTGTAGGAACCTACCCAAGATTTCTTGCGTATGTTGAACAAACACTTGGTCCTTTAAGGTTTAAATAGATTGCTAAATATTAGTCATATATTGTATTCTGTTTCCTTTCTGGTTTTCAAAAAGAAGTTTTTGTGCCTCAAATTTTTTAGTCAATGTAACAAAATTAGAATGGAAACATGGTAACAATTACTAATCTTCAAATGAGGGTTGTTATTATGTGAACATAGGAGTGTGAGCCCATCAGCCTATAATACTACACACCTATGTTATAGGTGTATATACGATAGAAAACATCTATGATTGTAGGGTATATATGTTACAAATACCCATATTATAGGTGTTTATGTTACACCTTCTATAGTGTGTGGTATCTATATTATAGGTATCTATAATGTAGGCTCAATGCTCACAAGCTCGCATTCTTGAGTTCACATACTAGCACCGTTGATTGATACATAAACTACTTTAAGTTAGTGATGGTAATTATTGCGAGAGAAGGTAGATCCCCATTTGTAGCATGTCTTTCAACCTCAAAACCTTAATTCAACTCTTTAAACTCACATTTATTGCACAGGTTAATGCATTATTCAATTGTTTTTTGAATATAAGATTTTTTATGAAGTATATCAAATTGAGTTTCTACCCCAATTGGAAAATTGGAAAAAATCTTAAAATTCAATGTTTTATTGCAATTTGAACTTTTGAGCCTATAACCATATATGGTTTGTTGAATTTCTAATTTGTAAAGAACAAGGTAGCCTTCGTTTATATTATGATGTTCTACACTAAAAAATACACCCATGTTGAAAATTTCCAGTTTTTTGAGAATATTTGGTATTTGATATCAATTTTCTTTACTTGTTCATTAAAAAATTCATGGAAATTTCAAAAATTTTAGCAATTGTAGAAGATGTGGGATTTCATCTTTGAAAATTAAATGTAAAAAATTTCATCCATATTTCATTGCAAAATGGCATCAAACAAAGAAAAGGATTGTGAAGCTTGAATCAATTATGGGCATAGACCAGGGCTCTTTCTTTTTTCCATTTCTTATGAAGTGCCAAAGTGGCAATATAAAATGTTATATTAGTGCTCCAAATTACAACTTTCATCCTTATATTGGATAGAAAATATTACATTAGCTCATATCACATGTCCATATATAATTTTTTTTTCATCCACAATCTAGAAATTTCATCTAAGATTTTCTTTTTAATTTGAAGTTTCTTGGCAAAAACTTCATGGTTTTCTTGCCATTTTTTAGTGAGATTATTTTTTTCTAGTGCAATTTGGTAGTATAATGCAAAAAAAAGACCTTGTGTAGGTTTGTCCTTAACCCTTAAACAATGCCAAGGACATTTTTTGTCCGATGGATGGCAAAATATCTTCCTATGTGGGACAAAAGTGCAATTGTTCATCCATGGAATTTTTTGCAAATAGGAGAGATCTTGCATAATAGTTTGACCTCCAATGAGTATTTTTGTTTTTTAAGAAGTAGATGATGTCCCATAGTTCCAAGAGGGATGATTTCTACAGTTACCAATTCATCCTTTTTAAGGGTTAACCCTAGACTGCCACTAATGCCATTCTGTGGCATTTGGATGACAGTTCAGGGTCCTCAAAACAAATGAAAAGCATTTTTTCATCCTTTTTGTTGTTGTTGACCTTTCATGTTGAGTTGTAAAAAGTATCCAATTGAATTTTTTGTTTAACTAGTGTTTGCTGTCATGTAGTTGAGAAGTAAGTTAAAAAGACGGATGTCAAAATTTGCTATTTTAGTGTATTTTGAGGAGTTGTTGCTCCTTGCTCTAAATCTGAAATTTCTCAAAAAAAAAATGATATTTCTTTGAATTTGAGACCAACTAATGAAATGAAAGTCATCTACTCTAGTTTCTACTCGAATTTTGGAGAAATTTGTAATATTGAATATTTTATTGTAATTTGAACTTTGAATGAATTTTCAATATCCATTGTATTCTAATTACAGAATGACATGGAAACTGAGTTTACACCATGATGTTTGTCACTGTAATTTACACACATAGTGAAATTTTCAGATTTTTTGAAATAACTTTCTAATTAACATGATTTTTCCTTCATTCTTTTTTCAAAAATTCTCAAAAAAATCAATTTTCCTCAAAAAAATCTAATTTTTTTGTGAAGTAAAGAAGACATGTAACATCATCTCTGACAAATAAACATAAATTTTTTCATACATATCTGTTCCAAAATGGCAACAAACTGAGTGATAAGCAACGAGGCTCAGAATCAGTGGTTGTAGGTCCGTCCTTTAGGGGTTAAGGGGTGAGTACGGAGTGTAGAAGCCAGATTATCAACTTCACCAAAATATCGCACCGCGGAGCTCCTCCCCCGGTCCCTTCGCACGCAGCCCGACGACTGAACTCCCATTTGCACACCAAAGTTCCCCTTCCCTTGCTTCGGACCGGCGATGGCGATGGCGATGGTCACTGATGTCCAAATTGTTGCTCTTGTGGTAGGTCCGGGCGTCCTCTCCGATCCACTCAGCATAACTTATTCCTAATTCCAGAATTTCTCAATCAATTTCGTCTGTCTGGTGCTGTCTGTGATCGAGTTTCCTCCGAGCGAGCGAGCGCGCTCGCGGTCGAGTCTCGCGATGGCTTCTCTGTTGCAGCGTCGTCGAGCGGGATCGTGGTGGTCTAACTTCTCCGCTTCTGCACTGCGCGTCAAACGTGCGCCATCTATGTTTGCGAACGACACGACTCTGGCGAAGCCAGACGGAGGGAATGCTGGCTCCTCCGGTCTGATTCGCAAATTAGGGCTCGCGGATCTCATCCTTCTAGGAATTGGCGCGTCTATTGGTGCCGGCATTTTTGTTATCACGGGCACCGTGGCTCACGATGCAGGGCCAGGTACATATTTTTCTTTTTTAATGAAGGTTTGCGTTGCGTTGCGTTACCTTGTAGTTGAACTTTTGAGCTGTGCGGCTCATCTTCTATCGAAGTGTTCTGTTGATAATCTTTCCGCGAATTTTTTTTTCCTTGTTGGTGCAAATTTGAGTCGGTATTTATTTTCTTGCTGGAAGTATAATCGTCCGATTGTCGAAATTCTGTTGTAAGATCTCTGGAATTGAAAGTGATTTTCATCCATTTTAGTGTTGTGTTCATGATTTGATTTGATTTGATTTGATCGTTTGAACCTGACGACGATGCATTATTCGTCTGATTAGCAACTTTTGATCGGCCAGTGTTTGCGTGTTATATGTAGCTGTGGTGTTGAGTTTTGCATTGGCGGCAGCTGCGTGCGTGCCGAATGCTCTCAGCTATGCGGAACTTTCAAGTCGGTTTCCAGCTCTGGTTGGAGGCGCGTACTTATATTCATATTCCACCTTCAATGAGCTCACGGCGTTTTTGGTTTTCTGCCATCTTATGCTGGATTATCACATCGGAGCAGCAAGCATTAGCCGTAGCCTTGCTAGTTATCTGGTTACTATTCTTAAGGTGAGAAAGAATATGGCTTCTCGCTTAATACTCATTGCGTGATCCCTCATATTGTTTGATTCTAAGATCCCTCATGCCTGGCTTATGTTGTTGGTCACAAATGAAGATTCTTTTTTTGAGTTCTACCTGTTTGTTTTGTTTTACTAATTCGTTTTGAGTTAGTATGTTCTTTCATAACATTCTTGAGCTTCACAGTTACCATCCCCTACGAAGCGCATTTGCTTAATTATTTTGCACACTAAATTAACATGCCGGCTCCTATTAATTTTCCACAATTCTCTCCAGCGATTGGATTCTTCCACCATCCTCTCCACTATTCTCTCCATCATTCTTATGGCTTAAGCATGCCTAAATCCGATTTCTTCATAGAAGGATGGCCTCTAATGGGCTCAAGAATGCTATGTCTTGACCTGGGATATCTTCAGAAGACTTTTGCATCTCTTTATTATCTTTGGCAATTCTTCAATTTCATTTGTTGCTTCTTCCATTACCTGATAATGTTGTAGTAGAAAACCGAGGAATAGTTTATAATGCTTCGATCTGATCAAACAGACTTTTCCTGCCTTGCAAGCACTGCCACTATGGGTAGGACCAGGAGGATTAGAGTTGTGTAACGGAGTGTTCTCCATCAACGTGGTAGCACCTTTGTTACTGGTTGGGCTCACCATCATTCTATGTCAAGGTGTCAAAGAATCATCTGTGCTCAACGATGTGATGACTGTAACCAAGGTCCGCATTTTCTCCCCGCGACTGTACTGTACATTCTCTTTCTATCGATCTCCAAATTATTCATTTTTTCGAGAATTCGTTGATTTCGTGTTTGCATAGTTGGGGACAGAATTCTCCTTGTGCATGCTGTTCTGTTCTTTCAAACTTCCTCCTGTGCTTATTCCAAAGTTACTTATTGTTCTTTGATGATTTGGATGACAACCTATGCAGATTGTTATAGTCCTGATGGTGATTGTGGTGGGAAGTTTCGAAGTTGAAACTTCGAATTGGACACCATTTGCACCGAATGGTTGGTCAGCTGTAATTACGGGGGCCACTGTTGTTTTTTTCGCTTATGTAGGGTTTGATGCGGTTGCCAACTCCGCTGAGGAGAGTAAAAACCCGCAGGTACATTTGGGGCACGACTGTTCTGTTCATCATTTTCTCGAACCTTTGAGTTATGGATGAACTGTATGTCTTTTATCCGCAGCATGTGGTTGATCGGTGACAAGGTTCTCCAGCCCTTCAATAATCCTCTAGCATGATGCCCCCTTCCTTTCCTTCTCTGAAATCGGGAACTGTGCGTGCAGCGGGATTTGCCGATAGGCATACTCGTGAGCTTGGTTGTATGTTCAGGAATGTATGTGGCTGTCTGTTTGGTGGTCACTGGTATGGTGCCTTATGCCAAACTTGGGGGAGATGCTCCGCTTGCCAATGCCTTTACAGAAAAGGGACTGAACTTCGTCAGTAGCCTCATCAGTGTTGGTGCCGTCTGTGGCTTGACTACTACAGTTCTTGTCGGTCTCTATGTCCAGGTATTAAGTCGTACGAACTTTCTCTCTTTTGTAGATGTTAATTATTTCTTTCCTTGGAAGTAATGTAGTTTATTGTAATGGTCTCTCTTGTGGTGTTCACCTATGATAATTTTCTTGATTTTAAGGCCTTTGGTTGTCTGATTCGTCGGTTTTACAGCGAGAGCTATTTGGATCAAGCTTATTTTTTGCTATCATGTGCAGTCCCGCTTGTATATGGGATTGGGGAGAGACGGTCTACTGCCTGCATTTTTTGCAAAGATACATCATAAGTATCGCACACCTGTCGCAGCTCAAATATGGGTTGGTGCTGTGGCAGCTACCATGGCTGGGCTTTTTAATGTCAGCCATCTCTCACATATCCTCTCGGTTGGTTGCTTGGTAAGGCTAACTGGTTGGAGTCCCCTTGTTTAAAGAAATATTGTTAGTCAGTATATCTGAATATTGTTTACTCTGCAGATTTCTGATCTATATTATCTATGCGATCATGCTACATAAATGCTTTAGAATAGAATTTAGGCAACTTTCTTATGAATAGGAGTTATTTTTTTTGTTTTGGAGTTATGTTTCTCATGAATAGGAATAATTTGTTGTTTTGGAGTTATGTTTTATGTTAGGGTCAAGGTAAATCTTTGATTCGCTGCTTTTGCTAGATTCATGATATCTATTTTTCTTTGGTGGAGTGCTCAACAGACTTCATACTCCGTAGTATGTGCATGCGTTGTCATGCTGCGACTAGACACTGAAGATCAATGGCGCAATCGAGAGGATCATCTTCCACAGAAGGGTCTCACCCGGTGGCAAGAAGCTATACTATGCATATTGAGTATAGGTTTTTTGGGATTTTTAGTTGGTTTGTGCTACAGGATTGACGCTCCAATAGCCTATGGTATACCGTTGATGGCGATGATGGGATTGCTGACGATTCCTCTGCTCACTCGCCAGGTTTGTGGTTCTCACCATTTTGTGGGTGTCAATAATTTTGCAAAGGTTCACAGATGCCTAAGAAAGTTGCCTATATTCTCTTCTTTGAGATAATTTTTGGTACTCTTTCTTGACAACGTTGTTTCTCGTAATCATGCAGGAGTACAGGCGGCCACCTGGTTTTGCATGCCCTTGGGTTCCTCTATTACCAGTGCTGAGCATTGGGTTTAACATGTTTCTTTTTGCTCAGGTGATCTCTGATTCTTATCATTCAATTTTTTGATTACGGCAAGCCCTCTTTAACCCCGAGACGCTCCAAAGTCTATATTCTGGTGATGAAGAGTGCTGCAGGGCAATATTTTGTCTAAATGTCCTCTCTTTCATCCAAAGTGATGCTTGAATCTTTAAAAGACAACCTGCCTGTATGACCAATGTGATGAATTTGAGATGAATAATACTTTTTTCCATCGATACGAGTACATTTATACATTTATGTGATTGAGGGTTTAAAGGGTCAATTGCTATGTGCTATGTTGGGTGTCTTGTTTCCACTTATACTGGTGTTATGGTTGCAATACGAGGTGTTTCTGGCGAAAAGGAGTTGATTTACGTCACAGTTGATTTTTGTACGTATATTCCTCATTACTTACATGAAGATAAGCAACTAAGACTCCTGTACGTGGTTTTGGCAGCTGCACTGGGAAGCCTGGGTAAGGTTTGGCGTTGTCACAGTAATAGCCACATTTGTGTACGGAGTTCATGGCCAGCACAACGCTGTCACCGACACATCAAGTAGTGAACACTCACCCTTGTCTTACAAAGCTCCCTTTCTGGATTCAGATACCTCATTTGAGAACCCGGCATAGGTTCGTAGAATGTCGTACTGAAGCATACAGAGTGGAATGGGTGTAGGTGAATTTATGTAAATCTAATTTACTGTATTGCTTGTGGAGCGTATTTAAATGTACGTTCCTGTGCAGAATATCGGTAGGGCGCTGAAGTTTCCAATTCTGTAAATAGTGAACTGAAAATTGGACACAGCATTCTTAAGCTTCCAAAGGTATCTGGCACGTAAGTTGGCGCCTGGCTAGAACCATTGTTCACTGCTGATTGTGTTTTAGAGGACAATGATATGGACAGTCGCTTGGTAGATGAGTTCTGTGGTGATAATCTCTTAGTTTCGTCAATCATGTGAAATGTTTGGCCGGATTTACTAGACTCCTGTAATTTAAGCCACTCATACTTCACAAGTTCGAAGGCCAAGGGGCTGTATCAAATCATGTTCTCAATTTCAGAGTTTCTTTATATCCTTACACCGAAAACTGTAATTTGTATATTCACAATATTTGGTGTATCTTTACGATGGTTTGTATTCATTATTTCTTTACTGAGCCAATTGCATCACACATGTGGAGGGGTTGATGTAAAGCAGGGGTTCAAGGCTTTAATAGTAAACTTTATTTCTGCCATAATTCAGGTGAACGTATTTTTGCCATTTTGTAATACCGGTACTTCTATTACTGCATTTAACATTTTGTACACTTGCCTTGAAATTCAAAACTTTAATACTTGTTGAAAACAACATACCGTATTTGTATCAAAGGGTGTAGACTTCTTGAATAAGGTATCAAATACAATAACACTAGCAATTACTTATTGTAAAGAATAATGCTATCACAGCAAAGGATATATTATATTGTTTTTGTAGTGAATACTACGAGGGGAGGCAACCCATTCTTGACCACCGCCCCATTTTGGCAATGTAAAGTGGAGTAATTTTGATTAGGAGGTGATTACAATGATTAATGTTGGCACATTTTTTGGCACAGTTGTGGCGCATTATGATTGGCTACAACACTCTTAATATTGCAATCACCCCTTGGTTGGAAGTAAGAAGGTATATATGACCAATATGGATAGAGCAGAATCTTCAGCAAAAATTATGGAAACCTTCTAAACTCTATTTCTACACATGGAAAAATTTCCCACTGTTGAAATCTCCCTTGTGAATATGTGTATATGCTTGAATGGTCAAAAATGGGTTGCCTCCCCTATTGCAAGCAATGTCAATTCTATTCCCACTAATTTTTCTTTGTTAGGCAATTTAATGCCCAATTGCCTCAAAAAATAATAGACAACTTCAAGCCTAAAGAAAAAATGAGGGTAAATGGGATTTAAATTGCAAGGCTACAACCAAGGCTTTGCACACCGTTGCTACAATGTTTTGAAAACCTCATTTCATTTGTTGTACAGAGCCAATACATACAAAAATTGCATACTCAAAATTGGCCTCCATCAATTCAAGCCCCCAAACTAACCCCTAAAGGACTTGCATGGGGTTTTTTGGCTACATAACAATTTGGGGTAGGTACATGTGACTAGAGATTTCCATATTTTTGGCCCAAATTTAAAGAGAAGGTGGGGACGAGGAATATCCTTTATATACATTAAATTTTATGACATTTGGAATTATGAGTCAAAAGTTGTGGTCTAATTTTTTTTTTTTTTTGTAAATGGGCAATCCGGGTAGAATAGTCTACTTACTATTTTTTTCCTATATGTTGTACAATTCCAAATGATTAGAAATTTTTCAAGCAACTTCTGGAGGAGAAAAAATGCAAAGAAGCACCACCGTTTTGGACATTTTTTCATAAAAAAGTGAGCTTGTGAAGTACAATTGCCTTGTTTATAGCAAGTCCAAAAAATTGATTTCAATGAATTTGAATGCTTATATCATGCAATCCACATGGTGGAAATTTCTAAAAATTTTAGCACATGTTCTCAAGTCAGCATACTACAAGATCCTACAGTTACTTGTGTCAAAAAATGCTTATTTTCAAAAATTTGGTACTTGTACTAAAAATGGCAGTTTTGGAGCATTTTCAATGAAAACATAGTCATGGTACTTTAGGGGCTAAAGGAGCCAAGAAATTCAAGAGCACCTTGAAAGAGAGGACATGTAACCATCAATTTGAAGACCCAAAAAAAACATTGGTTCCAACATTCACTTCTTATTTTCCAACTACTTATTTGGTAATCTTGCCTTAGTAAAGGTATGTTTGCACTTGGTGTTAAATAGTGTTATTATTGATGGTCTTAAGAATGAATTTAGACCTACTTATGGGCCAGATTCACATTCCAAACATCACCCCTAATATCAAGTGCAAACATAACTTTAGTGAGTTTTTGTTTTGAGTGAAATTTCGCTCAACCTATCAAATTTTGACCTCTCTGTTGTTGTCCCTCCAAATTTGAGCTTCTACAATGACACCAACAAGCTGACACTAGCCTAAAAACAAACTTTGCTTAGTTATCCTTTATTGGTCTTGACATGTATTTTGTTAATTGTAACTAAAACCAATTTTCATTTTGGAATGGCTATGAAAAATATTTTTTGCTTTTATTCATCTCAAGTTGAATAATTTTTATCACATAATGGACTTTATACCAATACATTTAATTATATCATAGTAGAGGTTTTGATTTTCTATCAATAAAGAATTAGGGACAATCAATTTCTTTTTAGCAAATTTGTGAATCTACATTATCTTGTTGAAAAGCCTTAATGAATCATTTTTTCTAAGTTTGTTTGTAATAAGGTCGAAAATCCTATGAGATAAATAATAATCTTGACAAAGAAGAAGCGTAATTGATGCTTGTGTGTGATTTTAAAGATCAATTTGAGTTTGACCCTTGAGGAACCAAACATTCAAACTTTGAAGAAAGGATTAACATAAACATATCCCAAGAAAACAAAAATTAGTTTTTTCAATCATTGTTTTATTTTTAAGATTTTCATGTTAGTTCTTTAACATTTGTACAATATAGATTATGAAGACTTTGATTTGCAAATATTCTATGATTCAAAGAATGTAGTAGGTATGGCCTCAAAAAATAACTTTTTTAGTTCAAAAAATGACCCCTCAAAAATGACTCGAATAAAAAAGTAAAATACAAATCTTCAAGAACCACTATGTTTTGAATTAAAAATTTTGAACTCAAAGGACAAAAAATTCTTCTGAAAATGACAAATATTTCACTCTATAATCAATTTTTGAAGGAGTTTTCTATTTATTGAAAAATATAAAATCATTTTGACTTGTTAAAAATTCAACAAACAAACCATAAATGAAGAAAAAACTAGAATTGGATAAATAAAAAATTCAAGAAAAGCAATAGCATATTCAACCATATTATAGTATGTGGTGTAATATGTATTTGCTAAAGATATATACTTAAGAGGAATTCTCAAACATTTGCCATATGTCTTTGTTAAATGTAATCCTATACTATTGATGATAATGTATAGCCATATAAGAGTGAAAGGAAAGTTTTAGAGTCTTATAGCTTTGCTTGTTCCTTGTATTTCTTTTTGCACTACATTATTTTTTTACTACAAATGAAACTTTTGCTACTTTTTTGGTTTTGAATCATCTTTGTTTTGAATATGGATTTCTTGAAAATATACCAACTTAGTCTTGTTTCATTTCTTGTATGGATTCAAGCAACATCTCCACTTCATTGAATATTGGTGTCATATTGAATCTCTTCTACAAAATTACCCAAAAAGTCAAGTATAATAGAAAAACTATGTTGTGGTTGTATACAATGAATGATATTTATATACATAGTGTCTCCATATTGTTTCCATACTTGTATGCTTATCTAGTAGCACAGAACTAAGCATGCATGAAGACAAATGACTTGTGTTGCAAGACAAGTTAACATGGACTATCCAATGGAAAATGACATCTAAAATAGTGTTTTTGAGAAAAATAGAGTTAGCATTTTACAAATTTCACATTCTAAGCTTCCTACCACTATATAACATGAAATTCTCAATAAATAGGCTTCATTTCATTTAAGAATTTTTGTTGATTTTCAAAACCATTTTTCTAGATTTCAATTTTCACAAAATAATTCAATCATTTCTTGTAAATTCCACATTAATCAATTTGAAGAAGAGAAAAAATATTTTAGACTACTTGCCTTCCTCCTCCATATATTAATCCCTAAAATCCCTAAGAACTATTTTGAGCTTCTTTGATTTGTTTGAAATTAAATTTAAAAATAAAATAGCTCTTATCAATTTTTTTATAATTATAACCATACAATCTTAGATTAGACATGCTTTGAATCAAGTATTAGGAAAAGAAAACATAAAAATATCACATGCGGATTAAAACTTAAAAGATTGTACAATAATACTTAATCATGAGGGGGTTAAAAATTTGATAGTTATGCTCCATTTGCCAAAAGATGGCTAAAAAGAGCCCGTGGAATGTCGAGAACCTCATTCACACTACCACACCCTGGAGTCGCCCCTGCCAAATGAAACTCTGACGCACACGCCCCCACAACAAAAAACACCGACGGAGCTCCTTCGCAAAGGCAACGCTTCCAGCCTCATGCTCAAATCTCGCAGCCCCCCCACTCGTCCTCCTCCTAGTGTCGTCCCAAGTCTACATCTTAACCGCCTCACACACCTCTCCTTGCTTCTCCACAGAACTGAACGCGAAAAAATCATTCAAAGCGAAAGAGATTTCGAGTTGTGAGTTCCATAAGTATCCCCGTGTTAGGGTTTCGTATTCGCGGTGTGGCCACTCTCTCACTCTCTTAGTTTGTTTCCAATCCACCTCGCGATTCTCTTCCAGTTTCAATTTCCCGGGGAGGAACGCCTAAGACGAGACGTCGAACGGGGTTTTAAGTTTTAGTTGGGTCCCGATGGCGGACGATGAACGGGTGCCGTACGAAGATGGTTGCTCCGTGGAGCGCTTGAACGGCGAGAGGAGGCGCGAGGTATTTCGTTTTTGCCCTTGTTGGGTTCATTATTCCGGTTTCAATTTCGTTTGGGTTTGGCTTTCTTTGAGGTAATTGTGATGCGGTACAATGAGCGTGCAATAGGGTAAGTGTCTTAGTGACTGCATTTTGTATCGGGTTGCGGATTTGAGGTTCCTAGGCTGGTTCGTTATTCGATTGTGACGGAGCAGGTCGTTTGGGGTAATTTTCATGAATTTGGCGTTTCGTTTTTGAATTTTGTATCAAATTATTTATTTTGAGGATCTTAGTGGGGAGAATTGGTGTCGGGTTTATACTTCGTGAGCGAGTGCTAGGTTTGGTGTTTGGGCGTGTTACCTTGATTAATGATTCACGGTTCTTACTGGTGCATCTTTGAAAAGCATGTCTCCAGTGGTAGCGTCTACCGGCTTGGGAACGAGGCCAACATCGTTCTGTATATGCTGTTTTGTAATCAGCTCTGTACACTGAGTGGGCGTTTTTATTGCTGTCTATGTTTCCCTTTGTGTTCGTAGCTATCGAGGAATTTAGGTCAAGGAGCACTAATGCACTTCTATAATGTTTAGAATACGTTGACGGTGGGCTTTCGTATTCTGTAATCTATCGAATATTTGTATGGTTCCCGAGTTGAGGACTCTTTATGAATGATGGTTTTTGGAAGTCGACCAATTTCTTGTGAATGGGTTTTAAGACTTATATGTAGTAAATGAGACTGATGGTGTATCTGCTCCAAATAATATCTGTAGGTGGACTTAGAGCTACGGAACAGGGCCCTCTCTTGTACGGTCGTTTATCTATGAAACGAAGTTTGTATTCTGGAGCCGGGAACTGTACTACTACCTCCTTCTGGCAGAATAGATTAGCCTGTGCTGCTATAGGGTCCTGCGTGTCAATCCTCGCTTGCTGGAGGAGCATGAGTGATATGCTTTCTTTTACATTTCGTTGAGCCTGTGTCTATGTTGCAGCGTGCCACACGAGATTCTGACAGAGACAGAGAAAGGAATCGGGAGAGAGATCGAGACAGAGGTAAAGATCGTCGCCATAGAGACGTGGACGTGAATCGCGAAAAAGATCGAGGAGGCAAGGATAGAGAGAGGGAGATGGACCGCGAAAAGGACCGAGTCAGGGATAGAGAATGGGACATGGACCGGGAGCGTCATCGCAGCCATGATCGTGAGAGGTGAGCTTCTAGGAAATCGTTTGCTAATTGATATTCTAGTTTCTGATGCTACTAATCCTTGCATGGAAAACAAGTAGTAGCAGACTTGGGAGTTATTTCGGACTCTTTGATTCTCTTCTCTTCTCTATTTGTCATCGTGTCTGTTGTTCTGAATGTCTTTTCCAATCCAACGTCTCAGGTTGTGATCGATATGCTGTCTTTAAATCCGTTCTTGCATACAGACGTGGTCGAGAGTATGGCGGAGATCGAGATAGGAGGCAACGTCATCGGTCTCGATCCTCCTCTCGAGGACGGTCACGGGATGTTTCCAGATCGAGGTCTCGTTCACGATCGCGTTCAAGGAAAACAAGTGGATTTGACAGGGCTGCAGGAGTTGCTTCAAGTGGTACAGGACCAGGTTTGTTCATCTACTGGGACTGGAGTATGGTATCAAACCAGCTGTAATGACGAACTTGATCGTGGTTGTGTTGATGAACTTGGTTTATAAAGAAATTGGCAATTTATCTCGGATGCCATTAGCACTCGAATGGGAGGGCACGACACATTCTCTACCGTCTTACTGTTTTTCGAAGTTGAGATGTTTGAATAATTTTGAATTGGACTTGACTTGGTATCTTATTATGAATTGGTTTATGGTTGCAAATTCAGGCATTCGATTTCAGGCTGCTAGTAATGGGAATCTTGCGGGGGAGTTGCAAACCCAGCAATCGAGTAAGGTGGTTGTAGATGGTGCATTACGTAGTAACCTCGGTGCTGACTCTCAGCAGTCAGAAGTTCATGATGGTGAGCTGCAAGGTAACAAGTCAGCAGCTGTTACTGTTACGAAGCTTGGGAAAAGTTCTAAGTGGGGGCCTGCTCCTTCTTCAGAGGATGCTATGTCCTCAGAAGTTGCCAATGATTTTGAAGCTGCAAAAGTAGCTGCCATTCGAGCAGCCGAACTTGGTAAGTTTGGTTGTGGCACCGATTCCAATAATTATGGGTTTCTTATATTTGATGTACGAAAACCTCTCTGTTTTTAATTAGGGTAGAAGTACATTAAGACTCAAGTGTGTAGCTAGTGTTTTCTGCAGATGGTAGGTTAGTAGCTGTTTAGTTTACTATCCAATGTGAGCTCCGTTGTAACAAGAAAAGCATGCAGGATCTTTTCTTCTCTAGGATTGGTGTATTCTTGCTATAGAGCATAATAGTAGTAAATATTAAGAATATATTTAATGCTTGTCACTAATACAGTTGATTGTTATTAGCATTGTTGAAAATTCGATTGTATCATCATCTTTTGTTTTGCTTGCCCGACAAAGTAAAATTGATGCAAGAATAAATTGTAAGGACCCTTGGTACTTATTCACGGTCATGTCTTGTTATACTGTGATTTGCAGTCAACAAGAATTTGAGTTTGGCCGGATTTATGTCAGCGGACCACAAGAAGAAGCTGCTTTGGGGAGGCAAAAAGGCTCAGGTGGAGCAGGTAGGCCTACTTGCATGTCAACCTAAATTAGATTTGATTATGGTGAGAATGAAAGTTGTATTTTTGCACACTTTTAGAGCAGAACATTGGAAATTGGGTCCTTTCCTCCGGTTCAGAATTTTTCTTGTTTGCAAGTAGTATCCTTCTTTAATTTACAGTCCTCTATGTTCGTTATTTTCGGTCCATCAGATTTTTTGAATACCAATTGTCATTTTGCTAACGCAAGGTGCACTGTTTTTCCTTCCTTCTGGAAGCCTGGCTGAGAACTTAGCAAATTGATATACAGGAGCCAGTTGTAGCAGCGGCGGGAACGAACCGCTGGGATACCGTCCATTTTTCAGATAGGGATCGGATGGAGAAGTTTCACAAGCTCATGGTAACCACCTGAATGATTGTGTGTTTGTCTGATTGAAGTTTCCTTCACACGTTTGTCGAAAAAGTATTTCTCGTCATTGTTGAGCATCATCCTTATTATCATTGATTATTGCAGGGTGTTAAAGGTGATATCAAAGAGAAGGAGCCACCGCCACCAGCTCCCGGCACAGCTATCTTTACAGAGGAGAAGCAGAGAGCACTTCAGGAGGATCTAGAGAAGCAGTTCACTCAGGGACTGCGACGACGAGATGGCCGAACTGTTGGATTAGGTTTATAGAATGACACAGTTAATTCAGTTGATGTAAAGATTGCGGACGACAAAGAGGTTCTCACTTTGGTCTTGGGAATGCCATGCTGTTCAGTAAACCTGCTTCATGGGCAATATGTGCAAAAAGGTAGCGAATCAATCATCACAGCTCTATGGCTGCTCAGTAGATCGCATCCACCTGAGTCATGTCCTTTATGGAATCAGGATCAGGATAGGATTTCGGCTTGATCTGCTTTGCTAGGAACATCCACCTCTGAATTCGGTATGGAATGAGTCTGGAGAGCATAGTCTTACATAGAACCAACCCTGAACAATTGTCATCTTTACGGCTTTCATGTTTTCGTAGAATCGTATCTTACAGATTGAGGTGATGAGTGTAAATATTTTTATGTGTTTGTTATGATATTGGAGGCTTTGTTTGCAGGAACAGAGTGAAGAGACGGATGTCTTGAATCGCCTAGTTCTTTTCTTAACTCATTTTGGCATTCATTATGATGAACAGTTTTGAGTCTAATTACTGATATATATCTTTCGAATGTGGATTTCGGCAGTGGTGGCTATATTGTGCAACTTCTGGTTGACAGTTGGACTGACCGCTCCTAGTAGTCGTAAATGTCTTGTTTGAGTTCGTAGTAGTGCTAAATTTTCTTGTTGTAGGAGTGTTTCTCGCCGTGTTTCTTCTCTAACGGTTGCATTGACGTTTACGGTACTCAAGACCTCACTTCCAATGAATGGCAGCTCTGGTTTTCTCGAAGGGGGTCCAGTATAAGTTGGCTCCTCCTGATTTTTTCCACCAGGGTTGAAGTAAATGAATTCTCACCTTTCTTTTGAGGTTTTATGCCCTGGTGTCATTCTACATAACAGCGGTTTTTATTTTACATGATGTTTCCGTGTTGCTCACTTAACAACCCATCTTGAAATTCTCATTCTCATTTCATATGTCATTTTTCAAGTAGGGTTGTAGGTACTTTGCATTGTATCTCAGAATGATCGGTTTCCTCTTTTACTTATTGTATGAAAGAAACGTGTACCAACCTTGGCTCTCTTTGAAATTTTATTGAGTAGCTAGTAAGGAAAGTAAACCTAAATGCTTCCAAATTAGCAATTAAGGATTGTTCCTATCGTTAATTTGACTCATTCTTTTGTTGGATCTTGTTGGAAGTCAACATATGGTTTTAGATTCTCTTAAAATGCAGTTTTTGGACATTATATGAATATTTTATGAATTTTTCAAGTATCAAAAATATGTACTTTTGAAAGCAATCCTAGGCTCTCTTGAATAGAGGTAGTACATTTTAGACATGAATTTATAGGTTTAACCCCTCAAAGCCCAAGGCCCTTTTAGATTTAAAATCATCATTGCTTTTGAAGTGTTGAGTTCAAAATGTCATTTAGGTATAGAAATCTCAACTATACCACCTTGTAGTGTATGTGTTGTAGATGTTGTGAAAAAAATTTGGAGTCATTGGTTACATAGATTGCAAGATTATAATGTTTAAGTAATGAAACAAGATGCTGAAATCTTCCTAGTAATTCATCTAGAGGTAAAATTCGTCTTCTAAACCTATTCAAATGAAATTTTTTTTTAATAAAAAGTGTTTTAAACTATAGATTGTAAACCTAAACCTAGACACCTTAGACACTAAAATCTATTGCAAAAGAACTTCATAGTACATATACCCTAGATACAACAACACCAAATCAAGTTATGCCATCATTTGATTCCATATACCTACACAAGAGAGAACATCAAGAAAACCAATGTAACATCACCAAACCTTATGAGATGGTCACTAAGCAAAGTTGCACAAGGAGTGAGAAGCTCCATATAAGAGCTTCTAGACAAAGGCATGTTGTAAAGCCCTTAAATCCTAAACAACCCAAACACCAATCTAAATACAAAATACCTTCATTTAAATAAAAGAAAATCTACAAAGCTCAAGAATCCCATACATCTAGAGAAGATAAATCATCATGAAACCTTACCAAAAGACAAACATCCAACAAAGTTGTACAAAGAGTGAAAAACTCTAAACACGGTGCATAGGCTCTATGCATGTTGCATAGGATGAAGGCATGTTCTAGAAGACAAGCTTATTTTAGAGGACTAAGGAGTATTGCACACAAGTGAGATATTGACCCATTGAAAAGAAAGAGAAAAAATTGTGGTAAGAAAATCAATGGTCCAAATCTCTCTACTTACAACAATCATCAATGGCAAAGGTTTAATTTTAAATTTTCATATTGATGGCTTTGGAGGGGGGTGAAGTTTTACATAATTTAGTTTGAGAAGATAGAGGAGGAGGGAGGGGGACAACTCTTTTAAAGTGATAGTAAATTTGTCAAGTTTTTCATTTCAAAATTGGTAGGTTGGACCAAAGTTGTCAACTAGAAAATCTTTTGGCAAAAATGCACAACCAAAAGACATTTGTCTACATAGCAAATGTCATCTACATGTGTATGTCTGCAACATTTGCTACTTAAAAGCAAATGGGGATTTATCCATAACAAATGGACAACTATTTGCATACCAAAAATTAGTATTTTTTTTAAATTGGCGGACAAGATAAAGGCTATTGGTAGACAAGCAAACAACATATGACTTTTGGTAGATAGATGGATGGAAAAAGCCATTTGGTAGACAAACAAGTGCTTTTTGGCAAATAGTGTATTACTTTTGGAAGATGGATGAATGGCTTTGAGTAGGTGGGTGATGAAAAATGACTTTTGGAGGATAAGAAAATAGTGAGAGATAAAAATGCAAGGAAAAAAATTAGACAAAAGTAAAGGAAGTGGCACATTACTACTTATAGACAATATTTGATAGTTTATAATTGAAGGCAAATAAGAAGACAATAATTTATTCCTCGACAAAACACAAAAATCTTTGTTTCTTAGCATAGAAACATCTAGGTCTAACATATTGACATATGACAAATGTTTAATTCATGTCCTGACAACTCTAGGCTTGACACCAAAAATCTAGACAGTTGCCATTTCCAATTCTCATCCAATGCCTTAAAATCATTGTTCCAAGCATTGATTTCAAAGAGGGCATAAATTTGACATTGGTGTAATTTGTGGTTTCAATGCCCTATAACACTAAAAAAACTTTAATGAGACCCATTGTGAATCTAACAAAATTAAAGAGACTACCCTTTTAACACCCCCAATAAAATTAAGGTATCCATAATTCTTACTTTTTCTTATAGAGTAGTTTTTTGTATCTATTTGATTTTTGCTTGACTAGTTAATTTAATTAGTATGAAATACACTTTTTGTTCTATATTTCATATGTCTATGAGAAATCAATTTATTCTTATTTTTAAGGGGATAATGGGAGAAAAAGAGAGTATTATCCTTGCCTTTGATTCACTAAAATATTGCAATAGTAGGTTTTTCTTGAGTAGAAAAATGAGATATAAAACAATAAGTGTTGCTCACAATAATTCTAGTAACTAATATAGTCACATGTTTGAAGGCAAAGTTGAGATATCCATGTAGATGTAGTATTTGCAATCTATGATTTTTGTAAAATCCTTTAAACAATTTGTATATAAGCACTTGAAATGAAGCAAGTAATTGCAACAATTTCTCTTGTAACTTCCTAATTAAAAAGATTATAAAGTTTAAGAAGTTATTTTTTGGAGTCGTAACTTTTAAAAAGTTATTGATATTTCAAATCATATAAAGGACATATCAATGTGATATGACAATGACAAAAGGGACTTTTTGAGATGTTGCCCTTTAGTGGAAATTGATGTGCCATGGTTTCAAGTACCAAAAAAATATGGTAATGAAAAAAATGCCAAGTAGAAATTCATGACTATTCCTTCTTTAATTGTGGAAACTGCATATTTTAAAGTCAAAAAAATTCAATTCATTGAAAATGAATTTATACTCACATGTTCAAACAAATTGTGTTCTTGGATTAGTTAAACAAAATATTCATCCATAAATTTTATGTGTGTGTGCAAACAAGTCAAACTTTAAAATAAATCCTTCACTTGGATTGATATTATCCTAGTGATCCCAAATCACGCCACAAAGTACAAAATCCAAAAACTCATTGATATTAGATAGGTACCACCAAACAAGGGAATATTCATTGCATTAAAATACAAAACTTTAACCTGTAAGGACAAATCCTATGAGAGATGAAGAATTAAACTTATCTTCTAATGATTATTTACCTTTCAGATTGCTACTATATGAATGACATTTTATACTATTATTTATAAAGACAAGTCAAAATTATATTTCTACTAGAATTCTTTGAGTTGTAAAATTTGTACACTTTTGTCAAATAGATATATAATTACACATTTTGAAGAAATCAAGAAAATTCATACCAAAATATATGAAAATTTCACCGTAGTTAAATATTTCACCTTTAGCAAATGTAGAACAAAATATTATAGACCAAATTTCCATACTAATTTTAATTTAGGAATGGGGTTGGAGAAATACCAAGCTTCAAACAATAATAAAACACAAATTTTTGAGGATCTCTTTAAAATTTCAAGAATCATAGAAACTAGTTTTGAAAAGACTAATTTTGGACTTTCAAAACAAGAATTGAAGAGCAAAATGCTAAAATTGCATCCAAATAAGTCAAGAATATGATTCAGGATCCTTAAATAAGGGTTATAAATAATCAAGATCACTATCAATAGTACACCTAGATCTTTATATGCCACAATCTACTCTCTCCAAATGAGGATGATTAGATAGAAATTTGTAATATTGTGACAATGTTTTAACCCCTTATGACCCAAGTGACCATTTTCTAGATGCTATTCCTCTTTTTTGAACTACCCATTCTTAAATTTTGATTTTTTGGATTAAATTATTTAAGAAAAAAAATAGATTTGCATTACAAATCCAATGATGGTAGTTTTATCGAATTCCAAGTGGATTCTACCTTGTGAAATTTTAAAAGTTGAGTGGTATAGTATAGTTCACAGCTCAATTATATTTTTAGGTTCAATTTGGGCATGGACTAAAAAGTCAACCAACCAATGCGATTGTTGCCCACCTCAAAAAAGAAGATCAAAAGAGCCCAACAAGAAGACAAGTGTGCCATTCTAGTTTTTCAAACCAACACTACTCTCACTTAAGTGACCACCATGCATTGCAAGCTCCGCCAAAATTGCAAAATTACCAAATTTTACTCTACATGAGAAAGGGGTGTTTTAAGTGAGTTTTGTAAGTATAGTCCTAGACATAAGATTTTAAATAATGACCTTTAAGGAGATTTCCAATAAAAATTTACTAGAAATACATGTGTTTTTAGTAAATTTTTATTGAAAATCTCCTTAAAGGTTATTACTTAAAAACTCACTTAAGACACCCCTTTCTCATGTAGTGTTAATTGAGCATTCTCAACTCTCTTGTCTTTCATTGAATACAAAAGGTCATAATTTCAAAATATTCTCACTAAAATATGATCCTTCAAAGTGCATTGCCCTATTTTTTCATTGGCCCAAATAAAATTTCAAACTTAAATTCAAACTTAATTTCAAATAATATGAATTCTTTTGAGGTGCTCACTCTCAATGTGAAGTACAAGTTCCTATGGTTACATTCAATCCAATCTCAAGAAAACATAAGAAATAAATTGCTCATGTTTTTGGCAATTTTGGCCCATTTTGAAAGTACACCCCACCCCCCCCTGCCCTTGGATCATGAGGGGTTAGAGTTTGTAAGATGTTCAATTTTAGTCTTCAACCCTTCATATTGTTTAAAAATATAGAGAACATGCAATGAAATAAAGGTTTCAATTAAATACATATTTTCAATTATATTTGGATGTTAGTCATAGGGACTTGTGCAATTAAGTAATTAAGTAGGTCAATTATGGAGAGACCTCCTATGGCCTTCATTTTACTAAAAATTTTAAGTTGAAAATTCAATGCTTTTTATAAAAGCATGAGAGCCTTGTCAATAGGTATAAGTATTAAGTATATAATTATAAAGAGGACTCTCTATGAATCATGGAGATGTCTTTCTACAAATTGCATAATGCTTATTCAACTTCATTATAGTCAATTTTTCTATAGTGTCATTCAAATTTAAATTCAATGTCATTTAATTCTTTATTATTCAAATTGTAATTTACTTATGTTATTCTATAATTCATATCTTCTTACAAACCTATTGAAGACATAAAGATCTCACAACATAAAATTCTCACTTTGTTTTTTTTAATTTGCTTCATCGAATTGTGATTTATTAATTTTTATTTCGTATTTCAAACTATACATTATAGCATAGCTTCTAATTAGATTTCACTTTGTTTATTCATTCGTGGATATGGGCTTCATTTTACCTCTTCCAACTAATTAATGTATGTGATAAATATCTTATATTACAAAAGTAAGTGTTGAATTTCCATTAAATTATTTTCATATTCATTTTCATAAAAGCATAATGATCACTATAAATTAATAATTATTCATTTGTATAACATTATGGAGAGCCAAAAAATTCTCTAGAATATCAAAACCAAATAAGTGTTGAATTTTGTTAGATTGATGGTAAATAAATTTAAATGATGAAAGTATAAATTATTTATGGATATCAATAGAAATGTTTATAATTTTAATACGAAAAGGAATAAATTTTTTTCTTTCATCAAATATTGAATTAGTGGATGCCCATAAATTAATTATTGAAAATCATGTATAATCTTTATGTTGAGGATTGTGGTTTGATTTTATAACTCAAATGATCATGAAGTTCTCAAATCATTAGAGCATCAAATTCAGCAATATCTACTTAAAATTGACTTCTCTTATATATGCCATCATATATTGAAATCATTTGAATATTTGCATCTAAATTGGAAGAAGTCTATAGTTTTTTTTAATGTTGAGCAACAAATCCATTAGTTTAATATTGTAGAAAATTAATAAATTCAAATAAATAAATTTAGATACAAATAACTAATTTTCTACCTAGTCTAAATAATTTATCATTAATTAAAAAATCAAAATTTGGAGATTATATATATATGTTGTGTGTATGTGTGATGATATGACAATTTTGTGATAATACTTTTACATAACACTTTTACATCTAATAGAATAAAAATAGTTTTTTCATATAAAACACCAAATGCTTTAAGAAATCATATAGAAATATAAAATTATTGGAAAAGAGTGAATATAATGATGATTCAATATGATATAAATAATGAATTTTAAAAAATTAACATTATGCTTCAAAATTAAATTAGTCTTTAAACTAATCGTGTTAAAGATTTAATAGAACAATTTTACTATCATAGATGTATTATTATTTTATGTTTTTGAATAACTATATATAAGTTTTGAAGATTCATGTATAGAATTTTAAATACTCATGTATGATTTGATATAAAATGAACTTTTGAATTGGTACTTGAGGTTCTTTACGGAACAATTTTTTAATGTTTATATCTACTAATTAGTTTATATTATGCAAATTTATATGATTTTTTTAATGATTTCTAGATAATTTAAGATTCATTGTTGTTTTATAGTTTTCATCTGAATATTATATAATTAGGAAATCACAATAACATTAAACAATTTCATTAATATTACTATATTTTTAAATCACCAATTTTCTGCTTGTCGTTTCTATAGGCTTAAAAACTTAACAATTTCTTTACATATAATCTTATTGTGCTTGTAATGAGCACTAGAATTTTTTGCATGTAATCTTATATGAGATTTTGTTTTCTCATTAGAAATGTAATTTGTATCTCATCAATAATTGTATAATCTTTATACAAATTCATTTTCCTCATTAAAATGTAATTTCTTAAAGTATTTTTCTTCTAAATATACTTAAGGCATCCAAAAACGTCTTTCACTATTTTTTGGTGTAGAAGCTTTAGTCTTTACCATAACTACTTTATTTGCTTCAATAATAGATCGTTGGGGCTTTTTAGCCTTTTTGTTTTTTGTTACATTCTTAATTTTTGGCATATTTGGTACTCTAGGTTTTGGTTCTTTCTTATCTATGTTTCTTTCTTTTTTAATTTCCAATTTTTTCCCCATTCTACTAGCCGAGTCTTTAATTCCAAAATTTCTTTCCATGTTGAATTTTTTCTAATGATTTTTGTATACTATTTATATCATAAAAAATTTACCAAAATTCTATTAATTTTTTAAAAACAAAGAAAGGAACAATCAGATTTGAGTATGCATCTTTATAGAAAATTTTTAAATACAAAAAGTAAATCCATTGAATTTTCTTTTGAAAGGTCATGACCCATGCCAAGAAAAAATTGTCTCTTGATGAAAATTGAAAGATAGGTAAATATCTTACATCTAGTCCCAATTAGATTTGTGTATTCAACATTTTGAAACCTTGAATTTATTCATAAGTATCAGAATTACTTTATGGCCTTAGAAAATTCGTGTGTAGTACTAAATATCATTACATTACATTTACATTGTCAAGTTGTCAAGTTGTCAAGTAGGAGGAGTTGCCTCTCAGAAATTATTGAGTTTCTTGCAATTAGATCATGTTGAAATCATAAGAAAATTCCATGAAGTCACAAAATCCCATATCCACTTGAAGGATCTTTGATTTTCATTAAAGGCTAAAAAATATTATTTAAATATCACATGCATGGAAGGTATATGTTTGTGGTATTTGTATATTATATATATAATATTTGTATACGAATATGTATACATGGTTGTACTTTAGTACATACTAGTACCAAAAACACAATGTAAAATATCAAAATCTTATACCAACCTTGATTAACACAACCAACATTCAAATGGGTGCCACAACCACATAAAAATTTCTAATCAAGTGTGCTATAGCTTTTTGGAAAGCTAATAAAAATTTATACAAACACTTTAAATTTCAGTCTCAGAACTTGTACAACTCATTATATATGGCATGTTGAGATTGTCAAACCTAGATTTGGTGGTAGCTCAAAACCTCCTCACTTCTAAGAATGTTGAGGTTACATACAAACTTCAAATAGAATATGACATAGCGTTTTGAAAAGCTAACTTCATTTCCCAAAGCTTCTCAAAATTTCAACTTCAAATCTCTTAGAATTTGTCCTGTATACCTTGTTGAAGTTGGTATTCCTAGATTTTGTGGCAACCCAACACATCTTTACTTCCAAACACATTGAGGTTGCATACAAACTTTGAATACAATATACAATTAATTTTTAGAAAGCCAGCACTATCATCTATAACCTCTTTAGCTTTCAAAACTAAATACCCTTTAGTTGATTATTTACAAACACTTAAAGTTTCATGTCCTTGAATTTGGTGGCATCTAACTCTTCTAAACCCTAACAGGCAAAATTTTCCCATACTAATTCTAGATGAAGCAAGTAATAACTAATAACTTCTTGTGAAACTTAGACAAGAAGGAGAACATCCTCTCAAATTTTCATTCAATCTAAGTAATATACAATTTGTTCTCGTTCACCAAATACATGCTCAAAAACACACAATATGAGTAAAGAAGAAGGAGATCCCCCTAGCTTCCTTATCCTATCTCAAGGAAGATACATCAATCCATACCTTTGTACATGCATTATTATTTATCTATTTGCTACTCTTTTTACCCCCATATCTCAATCTATATCTTTATCTTAGCCAAAAAACCTCAAAGGCCAATGTAAAGGGTACAACCTTCTGTTGAACAATTTAATCCCTTAAGTTCCTTGACTATGTTTTCACCAAAAATGGTCCAAAACTGCCATTTCTAGTACAAGTATCAAATTTTGAAAAAAAAAAATTTTGGACATGTAACCATAGGATCTTTTAGTGAGCTAGTTTGAAAATATGTGGAAAAAATTCCAATAATTTCCAATACAGGGATTGCAAGATATTAGTTTTTTAATTGACAAAAATCTTTTTTTGCCCTATGAAGAATGAGGCAACTCCACTTCACAAGGTCACATTTGCATGAAAAAAATGTCTATGTTGGTGTTTCTTTGGATTCATTCTTCAAGCCAAGTTGGCTACATGCTTGAAATTTTTTAGATAATTTGGATTTGTACAATATATAGGAAAAAATAGTAAGTAGAAAGAAGTAGATAATGATTCAAAATACTAAATTGTTGATAATTTAGTTATAGAATTGAAAAATCCCAATTCTAGTGGTTGTAATGATTGTAATAAAAAATCCACATCCTATGATTCTATTTTTTTTCAAAAATTATTGAAAATTGAGTTAAATAAAGGACTTCAAACTTTATTTTTGAGTAGAGAATCCACAACTCCCTGCAAACTTAAACTCTTCATAACTTTTGACTCATTGATCATAATGGAATAATTCAAAGCTTTCCATGAATATATAAATCTAGAAAATCCATTCCAATTTTTTGTTTTTTATATACCCAAATTGCCCGAGTTGAGAATGAAACAACATATCATGCAATAACTTTTTAACCATGTAGTCAAAAGTTATGAAAATTATTGGGCCTTAAAGATATTCCTCGCCCACTTGTTGTCTGAAAATTTCAAAGAAAAACAAAACAAAACTCCATTCATGGTGAGCTGCCCAAAATATCTATTTTGCCAAATAATGAAGCTTAGTCCTCTATGGATTAATCAAACTCAAATCAAATGTGAAATTTTCTCTATAGTCAAAAACTTTAGAAAATTGGACCTAAAAATCTTCACATGGAGGCAATAAAATCCTTATCAAAGCAAAATAGTTGACAAGCAAGTAATGAGTAGGTAATAAGTTGATTTGTTCAGTTTCTCCCACCTTGATTGGTTTAGGTTTGAGTTCCATTGGACTTGTCAAGCAGCATAGACAACTTCTGACTTGGCATTGCAAATGAGATGATGCTGGAAATTGTAAAGCCAATCTAGTACTTCTTTAAGTTGTAACAAGATATAAGACACTTGAGATAGATCAACAAGCTTTGTCATTCATTGAACTAAACCGTAGTTCTTACCATGATCCCTCCATTTTTCCCCTATTCATTTTCTTCGAGTGAATCGAATCCAATCAAACTAATGATAATAAATCTTTTTACATAATAGAACAATGCGCATCACAACACTGCATGATTTTTTTAGTCATTTCCTTACCGTATAATTAAATCCAACAAAAATCAATTTCATTTAGAAAAAATTTATTTGGATATTTCTAGGTGTAAGTAGATTAGTTTTTACAATTCTAATTACAAGTTTGTGTTTTATTCTTGATTTTTTAACTTTTCATTAAGAACTCTATTTCTATTAATAGTTAGTTTATAAACCGTAGAGTTCTTGATCATATTTTAAAAATAGAGCTATATTTTTTCTTACACCTTCAAGTCTTGTAAAATTCATTTATTTATCAACTATAAATCCTAGGTACCCTTAGTTTTATTGTTGGTTTAACACCAATGTTATGCACTTATGTAAGGATTTCTTTTAATACATAGGATATCAATGCAAAAACTATATTAATAGGGCCTATTCAAGTGATTGGTATCAAAAAGTGCAATATAGGTAAACCAATTGGTCCAAGTAATTCCAAACTTTATTTCTCTCCTTGTTTCAAGTGATAACTACTTGAAGCTTTTGGAAATTTATGATGTTGAAATTTTTAAATCATAAATCCTGAAAATCTATGACTATAACAAATTTAACTTTAATGAGGTTATTAGCAACCTCAAGAGAAATAACACCCTGATTATTAAAAAAAATTGACACATGTAAATGCCATTAACAACCTCAAAAAATTTTGAACTTTTACTATTGAAAACTTGAGGCAATTATTGGTGGTGTAGGTGGAAAATTAAGGACTGAATGTAAATGAAAATTAGAAAAAATTGGCGTTGGTTTCATTATTCCGTTTCAATTCCATTTGGTAATTTACTTATAAAGAAGAACCCACTCAACACAGTTGAGAATTTTTTTAACTTTGACACTAACATAGTATAACTTTGTTAAATTGTTCTATATTCTAATGAAAACTTGTATAGAAGTTTTGGGTCACCATACATTGCTAAGGAATAATAGAAATTGCCTATTGAACATATTTTCATTTTTTTTTTCAATTCATGTAGTTCTTGCAGTAATCTCTTGAGTGTCCATCATTACAAAAGAATTTGGATTTCAACATGCCTAGTACTTTTGAGTTGAAAATGAATATTTTGATTTACGTAATTGCATGCAAAATTGTTTTAATTTTGTCATTATTGGTTGGCATTAGAAATATGGACCAATTGGATTATTGTTCAGTCCAACCAAGTTGACTCAAGGGATACAACCAAGTTGACACTTAATACACACATGCAAATATGATGTAGATGCTACATTGTCACTAGCCATTGTACTACCACCTTCCATGTTGGCAATGAAGTCTTTCTAGTAATGAGGACATGTTGCTAAAAAGAATAATAAGGCCACTATTTTCATGCGGGACAATTCTAGCTCACTTGAGGCAATGATGACAAGTTATTAAAAAGTGTATTGTGATCACTATTTTAATGCATGACAATCTTGGCTCAATGTACAACCATTGGCAACAATGTTAATTTACTATGACCCAAGGAACAAACAAATGATGCAATCTTTGTACATTGTTTTTTCATAACTTACTACTACTGGTGTCAACGCTTGAGAAATTTGATGTCATCTCCTAAGGCTCCACTCTAGCAATAACCATGTTGGCATTTCTTGTCCATTTTTGGAGGATCATTTTGGATAATAGCTAATTTTGATTTAAGACATCCTTGGACCCAAATTCCTCTCTGATGTCGCCTATTCAATGCCCACTACAAGAAAAAGGGGTGTTTTAAGTATAGTCCTAGACATATAGTCCTATAAGTAACGACCTTAAAGGAGTGCTTTCAGTAAAAATTTACTAAACACACATGTATTTCTAGTAAATTTTTATTGAAAACACTCCTTTAAGGTCTTTACTTGTAGGACTATATGTCTAGGACTATACTTAAAACACCCCTTTCTCTTGTAGTGGCCAAGAAGTTCTATTGGAGATTATTGAAGAATCTAGACTAGACTTATAAGGTAGCCCAACCTTGTTCCTTTCTAAAAACCAATTCTATTTTCTTAAAAGTACACCTAAATCATCCCTTTCAATTTTTTTTTCAATCTAAATCTAAATGCATTAATCAATCATATTATTGGTTGAGAATCAAGTTTAAGCATCCCACAAAGGTAGATTGAAAAGTTGGTTGTAGGTAATTATCAACTCATGTTTGTTGTTCATACATTTGTGTACAATGATTTTTTTGAATTTTTGGGATAAAACTCAATCAATTCCATCTTCCTATGTTGCCAAAATTTATAATCTATTACATTACTATTCATGGCCCCCAAACCTTTGAGGGTTGGAATAAGATCCTTCTATGTTACTATGTTCAAAATTTCAAGTCTTCCTTCTCCTAAAAAACTCTACATAATAATTACAAAACAATTGGAGGTTGATTTTTTCTCCAACAATGCTAGTGAGTCAACATAGAAATGTGAGCATATGAGCCTTGAACCTAGGTGTAAGTAGTAAGATACACTACAACCATTGAAGGTGCTTCTAACATAAACACTTATAACATAGCTACACTATAATCATGGAAGGTGTCTATAATATAGACACCTATAACATAGATGTCTAGATTCTTAGGCTCATGGACTCATGATCCTAGACTCACATTTAATAGCAACCCTCATTTTCTCTTAGAGACGTTGTGTTAGTCTAAACTATTTATCATGAGGACATACTCTTCAACATCAATTATGTTGGTGGCATTGTAACATTTGTGGTATGCAGGAGTAGTATTGTTAGATTGGTCACACTAATTTTCATACTAACCAATTATTCACTTATAATAAAAAACCATTTCAGGATAACATTCTTCACCCCCAAAATCATCATTTGGACCATCCATCTCGTGGAGAAATTAAAAAATAAATAAAAATGGCGCTTTTGGTGATTCTAACTTTAGACGGATCCGTGGTCTCGAGGCCCTCGCGAAAAGGACTCAAGCGCCTTGTTCTCGTCACTCTTCCGCCAATCACACCTGGCAATTCCCCCCCACACCAGAATATAATATTCTCACAAGCATATGCCCCACTTCGGAATTGACCCTCTGCAGCTGCCAAATCCGCACGATCGCCATCGCCATCATCCTCGTAGATATCGATTTTGCAAGCTTGGGTTTTGCAGCTTTGATTTTGCAGAAGGTACCCAATTTCCAAAGCTCGAGTTGCCGTGCCGTCTTCTGGATAAGGATGGCAGCTATGGCGACGCTCGCAATTCCGACTTCGGGGGTTGTCCAGTTTGAGTCCAAGGCGGTCTCGATTGGCGCGACGAGCGCGTCCACGACGAACTTGGGTGCTTTCAAATCCTCGCAGCGGGGGCGCTCCTTGGAGCTTCAGAATTCCGTCAGCCGAAGATGTGGGTCTCCTTTGGTTTTCCGAAATGCGAGCTGCTCCGCGTCGGTGGTGAAGGAGGCTTCACCCGTGTCGTCGCCCGCGAGCGATGCGGCCTCGGGGAAGAAGAAGGTGATGGTGATAGGCGGGGATGGGTACTGTGGCTGGGCGAGCGCGTTGCATTTGTCCAAGCAGGGGTTCGATGTTGCGATTGTGGACAACATGTGTCGTCGTTCCTTCGATGAGCAGCTTGGGTTGGAAACTCTCACCCCTATCGTATCCCTGTCCAAGCGCGTCAAGAGGTGGCGCGACATCTCCGGGAAGGAGCTCGCGGTGTACGTCGGCGACATTTGCGACTTCGAGTTTCTGGAGCACGCGTTCAAGACGTTCGAGCCGGAGGTTGTAGTGCATTTCGGGGAGCAGCGGTCTGCGCCTTACTCGATGATTGATCGCAATCGAGCGGTTTATACACAACACAACAATGTGATTGGAACCCTAAATGTTATGTTTGCGATTAAGGAGTTCGCGCCGGATTGCCACTTGGTGAAATTGGGAACCATGGGCGAGTACGGCACCCCGAATATCGACATTGAAGAAGGCTTCATCACGATTACGCACAACGGACGTACAGACACCTTGCCATACCCTAAGCAAGCCTCCTCGTTCTATCATCTCAGTAAGGTGCACGACTCCCACAACATTGCGTTTGCGTGTAAAGCGTGGGGCATTCGGGCTACGGATTTAAACCAGGGTGTGGTTTACGGTGTGCACACGGACGAGACGGTTCTTCACGAGGAGCTGATCAACCGGCTTGACTACGACGGCATCTTCGGCACGGCATTGAACCGGTTTTGTGTGCAAGCAGCAGTTGGACATCCCTTGACAGTCTACGGGAAAGGCGGGCAGACGCGAGGCTACTTGGATATCCGAGACACCGTGCGGTGCATAGAGATTGCGTGCAGCAATCCTGCGAATCCCGGGGAGTTTCGTGTGTTCAATCAGTTCACCGAGCAATTCTCGGTGAATGATTTGGCCAAATTGGTGACGAGTGCAGGGGCGAAGCTGGGGATTGAAGTGCACACCAAGAGTGTTCCCAATCCGCGTGTGGAAGCAGAAGAGCATTACTACAATGCCAAGCACACTAAGCTTGTTGAACTTGGGCTGGAGCCTCATCTTCTCGGTGATGCGCTCCTGGATTCGCTGCTCAATGTGGCTGTACAGTACAAGGATCGAGTAGATATGGACCAAATCTTGCCTGCCGTGTCTTGGAAGAAGATCAGTTCTGTTCCCAAGACCGTCATCAAAGCGGAATGAAGATGTTTCTATTTTCAGGTGAATGCTCCTGTTCCTCGAGATTGGCTAAGCACGGCATTAGGTATTCTAGGTGTCGAGGATTAGTTACTAGCTTTTAAGGTATTATTTGGTGTCCAGTGTTGCCTTTATTAGATTGTCATGTATTGTAGATCGCTTGAAATTGTTGCCTCATCATGTGGATACCATAGTAAGGAGGCTTGTTAATGTCATCGATTCGGTATTTGAATCAGCCCTCATATGAAATTTTCCTCTTTTCAAAGTGGTGAGATTGGATATGTTAACTTCCGCTTGTACTCCCCTGTTTCTGAAATGCTTAACATATGGAGCTGAGTTCAAGGACCGCTCTTGTGTGGCATGCTTCACAGAGGCTCCAATGCTGGTAGTACAATCTGTTACAGGTTTTGCGAAGTTAGTTTGGGTTGTGCTTGTTGTCGTGCTTGCAGGTACTCCTTTTTCTGCTTGGGACTATCTTATACATAACATTAGACTCATCTTGAATGGACACCCTTTGAAGTACAAAATGTCTCAATTTCCATTGGTTTCTTCAAAAAACTCTTCACCTCTCATTGGTTGCTTTTGAAAGTTGGTGATATTGAGTCATAGAAGTGTTCATCCAATTCCATTTTTCAAGGGAAAGGTATTGCTATTAGGTGTCTTTTTCCTTAGTTTAGCTCCATTTGGGACAATTTATTGTTGCTAGCTTAGACTAATATGTTCAAACTCAATTGTGAATTTTGCAAACAAAGTTTGGCAATGTTTTCATTACCTTAAAGATCATATGATTTCTGACTTTTTTATTGTGATATTCATCATATATGTTTTGATGTTG
This sequence comes from Straminergon stramineum, assembly GCA_963920665.1. Classification (NCBI taxonomy): domain Eukaryota; kingdom Viridiplantae; phylum Streptophyta; class Bryopsida; order Hypnales; family Calliergonaceae; genus Straminergon; species Straminergon stramineum. Next base: position 11,410,288 of record OY987267.1, on the reverse strand, counting down.
TTTTAGTCATTTTTGTCAAGCACATATTTATGCTTTTTTGCCACAATTTTGTTAGGGATTGTTGATTGTTTACATCTTTGGGTGTATATTTAGTTTGTTACCAAATTCCAAAATGATTTTTCTTGGTATGTGCAAGCCTTCATTGCATACATGGATATTGTTTTGGGCTTAGCATTTAGGCAAGTACATGATAGTTTACATCAAGTTCTTTAGATTGAATTGTCAAGTATTGGATTGTGGAGAATCTTTTGTACATTAATACTTTACATGGACACAATAGTGATTTCAGTTGTTGCAATTGTGCATTCATTCTAAAGCTACTTATATGAATTCCTTCTTTAATATACTAAGTTGAAAAGTATATTTTGTAAGAAAAATGGACAATCAAGGGGGACTTTCTAAAGACTTCAAGGAATAGCACACAATATACATTCTTGCAATAAAAAAAGAAAATTTAATTAATCTCTTTTAATTCAATTCTTGAATTTCAATATCTCTCATTCCATATAACAATTATTGATGATTATGTGTAGCAATGCAAAGCTCTAATTTTGTAGGTGACACTAGTTTCTCCCATCACAATTAGTACAAATTAATTGTACATTGACTTGTTCTATTAGTGCATGCAATTTGCATTTGAAAAATTAAACTAACTATAAATTATTCTTTGATTAAATTAGTGTGAGGTGAAATATTTTTGCATTATACCAATCCTCAGAAAATTCTTTGGTACCACTAATTTTCTAGGTGATGCTAATTTCCCCCACACATCAAGCTTAGGACAATTAGTTTAGCTGAAATAGAAAAAAATCGCCAGTAACTAAATGCTGGTGTGCACTTGGCCGACGACGACACGACAACGGCGACGGCGATGGCGACTGCGGAAAGTTGCAGCGTCGTCGTCACTGTCGAGCTTCACAGCATCTACGTGCTTCCACATTTCGATTCCCCTGCATCTGCAGCTTTTGCATTTTGTTTCCTCTAGTACATTTCGATGTCCATTTTGATTTAGTTTTAGATATCGATTGTGGTTACGATTTCGCGAGTACTTCTCCGAGCGATCGAGAGGGATCGATCCCAGTGCAAATTTTTCTTGGGTTGATCGGCGACGCCGCCTCGCCCTTCGAATGGCAACATCCTTCCTCCGCCGGGCATCGCCCCTCTTCTCCTCCCTCCACCATTCCGCCTCCCGTGCCCTCAGTTCCGATTCCGCGGTGCAGATCAAGGCATTGCGCGAGCGAACAGGAGCGCCCATCAAGGACGTGAAGGCTGCACTCCTGCAATGTGGATGGGACGCTGGTCGGTTCGCCTCTCTCACTACCCATTCATTCTTTTCCCTTTCGATTCTCGCTATTGAATCCTAAACTGCGGTCGATTGTTGTGCAGAGGCTGCAATATTGGAGCTGCGGAAGAAGGGTTTAACAGCTGCAAGTCGGAAAACGAGTCGAACTGCCACGGATGGATTACTCGCGGTGGCGAGTAATGCCGACGGAGTGACTGCGGTGGTGGAGATCAATTCGGAGACCGACTTCGTTGCTCGCAATGAAATGTTTCATCACTTGGTGTGGATTTCTAGCCTTCTTTTCTTGCGTTCGTGTGTGTGTGTCGTAGTAGTTCTACCTTTGGTTCGTGATTTTGCAGTGCCTACTACATTGATTGAAACCTTAAACCCTAAACCCTAGACGCTTTCGTTTCGATCCCTTTGTCGATGGTGAGAGTGCTTACGAAGTGATTGGGTTTTTCACCAGGCTACGCGAGTTGCAAGAGCAGCACTTGGTATCCAAGCTCAAAATTCGTCGCCGGGGAGTGCAGCCACAATAGATCTACCTGCCTTGGAGGTGAGCACCTTTTTCGAAGTGGTGCTCTGGTTTGGTCCTGAAGTTTTAGAACGATGGGTTAAATGTCTTTGCAAAATTTAGGGTTTAGGGTTTAAGGTTTATCTGACATCATTCGAAACAGTAGCCAACAAGCTTCAATTGGTAGGTGCAATCTAAACAGAACTTGAGAATCAGAACATGGATAGGAGATAATGGCTTCTTAGAAGTGAATTGTTCGTAGCTTTCCAACAAGTTATTACTGATATGGTTTGACCTAGAAATGAGCAAGAAATCTCAAATAATCAAATTACTTGTTGGATCTCTGTGTAGTCTGCCATATGTGTCTGGCACCATCAATTGGTTCCTGTGATCTCAATACTTTGAGTTAGGTTTATTAAAGCTCATTTGAAAGTTCGTTTTTTCAGTAGGTTTCCAAAAAGATTTCACTTGGACTGAGGATTGAGTGCGAAAGCTCAGATTGAAAATTTGAGTGCAGCCATTGATTCCGTCTTCTCTGGTTGTTCGGGACTTTTATACCTACTGCTACAGTTTAAGTTTTCGATCGCATGTTGTATCGTTGCAGGCAGTAAGGATCAAGCTGGACCATGAGAAACTGAGTGGCGAGGCCACTGTGCAAGAAGCTGTAACCGAGGTAGCGGCTATCATGGGCGAGAATGTGCGGCTTCGAAGGGGTTTTGTAGTATCGTCTCCCACTGGCATAGTGTCCTCTTATCTACACGCATCTGCACATCCAGGTTTGTCAACATCATTCCTAGTTGAGAAGGATAACTTCGGTGCGCATTGTTGTAACCATTGCCCTTCAACCATCACGGTTTAGGGTTTTAGGGTTGGTTTTCATTCTAGGTTTCCAGAAAATGCATCTTTTTGGCACTTCAATCGGGTAAATAAGGATCTAAACTATGTGGATACGGTGTGCATTAATTCGAGTTTTGGGGGGTTTGCCATGAGCAAAAGGAACCCAATGCAAATTGTTCTGTAATTTTCATAACCGTACCCTGGACTATACTTACTATGGCCTTCCTAATTCCTTGAAGTTTTGCATGAGAAGGTTCAAAACCTAGACACTGTTCACGAATGGGGTGTTCGCATGTGGCAGTTTTGGTTGGTCTAAAGTTTTCATGGCATTGAGTGAAAATACAAATGCATAGTCTAAGTAGCCAGGAGGGATTGGGGGATCTACCTTAATGCTCTGTGACTTTTATATCTACCTGGGTTTCTTAGAAATATGCACGTTGATCCTACTTATCCATATGGTTTACTTAAGGAGGTTTGCTTAGGGATGTGTGATGTAGTATGGACATTTAATGAATTTTGCGATGAAATATTTGTTTTCTGCAATGAGAACCACTGGCGTATGAATTGATATTTGCCCTTCCCTCATATCTTTGCAGGACTTGCAAGAGTTGTCGGCCTGGTCGCCCTTGAGTCGGAGGATGGTAGTTTGAAAGATCAGGAGGCTGAGACACAACTTGGATCGGCCTTGGCCATGCATGTTGTGGCAGCCAAGCCACTCTTTTTGTCTAAAGAGCTCGTACCTGACACTTTTCTTCATCGTGAGACAGACATTTTCCGATCTCAGGTATCCGTTTGTCCTCTGCAAACTTAGAGTCTCCTTGAAGATGCCCGTAATCACCAGAACACCAAACATTCGATCCGCATGATGTTGCTGAATCCCTTTCAGTCATTGCGTGTAGGTCACTCAGCAGATAGAGTAATGATCCATGTTTTTTTTCATTGACTGAGTTATTGTTATAGCTTACGCTTGCTCTTGAAATTTTGCAGCCGATAACTCACCAAGTTACTGAACGGTTGTGCAGGCACTATCATCAGGCAAACCCCCCAACGTGGTAGAGAAGATGGTGCAAGGCCGACTTCGTAAATATTTTGAAGAGACCGTTTTACTTGATCAGAAGTTTGTGATAAATGACTCCATGAATGTTCAGGTAAGTTTAAATTCTTACGTTTCACCTTTTGATATTAAGCCTGCGTTGCTCTGAACAAACCTCATATAATCATAGTAAGTTTTGCATCCACATTTTAATGTGTTTTCAGAGCAGTTTTAGTTGAGTTTGTTCAGATCATGCCTTCATGAGGTAGTAGCTTATGACCCCCTGAAAAGTGGAAGTGACTATATCGAAAGCAGGTCAGGCTGAAGCAGAAAATGATCGATCGAGTTGTCTGGATCTTGCTGTCTGTCATAGGACTCGTAGAAAGAATATGCACTATGAGTTCTGATTGTGGAACTGTGGCACTCAGGCTGTTCTTAATGATCACCAGAAGAAAACTGGAAGGCGTGTTGGCATCAGTGGTTTCTTGAGGATGGAAGTGGGTGAGGGAATGCAGCAGCGGTGAGTATGTCTCTGCAGTTCTGGTTCTGTCAATCTGACCCGTCAATAATAGGCTTCAATTATTTGAAAGGAGCGACCCCAAACCCAAATGGACTACCTTTGTAACATAAAGATCATTTTGTAATAACCATGGGCGTACTTAGGCGAGGTGGTCATTTCTAATTGTATGTAAGCTTCAAAAAGTCTCATGTTATCGACACCATCATTTCTGAATCAAATTTTCAATCAGTTCACGATTTTGAAAATTAGAATTGGGGTTTAGTCTCATTAGATATGACTTGGAAAAAACTTTGGTTTAATACCCTAGTCAAACGTTTGTCGGCAAATTGAGTTCGGAATTGCCCCAAAACGTCATGCAACACGCTAGTAGCGGCTCTTCAAATTCTCACTACAAATAAACGTTTAGAATTAGAGGGTGAGCTTAGGTTCTTTTGGAAGCTGCAGACGATTTCCTACAGGATTGAGTCGTTATTTGCTTAGTTTGACAAGTACTGAAGAAAATAGTGTAAGGATGAAATTGTGCCTTTTTCCCATTTTTCTCATTTCTGAGGTTGAAGTTGGACATGTGCGGTCTTGCAGCCATGGTGGGAGGGGCATTTTATCATAATGCGTCCATTTTTAAACTATTGCACTTGTCATGCTGCTATGTAGTCTGCAAAGGAACAGTTGGGGAATGCTCTCTGTTTACACTATTCCAACTTGTTAGGTTTGTGATTTATATACTCCACAAGCCTGTTTCTTGGGAAGAGACTACCAACATTTTACCTGACTTGATGGCTGTGGTTTTTGCAGGGAAGAATGACATAATGACCAAGATTGATACCAACTTGCTCACTGGGCTTAGGCTGCCTAACTGAAATTTTTATAGCGATCAATTTTGATAGAATTAGTGTTTACTGGTATTACTTCTGAGAAGTAGCGAAGTCTCAGTGATCTCGGACCAGAAAGATTTAGAAGAGTTGAATTAGGTTGAGTTCTCTACCAAAGCCACGTCACAGAGTATTAATGTTGTTGCATATTTGCAGCACGGCTTCTTTCTACGTTCATAAAGGTGATACCTTACGGTATGGTTGAGAAGTCATGTTGTGCATATTTTCTGTTTAACTTTATATACAGGAAGTTTGCAGGTAATTAAACATGGATTAGAAATATTCCCTCTGTTCGGAAAATAAGTGTCCGAATTGGATGTCATCACTTGTTTTCAAGTCTTTTCAAGAGTTTTGGGTAGGTCGTATGGAGACTCTTGTCCAATTTTATTTATGTTTTGACAAATACCGGTAGATGCAATGAAATTTATGTCATGCATTCAAACAAATCTTGATTTGGGATAGAGTTTGAACATTTCACTGTAAGCTACAAATCATGGTTTGCAATACTAGGGTAACTTGTTATTGATTAGGTCTCTTCTATTTACAAATAAAAAAATCTTACTTTCTTTTCAACCCCTTGTGATTGGTGAATTAAACTACAACATATTCCCAATTAATGCAAACTTCAAATGCTGCCAATTGCTTTTACTTCATATCAATTATTATGATTTGATCCTTTTGAAAATAAGCTCAAAAAACTAGCTATGAATATTCTAGTGATAACCTTTAAATTAGAATTTGTATAGATGGTTTTTAGAATGATCTTTGGGATTTTCTATTGACATTTAAAGGGTCCATTTCACAAACAAGGGGGGCCTTTCCAAAATGATGGAATGAAGCTAGGATGAAAATGGTGGAACATAGCCGAGCCAAAAATGATGGAATTTTGAAGTTATATGACTAAAATTAAAGCTTGCAAAGCCTTTACAATTGAAGGAGTTGAATTTTTTTTAAGGGAACCAATGCAAACCTTAGGAGTCCAATAAATTTACAAAGAAAGTCCAAAGTAATTTGGAATTTAAAAAAATGAGGGTGTTGAAAGGTTTTTGAAGCAACAAATGGAACTTACAAAAATTGGTGGAATATGGGGTCCACTTTGCAACCATGGAGTCATGATATATAGTGAATTCAACATCTTTTCAATTGAGGGAGTTGAAAAGATTTTTGAAAGATCCAATGGTCACCTTTGGGGTTCAATTAATTAACCCCTAAAGGACAATTGTCCGTTGAACGGACAATTGAAATCCGGGTAGGTTCCTATGAAGTCAATTTTGGTTGGATGTTCACAAATTTTTGACACAAGGTGTAAACATGTACCCCCTAAGTGGGAATATAATTGTTTTTTCGATCAAATGCCCGGATCAAAAGTTATGCTGCCCCGAACGTTTTTTTTAATCGGGCAGCTTTTGCAAAACTCCTCCTTTACTTCTGAAATTTTACAGGTATGTAATTTACATGATTTCAGATACAAATGTAAAAAAAATAACCATGTATAGTGTAAAAATCTCACTTTTACAGGAGTTAAAGTCTACTGGCCCTGTCGGGCAGGGTCAAAAAAAAACTTTTTCTTCTAACTTCGAACATTATAATCTTTCAATCCGTGCGGTCAAAGTTTCTGAAAATTTTACCACATATTCCCATAGTAGTCTAGTACAAATTTGTACGGTTGAATTTTGAAAAAAAACAATTTTTTTTCATTTTTTTCTTACTGTTCTAAGATGTGGCAGTTTTTCACAGTTTGTGTCCAAAATGTGCCTCGTCCTTTAGGGGTTAAAAAAGGTCCGAAAAATATGCATTGGATTGCAATTTTTTTAATTGAGAGAGTTGAAAAGTGTTTGAGGCAACTAATGGGACTTACAAAAACAAGTGGAATATAAGTACCACTTTGCAACCATGAGGCTTGGAGATTTGGGATTTTATATTGACAAAAAAATATAGGGTCACACCTTTGTTTTGAAGACTCCATGATGAAGGCACTCTTGTGAAATGCCATTGATGACAGAAGATTCATGTTATTTCCCAAGGCTAGTGTTGCCAACCATTATTTTAGAGTTCTAATATCCATGTAAAAATTGTCGCCAAAGTCTCCAAGATGGAAGTAAAGGTCGAAACCTTCATCTGGATATCACTAGTAGTATGGAAAGGAGCACAATCTTAGTTTTAGCTATAAAAATTATAAACTTGATGATATAAAATATTATTTTAAATTATTTTAAAATTTTAAAATTCTAAGTCAATTGAAAAAATGCATTTTACTATTGAATTTTTATGTCATAACAAACTACCATTAACCCATAAATGTTGCTACACCATAAATGCCACTACATTTTTTGTCTATTGAATGACAAGGAATTTTTCTATGTAGGACATAAGTGCAAGTATTCATTCTTGGGATTAGGGGTGGAAAGGGGAGATCTTCTACAATAGTTTGACTCCTAATGTGTGCTTTTGAATTTTTTTTATACCAATGATTTCCATGGTATGAAAATGGATGATTTCTACAATCACCAATCCGTCTTGTAAAGGTTAATACATTTGTTTATCCTATGTTTGAATTTAAATAACTAGTTAAAGTAACCACAATCAATTAACTTTTGATTTTACCATAGATGAATTTTGGATTGAAGAGTATATGTTCTTGATGAATGAACTAAGGTTTGTCTTTCTTTTCTTGGCAATGATATCATTTGTGTTCTAAATTTTAGCACAATGACTTATTTGGAAATGAAATTTGAGGTCTGAAGAATAATTGGAGACCTATCACTTCTAAATATTTCATTAAATTATTTAATAAAGAATTGAAAGAGTATGAAAGTTGATTGATTTATATAATGCAATTCTAATATATTTCAATTTCAATTTTAGCTATCAATCGAAGTTCCTAAAAATATAAAATAAAATTTACAATCAACTATACTAAGACCAAAAATTATTGTAGAAGACTTAAAAGTTGAAACAAAGAGAGAACCATTATATAGTACTAAAAACTTGAAGGTCAAGTATGTATTATACATCTTTTAAATCATTCAATTAAATATTTGTATTACTTAAGAATTAAATCAATTACATCTTGAATTTAACAATCACATTGAATTAGAAGATTTTTCAGAATTTTTAAAATTTAGAAAGTCAAATGAATAATTTAGAGTTGTAAAATGTAGCCAATATTTTGATACATTTGTTTTTGGTATTTCATTTATAACTATAGGCTTATAGCAAATGAAAGATAAAAAAGTTGTTTTTATTATGATGATACTTGAATTATAGAAGTTTTAACAATTTGTAAATTTTTAATATAGATCAAGAACTTTTGTGTGTTTAAAATTTTCTTCCAAAGAAAAAATCAACAATATGACAAGTATGTCATCAACATTGAAAAACTATACAGATTTAGAAGAAGTTAGTGCAACCCTTGATAAATTGAAAGAAAATGCATTGAAAAATATACATTCAATAAATGATATTGGAAATTATGACTATAGAAGAAATTGCAACAAAATCAATAAACATGCAATTGATTCCAATATGTACAATAATTACACTATGAACCCAAAGAAAACACTTTCAAAGGAAGATTATTTTTTAGATGACTATAATCAAAATGTTGATACTTACGATTTATGTAAGAATGATGCATTAAATAAACCAAAAAATCTAAATGATGTCTTCGAATATGATTTTGTCAACATGGACGGATGCTTATATAATGAACATCAACAATTATCTGAAGGTTCACATGCATATACAAAACAATATGAAGGAAGTTGTTCAAATCAAATAGAAAATCTTCATGAAGGTAAATACACACTTTATTTTATTTTATTTTTTAAAATATCATTTTTAAAATTTCTATTCAATTTACAAAAAATTTAAACTAATTAATGAAATGAACACCTAACTCAAGTTTCTACTATAATATTTATATTAGGATTATTTTTTATTGAAATGAAAATTCAATTTTTTATTTTTATATATTTATAGATTAAAGTTTTATTTTAAAAAAATAGAATTTACTTAATATTAATATGGAAAATATATATAACCATTTGAAACTTTCAGAAAGCAATGCATTTCAAAGTATTTTACAAATGGATGTTCATCAAGAATCTTCTGTGAAACATAATTTGAATGATTTGAATACCAAAATAAAAAACAATTTGAATAACATAAATGAAACATACATTCATGAAGATTTTAGGGATTCAAGCGAACAATTATTTGAATTCATGCATTCTGAACAACTAGATTGTAATGTCAAACTAAATTTAGAATTTTTTAAATAAATAATACATGATTCAACATATAGTAATATACCATCAACCAAGTATTATTTTTATTCATATATTACAAAAATATTTATTTATTTTAAAAGTATGTTATAAGTATCTTATTTGTAATATGAATATCAAAAAATATTGTTGATTAAAGAAAATATTATTAACAGATGATAAAGACCACTATTTATCAAGTGTACAACCAATTTATTCAACAACGCACAAGTTGTTTGAACACACTAATTGCAACAATGAAGCAACATTGAATTCTTTTGACGGTGCTTCAAATCAAGATAAAGCTCATAATTTGAAGTATGAATCCTCTTCATATACTTGTAATCCTACAAAAAATATTGGAAGCATTGAAAATTATAGTAATGATTCTTCACATAAAGAGAGTTGCAATTTTGAATTAGATGGAGAACCAATGGAAGATGACAACAATTTAATGCAAATTTCTTATAGTGGTGTGCACAATGATATAAAAAATTATGATGTAGAAAATGAAAGTAAAAATTTAATCAAGAGACATAAGATGAGAGGTTCTTCTTTAGATAATAATTTTTTTTCTACAGATGAAGTCCCAAATAATAGTGAAAATAACAATGCTAGAAAAAATCATGAACTGAGTTCATATTTGAGTATACAAGAGGTGGATGAAAGTTTACACGACAACAATGTACAAGATTTGAAAGTTGAAAATTATGAACAGAGAAATAAAAAAATTATAGATGATGGAAACCGCAAAGAATTGCACTATCGAGCAAGCTCAAATTCAAAAGTTGATGAACATAATCAGAGTTCACATAGTGATTGTGAACATCCAAATTTCAACAATGATAATATGCACATTCCAAAATTTAATAAAACTAGAAATAAATTTACAAGGAAAAGATTTGAAGATAGAAGAAGAATGAATGATCGTAAGATACCATTCCGTGTACGAGAATTTGAACCTCAAGGTTTTAGAAAAGGCTTTAACCATTTAAGAAATCCTCATCAAAAAATGTTTTTAAGAAGGCCAAATTTTAATGAAAGGAGATATAATATGTCACATTTAAGATATAGGAATGAATTTAATAATTTTAGAAATTCAAGATTAAAGGATCATTTTCCAGATAGAACTAAATCTTTCTATAGAGAAAATCCAAAAGATGATTACAAAAACTTGTCGCAACAATTGTCTCCAAGCCCACACAAGGAAAAAACACATTCAAATCATTCACATAAAAGAATGAAAAGGTCAATATCACCTTCATCCAACGAAGATGATACACCTTCTCATAGAGACAACCATCTAATTGATACAAGAAGGTCACCATCACCAAATATTTCAGAATCTCGTCATCATAGGTTTAAACTTGGATCAAGTGGATTAGGGGGGTATTCTCCTCGTCGTCGAAGACCAGATGTAGCTAAAAAGACTCCATCACCTCCACCACGTTCTCCAGATCGTAAAAAACCAAGGGCATGGGATGTGGCTCCTCCAGGAATTGATAGCAAAGTAGTTGCAGCTATTGCAGCAGCCCATTCAGCTCAACAAGCTGCTTCAAAGCAAGTTTCTACATTGTCATCTATATCTCCACTTGTATCAATGAATATTATAAATCCAACTAATAATCTCAATGTTACCTCAAATTCTACTCTTTCTTCAATGATGCCTTCTATTTTGCAGCAAGTTAATCAACCACTTTCAACCGTTACTTTGACACAAGCTACACGATCAATTCGTAGATTATACGTTGGAAATATTCCCCCAACAGTTTCAGATGGAGAGTTAATGGAGTTTATGAATGCAGTTATGTTGTCTGCAAATGCTAATCACATTCCAAGGACCAAACCATGTATCAATTGTATGGTATGAATTCTAATCAAAATACAATGTTTATAATTTTTATAATGATTTATGAAGATCTATTCATTGATTTCATTTATTATAAAGGAAAAAAATGAAAAAAAATGATATATGTATTATAAATATAAATAAGGGATATAGTCAATGAAAAAAATAAAATAGAAAAAATAATTTTACTATATTGATAATGTATATTGAAGAACAACATTTTGTATATTTACTTTTGAGTGCTCTTAAAATCACGTTTATAATTGCATTTTCAGTTCACTAATTTAGTATTCTAGAAAATTATAATTTAAAATAATTTTTTAGAATTTTTAATTTAGTAGTTATAATCATGCAAGTAGGATTTAGAATACATGATATTATATCGATGTTGTTTCAGGTCAACATAGAAAAAGCTTATGCATTTGCAGAATTTATTACTCCTGAAGATGCTACAACGGCACTTGGATTTGATGGTGTTACATTACATGGAACTATTCTAAAAATTCGGCGTCCCAAAGACTTCATTGCTCCAGAGGTAGTAGATCATTAACCTTAGAAAAACATGCCCGCCCATGATCAAGGTAGTCACCAAAATGCTTTAATTATTGGACTAGTTGGTACAATTTTATTTCTACAAGAATGAAGTCATCCATTGGACACTTTAGATCCTCGACCTCAATCCTTGGTTAATCCTATAAAGACGTTTACTCAAAAAGTGACTGATGGATGACATTTTAGATCACTGTACAAATGAAGAATGCACCCATTGGTTCAACAATTGGATCATTTTTGAGTGATGACATTGGTCATAGGTTAGCACCCTTCTAGAATTACAGAAAAATTAGAAACTTTAGTGTTGTAAAAAATCTTAAATGTGGTATTAAATTTAGTAAGTAATCTAGTATTTCAATAAATTAAAAAAAATATTCATGTTAAAAATTTATACTTTGGTTCTTTAAAAATTAAAATGATTGTAATTTAAATTGTTATCATGATTTATGATTTTCAGCATGGTGGTTGTCCCATTGCGCAACCGATGGTTAATTTAGTGGCAAACATTGTGTTGGATTCTCCACATAAGGTAATTGATCAATAATTCAATATTATCTTTGAACAATGATTAGCTTTTGAAAAAATTAGAATAAAAAATAAAAAATATTATTCTTGTTTATTTGGAATGATTTTTCACATGATTCATTAATTACAAAAATAATCATCATTAAAAATATTATTCTATTATAATACTAAGGAAAAATTTATTGATCTTGACAAGAAAATATGTAGATTTTTATTGGCAAGATATCCTCATTATTAACACCTGATAAGGTACCATCAATAATTTAATATGATATATATCTATAATAATAAAAATATTTAATTGAATTGATATTAATACTAAATACTAAACTATTAGACTTCTTAAATTATAATAACTACTCTCAAGTTCATTTGATTAAAAAAAAGAAATCTGTTTTCTTCATATTTTATTAAAAAATGTTTTTGAAAGTATTCCTTATCTCAAATTTTTAAGTATCAATATATTTCATTTTTTTCTTTTTCCTCTAAAAAACTCATTTTATATTTCAAATTCATTATATTTCAAACTTCAAATTTCAAACCTATTTTCCTTCAATTTGGAACTTGAAATCTACAAAAGGTGAAAGAAATAGTTACAGCTTTTGGACAATTGAAGTCTTTTCATTGGAAGACAATGAATCAAAAAGATTGTTGTATGGCTTTTTTGGAGGTAATTTTGTTTCATAAAAATGATTCTAAGTGAATCTTAATAGAATAAATTTTTTTTTAACTTTTAAATTACACTTCTATTTGTCATTTTGTCTAATACTCCCTCCGTCCCAAAATGATCTTCTTGTTGGACTCAATTTTTTGTCCCAAAATGATCTTCCTATTGCACTTAATGATGTGAGAATTGGTCAAATTCGACTTTTGATTGCTATTTGAGACTAGCAAAATAACTCTAAGCAATAGTTTCCCTTCCATCCATGCAATCATCAATCAAAATTCAAATTAAATGTTTACAGATGTCAATCAATACTCTTCGTTCTTATTTTTTGCATCGCTTTGAGTGTTTCTTGATTGAAGGAGATGACACTTTGGGAGGTGGTACCAAGGTCCACACATGGTCTTGGGCACATTCTAAGTGCCTAAAAAACAATGACCTCACAATCAATAATTTTGTATCCACTGGTGCCCCTTGAAAATGCCCCAAAAATTTCACTTTTCAAAACTCCCAAACTCCACTTTGACAAGGGTTCCAAAACTCAAAATTTCTAGGACACTAGAAGTGCACCACAACCTACTTACAACGTGAAATAGGTTCAAAAATTGTTATTTTCCGCCTTAATCCAAAATACTTTGTTCAACAAGAAGATCATTTTGGGACGGAGGGAGTATGAAACTTATTATTATTATTATTATTATTTAATAAAATAATTTTATTTTAAAAATATTGTATATAAAACATTTAAATTGCAGTATCTTGATCCGGCGGTGACATATAAAGCTTGCATTGGTCTAAATGGCATGCATTTAGGAGGCCGAGTCTTGACTGTCTTACAAGCCACACCTGATGCAAAGTATGAGGTATAGTAAAAATTCAAATTTTTTAAGAACTACAAATGTTTGAATACTAAAATTTGTATAAAATATATAATTTCTATAGACTTTATATTTATTTTAATTTTATAATTCATTTTTAAAATAAAATTTGGATTGAAAATTATTTATTATTTATTCAATTATAAGAAGAGGAATGTATCCATCACATATGAGAGTGACTTCTTAAGTTATTATTACATTCTATTATTCTAAGGATATGGCATTACATTTTCTAATCTTATAAGCTTGATAGTAGGTTTTTTCAAATAATCCACCATTCTATGACATTCCTAAAGAAGCACTTCCTATGCTAGAAACACCAACAAATATACTGAAACTTTACAATTTGGTACGATTTACTCTACTTATTTGATTTTTATTCTACATCTAATTTTACATGTGTAAGATATTACCATAAAAATTATATCCATTAATAATATGGAGTAATTCTAATTCTCTAAAATCACAAATCAATCAAAATATGCTCACTAAAACAAGCTCTTTAGTTTGCATGTATGGACACTTTTATAAATTGTTTAAAAATTGTACAAAAATGTCTTAATTACATTAAATGAATGAAATATTTCATTCTAATATTTTTTGGTCATTGTTTTTTCAATTTGTATAGATTAGTGAAGAAGAGGTTTGCAACCTGCGAGATGAAGAAGTAATGGAATTGATGGAAGATGTACGATTTGAATGTAGAAGGTAATTATTTACTCTTAAAATTGAAATGCGTTATGTTGTTACAATGAAAATTGAAATAGACAAACTAATTTATTCATGTTTCTAAATACAAGCTTGTTTGAAAATACAAGACTTTTATCTATAGTTTAACCTTTGTTTCATATAATGTATCTTTTTATTTTAAGTTTTTTCTATAGACACTTTTAAATTTTAAGTTTAGAAAACGTGAAAACAAAATTAATCTCATACAAATAATTTTAGGCATAAAGGCCCAAAAAATAACATATAAACAGTCTTTTGTATTTTTTACATGCACAATACATCTTCTATAATTGTAGCCTTGGGACTTAAAAGTTTCCTTCCAAAAACAAGTTGAAAATTTACAATTTTTTTGTTAATTCATTATAATCAATGAAAAAATATATAATAAATTCCTTTTGTAGAAAATGATATATTAGTTAAGAAAAAATAGATTTTACCTTCAACAATAGTAGCAACTTGAAAAGAATTTTCAAAGTCAAGCATCAAATTTTACTTTTTTCTTAATGTTTTGTGAATTTTATATTTTCTCAATTAATTTTCTCAAAGGCAACAATTTTTTATTTCGTTTCGAAGCTCTCAAATATTGTAGAAATTTCAATTTGGGGGCCTTCCTATGAAACTCTTAAAATTGTAAAATACTCAACATATGAACTTCTTTCATTTCATTTACTTTTGCATGGACTTCAAAAGTATATGAATTATCTTCACTTTATGTAAAGTTTGGGTAATTCTTATATAATTTTTAATTTCTATTATTTTATAAATAGATTTTATAGAAAATTCATGAGAGATTCATTTTTATACTTTTTATTATGAAAATAAAGGTTTCTTTTAATATACATTGTATGATAAAGTATCATGATTTTAAAGCTAGAATAAATAAAAAGTTTGACATGATCCTATGATGGGAATAAATCATCATGTAAGATTGAGTCAACTTCAATATAGATGTATAATTCATTCAAACAAGCAATGAGAAGATTCAAAATCTTATATTCTAGTCAAGGAATGTGAATAAAAAACATATTTTTTTACTTTAAATGTGATTATCTTGCAACCTATATTGTCAAAGTTTTAAAATTTCTTCCACACCCTCTTATACTCCATATTAGTCTAGTGCAAGATACTACAATTGGATATGTAAAAAAGATTAATTTAAATTTAAAAATTTTAGAAATATGAAAAGTTGTTATTTTACCATAGAAATGGCATTTTGAGTGCTTTTTGATGAAAAAATGACCTTGGGAATTTCGGAGTCAAATATCAGAAATAGAACCACAACATTGATTTTTATTGCTTGAATAAATGTTAAATAATAATTTGAATTGGATTATCATTAAAAACTATCAGCATTGTTTTAAAATCTTAATTGATGTTTTTACAATTAAATTTATTGTACTAAATAGGTTTGGCAACATCCGATCAATGCAACTTGTCAAACCTCCAACTTCACAACCAAAATCGAATACAATTGTAACTTTAAGCTTTTATATATTATTGAAATACTATTTCTTTTCTATTTTATTCTATTATACATGTCTCAACTCTCAACAAAAAAATATCTTTGATTTTGAAATTTTTGTATATGATATCAATTTACAACTAGTCACCATTGTAATATTTAAATTATATATTAGGCATTTGATTTATTTAAAAAAGAATGCTATTACATATTCAAATCAATAAAAGTATAAAATGATATAAAATATATTAGCATGTGCTAAATTATGATTTTTTATATTTTGCACAATTGAAGGTTTCCGATACCACAAGTGGAGGAGTGGAGGAGACTCATCCAATGGAATCAAATAAAGACTCTTCAACCATTGAAATTGAAAAAAATGGTTCTACACTTGAAACTATAAAAGAAGCATATAGTAATGATGAAAGTAAAGAAAATGATTCTACACTTGAAACTATAAAAGAAGCATATAGTAATGATGAAAGTAAAGAAAATGATTCTACCCTTGAAATTATAAGGGGAACATATGGTAATGATGAAATTAAAGAAAATGAATCTACCCTTCAAACTATAAGGGAAACATATGGAATAGGAGAAAAAAATCCTCTTTCTCCACCAAGTGAAGGTGAAGAACCTCAGAACAATAGAGATTCTCACAACATTGAAGATTCTAATGGAGAACAAGTTGAAAATATTGCATCAATATCACTAAAAGTTGATTGTAAACATGAGTGTAAAAATGAACTTTTAGAAGTACCTATGCAACCAAGTCCTACTTCGAAATCTCCAATTTCAAATATGAACAATACTTGTGGTTGGTTTTATTTTTATTAGCATTAATTTTGATATCATTTTCTGAATGTCAAATATTCTCATTTTGTTTGAAATAATTGATTTTCAAAGATATAAACAATTTTACAAATAAAAAATAATTACATATTCCTTGTATAATTTTAAAATAATGATATAAATTTACTTTCTAAATTATTAAATTTCATGATTACAAATTAATAGAATGATTGTTTCAACATAATTTTATTAAAAATCGAGCATAAATTGATGAAAACTATGCTAAGTGAAAATGAATCATGAATGTGTAAATAGGAACCAATTTACCAAGATCACTTGAATTGGAACCTTTAAGGATTGGACATATTTATATCGAGTATTCAAGAATTGAATCAGCTTGTCAAGCGGCTCATGCACTTCGAGGCCGTCAATTTGGGCAATTAAAGGTAGAAACAATGTATGTATCACCAAGACTATATTATAAATATTTTGGAAGAGGATCATGTATGCAAATTCATCAAGAAAAACAATCACTTTCATTATCCGTGCAAGAACCTCTTACAACACATATCAAAGATTAATCCTTGAATGATAATAAATCATTGGAGGGGTGAGTAGTTGAGTTTTTTCATCTTAAAAGAAATATCAAAATCAAAATCTTGAACTATATTAAAGGATTCTTTCATTGAAAATTTTGTATTCTTAATAAAAACATTTGGTGTTGGGTAGTCTTAAGAAATTCAATAGTCTAAGAGTTAATATTTGTTTATATATAGGCTTACATCTTTGAATTCATGTTCAGAAATATCTAAATTTTTTTATTTTCTTTGAAACACAAGATATTGAAATGTCATTTGAAGACCTAAAATTTGAAAATTAGTTTAATTTTAGACTTTAAACAATACCTATGCTTGGATTAGGCTTTTTTAAGGGTCAATGTCATAAATTCTATCTTCATGACAATGAGTAGTTCTTCCATGCCATTCTACTATTGATGATTCAGAATTTTACAATTCAAAGTTAGCCCCATTAGAGTTCAGAAACCATTTGTAAGATGTGAGAATTTTGAGATAACAAAAGAATTTATATTGAGGTATGCATGTAAAAATATAAATTGCAATGAGATGAGTTTCCAATGTCTAAATAGGGTGTAAACATATCATTAGTTTTTAAAGCTTAACCCCTAAAGGACCATTGTCCCTTCGGGGGACAAATGAGATTTCGGGCAGGTACCTACGGTCTCAATTTTTGTCCTGATTTTTTGAAACTTTTTATGAAGATAGGAAAACTGATTAGCTTTGTGGGAATATAATTTTTTTTTCATTTGGTGCCGGGAACAAAAGTTATGCCACATAAGCTCAAAACAAGGGAGAGGGGGCAGCAAAAAAAAGTTTCAAAAATTTGAATTTTTTTATTTTTTATTTTTTATCCTTATATATTGTATTTTTTTTCTCCATGGAAAGCTTTGATTCATTCCATTTGGATTTGTTATGAGAAAGTTATAGACAATCTTGTTTTTCGGGCACTTAGAGCATCTTCCTGAAAAAATAACTTATAGGATTCATTTTTGAATGCAATTTTTACAATATTTCCAAAAAAAAAGGTCCTTATCGTTTCATTTGCCTTCTAGAACAATCTCACCATTGGGATTAGTGCATTTTAATTCCATCTTAGAGATATTCATAATTTGGATTTTTCTTCTATCTTGTACCTACTTCTACTTAACAATTTTTTAAAGAATCAAAATTAATTCTTTTTGTATTTTCTTTTTTTTCCTAGACTCTCAACTCAATTCTCCACCATAAAGATTTAAAGCTCAAAACTTTGTAGTGCAAAAAATTAAAGTTAAGAAGGGTTAAAGTCAAATAACCTAGTCCCGCAATGTGTGGAAAAACTTGTTTTCTTCACTTTAAATGCAGATATCTTGCAATCTATGCGGTCAAAATTTCTGAAATTTTTTCCACACATTTTCATAATAGTTAGGTGTAAGATCCTACGGTTAGATATGAAAAAAATAAAAATTTCAAATCTTTTTACTCTTTGCTCTAAAAATGGCAGTTTTGAGTGTTTTTTTGCAGAAAAAAGGCCTTGGTCCTTTAGGGGTTAAGTATGAACTATTATGCATTGAAGCCTATCCTGAAAACTTGTAAGAGTTGAGTTCATAGGATTTTTTATCCTCATATTAACCAAAACTTTGGATTAGGATAAAAATCCTATGGTAGAAAGCTTTACAACTATACCCACTTTTCAAACTATCTCTACAGGTATGATAATATAAGAAGTCCTAGCTAAATGTCTTCTTTGAATGGTCCTTTCATCACAATGTAATTCATTCAAATACATTCACAATACAAAAATGATGCATAGGGTTGAAAGTAGATACAAATGCACTATTATTTAACTCCTTAGAACTCTAACATCCACTTTTTGGACAATTAACATATTGAAACTCAAGTGTCATCCTTGTTTGTTGCTTGGATGAAAGTCATCCTAATTTGTGGAGATACTCTATCAAGTTGTTGCCCTATCTAATAGTTGGATCTAGTGTTACTAGAATACATATTTTTATAAAATTACAAATGTGCAAGTGTGTCAAGTGATTGACCAAGCCAAATATCATCGACTCTAGTTTGAAACGGGATTTCCAAAAATGAGGTTGTAGATTTTAGAAACACAACTTGCTAAATTTGACAACATAGTAATTTGGGGCACGTACATATGACTAGAAGTTTCTTTGTTTTGGATCCAAACTTTAATAGAAGGTGTGGACAAGGAATATCTTTCATGTGCACCAAAATTCATGACATTAGGAATTATGAATCAAAAGTTATGGCCTAATATGTTACTTTTTTTCATAAATGGGCAGTTTGGGCAAATAAAAAAAATTGTTCCTTAGAAACATAAATTCAAAATTTTTTAGATTTATTTATATATGTAGAAAGCTTTGAATTTGTTCAATTTTGATCAATGAGTCAAACATTAAGAGGAGTTTTTGTTTGTGGTCAGTTATGGATTCTCTACTCTAAAATAAACTTTGAAGTCCTTTATTTTACTCCATTTTCAATATTTTATGAAAAAAATCATAGGGTGTAGATTTTTTTATTAAAAAATTGCAACCATTGGGATTGGCAATTTCAATTCTATACCAAAATTCTTAACAATTTTGTATTTTGAATCATTCTCTACTTCTTTCTACTTGCTATTTTTTCCTATATGTTGTACAATTCCAAATGATCTGAGCCAATTGGCCTTGATGAATGAATATAAAGAAGCACTACCATTTTGGACATTTTTTCATACAAATGTGAGCTTGTGAAGCGTAGCTACCCGAGTTTTTGCAAGGCCAAAAAAGGATTTGTGTGAATTTCGAAAGTTCATAACTTCATATCTTGCAATCCACGTAGTGGAAATTTCTGAAATTTTTTCCACATGTTTTCAAATCAGCGTACTACAAGATCCTATGGTTACATGAGTCTACATATATTTTTTTTTTCAAAATTTGGTACTTGTACTAGAAATAGCAGTTTTGGAGTGTTTTTGGTAAAAACATAGTCACAGAACTTATGGGATTAATTAAGCAAAATTTTCAAAAGTCACCATGTCAAGAGAACCTCATTTCAAATCCATTCCAAAAAAATTTACTCAATAAATGATAAGATTTTCTTTATAATTGAATTTTGAAGGAATTTTGAAATTTTCCTTTCAAATTTGTTAAAAAAATATTGGTAATAGCATTCGTGAATCTAATTGTATAGATGGAATCTAAAACTCACAATCTACAACTTTTATTTGTATATCAATTCCAAAATATTCTTCCAAATAGCACTTTATAATGATTTTTCTCAAATCATCAATTCTAGAAAAGATTTTAGTCACTTAGAGGTTAAGCTACTACCATAAGTGTTTTGCATATGAAATTCCTTTAATGAATCATAATTCAAATAGGTTGTTTATATGGTTTAATTATTTTGAAGTCTACAACATTATAGAAACTTTTGTAGGATTTACAAATATATGCTTGGTTTTTGCCAATTTCATTTTTTGACCTAAAAGTTGAATTCCAAAATTCAATTGGATTAGAAAGCTATTGTACCACGGTTTTTGTTCTAAGAAAATTTACATAAAATTCATAAAGTTAAGTGACTAATTTCAAATCCAAGGGTTGCATGTCAAACCCAAGGTGCATACCTTCTTGTACTATTTCTTTAAAATCTAAATTTCTTTTACAGGAAGTTACATTGAATGATTTTTCACTAAGATTCATTTTGAAAATTATAAGTTCAAAACTCCCTAAATTTTCCTAGAATGACAACTCTTGTATGAATTAGAATAGGTTTTAATGACTTATGAAAAATTATAATGCAACTTCAAGTGTTGCAATTTGTTTCAATGAGAATTTATCTTGTATCCTTTGCATATGAAGATCCAATTTTTTTTTCAAAAATTCGTAAATCATACACATACACAAAATTATATATTTAATATAAATATCCTAACACAAACTACACTAAATAGTGAAGTTAAGTTGCCCCACACTAATTTTTCAACATTTGACACTATATAAATATTTATTATTATTTGACATGATTTCATTACTTTTGAATTAGGTATTGTTGTAAATGGGACTCATGAACCTTCATGCATGTAAATGAAAATACACATAGAGGTTTTTGTTGACTTTGATGGCTTGTAAAGTAATTGTCTTGATATAAGGCAACCTAATTGTGAAGGCAACCTAATTTTACTATTTAGTGTAGGTAATTGGAAGGCCAAATGTTGAATTATAATATAGTATTTAAAATATAAATAAAGAAAATTATATTTAAAGTCATTCAAATATTCAAAAAAATTAATATATTTTTATAAAAGACCAAATGCTTTTAAAAATGTATATTATACCAAGCCAACTTCAAGGCTATTTTTCATTTAAAGATCCCTACCTACGGTTGCCTTTGGAACTCACTATACATGCTTTTTTAATTTGCAAATTTTTAAAAAATTAGTCTAAATTTTGGTTGTCTTGGAGAGCTACCACTAAATAAACTCAAGTAAAAGTCTTTAAATAAGCATCCAAATTGGGCTCATCTTATTTCTTTTTAAATATTTGTGGTTGAAACTTGTTTGCAATTGAACATGGATTCCAGATTTTCTTAGCTTTACAACATTATTATGAATAAAAATGTCTTTGGAGTTCATGAAAAAATAGCAATTTATTCACTAATATAAAAATAGCTAGATAAAGAGACCATTTTATAGTTGATAGCAAAATAATGCATCTTCCTTCAAATAGTTATTTTACATACTCTTTTATCTAACATCCACACTAGTGGAAATCATGTGGTGGAAGACTAGGGACCAAAAGGTACACAAGTGGTCTTAGTTGCCGTGTGGGTCTTTTGAAGGTCATACATGTGGTCTATAGAGACCCTATTTCAACTAATGCTCCTTGATTGCATGATATTGGTGTAACTTATCTAATTTAACTATTTGACAGCTTTACAACATCAATTCAATACAAAATATTTTTCTTTTAGTTTTTTTTAATTGAAATTATAAAAAAAAATGAAAAAAATTTTGATTTCTTTTTTAGAACAACTAAATAGGAAATTGGGGTCTATAATTGTTGTTAATGGTCAATTAATTTTGCCATCGACAATGAATTTTTGTTTCAAGGGTTAGGGGATCTTATGAACGTGAATTGCAATATGAAAATTTTTCAAATATTCAATGCTTTGACTTGGGGTGTTGAAGGAGCTTAAATTTCAAAGTTTTTTGGCATTGTGGACAATTCCATATAACCCCTCAAGGACCAAGGCCTTTATTTTGCAAATAAACACTCAAAACTGCCATTTTTAGAGCAAAGAGTAAAAAATATTGAAAATTTTATTTTTTGCACTCCTAACTGTAGGATCTTATAACTAACTAGTTTGAAAATTTGTGGAAAAATTTTCAGAAATTTTGACCACACAAATTGCAAGATATTTGCATTTAAAGTGAAGAAAACCAATTTTTCCATACATTGCAAGACTATGTTATTTGACTTTGAACCTTCTCAACTTTAATTTTTTTCACTAAAAAGTTTTGAGCTTTAAATCTATATGGTGGAGAATTGAGTTGAGGGTCTAGGAAAGAAAAGAAAATACAAAAAAAATTATTTTATTCTTTAAAAAATTGTTAAGTAGAAGTAGGTACAAGATAGAAGGAAAATCTAAATTATAAATATCTCTAAGATGGAATTAAAATGCACTAATCCCAATGATGAGATTGTTCTAGAAAGAAAATGAAACCATGTGGACCTATTTGTTTTTGAAAAATTGTAAAAATTGCATTCAAAAATGAATCCTACAAGATATTTTTCTAGGAAGATGCCCTAATTGCTTGAAAAACAAGATTGTCTATAACTTTCTAATAATAAATCCAAATGGAATGAATAAAAGCTTTCTACGTAGAAAAAAATATAATCTTTAAGGAAAAAAAATTAAAAATTTTTGAAACTTTTTTTTGTTGCTCCCTCTCCCCTATTTTGAGCTTACTTAGGTGTAACTTTTGTTCCTGCACACCAAATGAAAAAAAAATTGTATTCCCATGAAGCTAATCAATTTTTCCATCTTCATAAAAAATTTCAAAAAATTAGGACAAAAATTGAGACCGTAGGTACTTGCTCGAAATCTCATTTGTTCCCTTGAAGGGACAATGGTCCTTTACGGGTTAAAGGGGGGAACAACAACAAGCACTTGTAAGGTAAGAGGTTAGACTTCTTGAAATTGTTTTTAGTAAAACTTTCTTGAAAGGCAAATGAAATTGGCATCTAACCCAGGTCATTTCAATTTTTTTGGAGTTTTGTGAAATCAGTTATGAATTGTTGAAATTGAAATACATTGGTTACTAAAAGCAGTAAAAGTGTCTACTCTTGAAAGGTACACTATTTGTCCAATGCTAGAATATTGAGAAAGCAAAATGTATCTTTGTATAAACAACATTTTTAGAGCTTGAATGCTTTGTGGAACTCCTACCTTACCCTCCTTAGTTATATATTTGCAAATTCTCTTTACTTCTCATCAAATTGTTTCCAAGTGGTGCATTGTTATTAATGATCCTATCTCATCTACATTGCAAAGTTCAAATATATTTCCAAAGAATTATACTACACCTAAATCCTTGATGCACCCTATATATTGATAATACATTGAAAAATTGACCCTTTTGTCCATACTCCTTAGCACCCCTTACCTATGAGTAAGATTTTTGGTTATTTTTCAATGATGACCTTTAGATCATAGTTGGTTTAGCCAATTTTTTGAGTGACCTTTAGGGGGTTTGTATTGACAAGTATAGGGTCCATTTTGCAACTAAGGGTCCTCTAAGGGGTCCTCTTTGAAGTTGTGATAATAATGAAATTTCAAAGTTCATAATTTTTTAGAGTTTAAAAAAAATGAGAGAGGATAAAGACTTTTGAAGCAACCAATGGGACTTATTAAAAACAAGTGGAATATAGAGTCTACTTTCCACCCATAGGGTGATTGTCGTTTGAATCTTTGAGGTGTTTGTATTGTCAAATATAGGGTCCAATGTCATCTGTTGTACACCTCCAAAGTCCAACATAATGAGTTCATAGTTACATGAAGATTTCCATGTCAACTAAAGTCTATACACATTTTTTAACCCTAAGAGGATGAGCCAAAAAACATTTTTTCAAACTTGATTCTACGACTATCTATAAATGTGATTTATTTATTTTTTGGACATGTGTATTTGTCTTCTATTATGCATAAAAGTTTCAACTTTAAGAAGATTGAAATTTTCTTTAATTTTTGAATACAAAGAGAAACAATCCATATTAAATGGAGTATATGTTTAAACAAATGACTTCTGTTTTTGGTATTTTTAGTAAGATTGCAAATGAATAAACTAAGAATATCGATGAAGAATTGATTCCCAATAGAAATCTAATGTTTTTTAGGCTTCATTATTTACTAAAAATTTCATCTGCTAAGGTGTTTAGACTTGAAAACAAGGAGTTGAAATCTTCAATCAAGCGTCACTCATAGTGCAAAAAATAGCAAAGCCCTAGTTATTTTATTATTAAAAAATACTTAATCCGTGGACCCAATATTGAAAATGTAAGAAATTATATTCTATAGTGATAAGACCTTGGTAAAGACTTTGAGCTTATTGGTATATCCTAGACTGCCTTTAACCTTTAATGTACTAAGAATTTATAATTTTAAGTTGCAAACTTCAATTGATCATATTGTAGAAAATAAAACTAATCGTAAAATTTAATTATATCATCAACTTGAGTGAAGAACATTGCATGCATTGGTGTAAATATATAATTATTCAAATAAACAAAAATCCCCATATAAACTCTTCAAAATTGCTTAAAATAACATGAGGCCCAATTTGGGCTTCTTAGTCCTTAAAGGATTAATCTCTACTCCCTAAAACCACCTAAATCTCTAAAAAGTGGTTGTAGGATTCTAAACCTCCAGACTAGCCCATGGCCTCCACCCTAAAATTTGCACTACAAGTTGCTAACTACTTACCACTCACTGCTACTGGATTTGCATTCTTATTTACTATAGAAAGGCCTCCAATATGTGGCATACTTGAAGTGGATTTACCTCAACTCTAAAACCATAAAAGATGCCCCTTATTAAGTAACTAGAAACCTAGGAGTTTAACCTCTAAAATTCTAGCTATGATAAAATTTCACCAAAAAACTTCAAAATGACAATTTCAAAATAATTGCCCTACCTCCTAGAAAAAAATGTCAATTTTTTGCTTTTCAACCATTGAATCTTATTTCATACTCATATGTACAAGATCATAAAAAAATTTATAAATATTAATCTTAGGGATTGAAAGATTATTTGTGCTTAATAATCAAGGTCAACAAAATATATATACTTCTAAAAATAGATACACAAAATTTTGGAATTTTTTCCTAATTTTTTTAATTTGCATGTGAAAACTTTCAAAAACTTTCTATTTTTAGCATCTATCAAACTTATTATTCATTACAAAATAACGGATTGAAGAACATGCCAACCTAAGCCTTCAAATATTGTATATTGTTTGAAGAAGATATGAAAGCTAACATATTGTTATTGCCTTTATCAACTATATTATTAGATTTTACATTCAATATACAATAATGCATGAGGGCTACAAATTGAAAAAATATATTGAAGTGAAGGTACCAAGTTAGTAACTCAAGTTTATAACATCTTTGAAAACAAAATTAAATTGCATAAAATTTTCCTATAGCATTAGAGGTGTTGATTTCAATTGTATAAATGTTTTTAGCAAGCACCCTATTTGCTAGGCAAATTTCCATTATAAAAATGATCAACATTGAGCTTGAAAATGACTTAGTTTCATATGCAAAATTATGATGTATTTGCCCATAATCTATAAATCTTCATACCTTCAAGTCACTACACTAGATAGTGAAATTAGGTTGCCTTAACAATTAGGTTGCCTTACCCCAAGAAAGTTACTTTACAAGCCATCAAATTCAACAAATATTTCTAAAAATATTTCCATTTGTACACATGGAGGTTCATGAGTCCCAAATACAGCAATATGAAATTCAAAAGTAGTTCATTCTCGTACAATAACACCAAATATTTGTTTAGTGTCGAATGTCAAGAAATTAGTGAGGGGCAACCTACTTTCACTATTCAATGTAGTGAGATTGAAATGAATTAAAGCCCTAGATGCAAACATAGGCATGATAAGTAGAAACTTAACTATTTTTTCCTAGTACAAAACCACAACAATGGGCTGAAGAGGTTGTGTTGAATTTGTGATAAAGCTAATACAAATTGGGTTGAAACTAATACAAAATTAACCCTTGAACGACATAGCAAACGATTATTGTCCAATGAATGACAAGGAATTCTCCTGTGTAGGACAGAATTGCAACTATTCATCCTCGGAATTAGGGGTGGAAAGGGAAGATCTTCTACAGTGGTTTGACTCCCAATGAGTATTTCTGGTTTTTCTAAAGTGGATGATGTCACACGGTTCCAAAATGGCTGATTTCCACGGTCACCAGCCCGGCGTTCAAGGGTTAACAAATTCCAATCAAGCGTACCAAATGGTAGGATCAAGCATACCAAGCATGTTTCATTGGAGAAATATTTCCCATGCCATGTGCTCAGAAATGATTTTGTACATTTCAACAAAACTACATTCCTTCTGGTACATAATATATTTCTTTATTCCATGCGGAGCATATGGTATAAAACGCTTCTATATAATTAGAATAGCAGCTTAGATTTCTTCAACTACATTTGATTTTTAATACTCAAGACATCATGCACCCCAACATTCCAGTACTCAGCAGCAGCAAATTTCACTCCTCAAGAGCTCAATATCGCAAAGAAAAAGATGGATACATCAAATCTGCCAGGATTCCATATTGAACTTCAGCAGCACTTACACTCATGAAAAACTTTTACAAAAGAAAACCTACGCGAGCTTGTACAACCATCCGTTTAAATGACGCCTTCGCCTACGAATAAAATGTCAGGAAATTATATAGCCGATCTGAAGGCACCAGCTGCAGCCTCCCTCTTCATCTCTGCTGCTTTTCCTTCGCCCCTGAAGTACTGAACGACACTCTGTAATGAAGAGAACAAACTTAGAAAACAACCACCAAATGACAAATCATTGACAATTGGTAGCAGCACTACCTACGGAAAGAAAATTCTAGAACATTTATCCCACCTTAAATGAGTCTGTTTATTTTGTTTGTTTGTTATGTGCTGTTTTTGTTACAGTGAGATCATTTGGACCGTGCGTCCCCCAACCGTTGGAAAGCCCTCTCCGGGGAGGGGTGCACGGGCTTTGTTTCGTGGAATTTGGACCTACGGTGTGAAAGTTATTGAATTTCGAATTTTTTATGAATTAGAACATTAGAAAATTACTTTTACTTTACTTTTATTTACTATAGCAACGGCACAAGGTACACTAGTAACAACTAATTCAAGACTGAGTGGACAGTAATCCTAAGTTAGTGTAAGAAAAAATACACCACTCCAAAAGGTCATCCAGTTTTTTATTTAAGCACGCAGCCTCCGTTTACAAGACAATTAGATTGTTCATACCTTCAAAACCCAGATGCTCAACAATGCCTCGAGTACATACAACCCAAAGCCCACTGCGTAAAAGATCTGAAAAAACATTGTACCAAAGAAAGTCATTAGTGTTAGATTTGCAAGTCCACAGGCACTTCGAACCTAACATATAAGAGAAAATGTAACATCAAATTGGAAAGCTCATCTCCAGAGCACCACTTACACCAATAATAAGCTTATCTCCAATAAGGCTGATAGCTGGTATTAGTCCCCTGCAATAATCAACAGCCTAACAATTTAGCCACATACTGGGATGTATGCCAACAACTGGAGTAAATCCCAGCAACTCCGACGAAGTGGTCACCTGAAGCGAGTCAAAGGTTACTGCAAAAAATGGAGATATAGATTATACAGTACTATTTAAGGAAAGGAACTTCTCCCCTTCTAATACTTTCGCGAAGTAGAGGTGGATTGATTATAATGGGTGTATCCAAAATGTTGACTTGGACAGAGGATCTTCTGAGGCAGACAGAAGCACAGATATCCTCTATTCTTGCCTAAGCTATCAAAAAACATTCAAAAAAATACATAGCAAGAATGTACACGTATCCGTTGACCAAAAAAATCCATGATTATATCCCATGCAACTCTACAGTTCACAGTGATTAGAGCGGGGTCGAGCAGTTTTCTGAATACTTACGCAAGTGACTTTCCTTTGAAGACAATAGGAGGAGCGACGGCAGCCAACACAACGAATGCGATATGGAGCTACACAAAGCAGCAAAGACAGTAACACATAACCTTTAAATGCAAATTTCAAAGCATCAAGTATCAGAGTTTGAAACCAATCCAATGTGTCCACGGAGAACCAAAACAATTGAGAGTATATACAACATCGTGCCATCGGTTCTCAACAACTAGCTCAAAAAATTGCAGGCGCATGCAACTAATTTAGTAAGAACCAAAATATGAATGGTTCCAGGAAGTCTACACTCTTTCACATAGAATCTAAAAAGAGTTCAACAGAATAATAAAGAGTCAAGTCGCACTTACCAGGTAGAAAATAATAAACCACCCGAACCTCAAAATACTCTCAGACCTGTCCATGCCCAACAGAAACAACAGCTAAATCACAATTGATCCCTATCAGTAGCAGAAAAAACAAATTCATTTCGTTACTCTCAATTTCATTGGTTCGCTTGTAATAATCCGAAAACCAATATACAATTTCAACAATTTCGTATCGTTCCCTGGGAAATCGAACAAGAAACAAGAAGGCTAGTAAATTTAGTACCTCATTGCCCGATAGAGAGGCCTGTACCACAAAAAGTACGACAGAGGGTAGCCAGCCAACACGTATATGATACCAAGTAGAAAAATCTTCGGATCTGTCATCGCATGGTTGTCAGTAGAGTGTAATGATAAATGTTTCACAATATCCTACTGATATGCATCCCAAAGACGAATAGTCTAAATACTTGAAGAAAAGCAAATGAATGACCAAAATGATCAAGCTAACATCAAAGTCCCTCGTTTCTTACCACCGACATGCGCAATCCAAGCTGCAGTCACGCAAATGAAATTCCAAAATAGACAAAACAGAATTCCTGGACAGCACAAACAGATCAGTGAGTACAGAAATAATGTTCATGATCGTGTAAGTTGCCTTCCGCAGTAAACTGTACACAAAATAATAAGCAATATGAACAAACATACTTACAGGTCGACATGACAAGATTTGTGAAAAAAATCCCTAACTGTCGTAAAGGTGAAGTTTCGAAACATCATACCTAACCAGCTTCCGTAAGCCACGTACATCAAACGTCGAGAGTGCGCTGGGATATCATTGCGGATATCATGATGTAGAATGGGGAAAAAGGGAAATGGCCAATTTTTTGACTCAATCAAAATACCAGCTGCAAATTCGAACCAAACACAACAGTTACAACCACATATTGAGGTCAAGAGGCAAAAGTAACACGTCTCCGCCTGTCATCAACAAAGAACATTACTATCTGTTTTATAAACGTAATGCAAAGCTACACCACAAAGATAATAGATGACGAAGAGCTCTTGCTAAAGCAACTTTCAGAACAACAGATTATGCCTGATGACCTCTTCTGAGAGGTTCACAACATGACACCAAAGTGCAGTTCTAATTGGGACTAATATAAATACCTCTTGCAGCCGCATCCTCTCTGCGTTTCAGCTCCTAAACTCCCACAACAAAAATTTCGTAAGTTTACTGCAGATATTCAGATGAGCCGCCGAGCACAGGTCTGTGAAATATCTGCCAGAAAGAATTCCAGGCTAACGGAACCTTCGTTCTTCGCAAGATACTTCACATGACGCTTATTGAAATCTTTAACCAACGAGAGACTGTTTATTTCTAAATGCCAATTCCGTAAATAAGCAGCCATCGGTACACTTGTGTGTACATGAGTGATAAGTTGATATTGAAGTCAAGCATGTATAATCTGATGTATACTTGCTGCTCGGACATGAAAGTCAAAAAACTGTTGGAACAATGAAGTACAACAAAACGGCCAAAAGAACAACCCTGCAACAGAAGGAAAGGGATGCGCACATACTTTCTCCCTTCTATTCAGTTCTTCCTCCTTCGCTCTCAGATCTTTTTCCTTCTTCTTCAAATCCTGTTCACGAACAGAAAAAGCTTCATTTTCAGAGAATAAGAGAAACCTGGAGAAGAACCGGCAAACTTGTTTGGCGTGTCGACGAAACAGACAGGAAACTGCGAAACATTAAGAGCTCTGAAATGCTAAGCATCCTCGAATGTCTTGATACCTATGTAACTTACTTTTGAACCACCAAGAGGGATATCCACCGTGGCGTCATTCGAGAATGCCGGTTCATGCGGAAGGGGAGACAGTCTGGAATTCGACGTCTGCAGCGCCTCTCCAAGTTGCTCACAGTCAAAAAAATTGCATTCACAAATGTGACCTCACAGAATTGTTTGAGTCACTTCAAGAGTCCACTTACTGAGTCATACTCCATCAACCTACACCACTCAAGGTGGCCGTTGACTCTGGGATCATCAAGAAACGAAAAATTTCCCCTTTCTATCGACTTGATGAACTAGGCAATTAGCTGGCACACCCAGCGAAGGCTGTAAATAGTCGCAGACAGACCCCATGCCATATGTGCCGAAAACTAAAGTGCTAAATTAAACCCCACAAAGACTCAAATGACAATATCGACATGATCTTTCTCACGAAAGACCCAAAAGTACAGATCACATACCGTATCAAAGAGACCACCACCATAGGACGGCTTCCCTGCCTGCGCCCGCACCACGGGATCCTGCAGCATAGATACATCCTCCACTAGTCCATAAAATTGCTCAAAAACCCTTGTTTCTACGTCACTTCATGGTTACATTTCCAAGAAGTAAGAAGATTCCTCAAAACAGTTCATTATGGCGTCCGTAGCGACAATGATCAAGACGCAATCTCCTGCGTCGGTAAAATGAGGGTATAAAATGGCACCTAAGACGTAATGCCACAGCGGCCTAAGAATTTATGAGCGTCGGTGGCTATCTCATCATCTTCTTGAACGCTTGAATATTTAAGCCGGAGAGAGCGAACCCTTAATCTTGAAAGACATAATCTTTGGCAAGGTTGTTGCCAGAAAGAACCTCACGTCATTAAGATTTCTTACAAGAATACTCTTAAAGTAAGTAGTTCAAGAGATAAATTTAGGCAAGAAACCGATTACTGAAGTAACCTGCTGATCCGCTCAGTATCCTCACGCTTCTGACGGCACACTAAGAAAAATAAAATAGATCCCCTCCCAGCTGCACATATTCACTTACAGCGAAAGGATTCACTTCCTCCTCTTCGTCGAACGGATTACTGTCGTATCGGCCCGCCATCTCCAAAGCTCGTAAACTTTCCCGTTGTCGGAGCGTGCAGTTGACAACCGACTCCCCTCAAGCGCGAACCCTCGCAAGAAAATCGCACTCCAACCTCTTCTTTCCAAGTGCAAGAATACCTCCACACGCAAAAAAAAACTCTCCAAAAAACAATGATGATGTTCGTTCCTCGCTCGAACCGTCCAAAAATCTCGAAGTCAGGCTCCACGCTCACTGCCGCAAGCTCTCTCGACCTCGTAATGCCTCCACAGTTCACCAAATCCAGCAAGAAATGGCACAAAACAAACCCAACGACTCTAAAAAAAAGAAAGAAAAAAAAGCTAACTGAAGAGCGAGAAAACAGGCCGGAGACAAAAAGTAAGGAAGCTGCAACCGCAGCAGTGCTTGCAAGTGTCTCAGCGTCAGAACCAAACCGAGAAAGGTCACGGAAACAGGGAGAAGCAGAGTGAAAGGGGAAGACGACGACGACGATATTCATCCACTCATCCACTCATCCATCCACCAACCCTAATTTTATCATTTATTCATCCAGTGAACTCTCTCTCTCTAACATAAGCCTTCCCGTGACCTAAAATGCTGTGATCCTTCCAGAAATCACGTCTTCACGTCTTTCACGTCATCGTCGTCACCTCTCCTGCCTTCGCCGACGCCAGAAGAAGCCCTTGACGTTTGTGAAGTTGCTTGGTGTTTTCAAAACGAGTGTGAAATGTGAAGTTTCTCCTCGCCTATCTTAACTTACTCCTTCATCTTTCGATAGCCGTTACGGAAGAATATTCTAGATTGTTTAATAATTTCTGCAACATACCATTTTAGGTCATTACTGATATTTCTTTTCCGGGATTGGAGGAAGAAGCTCCGGACCTGGTCATAGCTCCGCTTAGCTTCTTTCCCGTCCTGTTTGCGGAGAGGAATGAGTGCCGACATTCCAGTCGGAAGTGAAGCATAGAAAGGGAATCCAGTCAAGATGATGAAATTCATAGTTAACTTCGACAAGGTTTTATGCTGGAATGCTGGCTGCTATTATTGAAGCATTGCGATGATTGATTGAGCGGATCCTTCGAATG
The DNA here is from genome assembly GCA_963920665.1 of Straminergon stramineum. Lineage (NCBI taxonomy): Eukaryota > Viridiplantae > Streptophyta > Bryopsida > Hypnales > Calliergonaceae > Straminergon > Straminergon stramineum. The sequence continues at coordinate 11,377,474 of OY987267.1, read as the reverse complement.
AGATGAGGAGCAGTGTTTGACTCGAGGTTGGCGTGGCTTGATTAGCTAAATTGGCAGGCTGGCAATTCTGGCATGACACTGAGGCTAGACGAGTGTTGTCGGTCTGCGGAGATTAACTTACCTGTGGTAGGGATGCAGAGAAGGATTCAAGGATCTTAGTAGGTGAGTCTCGCGCACTCTCGGTCAGCTTCTCTCACTCAGGCCTTAAATGTGACATACATTTAGCTCTTTCAGGGCACTTTGTACGTCCCACAACAGTGTTAGGCAAGGATTTTTAGTTTTACCAGCTAATTTCATCCAATTTCATATTGAACCGAGTTTTGCAAGTACTCTATGTGAAGGTCAGATTTGGCAGAAATTAAGTCATTTTGGTGGAAAAAAAAGTGTGATTTGTCATCTTGTGAATGGTGTGAGGTGACATGGACCCTTGAGAATCTGATGTAGAAATTCAATTTGAGCATCTAAGTGCCAAAGTAGACCTCTTGTAGGCATTTTCATTTGGGGTGTGTTTGTTGATGTTTTCAAATTGCAACCCGTTTGTTTCCCAATTCTAGTGACTAACTTTGAACTAGCTTCTATTTCTTCCCAAACACTATCCCAAATTTCTTTCAAGGATGTCCTTTAGGAATGGTGGAAAAAAATCCAAATTGTCTCAAAGAAAGGGGGGAAACCAAATTGAACAATCCAATGCATTTGACTTCATTGAGTTGACAAACTAGCATTATTTATTATTTAATGATATCCAAGTTAACTTGATCATCCATCACCCATCCTTGTCATGCTTTCATTACTCTCAAAATATCCAAGAGAAAAGCACCCAATCATGTATCCAAAGGAAGGCACCTTGAAGTCCTTGGCTACCCAAATTAGAGTATTGGATTGTACATCCCTTGTTTTCAAGTTTATATATTATCCCCTAAGCCCTCCAACGTCCATTTTCTAGACAATGAACAAATTGAAACAGAAGTTTCATCCTCCCAACTACTTGGATGAAAATTATTCTAATTTGTGGAGATACATTATCAAGTTGTTGTCCTATCTAAGGGTTGGATTTGGTGTTACTAGAGTACATATTTTTCTCAAATTACAAATGTGCAAGTATGTCAAGTAGTCAAATTGCATTGCCTTTAGTTCAAAATTGGATTTGCTAAAATGAGGTCATAGATTTGAAGAATACATAAATTTCAGAAAATCACCATGTGAAGAGAACCTCATTTCAAATCCATGACAATAAATTTTACTCAAAAAATGATAATCTTTTGCTTGAAATTGAATTTAGAAGGAATTTTGGAATTTCTCTTTCAAAATATATTAAAAAAAAGATCGGTGATAACATTGGTGAATGAAACCATATAGATGGAATCTACAAACCAAAATCTACAACTTTTATGTGTATATCAATTCCAAAATATGCTTCCGAATAGCACTTTATAATGATTTTTCTCAAATTGTCAATTCTGGAGATGAATTTGGACATTTAGGGGTTATTCATGCCAATTCTCTTATTTCTATTTAGTAAAAAATGGAAAAAAAGGCAAAAATTGAGAATGCTAGAATGTCTAGAATGAAGGACAAAATCTAGTCTAGAATGTCATTTTGAAGGGCAATTTTCTTTTTTTTGGGGGGGGGGGGAGGGGGGGACTTCATGAGCTCTTAACTTCATGTGACTTCAACTTTTCTTTTCTTTTCTTCTTGTTCTCGTTCTCTTGCTCTCTTACAAGGAGTATCATGCATTGTTTCTTTTACTCGTACTTCCCTTTGGTTCTGCTTCTTTTTCAAACACTGAATCACTGTGATCAGTGGGATAGACTTCAAGTTCCATAGGTGTGGCAGATGCTTCAGGGGTTCTAAATCAGTAAGTTAAGCTTATTGCTGTGCGAAGCGGAGGAGGTGGCAGGGACCAGGCTGCTTCAATCATTTTCCCCCGACCTCATTATTGACAACTGGCGATGGCAGTGCAGCTTAGACTTGTCAGTTTGAAGATAGTTGGGCAAACTCCCTTTTGGCCCGCCCGGGGAACATAGGAACGTACATAGGAACCATGGACTATCGTACACAAAATATAGTGAAATTAGGTTGCCCCACACTAATTTCTTGACATTTGGCACTATTTAAATATTTCCAGTTATTGTACAAGAATGCACTAACTTTGAATTAGGTATCGTTGTAATTAGGACTCATGAACCTCCCTATAGAGAAATGCAAATATTTTTAGAAATATTTGTTGACTTTGAGGGGTTGTGAAATAACTTTCCTAATGTATGGCAACCTAGTTGTTAACCCCTAAAGTTCCTTGACTATGTTTTCACCAAAAGCGTTCCAAAACTGCCATTTTTAGCACAAGTATCAAATTTAAGAAAAAAAACATCTTTGAACACATATAACCGTAGGATCTTGTAGTAAGTTGTTTTGAAAGGATGTGGAAAAAATTTCAAAAATTTCCACCATGTGGATTGGAAGATATTAACATTTGAAGTGACAAAAATCAATTTTTTGCCCTGCAAAAAACCGGGCAGCAGCACTTCAGAAGGTCACATTTGTATGAAAAAATGTCCAAAATGGTGGTGCATCTTTGGATTCTTTTTTCAAGGCAAGTTGGCTATGTTCTTGAAAATTTTCGAATCATTTGGAATTGTACAACATATACGAAAAAAATAGAATGTAGAAAGAAGTAGAGAATAATTCAAAATACTAAATTGTCAAAAATTTCATTATGGAATTGAAAAATTACAATCCCAACGGTTGTAATGTTGTAATAAACAATCTACATCCTATGATTTTATTTTTTTCAAAAAATATGAAAATTTGAGTTAAATAAAGGACTTCAAAGTTTATTTTAGAGTACAAATTCCTTAACTGCCCACAAACTGAAATTCCTTGTAACTTTCATCACATTGATCAAAATGGACTGATTCAAAACTTTCCCCATATACATAAATATAGAAAACCAATTTCAAATTTTCATTTCTGAAAAAAGTGATTTTTTTCAGATCTGCCCGAGCTGCCCGAGTTGAGAAACAAACAACATTTTGCATCATAACTTTTTACTTGTATACTCAAATGAAATGAAATTTAGCATGCATCAAAGATATTCCTCGTCCACACCTTGTCAAAAAAATTCAGCCTAAATGAGTCAAATCTCCACTTACATGTACCTGCCCAAAAAAGTTATGTTGCCAAAAACACAAGGCCGGTCCTTTAGGGGTTAAGGTGAACAAATTCCACTATTTTTTCTATTGTGGAGAAGAAAATTACAAACACATGAGGGTTACATTGACATCAAGGTAGGAAATACAAAACTTGGGAGGTTAAAATTTCAAATACTTACAACAGAAATCTTTGCACCAAGAGGGGAGGTAATCTATACCCCAATGCAATGGAGCACATCACATGAAAATGGAAAGATGAATACATCTCAACTCTAGAAAAGGTGGGCTTAAGACTACTTTTTCAAACTTCAAAGTCTCCATGTTTGTATGCTTCCATTTGCAATTATGTTTGAATGAGATTTTTATATTTAGTTTTTAGAGATGTAATTACATACCTTCTATAATTTATTGTAATTTCATATTTGTTTGTAAAAATTTGAAATTATCGTAAATTATTGAATAAATAGTAAAAAAAATCATATCAAACACAAACTATGTTTATTCTCTAAAGGACCAAGGCACATTTGGACCAGATTTTATCAAAAATTGTCATTTTTAGGATAGTGAGAAAAATGGTTTAAAAAAAACTCAATTGTACAAATTTATACTAGACTAATGTAGGAATGTGTGAAGAAAAGTTTGACCGGACAAATTGAAAGATTATTAGGTTTGAAGTTAAAATAATTCTTTTCTTCTAACTTGATTGGCTTGTCACAATCAACATTCTATTATTATAAATTTAAAATTGCAATAAAACATTGAATTTTATGAAATTTTCACATTGGAGTAGAAACTAGATTTGATGAATTTCATTTCATTCCTTGAACTCAAATTTAAAAAAGATAATTTTTGGCTAAAATTAAGAGGAAGAGAAAGGGATAGAATTTGCCAAAATTCACTACACTTGATCCATAGATTTGCCATTTTTATAAGAGATAGTCAAAATATATCACAAAGAAGGAACTTCCAACACTTTCCATTGAAATAGGATTTGAGCAACTCCTCCAAGAAATATGGGATGGAAAAATGTTCTTTTCCATTTGTAAGATGGGACTAAAATCCTCCAAAAGATACAAGTACAAAAGGTCCTCCAAGGCATTAGATGGTTAATCCAAACATGATGAGATCAATGATTGTGTAGTCAAACTTCAAAATCCTTCAATTTGCTACTATTTATGAGTGATTTTTTAGTTTTGAGAGATGAAATCACATGTCGATTATTTATAATTATCAAAAAAAGATTCAATTATTTTTTGTGATTTCAAATTATCTTAAATTTATACATAATAGAGAAGAAAGTTCATATCAAATACAAAATACACTTAACAAATCTAAGGATTTGATGGTAGAATTACATAATAGTAGAAAAGAATATGAGTAGAATACAAATTCTTACATCACTCTATATTTAACTCCTAAAGGATGGAACAACCATTGAACATACGCATGTAATATCGGGTAGGTGCATATGAAGTCATTTTCTAATGGATGTTCTTCAAATTTTGACACAAGGTATGCACATGGCTCCCCTTGGTGGGAATGTAATTTTCTTTTCGATCGGGTGTCTAGATCAAATGTTATACTACCTTAAACTTTTCAAGCAACTCGGGTAGCTTCGGGCAGTATGTGCAAAACACCTCTTCTACTTTTGGGATTTGGCAAGTATGTAACTTACATTTTAAAAGATGAAAATGTCAAAACAACATAACCATGTGTAGTATAAAAATCTCAATCTAGGAGGAGTTAAAGGTTGATGGCCTTGTTGGGCAAGGTCGGAAAAAAAAAATTCTCCTAACTTCAAACATTGTAATCTTTCAATCCATATAGTCAAAGTTTCTGAATTTTTTTTCCACACATTCCCATAGTATTCTAGTAAAAAAATTTATGGTTGAATTTTGAAAAAAAACTTTTTTTCCATTTTTTCTCACTGCCCTTACAAGTGGCAATTTTTCACAATTTGTGCCTCAAATGTGCCTCTTTCCTTTAGGGGTTAAAAATGTAATCATAGGTCTTCAATTGCAACTTAAATAAAATGATCATTTGAGGAATTTTTCAAAATTTTCTAGCAAAGTAGAAACTAGACTTCATTTTTTTCAATTTGCTTGAAAACAAAAGGAATCATTTTGAAAGTCAAAATCAGGTTTTGAGTATAAAACAATTCAAAGTACAAAATTTCATTGCATAGGTTTACCATTTTTTTGAACAACTACCTCAAAGAAAATTTAAAATCATCTAATATGACTTGAAATTAACTCAATGACATGAATGTTGTATCAATAAAGTTATACCAAAAAATTAGATGAAAATCATTATAGTTCTTTTACATAAGAAAAAATTGTTTCACCATTCAAAGGACATTTAAAGTCTTCAAGATTTAGAGCTTAGGATTGAAGTTTATAATTTGTTCAATAGGATTATAATCTTTCATCAATTAGATATTGGAAACAATGGTAAATGTCATTTTATTCCTAATTTTGCACTTGAACATTGTATTTTCCCTATGTTTATGAACAAGCTCTTGATCTTGAAAAGAATTTATATTTTTACATGTATTTTCTTGTTGAGTGAGGTTATGACATTTCTACGAAAATTTCTAAATTTTCCAAAAAGAAATTCAGATATTCTCTAAGAGTCAATTCTATCATGAAATTTGGATTTTTTGGATTTTTTCTACTTCAATAATTAATTTCCAACACCCCTATCCAATGCATAGAGTAATATAATTGGAAGTAGTATACTACTTGAAGGTGACATACCATCCTTCACATCCTTCATCCAACAACTTCAATCCCTCTATGAGACCCCCCTAAACACAAAGGGCCCCCAACAAGAGTTAAGAATGTTATCTCTTAAAGTCCCATTGCTCCCCTTAGAAAATGAATTTTGAATAGGCTCCTATGGCCTCAATTTTTATTGTAATTTTTTGAAACTCTTTTGGGATAGGCAAAATTCCAAAAGTTTTTCATGCATGTCATTTTCATGCAAATCAAACTTACAATTGAGAAGTTAATCCTTTAAGTCCTAAGAAATCACATAGTGGCTCCCGTAGTGAGAAAAATAGAAATCACTCATAATCTGAGAAGAATTGGAAGTGAGTTAGGAAATGAAGGTCACTAGTTTTTTTTATAAGGAATTAATTAGAGAAATTTAATCTAGAAAATATAATTGTGTACAAGAATTATGTGCGTTTATACATAGGTTGGTTTGCCAATCTTGGCATAACATATAGAAATATGCAAAAGAAATTCTAAAAGATACATCCCTTCTACATCTTGAACGAATAGTGGCAGTGTTTTGAGGGGAAAGCAAACTCAAAGATGGCTCAAGTCGATAGGCATTTTCTAGAAAGAAGGTTGCCATATAGAAATATGACATATAATATTGTGTATAACAATGTTTTTAGTACTTTCAAGTATTACTAATGGTCAACAATGTGATTTTTTGGAGTCAATTCTCCATCTTTTGTTGTAGACATTGATGGCTTCAACTACCCCTATATGAGTGTCAATTAGTCATTTAAGAAGAACAATTGAACTTGTGTCAATTTCAAATAGAATATTCTATACACATCCATGTCAAGTATTTCTTGTATTAAGCATGTATTTTCACACATAAAGGTGTATTTTTTCAATATTGATTCCTATGTATGAATAATGAAAGCCATGTCTACCAAATCCAAAAGATCCTTGAAATGAATCTTTTATGGGGTTGTTGGTATTATAGGCATGTACTTGGTCATTTTTATACATCAATATCAAACAACATTGGATACACTATTAAGAAACTCTAAACTCTCCCAATACCAATGGTTGACCATCCTAATTTGCACACCCATTGTCTATAATTCATTATCCAATTTTGTACAGTTATTTTTTTCACTTTGGCTCCTCTATCCCCAATAATCCCACATCTACTAATGATTATGTCTATATTCTTACTCTAACCAAAACAACTCTAGGATTTCAAAGGTTAATCATCTTTTATTTGCAATACGGAACTAGAGGGGTAAGACAAGTATAGTAACTTCCATGGGAAGAAACAAAAGGGGCAAGGGGAAGTTCACAAGGAAGGCAATGGGTGAGACATTTGAAGAATTAATATGAGGCCTTGACACAATATTGACAAAGAAACTTTGACTACAAATTGCAAGAACAATTTTTCATCAAATTCAACATATAATATACCATTGGAAAGGTCTTCAAATTTCTCTTCTAGAGGAAAAATGTAACACCTTTGTCACTAGAATATTTTTGAAATAATACACCTAATTCAAAAAATTGTGAATACTCAAAGACTCCAAAGTCAATTGTTGAGGGTTTATACAATGAAAACTTTGACTAAAAATTGCGAGAACAATTTTTCTTCAAATCCAACATGAAAATACCATTGGAAAGGTAGTCAAATTGCACTTCTAATGGTATAAACTTAGCCTCCTATTTCCAAAAACTGAGAATACTATAAGCCTCTAAAGTCTACAAGAAGGTTTAAAACATTACTTAGAGGGAAATTCTAATTGGGAGTTGAAAAAGAACAAAAGGAGAATCTAGTGGGAAATTTTTTCTTTGGTTGTAAGTTCACTTAAGACTTACAAAACAACAAAATGGTACCAAATCAAACCTAAATTATAATCCTACAAAAATATTATCACTTGCATTTTCAGAAGCTTGAAGTCTAAAACCAAGTTAAAATATATTTGCAATTACATTGCAAATTACAAATATACACCTAAATTTACAACACCCTAAACCATACCAATATTATCAACTACAATTACAAGATATGATTCCTAATAATCATACATACAAACAAACAAAAATTTATGTATACAAAATTGCAAGTGCAACAACATCAAGCAAAAGATGAACATAAAGAGGCAAAGTGTGAAAGATAAACTAACAACAAGCATTCTAACCTTCAAGTAAAAACACAAAGTTTTCAAAGAAAACAAACATCCTAACCTTCAAGAAATAATATGGAATCTTCACTAACTACAAGCATTCTAATTTTTAAGACAAAACATTGGAGTTTTCAGAGAGAGCAACAACCTTAGCAAACAATGATATAAAAATGAGCACAAAGAGAGGTTGGCTTGTAGGGATCAAATGACAATCCTTCCTACTGAAAACCTTATGGTCCCCCTAGAATGCATGGCATCGCTACCATTTTTAGGATTCTATAGATTCTATATTTGATTCTAAATTTTTTTATGAATGGACCTAATATCATATACTTGTGAATGGTCAAAATCCTCATTTTTGTGTATAATGGAAATTTTACTCCAAAAAGGCCTAAAGTCTATTGACCTTGTTTTATAGGTATGCAAAAAAGTTTATTTTTCTCACTTCAAATGTTATAATCTTTCAATCCACAAGTCAAATGGTCTGGATTTTTTTCCACTCTTTGGAAAAATACTTTGTTTCAATTTTGAATGGTTGAAGCTTCAAAAAATTCAATTTGCATTTTTGAATAACATACCAAAATATCGCAGTGTTTGACAATGTCTCCTTGCCCCCCCTAGTCCTTTAGAGGTTAATAACAAATTTGCCATTGAACACTTTAGAATCCCCACTTAAACTATCTAGTGACAACCCATTCTATATGAGTGTGTTTAACACATTTGGCATCAAAGATTGAAATTCAATGGACTATAAACTCTATCTTATTATTGTACAATTTTTAAGTCATTGAATCTACAAAGGTAAAACTTTCTATTTGCACAATGTGACAATTTTTGCCATATGTCATCAATTTCTTATATTTACACTTAATTTTTTGATGTATACATCATTAGAACTATGGCGCAATTTTAATCAACTTCCTTTCATTATAGATTTTCTTGATTGTGTCTATTTTATTATCCACAAGAAATTATTTGACCTTACCTATACAATTTTTTTGCATGGTCCCTATTTGTTAAAGTTAACTTATTAATAAAAATTCCTACTACATGATGTTTTATGTAGCCTAATTTATATACATTAAAGTATTTTCAATTTCATGGACCCTATAGCAGCCCTACATATTATATAAAAAATTTCACTTTCAAATGAAATGGACCCTATCTTTTAACTCACATAGTTTTCTGAAAATTCAAGAGTAATCTCCCTGTGTATAGATCATATCCATATAAATCATCTACTACACCAACTAATGTTTTTTATAAAAATTTGAAACCGAAAATTAAAAATTCCTTCTAAAATTGATTGAGGATTGAAAATTTTGAAATTTTCACAAGAATTTTTTTTCCTAAGGTTCAAAATGTTAAGCTTTTATTGTGGTGGTGTTTTGAAATTTTGTTTTACTAATTTATTCAAGTTGTTTTGGAACACTCATTTTTTGAATTGAGAAAGTTAGATTTTGAGGTCAAACATATTTATATCCTTGAACTATATAATATTTACATAGAGAAGCTTTGAAAATCTATATCATGCAAATGCAAGATAATTTACACAATAATCTGCAAACAAATAGATGAATGAAAAAAACAAGTTTTTGTGTGCTTGGAACATGTTTGCATTCATCCATTGTTCAAAATTTAAATGTCTTGGTCCATAGGGGTTAAGGGTAAGCCCAATTGCACCTCTTATTTTTGGACCCAATTTTGCCTTTTGACATCCTAATGTAGTAGAACCCGTAGAAGAGATTGCATTCTAACAACTCATTATGGAATAGGAATTAAAATGGACAAAATTGGATTGTAACCAACTTGAGGTGACACTTGAAAATCCTCCAATTTGCCATTAAATTTCTAAAAAACTTGTGAATCTGATAAGTCTAAAACATGAGCATTCGAGCAATGACCAAAGGAACAACAATGGGTCATCCTAACAGCAATGACCTTGAAATGTAAGAATTCCTTAGATTTGGGCACGCGAGAAACCAAGTCGACAGCACCGCTTTGCACTGAGACCCTCCTGCCGAAGGTTGAGCTTCAGGGTTTAGGGTTTAAGAGGCGTTCCGCTTACCATCGTTCCCTCGATCGCCATCGATGGTTTTCAGATCCGCTTCCGCGACCTAGCGTTTCTGCGCCGAAGCCATGATGCTCCGGAGGCGTGGAGCTCACTCAATTTTGAAGGCGGCTGCAGCTGCGTCGGGGCGGCGGCGAGCACAGTCCTCGCAATTGCTATCACCCAATGTTGCCTCTTCTTCCTCGTATCAAGTTTACAATGGAGGTGCAATGCCTTCCCGCATTTTGTCACGTTACGCTTCCACCGAGCCCGTGCTCGTCACTGCGCCGACGGTGCCTCTTGCCTGGCGCAAATTTCCGGCGAGCGGCCAGGTGTTCCAGGAAGAAGTAGCGGTGGGAAATGGGAAGGTGAGCTTCGAAACAGGGAAGCTGGCTCGATTCGCTGCTGGCGCAGTTGTGGTCGGCGTTGCCGAGACGAAAGTGTTGGTCACAGTGGTGGCTGATCACAAGTTAGACCCGAACAGAGATTTCCTCCCCTTGCAGGTGGAGTATCGGGAGAAGCAGTATGCGCAGGGCAAAATCCCCGCCACTTTCATGCGACGAGAAGGCGCACCGAAAGAACGGGAGCTTCTGTGTGGGCGCCTCATTGATCGGTCAGTGCGTCCGCTTTTCCCCCGCGGGTTTTTTTACGACTCCCAGATCATAGCGAATGTGCTGTGCTCGGATGGGGAGCAGGACCCGGACGTTCTTGCTGTGAATGCGGCCTCCGCCGCGCTTATGATCTCTGATATCCCTTGGAAAGGTCCGATAGGGTGTGTCCGGATTGGGAGAGTGAATGGGAAATTCATTGTGAATCCGTGTATGGATGAATTGAGTTTGAGCGACTTGAATCTGGTGTACGCTTGCACAGCCGAGAAGACGGTGATGATTGAGACCCAGGCTCGTGAGATTTCGAATCAGGATTACATCGCCGCTTTACATCTCGCGCATGCTGAAGCAACCAAGCTTATTCCGCCCCAGCTGGAATTAGCTGCGAAAGTCGCACCGCTTAAGCGACCTCTGCCGGTTCTTACCGTCCCGCCGGACGTTCTCCAGAAGGTTAGATCTCTGGCGCAGTTTGCAATTGAGTCTGTCATGGGGAACCCGGAATTCGGCAAATTCGAGCGTGGACAGACGTTGGGTAAGATAGAAGAGGAAGTGCGGACTGTCTTAGTCACCGAAGGAGACGACATAACCGTAAAGCTTTTGCCATATGCGTTTGATGCGGTGAAAAAAGAGGTCTTGCGGCGGAATATTTTTGAAAAGGGAATTAGGGTTGATGGACGAGGACTCAACCAGGTGCGTGAATTACAATGTGAGGCTGGGACGTACCCTGCTTTGCATGGTTCCTCCTTATTCTCCAGAGGGAATACGCAGGTGCTTTGCACTGTTACCATGGGCGCACCTGACGATGCCCAGCGTTTGGATTCTCTCGTTGGAATCGACCGGAAGAGGTTTATGGTTCATTACAGTTTTCCTCCGTTTTCTATTAATGAAGTAGGACGTACAGGAGGTTTGAATCGACGTGAAGTAGGACATGGTACTCTAGCAGAGAAGGCGTTGGTTGCATTGCTGCCTCCAGAGGAAGATTTTCCTTACAGTGTTCGCGTTACTTCAGAGTGTTTGGCCTCTGATGGATCGTCCTCCATGGCTACTGTTTGTGGTGGAAGTATAGCTTTGATGGATGCCGGGATTCAATTGCGTGCGCATGTTGGGGCAGTCTCTGTTGGGCTGGTGAGTGTGAGTGATCCTGAGACTGAACGCGTGACTGACTATAGGATCCTTACTGATATTTTAGGGTTAGAGGATCATCTTGGTGACATGGATTTCAAAATTGCGGGGACGAAGAAGGGTATTACTGCGATTCAGCTTGACATTAAACCTGCGGGTGTCCCGTTGCACATCCTGTGTGAGGCATTGGAGCCTGCGTTAGTCGGCCGAAGCAAGATTTTGGACTTTATGGAACAGATTATTAGTAGTCCGAGGGACTCTTCAAGGGAGAATTTGCCCCGGAGCGGAACAATGAATATTCAACTAGATAGTATTGGGCGTTTGATCGGGCCCCAGGGCTCAAATGTCAAGAATATTCAGGTAACAAATAAGACTCACCCTACTATATGAACATTATTACTGTGCCCTCATAGAAATGCCTCTTTTTGTTTTAGTTGTACTTTAACCCCTACGTGCCCATTCTTAGTATAAAAAGTCCACTTTGGAAGCTAATGGTCGATCGTAGTAACTTTTCAAAACATAATTTCTATAGTTCAGATATTGTTCAGAAATGTACGGTATAATGTCTTCGTAGTATTGGTACATTTAGTTAAATTTTTTTAATGATCTATTTCAACTCCTGGAAGCGGACACTTTTGGCCAATTGGACACTGAGAGTTAAACGGACTTACACACGAAGGGCTTTAATGTTGAGGATTACACTTTGTTCTGAACATGAAGGAATGCCAGCTATTGTCAAATGTTTTTGCATTGGGTTTAATTGTGTAATGCTTTGTTGTTATTAATCAGCGCATGACTGGAGGGAGGGCAGGAACAAATTGTATTTTGTGTATTGATTGTGGAATGATTGGACACGTTTTAATATGTTTTTGTGGTTGCAACAGAGGGTGACTGATGCGCGTGTTAGCATAACCGGCGATGGAGTAGTGACGATTTTTGGAAGAGATCAGGCCTCGTTTGACCAAGCAAAGAAGATGGTGGAGGCATCAGTAGGGAAGGAAGTGGAGGTGGGAGGGACGTACACAGCGAGAGTGCTCGCTATCAAGGACTTTGGAGCATTTATGGAGCTCAACGGAGGATACCAGGGCTTGCTCCATATATCAGAGATTGCACATGAACGTATTGAACGTGTATCTGATTACCTTGCAGTTGGGCAGGAGCTTGGTGTGGTCTGTATTGGGCGTGACCTTCGTGGCAATCTGAAACTGTCTCGGAAAATGACTTTACCGGCACCTGTACCACAAGTTCAGCCAGCTGCAGTCTCTGAAACTACAGATCTGAAGGCTAACACTAAGCAGGGTCTGACAAAATCATGATGCTCCTGCACTCCCCATGCTTTAGGAAATTTTTAAGACACGATTCTTGGCAACGCTTTAGCTGTCTGCTCCTGGTTTCGCGAGCATATGCACTCAAGCGTGCTCCCCTTTAAGACGTAGGGGACTTTAAATTATTTTTAGCTACACTTAGGATTACAAGAGTACCTGGATGCTACACTCTGCCATATACAATCTACGATGAATGCACTGCATGGTACATTTTTGTGGTCACCTCAAATGGACTGATATCTGAAGGACTGATTCATGGAGCGTTCGTATGATCATCAAGTGAGCCTCGGTAACACTCTTATATGTTATTTCTATTTCCTGGTCTATATGGGATTTTACTCTTCATTTATGTCCAGATTAGTCCGAGAGTTCAGCGTCATTTAGTTTCTATGTTTTAGTTCGTGAAGCTCTTGACTTGACTTGGTTCTTAAATGTGTTTTGAAGTGGATTGCAGATGGGGAAAGGCGGAAATCTTGTGCTGCTCTAGGGTTTCTGGGTATGCAGGACATGAAATCTTACGTCATTGGGTATGGTGACTGTTGATTGAGGTCTCACCTCATGTATCAGGTGTAGGGACCGAAGAATGTCACCCAGTCCAGATGATTACTTGCTTCTGTCATTCTTTCATCACCGGTTGGTGAGCAATCTGAGACTGAAACGTGGTATTTGGCTTGGGTTCTTAATAAAGACTTCTTGCTACAATTACAGATGGTTTGTATCCCTAATGACAAGATGTCTGGCCGATTGAAGTATAGTGCAGGAAGGATTTAACGAAGGGTTTCAAAAGTTCAAAGAATGACAATTGGTCACAAAAGCTTTTTGGAAACTTGAATAAGCCAAAAGAAGAAAAACTCGGGTCTGAAGAACAATGTGAATGTTAAGATATTGTTTATCACATTTGTCGTCAAGCAATATCAAAATTTTCTTGAACTTGTGCTGACGAATACAGAAAAATGAGAATCTTAAGGACCATATCAATATCAAACTTAACCCAAGTAAGCAGACCTATTAGGGTCTACAGCCCAACTTGGAGCTCTACTTTGGGATGCAATTTGGTTTTGCTGCATTCTAATGTAGTTTGTAGTTTATATTGTGTTGAGTGTGCAATTGGGGCTCAAAGTTTTGGAATTGGGTTGGAAGGTCACCATGAATTCAATGAACACTCATGCCACTTCTACACATGGCTAAAGGTTCACTCAAGGAATCTTTTTGGATTTTCATCATAATCTTGTAGTGAAGTAAGAGTTGCATTAGAATCCCAAAAGACAAGATTTATCTCCTCCTAGGGCTCACAATGAAAAGCTACTTGTTTTTGCTTTGACTACCTATAATGTATCATTTTTTCTTCAAAATTGAGTTGACTAAAAGATATGTGAAATAAACCTTGATTTGTTATTCTTTTGCAAAAAATTAATTGTGAATCCAATAATTGTATCTATGTGCAATGCTCAAGTAACCCACAATGGACTTCTTACTTTTCTATGATACTCAATTTTTGGGTGTTTGTACCTTCATCAACTACAATTCTTCATTTAGCTTGTTAGCCTTGACAAACTATTTTCATAGCCACAAATTCACTTAACAAGCTTTCATTCAATTTATATACCAAACAACAAAATACAAGTCATAGCACATATGTTTACATTTTTTATTATTTTTGAGTACCGGTATAGTTGTATTGCATATAGTGTACTTTGGCTAATGGTGAGCTGATGTCACTACCTCATCTATCCACAAATAGATGTGATATGTACGTCCAATAAGTTGTAGCATAATGCTTGGAATGCTCAATCTAGATCACACCAACTCTAATCTTGTAGGGGCATATAAGACACACTCTGATCTCAGTGTGACATGCACCCACTACAAACGATTCTCAACCTACACAATATAGTGAAATTAGGTTGCCTTACCCAGAAAACATGTATGCATATGCTGTAAAATGTAGAGGAATTAGTGAAGGGCAACCTAATTTCACTATTTTGTGTAGATCATAGCACATAGTCAACAAATCGACTCACACCTAGAATCGAGGAGGAGACCCACAAGCCAATTTCATTGAGACGCCGGAAGCTTACAATCCGCCATCAAGGCTTGCACAGCACGGCGTCCCGACACCAGAGCGCCATCAAAAGTGCTGGAGTAACGATGATCCCCACAAACGTAAACCCCTGGCGCTACTCTCGCTTCCTTCTGCAACAAAGTGGGCGGGGCCTGATGGGGTTGCGCCAGAGGAATGCGGTACGTCCTCAGGTGCTGCCATGAGTCCACCACTTTGGCACCAAACCAAGGCCCAAGCTCCCCTCGCACCGCCTTCTCAAGCTCGGCGTCACTGCTGTCCTCGTACTGGCCGATCAAACTCACGGACACGAGCGTCTTCCCTGGCGGACCATACGAGGGGGCTACTGTTGTGGGGAAGAACATGTTGTTGACGATGCCGCTCTTGGTACCATTGAGTAGCAGAATGGGCTCCTGCGCAGTGATTTCCAAGTGTGATTTTCATAAATAGACTACTATATAAGCTAAACTTCGAATTTAGCACTTTGGTATTCACAATTCTTTTAGATATAACATTCTTAGGGTATCAGTTTTGCTAAATTTAGCTGCATTTGTGAACACTGCTCCTGAGAGCAAGCAAAATGCGAACTAACCTACTAGAGAGTGGGTAATAATCAAAACTGTTGTTTTCGAACAAATGCACATGAAATCCCAATTTGGAAGTGAAGTATGAATTCTATAGAATTTTATTGGAGTGAGCTGCCACCGAAAGCGCACCTTGCGACCAACACACTCAAGGAGGTTTTACCATTGCTTTAGCATCCATTATGTAGTGAATTGCGGCTCCTTTGTAACCAAACGTAATCGTAAGAAAATGACAATTCGGGGCACATTACTAGAAGGTAACCAAACCCCGGTTGTAGCACCATGTGTTCAACACAAAGGTTTAGCCCTAAAAAAAAAACTGGTGTGTCCAAGACTGTCCCAAGTTTTAGAAAGTGAAAAAGTGATTGATGGAAATCGAAGAGTTCTTGAAACATTTCGTGCTCGAAGGATAGAGTAGTATCAATCCAAGGCTCCTTTATAATTTCAACTTTAAGAGATCCATAAAAAATTATTACAATGTCATTGAGAAAAATACGAAATGCCCCGTGTTGTGATTCTGACATTCAGTTCTCTTCTAAAATTTCAGATCATACGTTCACACTGTCCCAAATTTTAGAAATTGAAAGTGATTAATGGGAAGTTGAGGAGTTCATAAAGCATTTCGTGCTTAAAGTTATAGAATTGTATCAATAGAAGGTTCCTCTACAAAATCACCTTTAAATAAATCCATTAAATACTATTAGAATCTTATTGAGCAAATACGAAATACCTTGTGTTAAGATACTCTTCCATGTGCTCACATTCTCTTCAGAAAGTGGGATGAGAAATTGAGAACAAGTGTCGGCTTCAGGTTTACGGTTTAGGGTTACCTGAATGGGAGCAGAATCTGCGGAGAAGTATAAGCAAGTCGTACTCCGCGGCGGCTTCTCCACCGACTCCGACGCCGGCAGCTTCTTCCCCAACAGCCTTGCAGCCTCGGGCCCTTCTACCGCAACCACCACACCATAACTCCCAGTAATCACTTTCCCATTCTCCAACACAACCACCCCATCCTCATCCAATTTCGCCACTCTTGAATTCAGCAACACAGATCCCTGCGGCAGCTTTTCCGCCATCTGTTGCGGTATGGCACCTATCCCAGCTGCAGGAAGCGTGTTCGACCCCAACGCCAAGCACTTGAACACAAATTCAAACAACCGAGACGTCGTTTGCAGCTCCCTGTCGAAGAAGATCCCGCCGAAGAAGGGTCGGAAGAAGCGATCGATCATTTCGTCGGAGAATCCCTCGGATTTCAACCGGGACAGAATCGTTGTCTCATCGGAAGAGAGAATCTCGGAAACGGGTTTCACTGCTGCGCGTAACCTAACGATTCCCACGACGATTTTATCAATGGCAGATCCGATGGGGTTGAACAGGGATCCAATTCCGTCGGAGAAGTGGCGAACTGGATCGGCGACTCGGTGAAACGAGCCGTTGAACCAGACTAAGGCCCCTGCGTAAAAGGTTTGGAGGTTTAGGGCTTCGTAGTCCAGGACGGACTGGGCTTCGGGATACGCGGTGATGAAGATTTGGAACCCACGGTCGAGCAAGAAGCCTTTGTAGGAGTCGGTCCGCACGCGTCCGCCGACACCGTCGCTGCCTTCGACGAGGAGGAAGGGGATATTTTGTTGCGCGCATTGTCTGGCTGCTGCTAAACCTGCTAATCCAGCGCCCACTATCACCACACCTGTTTCAGTGCGGCTTGAATCCTCGCTGCTGGAATCGCCAGAGGTCGTTAGCCGCTCCGCGGCCACGCTCGCCCTAACCCCAATGCTGGCTCGCGCGCGCCATCGCCGAGGGATACTGGAACTAATGGAGACGATTTGACGCTTGGCATTGTGGGTGGGTGAGCTACAGAGTCGTGGCGACAAATGAATTGCGCGGTTGGAATTGGTGCAATGAGGGACAAAAGTACTGCCGGCAGCAAGAAACGAATTCGCCGCAGCGTTGGTCATCACGGCTTCCATTCTCGAACAGCTTCCCCCTGCCAAGGAACGCCGTCAAGAACTGCCATGCCTACCAATTCTCGTGAAATCAAAAATCTTCACACACACAGCATTTTTCGTGTTTTACGCCAACGTTGCTCACCGGAAATATCTTCTGCAATTACAGTACTTTCAGGATGAAAAGAGTAGATCACGTTTCGCGAAACAGATTATGACAACTTCTCGGTTCTCTAAATTGCGAAACAAATAGTGAAAACTAGTTCATTCAAGCGTATTATGATCGAAAGATGGAGTTCTGAAAAGATTTTTTTTGCCCAATGATGGACCACGAACCCAACAGACACACAAGCGGCAGACATTCGGACTTCCCCAACTCCATATAACACCACGAATCCACCAGCTATGGCAGACATTTCAGGAAACCCATTTTTAATTAGTCTACCTCAACTCTTAAATTGCAATTGCGAAAGAGCACGAGAAGAAATCCACAGAATCTTCCATCACAGAGTGATTCTTTTACCTCCGAGGAATGGTCGAATTCGCCCCCCTTGTCGAGCTCCGAGCCTCTCTGGCGATTACATGCTCAGCTACAAAGTGCAAACAAATGAATCAGTTGAAAATTCAATTGCTCTTCATTTGCGCATTGCTCGATCCCAGATTGCCATGACCAGCGATGCAACCGACTCCTCCCATTTGGGAAAATCACGCCATTGACGCTGCGACGTGCAAATTTGGGTTCCGAAAGCGGGACGGCACAATACTGTAGTGAGTGGTGAGAGAGGGCGGAAGGAGATGGCAAGCTGGCTTTGGGCCAATTGGAGGGACCCGGGGGTTATCCAGTGTGGACGATACGTGGTATCCACGTGGCACTTCCGCATTCGTCGATTGAGTTTAGGCCTTCAAAACTTTTTAATTTCGAATATTTGCAAATGTTTGATTAAGATATTAACTCCTAAGTGCTTGAACAATAGAGAAGAAGGAAATTTTTGAAAATTTATAATATATTATAGAAACCACTCCACAATATATATATCATAGATTTGTGTAGAACACTCTTTCCTCTTTTCATCAACATTTTCCGTCAACATATTACATGATTTTTTAAGGGTTTCTTCAATGGATAGTAATGGGATGATGTTCAGTTTTCACAACATTCATCAACACATAATAGATGGGTAAAAATTTAAGGGTCCTTTTATTAACCCCTCACCACCCTTAGTTTGATTTCCCTGTGAGTGCACCAATATCAAAAAATAGTGTCTCACACAAAAGTCAAGGTGGACTATAATGTCTTCACTATTGGGATGAGTGACTAGTACTCATTTCATAGTAAATACAACATCAAAATCTGAAATTAAGTGGTTAGATCATTTTCATATAATATTTGATTGTCGTTCCTTTTGATTTAATTCATAGTGGGCAATGAGTGGTTAAGAGTCCTTTGTAGGCAAAGGTGTTATCTTTTTGAGTGATTTAAATTTTTTTTTTATTATTTCCATTGGTCCATTCCAATTTCAATTGGACCCTTGCAATCGATAATATGGAAGATTAATACATTTTTGGAAGGAAAATTGCAATGCTATTTTCTTTAATAGTAATATTGTCATTTTTGGATGAATGTGTTCTTACATTTTTATGAATGTATTTTGATTAGGAATTTCATCTTATTTGATACAATTTGTTGTAATTATATTTAATATGTGTACTAAAAATAATTGTGTGATTGTATGGCTTATTATAAAATCCGAGAATAAAATATTATAAATTTGTGATTTAGGAAGGGAGGAAAGACATTCAAAACATACATACCTTGGAAATAATTCCACATATTAAAAAATATAGTATTTGAAGGGTTTCTAAAATTTTAGAGGTCTTAACCTCTAAAGGACCAAGGCACACTTTGGACAAAAATTGTGGGAAGAAACAGCCACTTTTCAAGGCAATGAGAAAAAAATGAATAAAAAGTGTTTTTTTCCAAAATTCAATTGTACAAATTTGTATTGGACTACTATGGGAATGTGTGGAAAAAATTTCAGAAACTTTGAAATCACAAATTGAAAGATTGTAACATTTGAAATTAGAAGAAAAAGTTTTTTCCCGACCTTGCTTGACATGGCCAACAAACCATTTAATTCCTCCTTGACTAAGATTTTTACACTACACATAGTTAGTTTTTTTGGACATTTGCACCTTATATCATATAAATTACATACTACTACTTTGATCTTGAAACTCAATATGAGTAAAGATTTCTATGTATCACTAAGTAATCAACAACATGGATTAAGAAAATAGATGTGCCCTTTTGATAGCATTCACCACCTGATTTGTAAAATAACTTGAAGTAAGAAAATTTTAAAATTCAAATCTTTTAAAAAAAAATTTAATTTAATTATTAAGCTCAATGTCCATAACTTGGTCCATGGATATTGGTGAGGCATTGTCCATGTGTGTGTCATCATCAATAGTTGTAGCTTTTACCCACAAATCTCGATATTTACATGTTCCCCATATCATAGGTCTAATTGATTGCGTATTAGATTCATCATTGGTTCCATTAATTTCAGCAACTTCGACATCGCGTTTCTCTACATTTGCAACTTCTTTCAACATAAGACCATCTTGCAAATCCTGTCGGAACTTCCATCCGGTCACTTTATCATTCTTATGTAATAAACTTGAAAATCCTTCTTCATAAGATTGACATTGATCATGGATGGTTATCAATGTATTTGTGATAATTTGTTCTCCAATGTCATCAATTTGTATCATGTTTGTATTTATAGGTGTAGTATCATTGTTACCATACAATTCTATTGCTATTTCATTAGTCGGTACTAAATCTTGTAAATGTGTTTGGCCATTAATTTTGGTAGGTTCTTCAACATGGCAAACACTTTCATTTTGTATATTCTTTTGTTCTTGTTTACTCATGGCTTCAAGGAATCTATTTATAGCAATATTTTTTACATCATACCTTTGTAAGTTCTCCTTATATGTTGTTTTGAACCATTCTTGTTGGTTATCATCCAATTCCATTGATTGTGTAGTTTCATCACATGAAATCGATGATTCAAAATGAATTTCATCATTTTGACATTTTAGTGACTTTTGAGGATATTCATCTCCTTTTTCTTCATTGTCATTGTCAAGATCTCTTGTTCCACGTTTCTTTCCATCATCTTCTAATCTTGGTACCATATCCACAAATTTTATATCTTCTTTTCCCATAGTTTGCAATATTATTTCATTTTTATTGTTACATGAGTCTTTGAAATTAGAATCTAGATGGGTCTTTATTTCAATTTCCATACTTTTTTGCTTGGATGCTTCAAGTTCTTGTTCCAACCTTTGTTGCTCAACTCTTTTAGACTCGTCTCTTTGTGTTTCTTCAAATTTTAGTCTTTCTAGTTGTTCTTGTCTGAGTAATTTCTCAACATGATCTTTTTTTGCTTTAATTTGAATATCTTCAAATGCTGTAATTAAAATATTTAGAAGAATTTTTTTTTAAATCATCATTTAGTATCAACACAACAAACTACAAATGTATGTTCAAAAAGTTTAATTTGTGAAATTTCATCTATAGTTTCACTTTTTTTACTCTTACCTAATAGAAATGAATATATTTGGTAATTCAATGGAAAGAATTGTACTTCTGAGATTGAAAGATGAAAAGAAGGATGCAAAAGTTCTAGTGATCTTTTGTTTAATAGAAACATAGTTTCAATCTTTTTCATCTTTCAAAATTTTGATTTTCACACTTACCTTTACGATGCCGATCTCGAATTGCTGCTTCTTCATTTGCTATAATACTCCTCATGTTTTTTTCAGCCTAACCATTTTATAACGTATAATTCATTATATATAATTTTTTAGTTAATCATAGAAAAATGAAAAATATAAACTATCATATTTTAATAGAAAATTAATTAAAATACATATTTATAGACATTTATTTATTTTGAATTAAGTATTTGTACAACACTCTAATACTATTTCAGAATAATATAAATATAGAATAAAAAATTCTTATTAAATATTTTCTATTCAGTCATATTCTTACTTCTAATCCTCCATCCACAAATGCAATAGCAAGTCGTCTTTCTTTATCAAATATTGGACTTTCATCCAAATAATGCAGCTAACAAAATATATAATTCAACGAAACTTTTACAAATCAATCAATATTCATAAAAAAATTATGTATATAAATTTCTATTTACATAGTTAAGAAAATCATTGTACATATGGCATACTGAAAATGTCAATTTTGAAAAAGTTAGCGGGAGATATATACATGCATATTAGCCTTGGAATGCTACCGTGGGCATTTTTGCAATCGTTTGTTTTCGATAGTAATGTATAATAGACAAAACTTGATTGCCTGTCATTCGTAATAAACACAATGGAATTGACCTCAATACCTACAAGCCTCAAAATTTCACACAAAATAGTGTATTAAAAAAAAGTATTTTGAATTTATAGCAATCTTGATGTAATGAATAAATATACTTTGTTTTATTTTATTTTTAAATTTCTATATACATACTTAGTATCTATACATTTTGAATATTTCTATAGTAATAAAAATTTATTTATTCCAAGAATTACTATGAAGTCAATTAAAATTTTTAAATGGCATACATCCAAGGCCTCCTCGTTGTCAATTCTATTTTTTGATATATCGAGTGATTTCAAACTCTTGCATTCCTATTAATTCAAATTTATGTTCATGTCTCATTTGATTTGAAAATGAAAGCAATTTCTATTAAAATATCAAGACATAAAGAAGTTAACTTGATTTCAGGTCATTAGTAATTGTTATAAATGACTGTTCAAATCTTTTAAAAGTTCTATACAAAAGAATTTTTTTAATTTGAATTATATATAAATCCTTTTTCCACATTTATAATTAATTACCTTCAAATGAATTACATCATTCACACAACATATTGAATTTCCTGATAAATTAAGTTGTCGCAAAAATGGCAAACAACTAAGTCCCTTTACCATTCTTATCTATGTGATTAAAAACACAATTTCCAATACTATGTTATTTAATATTTTTGATAAATATAATATTTAAAGTGACATTCAAATCTGTATAGATTATTTATTCATTTTCAAAATTATTCAATCAATATTTTATTTATATATTAAATTCATTATTTTGTAAAGGAACTTAATATTTAGTATTGTATTGGTTCTAGTAACAAGTATAGGTCATGATTAAAATGATATGAAATTTTATATAAAATAAAAATTTAAAAAATATTAGAAACAAATAATAGTGATTTGTAAGTGTATGATTATCAAAATTTACTAGATTGTCTGCCAAATCAATAATCTCTAATTGTTGAAGTGATTCCAAACCAACAATGTGTTCAATACAATTCTGCATAATTACTTTATTTCATCAATTCAAATTTTATTTTGGTTATTTTAGAATTAATAAGGCATTTGCATTGAGTATCCAAAAGAAAATAGTATTCTATTTGGATGTATTAAAATGTACATACATATTATAATTCTATCAAAATTTCAAAGAGGTCATACAATTCTTAAAACATTTTAGTATTTTTATACCATTTTGACTAAAGTATTTTATCAGGTGAAATTTATAATTATAAAAAATATTCATTGAAATGAATCATTAAAAAAAATTAAAATATTATTTATACATAAAACATGATAGTATCCTACATAAAATAAAACAATTTTTCCTTCATAATGTCTTGACTTTAGGCTTTGTATAAAAAGGTCTCCAAACAATGAACACTATTTGAATATTAAAAAATTTATATATTCTATTTTCTATTAAAAATCTGTAAAAATTATATGCCATAATATCGAGCACTTAAACCTGATTCAAATAAAGGCAACGAAGGTTGATAAGAGGTGCTAAACCATCCAAGTTAGATATTGCTGCACAATTCAAAATCCCTTTGAAATTTGAAATAAACATTAAAAATCACATCCATAAGATATATATACACAAAAATGGCTCAATGGATTTATTACATATTAAAATGCATATCTTTGTGATTTTAATTTATACCATTGCATTCAAGATAAATTGTGCGCAACCCAATGTATTCTTCTAAAGCTTGAATTTTTGTAATTCCCTATAAATAAATGCAATTATTTATGTTATTGTATTCAATGTTGGAAATCAAATCTCTATATAAATCTATACAATGCATTACCATACAAAGAAATATTCTTTCAACCCAAAAGGATTTTCAACACATTACTCATGCATATTAAAATTTCAAATCTATTAGGGTAAATATAACTTAAAACCTTTTGGTGCAAATGTATTACGTCATTGAGTTGTGGACAACTTGAATACCTACAATTTTTGAGCTTTCTTTATGAAATTACAAAAATTTGTCAAAAAATGATAATACAAGATTTTATACTTCAATGTATTATAAAATTGTATTACAATAAAAATAAAAATTGAATCTACAATTGGAATCACCTTATTTCATATTTTTTTTCTTTATTTAAATAACAATTCAAATATGTATACAATAATTTTTTTAGTTGTGTGAAATATGAGAATTACAATTTCAAATCTCTACACAATTTTTTCAAAGATTCTTGACTCATCACAAATGCACCGTCCATAGTGTTAACAAATTGATGTCTTATATATAGAGAATTATGGAACTCAATTTAATCTTCTTAAAATTAGAATTTTAAAATCCGTTGTTTTGTTTGATATTTTTAATAGAAAGTATTGAGTCATGGAAAGTATGTTAGAGAAGAAAAATGAATAAAAAACAAAATTTTATGCAAAATTTTGGTGTAAAGACAAGAATTTTGAGTTGAATATCAAATTAAGTATATTAGAGATTGATGTCAATACAAACTCCAAAAAATGAACACAAAATATTCTTTTGATATATTAAAAACTAAGTTTATTTGATGGATTTGTTGGTAATTTTGTTTAGCATTCCTTTCATTTTAAAAAGAAAAATTCCCTACAAAAATTACAAAACAGACATTAAATTATGTAGATAGGAATTTTTAATTTGTTTTAAAATTTGGTATGATTACATTAAGGCAATGGTGTATGTGCACACTAAAAGATGGTTATCAAAAATTTGCTTTTAAAATACAATGTGTTGAAGACCATAATTTTTTGTTACTATTGAAATACAAATTAAGTTGTTGAAAAATGGTTTTATGTTCAAAAAGTAAATAGTAATTTTTTCTGAACAATGAAGTGAATTAAAAAATGAGAATATAAATTTGTCAATGCTAGCACAAAACCTTGTAGAAAATTATTAATTAATGAATTAATAATTGATATAGGAAAATATTTTAAAATATACAAGTTATTATAAAATATTTTCTTAATAGTTCATTATATATAAAATATATATTTTTAATCTTGCAATTGGCTTGTTATACCAAAGTTTGAAAAAATCATCTTCATTATTTATTAAAAAAAAATTCTATCTTCAATTATTGTTGTTGTTATTGTATGTGTTTTCTTCACAATTTCCATTGGTTAAATTTTGTTGAATTTATTACAATGGATTAGTTTTATCCATATCATATATAGGTAATTATATTAACATCAACTAAAATTTGTAAATTTGAAATTATCAAATTTTTGTATTTCAAAAGCTAAATGAACCTAGGAAGAAAATTGTGGCGAACTAGACTTGACATGTGATAGGATTTGTAGTAGTAAAATTAATTTTCATATTCAAAGAAGTTTTTTTCTATTAATTTTTGTCACATAGCATGTTCAATACTATTTGAGGAGAATAAGTAATAAGAGAAGAAAAATCTAGTTCAACATTTAATTTCAAATGAATAGAAATTGACATTTTTTCAAAGAAAAATTCTCTTGAATTCAACAAATGAATTAAATTATGTGTGCATCGCATGACTTCTCAAGACAATCAATGCATGAATTAAGGTGGACATATCCAATTATATCTAAGACCTTAAACCACCCCCTATGAGACCACTCCTATGAACGTTTTTTATCCTTCTCTATTAAGGTAAGAATGAAATGTGAAAATGTTAGATGGGTGGTGCAAATGGATGACAAGATACTTTCAAGCAACCCCTAGTGGATGGTAATAGATTGGCCTAACATATATGTGAATGAAGATTGAAGAATTGTGACCTTTAGGGCATGTGAGCTTCATGTTCGCATTGATTGGATCAAAATAATGACAGTAGTATTACATTTTTTGACCTAAGTATCCACAATACAAAACATTGGGGTTGTATGTTGAAAATCTTCATTTTGTAAATTTTATACTATTATTAGACCAGTGCCAAGCTATTGATGTCACTTGCAAACATCCCTCATAAAGTGGTTGTTAAAATTTGCTTCCGACTACCTTCCAACTAGGTTTGGTAGATAATAAATACTATTGATATGTGAATGCTCAATACATGCAATTTATCACATTTATTTAACCTCTAACACTCCAACAAAGTCTAAGGGAGAATGTACTTTAGGAAAGTGTTCCAATGTCAATTGGTTTTAAGATATATTGTAGGTGGTTCAATGATACTAATAATTTGTGAGTTATAGGTCACATTGTGCTTGATCATGGATTTGGGGGGTCACTATCTATGAAAAATTTATTATTTTTTTAAAGAATTATTTTTTTATAAAATTCATCAAAATGAGAAGATTATAAAAAATATACATTTCTTCTTGTATTTTTCTACAATAAAAATGATCTTTTCATGAAGATATATATAGCTATTAGGACATTTTCCAATGTATTCTTATGAAAATAGGTATTTTCACTTGTAGAGAAAAGACAAGTACTTTATACAATGATATTAGGAGACACAACATTCTATGTGGGATATGTGAAAGGATTAGAGCTTGACCACTTGTAGTCAAATCAAAACACAAATAGTTGTATTTTAAGAACAAATTTAGTCCTTTAGACAATAAATAATAGATCAAACTTATTCAAAATGAACAAAAGTGTGAGTCATAAACACATCAATCATATCGAAATTGGTTGGGGATTAATGACTCCCAAAGATTTCATTGTATAATTAAAAAAACAAATCCCAAGTAATCTTGCATAAACACCACTAGTCTACTCGTATGTGGTCCAACTCTTTTAGGTGCATAAGAATATGGTGCAAATAAGAAAGCTTAAAATCAACATGTGGAAAAAACTTATAGACAAACCAAAGGTTTTAAAATCCAATCTAAGAACATACACAATAGGTCTTACAAATTTATACATTACAATTTACAAATGTCAGTGAAGTAACCCAAAAATCTTGAAAGAATGAGATGGATGAAAATTTCAAATTGTTGCTCGCATAAGAGATATTTTCATTCATCCATTGTTCACTACAGGTCTTTAACAGGTTAGAATGATTTGTCTCATAGCACCAAGTGTCTAGAGTTCAAAACTCTATGTCTAACTATGTGGATTTGACTTTTCAACAAAATTGTGCCTATTTATTTGACATCACCATTTTAAGTAATTTAAAGTGAAATTTGGATGAAACATAAACATGATATGCTTTGTTGCTCTAAGCAATATTCATGAGCTTCACCAACTATTATCCTTCAATTCCCATGTTGAATTGTTTTTCACATACCTCCTCCAATTATTTCCATGCCACATTTAACTACTTTTGGACTTTTGAAAGTCCAAAATTAATAAAGGTCATCAGGAGAAAAAAAATTAGTCATCAGGGGATAATCCAAAACATCAGGAGATCTATGCAAAACATTGGGAGAGCCATATAAAACATCCGGAGATCTATATAAACATCAAGAGATCTATATAAACTTCGAGAGATCTATATAAACATCGAGAGATCTATATAAACATTGAGAGATCTATATAAACATCGAGAAATCTATATAATCATCTGGAGATCTCCCGATGATATTATTTGGAGATTTCATGATGTTTAGTCCAAAATTCAGTGAATAGTCCAAAAGTAGTTAAATGTGGCATTTCCTCCATTTCTCCTAGAATTATAAAGTTTCTTGAAATTTTAACCACTATTTAACATGTCAATAGTTTTAGAATTCCACCAATTTTTTTCCTCATTTTCCATAGTTCACAATACACTAAGGTAGAGGTACCTTTAACTAATAATTGAAGCATTTTAGCTTGTAGCATATAGGAAATTCATTGAGAATTTGAACTTCATGTGTGTGAAAATAAAGATGAGGAAGAATGCAAACAAAAAAGAATTCCTTTTTTCAAGAATGAATATTTCATTCAATATAAATGTGTATTTTTCATTTGGACCCATCCATGTCTCATATTCTTATAGGTTCACCTAAAACGGCTAGCTTTGGAACGTGTTTCTAATTGAGTATGGGCCAATCAAATCTTTTTCAATCAACAATAGAACCAATTGTTGTCCATTATAGGGTACCCTATTGTATCCTATTATATATAGGGGTTTTCATTATAGGTATCTCTATCTAAATCCTTTAATGCCAAACAAAGCTAAAAATGGCCTACGGTGTACAATATGAAAAAAAATCTACATGCAGTATATTGCTGCAACCTAGAAATTTGCTAGGTGATGGTTTTGTTGGACAGAGGCAAGAAGGACAAACACATTCTCCGATGTAGGGTTTGTTGCTTGGAATTCTAATTGTTTTGTCGTGGTATTTGAATTCTTTTAAAGGATTTCCATTGTCAAAATTCTGAGAATCTTCTTTGACATTCTGGAAGGGAGCTATTGTAATTAGTTTGAAGATTCTTGATGAGCTATTTGGGGCTAGATCTTTCAAAACATCGAAAAAGTCACCTCAGGATTATACTCAACATTGATGGTTTGTTTTTCTCATTGAGACTCGATCGGCCATATACTTAACTAATAACCTAAACCTAAATCATTACCTTTGATCAAGTTAGCAACAACTTCAATTCCTTTAGAGAAAGAAGCTTCATCTTTACATCTTGGAATGTTCCTCCCATCTTCCCTCAAGTCACTTCTTTGATCACTCTCCTTCCTCCCTTACAAACAGTCATGGCTAACTAACTTGCAGACATAGAGCTTCTAACTGAGTTACAAATATAGCATTTAGCTTGACTAAAATCCAAAAGCAATAGACTAGAAAAGAATCGGTTGTGTGTAAAAGAAATAGATATAGACAAAAATATTTGCACATGATCATTCAAAAACTTAGTCTTTACTCTTAAGTTACGGAGTTATACCATTTATTTGTAGATTCTTGCTTGTTTTTGCTTGACAATGGCACTACGACATTATACACAAGAGCTAAATTAGCCAAAGAGAGGAGAAAACTTAGAAAAGAGACAATGATGAAAAATGATTGAGTTTGTCGCAACATGAATTTGCATTGGATTCGTTTTGTGTCAACAATGTTAGGAAATGGTCCAACTTTTTGCCACTATTTTGTAAGCAATCTTGTGTTGTGAAGTACTTTGCTACCTTGGAATACAAGTCATCAGTAGCAAAAGGAAATTGCATGTTCAGGCCAAAAGTTGTGTATAGCATTTTCAACTTCTCACCTCCGTCCAATGAAACCTTCACCTAGCAAATCTCTAGGTTGCAACACATACAATATGTATATTTTTCCATATTATGAGTAGCCAAATGCCTAGGCATTAAAGGGTCAACTACCATTGCTCCTAATCTTACGGCTTGAAGGTGCAAGTATACACACATGTCACAAATAGTTTACAACTATATATGTGGTCTACCTACAACTAATGTTGTCAAGGGTTGTTGCAAGAAAGACCGAATGATTTATGTAGCATTTTGCCAAAAACAACAAATTCTACGCTCATTATTAGGAATACTATGAGTACTGGGAAATCAAGAAATCTCAGTTGTTGATCTAAAAAATCGATGGTTGAAAGTACCGTTTTGAGTGTTATGACTACTAGTAAGTACTAAAATAGTACTATTTGAAAAAAAAGACAATTTGTCACAGAAAATAGATACAATGAGATATTAATTAATAATAAATAGAAAATCATGAACAAAAAAATCTAAAAATTGGCAATTTGTGAGGACTTGATGGTGATCAAATTTCACCAAAATAATGAAGTCAAAACCATCTTCAATGTTCAGAAGTGTGTGCACAAGGGAGCCCTATTTGCACAAATATGGAGGCCATAAAATAATGTATTTTTAGATTTCATTTGGTGGGCACATGTACTCCTATTGTAAGAATAGACCACAAAAATTTCAGCTCTAGATCATTAATTTTGGATACTCCACAGTACTAAAAATCCCTAAACCCCAAAGTGTGACAAATTAGCCAAATTGATTTTTAAATATAAAATGATTTCTTAAAATTTCTGAAAAATGAGGGATATGATAAAAATCAAGTTAGTCATCTCCAATAAAAATTTCAAGCTCATCAGGCTCCAACTCCAAAAGTTCCAGCAGAAAACAACTCTATCACTCTGAATGTGATGCAAAATAGGACTGGTCTTTCTTGCAATCACCCTCAATGGCTAACTTGGACGAGAACTAATATATTTAGGAATCCAATTTCAAAGGTGAAGTTGAAACTAGTTGAAGATATTTGCATTGGTAGATCAATAAAGCCTTGAGTTGATGCTTGTGACCACATTGAAGTGAACAATCAAAAATACAATAAGGTTGAAGCGAGGTCTATAAAGAGATCAAGCTCTGAAATTGCCCACCTCTTCAAACTTACACAATTTGTACATGTTGCTTTTTCATTGTACCAAAAATGTACAAATAGTTTACATTTGAGGAGGTGGGTGAGTTTAGAGCTCACTACATTACGACTTCAAAAATCCATAATTAATTTTAAAAATCTCCAAAAAAATGTGAAACAACTTGTATTAGGTGCTGATTCTATTTTTCTTCTAAATAAGGGAAATTTACTGAAAAATATATCAAGAAGTTTCAACTCCCCAAATTCAATTTCAGCTCTTCAATGGGCACTTTATGGACCTCCTACCTAAAAGTGACTAAAGTCCAAGTAAGAGAAATTCCTTATATTATATAGAACAATGTCCTCGCAAAGTGATTGCTTACCCCCTTGCCTTTTTACAAAGAGGAGGGAGCAATCTTTTTGTTTTGGGAGGCCACTATGCAATGTGTTGGATACACAACAACATGTGCTATACATTGAAAGTTAACCTTGGAAGGTTGTTGCCTTGGTGATAGGCAAAAAGTTGGAAATTGTCAAAAAATACCCTAACATTCATAAAATTGGTAGTTTTTGGACCAAAAAATTGAACCTAGAAATGCCTTATATGGCTATGAAATATAAATTGAATGCACTATCCAATTCAACAAATATTTCAAATGCAAGGGCATTAAGATGTAACAATGGTCTATATTGCAACCTTTACTCTCTACAATGGCTAATGCTATCCCATGTTCTTAATTTTTTTTTAAATCAAATATTGTGAAAAACTAACATCATTTGCATGATGTTTGTCAAATTTTTTATATTTTAAATTCTATAAATGTCAATTTTCTTCAATTTTTGTGTACAATTTGAAATGATGTATACCAACAAGCCAAGGCATAAACTTTTTTTTCAAAGTTCTGAGAAAAATTGACAAAAGATAAAGCAGTTCCAAATCATGTTGAACAAAACTAAATTTTAGACATGCCTAACTTTGAAATTAATTTTCTTTCAAATCACAAATAATTTTTTCTTCAAACTTCCATGTTAATGTGTAGTATGTCTCACACTACAACTTTCATGTATATACTTTTGGACTTTATCCATTGATGCTCATGGTATGGTTGTTTGAATGAAAACATTTCAAATTTGTACTTAGTTTTGTTCATCACTGTACTATGTGTGTCAAAATAGCAAAATCTAATTACAACAAAGAAATAACCATTTTACAACATTTGGGCATTGTCACCCCAACTTTGAAATCTCAACATAGGGAATTCTAAATTTTTTTTTGAGATTCTTGTTGAAGAAAAGATGTGCGTATGGATGTTTCTTACACTTCTGTGCTATGGAGTTTAAAAAATTCATTGCCAATGTTTTTTGATTTATTATTATGAATATTAAATGAAATAATTTACCAAAAATGGAGTTTGGATTTTTTTGGAACTGAAATTTGGGGTGCTTGATTGGAATTGCACAAGATTTGAATGTTCATTTTGCAAGACAAAAAATTCCAATTCTATTTTATATTATGCAAAACATTTGAATGGCACAATAAGCAATTTGTAAGATTATTGAATCCAACTATATATTACTAGTCCATCTAAGCCACATCAACCAATTAAACATCACGATATGGTAGAGTGTAGACTAATAATCATCATGGTAGAGTGGCCAAATTTGTCACTTTTCTAGCAATTAACTTGAGCCATGTAGACTTACAATCACCACAACAATATAGTTAAGACATAGAGATATCTAATTTACAAAGTTTAGTCTTACAACACCTCACATTGAACACTTCAAAGATCATATTTTTTTACATAAAATTTGCCTAAGCAACCATATATGGTTGTTCCAAAATTTTAGCTCATTTGTACGTGGGCAATTAAATTCCTTTAACCATTCTTAAAAACATTTATGGGCAACATTGAAGGAGAATCATTATTAGCTTTGATTTGTTAGTGAAAAAAGTAAATATTTTATTTTTGAGAGGTCCTCAAAGGCATATATGTACCAATACTAGAAGAGTAAAGCTTGCCAATTTTACTTGATTTGGGATCTAAAAAATTGATCTTATCCATTTGCTTTGAAAATGGTCCCGAAGGAAGAGTAAAGTGTTTTCATGTTTTTCACCATTGAAAATTTAAACATGCAAGTGTTGATTGGGAGTTATTTGTGATTTCTACTTATAAAAAAAATTGCATTTCAACAATTACAAGGTGGATTGTGTAAGGAGTTTGATAGCTCTTCTTTTGAACTTAAGGTTTTCGGAAGTCCAATTTAGTATGCTAACACAACTTCTAGTTATTCAATCATGTTGCCTCCAATCCCAAAAGCTCTTATATGCAAATCTCTCAAACATTGTAGGGAAGGGCAACATACTAAAAATATAATATATATACATTTCTCTTGTTATAATCTCACAACTCCTATGCAATTTTACACTCAAAATTGACATGCATACTAATAAGCAAGCTCTTTAAACATCTATATGGTTAGATTTTGAAAATTGAAAATCAAGTTGCTTCATTGGGGATAACTATAAGCCCATGCTCTTTTTCCATAGGAAAATCACACTTGGAAAGGCTTAGGCACTTAGGGATTATCCCTTAAAGACCAAGGGTAGTCCAAATTTCCAAAATTGTGAAGATGTGTTATAAAATGAAATTTAGAAGAATTATTTAATGATGAATCTCAAAAAATAGTTCTAAAATATTCTCCATAGATCATATCCATATAGTTAGATCAATGAGTGCATAGACTTATATTTTTCAATACAATTTGAAGCAAAAAATAAAAACTCCTTCTAAAATTGATTGCAAATTGAATTTTTGTGATTTTCACAACAATTCTTATTCTTGAAGTTCAAAATGTTAAGTTCTAGTCATAGCAATTTTGAAGATTATTATTTTATTTTTTTATTCAAATTATTTTTGAAGGATCATTTTTGGAATTGATAAGGTTACTTTTTGGAGCGAAACCTATTAATATCTATTGAATAATAGAATAATTGCAAAGCAAAGTCTTTAGAATCTATATCCTATCCTAAATGTTAAAAGAACTAATACAAGAATCTTCAAAAAAATTGATGGATGAAATAATGAATTTTTGTATACTTAGGATGTGTTGATGTACATCTGAACACTTGTTTTAGGAGTTAACCCCTAAAGGACCAAGGCACATTTCGGGTAGAAATTGTCAAAAACTACCACTTTTTAGGGCAGCAAGAAAAAATGAAAAAAAAGTTGTTTTTTCAAAATTAAACCATACAAATTTGTACTAGACTTCTTTGGGAACATGTGGAAAAAAATTTAGAAACTTTGACCACATGGATTGAAAGATTATAATGTTTGAAGTTAGGTGAAAAAGTTTTTTTCCAACCTTGCTCGACATGGCCTGCAAACTTTAACTCCTAGAATGAGATTCTTTCACTAAACATAGTTATTTTTTTAACATTCTCATCTTGTATCATGTAAGCTACACAACTGCCAAATTTCAAAATTATAGGAAGAATTTTGCACATGTTGCCCAGAGCTGCCCACAAAATTCAAGACAGCTTAATTTTTGATCCGAGTACCTGATTGGGAAAAAAAATTTGATTTTCAAGAAGTGGGTACATATTTACACATCATGTCCAAATTTCATGAACATCTGACTAGAAATGACTTTATAGGAACCTACCCAAGATTTCTTGCCTATGTTGAACGGACACTTAGTCCTTTAGGGGTTAATGGGATGTTTTTTAACCCCGAAAGTTCCACGATTATGTATTCACTAGAAAGGCTCTAAAATTGCCATTTCTAGTTCAAGTACCACACTATAGAAAAAAAATTGGGGACACAGGTAACCAAAGGATCTTGTAATATGCTAGTTTGGAAAGATGTGGAATTTTTTAAAGAAATTTCCACTATATGGATTGCAAGATATTAGCGTTTGAATTGACAAAGATCCTTTCTTTGGCCCTACAAAAACCAAGCAGTTGCACTTCATAAGGTCACATTTGTATGAAAAAATGGCCCAAATGGTGGTGTTTCTTTGGATTCATTTTTCCAGGCAAGTTGGCTACAAGCATGAAAAGTTTCAAATCATTTGGAATTGTACAACATATAGGAAAAAAATAGTAAGTAGAAAGAATTGGAAAATGATTTAAAATAAATAAATAATAAATTCTTAAGAATTTTGTTATGGAATTGAAAGTTGCCAATCCTAATGCTTGTAATGTTGTAATAAAGAATCTATACCCTATGATTTTTTTGTAAAAAAATATTGAAAATTGAATTAAATAAAGGACTTCAAAGTTTATTTTAGAGTAGAGAATCTATAACTACTCACAAATTAAAACTCCTCATTGAAGTTACATCTCATTAATGGAAATGGAATGATTCAAAGCTTTCCACATATATATAAATCTAGAAAACTAATTTCAATTTTTTATTTCTTAAAAGATTGATATTTTTACTTGCCAAGATTGCCCAATTGAAGAAAAAAACTACATATCATACAAGAATTTTTCAACCATGTAGTCAAAAGTTATGAAAATTATTGGGCCTTAAAGAAAAACCTTGTCCCCATGTTGTGTGAAATTTTCAAAGGAAAATTTCTAATCGTAGTTAGCTACCCCAAATCGCTATGTTTTGAAAAAAAATATAGTGTGGTCATTTAAGGGTTAACATGATGGATGTGCTATGGATATTTCCTACATATCTACGCAATCATCAAATTAAAAAAAAATAATTAATCACCCATGTTTTTAAAATCAATTATCGTGTAAATCCATGAATATTAATTGAAACAATTCACCAAATATGGAGTTTTGGTTTTTCGAAACTAAAATTTTGTGTGCTTGAGATGTATTTGTAGAAGAATTGAATGTTTGTTATGGGAGATTGAAAATGCCAATTATATTCTATACTATAGGAGGAGGTTCTTAAATGGAGCGGGCATTTGTAATTGACCATAGAAGCAACCCAAGATTTGGGGTAGTTTCAAGGAATACCAATGGGCACTTAATTGTGGAGTGTGAGGTTGTCAATTTGTGGGAGTTAGTCTAGGCCTTAGACCATGTATGGATCTTTATTCCTCCTCCCAAAGCTTCAATTCCTTCAATCAAACAACACTCAAAGAGATATAAAAAATACAAACAAACAATGCTAATCAACTCCTTCAATCATTTCATTTGTCTTCTAGTTGATGATTACATAGATGGAGGGGAAGCTACTACTTGGAGTTCTTTTCTTGGTCCCAAATAGCAATTGAAAGCCAAATCTGACCAATTTGAAATATCAAGTACAACAACATCATTTTGGAATACAAAAATCAAGACCAACATGAAGATCTTTTGGGGATAGAGGGAGTACATAGCATCATTGAAGATGTCATGAAAGAGAAGGATCCTCCATAGTCAAAGAATTTGAGTCACTGGGTGAGCTCATGAAAATGGGTAAGCTGTACCGGTAATGTCGTGGAGCACTGAAACGCCACCTTTCGGCTACACTCGCAGTCACGTTTGACTTGGAGTTTGGAGTGGAGCTGCTCTGAGTGTCTTTTCTTGCGCAATAAGCGTTTGCAGAGCTTTTTGAGATGCCAACTTTTTCAGAAATATATAAAACGTGTCATACACAAATAGAAGCATTAGAGAAGGGCCTACGTAAAAGGGTGCACGTGCGCGCGGAAACGAGTTTATAAGTGCAATGAGTTCTCTTCCAATTGCAAGTAGCAAGCCACGAGCTAAACTTAACCATAGCTAGCTGTAGCAACTCCATTGCGGCGTTTATTGCAGGTTCACTGGTATCTGCTCTTCTAACACTCTTCTAACTTATTGATCCAGCATACATAATTATTCTGTTTCTTGTTATCAATCATATCGAGGTTTGCATCGATAAGACTAAACACCGCGGTTTCGATGTAGAAGCTTAGGTTGTAGTTTGCAGCACTATCGAATTGCATTTGCCTGAGCTGTTTAAGCTATGGATGATGCAGCAGCAGGTGAAGGTGAGGTTTCTGGTGATTCAATGGCCACGCGTGGAGGTGAAGAGAAACCGATGAAGGTTGCACGAGCCACAGCTGGGATGACGGCTGGCGCAGGAGAGTTCAGCTACACGAGAAACTCATCGATACAATCTCAGACCATAAATGTCTTGAAGCCGATCTTGGAGCAAGAGATTCAGGAGTTGGAATTATTCAAGGACTGGAGTGGGAGCACAATTCGGATGGCTGATTTCGGATGCTCCGTGGGAGTGGTTACTCTAGGATACGCGGAGATCTGTTACCGAAATGTGTGCCGAGCAACGTTGAGCAGTGGGAGGAAAATTCCTGGTGAGGTGCAGTATTTCTTCTGTGACTTGCCTTCCAATGATTTCAACACTTTGTTCCTTCAATTGGAAGATTGGCGAAGAACACAAATGAGCATGGAGGATTTCTATGTCACGGCAATCCCGGGATCATTCTACAGACGCCTCTTACCCCGAGGAAGTCTGCATGTCGCAATCTCTACCTTTGCGGTTCATTGGATGTCACAGGTAACTTCACTTGCAGTTTAACGATGCCATTTTCTTGAAACTACAGTACTGTTGCAATAGAGTTTCAATGGTGATACAGTATAGAATTGAGGTCTCAGTGTTGCAATATTGTTTGCAATACTAGCTGCAACAGCATACTTTCTCTTTCTTTTTTTTGGACACAAGCGTGTTGAAGAACACACTGCAAGGGTTTCCGTCAGGGAGAAAGGCTGATTGGAGAAAGGCTGATTGGAGAAAGGCTGATTGCAATAGCATACTTTCAATACTATATTGTATTAACCCCATTGAAAATATACTACAGCAGTATTGAAGCCATGTAGGGTACTTTCCTGATGTATTGCAAAAGGGTATGCATATTTGTCCTAATAGTGTGTGTGACACTAATTTACAAAAGACACTATTTTAAATTAATGTAGGTTGAAATATTACTCTATTGTATCAATTTCTACAAAAATAACTCTAAGCTTCTAGCCATGATACTAATTTCCCGCCGGCCTCACTAATAGGGCAAATAAGTGCAATTGAGAAATGTAGTTCCATTGTCAAAATCATTGTAGGCCATCATATAAACTACAAACAACCTCAATGAAATCATTGCAATAGGCTTGAGTCAAGCTTTCCCATGCATTGCATACAATGAAATTAAATTGTAGCTATTGTTTTGTTTTTCCAGGTGCCTAATGCTGTGTTGGACAACTCTTCACCTGCTTATAACAAGAGGACAATGTGGTTAGATGATGACAAGAATGTTGCAGCATTGCAGGCCTTCATGGAGACTGCGAGGCAAGATCTTCGGAATTTTTTGCTATCTCGAGCAGATGAAGTCGTTTCAGGTGGTCTTGTTTTCATTTACAGTCGTGGGCGTGCGGTTGAAAGCCATCCACAAATTCAATGGCCTAGGGAGGGGGTGAATTCAAGTCCTTACAATAAAGTCTTTGAAGACACTTGGGAAGAACTTGTCATTGAGGTATTCTCTTGTTCACTCAAGTCAATTTCAAAAAGGCAACTAATTGCAATTGTCTCTACCTAAAATAGAAATAAATGAACAATTTTCATTTGTATCTATCCATAGTTGATGTAAGATGAATGTTACTTAGACTAAAGGGATGTCAACACTTATAAATATAGTCTCATCATATTTCTTTTCATATAATCTTCCATTGTAGATGGCTAGAGGTAGAACATTCTACAATTGTCAAACTCTTAATTTAAGCAAATAGAGACTAACAATTTGATACAATTATTTGAATAATATTGTTCACCAAACTCATCCCATTTGCATGAATTTGATAATATTATGATTTCAAGATTCCACTTGAAGTTCGTTTTTTGGAATGGTCGTAGCTAGCATGCTATAAATGTTTTCAACACATATCTAATTTTCTTTGGACAACAAAACTTTTTGCATGCTTTAATGATTACTTAGGCTCTCTTCTCGAAGAAGACTCAATGAAGAGATTCTGAGCTTGCAAAATTCTGTCACATGCATAGTAAGTTGGAGGGGTGATCTAGTCTATGACATTTCAATGACTTTCTTACCAATCTTTGGAGAGGTTTTAATGCAGGGTATAATAGAAGAAGAGAGAAGGGATACCTTCAACTCTCCAGTCTATTGTTATAGTGTGGATGAAGTGAAAGTAGTTGTAGAGTCTACAAACGCTTTCCACATCAAACGATGTGAAATCAAGCAACAAAGCAGCATCCCACTAAATGAAGCAGAGTACATTCTTGGTGATCCTCAAGCGTATGGAAGGTTCATGAAAAATTTCTTTAAGAGCCAAATGAATTCAATCATGGTGGAGCATTTAGGTGAAGAGAAATGCCACAAGTTTTTTGAACACTTGGAGAAAAATGCTATTATGGCTGCGCGGGAAAAGAGGGTGTCCAACTTGCCTTTCAATTGCATAATTACCATTTTGATTCGAAAATAGGTTTTTGTTTGATCCAAAAATAGGTTTCAGAAGGATTTGAAACAAACAAGTTGGATTGATATTTGTATGTCTCTACCTAAGTGTAATTGTTTTTCAAATAATTGATATGTTTCCATGATTTTGCATAGGACAATGCCCAATAGAGAAGAAATTATGAAAAGTA
This sequence comes from Straminergon stramineum, assembly GCA_963920665.1. Taxonomy (NCBI): domain Eukaryota; kingdom Viridiplantae; phylum Streptophyta; class Bryopsida; order Hypnales; family Calliergonaceae; genus Straminergon; species Straminergon stramineum. The sequence goes on along the minus strand of OY987267.1, from coordinate 11,338,497 downwards.
AGGGCCCGTAAAGAGGTGTGCAAATCCTGACAAGACTTGACTTTACTTAAGTTTCCTTTTTTAAAATATTGTTCAATTTTATTTGCATGGCAAGAACAACTTGTGTGGTGGTATTTCATGACATATGTGATAGAATTCCTAGACCATTTATAGTCAACAAGTCCAACACATTGTAAGAAACTTGTGTTTTCTTGTATCTAAGTTGATGGATTTTTATGGACATCCTATGTAACAAAGCGCGTTGACATAAAAACATGACTTGTTATGTAGGATGTCCAATAAAATCCATCAACTCAGACACGGGGTTCTTAGTGTCCTAAGCATTAAGTGATTGTAGGACTAATGAAGTGAAATTGAGGTGGAGCATTGGGCGACATTAGAGCACCTTTGACAAGCACTGAATATTTTTAGAGTTCATTCTAGGAGCATCAAAGCACTAAAGTATTGAGTAGTCAAATTTTATAGTGGGGAGGCTACACATGTCTATAGTTCTATTTTTGACATGACTTGGATGCATTAAAGACTTACATGAACATTCTAAGTTTGGTATTCATTAATTTTTGGACTAACGGGCTCAATTCAAAGGCTGATTTTAATGGATGACTCATCTAGTCTATTAGTATCAATAGATAGTACCTATACACCTTTCATTTGAAAAATTGAATTTAATTAATTTTGACTCAAAAATTAAAATTATAATTGATACTGAATTTTTTTTCTCTTTCTATAAAAAAATATAAAAATATTTGACTAGACTACTTTTTTATAGAGGTCTATTTTTCCTTAGATGGATGCTACATGAGCATCCTACATTATACATTGCAAAGAAGCTTTGTTGCCACAAGGATCATAATGATGTGTTTTAATAGGAATATAAATCCAATATTGGAAAGCTTTTCAAAAAGAGATAGGTTCCTCAATGCAAAAGTCTTTCAATGAGATATGCAAAAAACTTATGTTTTACTCTACATTTGAAAGTATAGTTCAAAGATCTTCTATGAGAGTATGTATCAATTAACCCCTAAAAGACCAAGGACATTGTTTTTCCAAAAAAACACTCAAAATTGCCATTTCTATAGCAAAGAGTACAAAAATTTGAATTTTTTTTGCACATCTAACTATAGGATCTTGCACCTAACTATTATGAAAATGCGTAGAATTTTTTTAGAAATTTTGACCACAAAGATTGCAAGACATTGGTGTTTAAAGTGAAAAAACAAGCTTTCCAACACATTGCAAAATTAGATTATTTGACTTTGAACCTTCATAACTGTAATTTTATGTACTACGAAGTTTTAGCTTTAAATCTATATGGTGGAGAATTGAGTTGAGACTTTGGGAAAGAAAAACAACATATAAAAAATTAATTGTTATTCTTTAAAAAAATGTTAAGTAGAAGTAGGTACAAGATATAAGGAAATTATGAAGTATTAATATCTCTAAGATGGAATTAAAATGCACTACTCCCAATGGTGAGATTGTTCTAGCAAGAAAATTAAACCATGTGAAACCTTTTTTTTTTTAATTTTTAAATATTGCATTTAGAAATGAATTCTACAAGTTATTTTTTGAAGAAGATGCTCTAATTGCCCCCAAAATAAGATTGTCCATAACTTTCTCATAAAAAATCCAAATGGAATGAATCTAATCTTTCCATATAGACAAAAATGTAATCTATGAGGAAAAAATAATTAAAATTAAAATTAAAATTTTCGAATTTTTTTTTTGTCATCCCCTCTCTTTGTTTTGAGCTTATTTGGACATAACTTTTGTTCTCAGGCACTAAATGAAAAAAATTATATTTCCATGATGTTAATAATTTTTTCTATCTTCATAAAAAGTTTCAAAAAATAAGGATAAAAGTTGAGACTATAGGTACATGTTCGAAATCCCATTTGTCCTCCGAAGGGACAATGGTCCTTTATAGGTTAAGAAATTGGTCTCCCATTTCTAAATATGTACTAGTAGTAATAAGAATGACTACTAGTAGCCTTTTATATACAAATACATAATGACTTATTCCAAGTAGAAATCTTTAGAAAATTTATTAAAAGAATCTAGCATGGAATGCAAATCATTACAAAACAGTGAAATGTATGCCACTCCCTCAAGATACTTTACCAATGGTCCTTACACCAATATTTAACAATTTACTCAATGCGAAATAGCTTAGCAATTGTTTCATGAAAAAAATGCAAATGTACATGATTGATTGTGCCTTGACTACATGAGTGGGGAATGGTATCAATCATAGTTGAAAATTGTAGATGCAAATGAGTTGGATGCATCTTTTTTCAACACTTTTGAAATTTCAAAGTTTATTCACACAATGTCCAAAAAATGCATACTTAAGCAATCTAAAAGATTCGTTGTTGAATCCTAATAAGATTCAATACAAACTTTGATAATTAATAATAGAAACCAAGATCAAACGATGCTTAATTGTATGATTTTAGATCTAATTAATTTGAAGAACATACTAGAAAGTATCATATTTGGTTTATAAAGGGCATGTTTCAATCATTCTATATTTTATATTTAATATATTTTTTTAAATGGAGTTTAGATGCTTACATCAACAAGTATGGTTTCTATTATTGAATCATTTCAGAAAATTGAAAAAGATTTTAGAATCTCTCAATGTGTATAACTAAGAAACCATATGAAAAAACAGTGAATTTTCAAAGTGTTGATTATACTTAGGTCTATGTATCCAAAAGCAACCCAGATTAAAAAAATAAAAATTCAGGGCCCCATAAACCAATAGAATCTTGTAACTAACTTTGTCTTTATCCCTAGTTCTCTTCATTCAACCGCATTACCATAAAGCTCCTTCAATAGGAGCTTATAGCTTATATAGCTCCACTATTTTAATCTCAAACTAAACATTTAGGATATTGGAAGCTATATAGCTCTACTCTCTCAAGAGATAGAAACACCTATAACAACACTTTAAACAATTCCACATATTTTGGGAAGGAATCAACACCTGTAACTATTTTTGACACACTGACAATTGAAAAGCATGGATTCCCCCCCCAAAAAAAATTGACAATTTCTGAATCTATATGAATACACAACAAAAATCTTAAGCTCAACACCATGATGCACCCCAAACAATTGTCAAAATTCATGTAGACAATAACAATAAGTACAATACATTTCGACGCCACTCTCTCATAAGCCCAGATTAACCATATGGGATATTGGGAACAACTGGCCCGTGCAGCGAGCAACCTGCTCTGAAACAGCAAAATTAATTCAATCACCCTCACAGCTTCCCTCCAAGATCAAAATCATGCACTTGTCAATGGATGATCAGACAATGGAAGATCAGACAATGTCACAGATATTCCAATTGACTTCGAAAATACCGACACAGGCTTCCTAAGCAGAACGTGACACTGTTGAGAGAGCCAATTGTTTCCACACCATATGATTATAAGCACCATATGTTGAGGATAGATCAAGTGATGGCAAGATAGTTCAGGTCTCCATTAATAAGTATTCAAGTGTGCATTGCGAGATTTATAAGTTCTTCTGTACACAGGACTAATTACCAAAAGAGTCCACCAAATTCAACACTACCTCGGATCAAAACAATTGGATCTTCACAAGTGGCCGTATACCTGAAACGTGAATCTGGTTATATGTCTTTCTATACTCTAATGAGTTCACTGAAGATCACATGATCTTTGACTCTACCATCTGTTTCATGATCTAAGGTGTTAGGGTTTCTCTTCAAGACTCAAGTATACAGGCCTGTGTATGTTGGGTACCCCTTGGTGACAATCATTATCAAAATTCCATTGTTGATGTATTGCACTAACCTCATGTAGGCACTACTCCACCGCCAGAAATAACTAAAGGTACGGGAAGAGCAATAGAATGAGTATTTGACTTCACCCTAAAGCCCAAACCCTAAAAAAAACTAATCTCTTTCAAACTTGTGATGAGAAGCCCACCTCAGGGTGTCAGACCGGGCGCTTTGCAGGTTTCTTACCAAGTTGGTCACGATGCGATTCTTCATTCCCCAAGTTACTAGCTCCCTAATAGGGCTTTGGAATGTGCCTTCTTCTGCGGGTCAAATCTGAGACCTAAAAACCTGTCAATTGATCAATCAAGCGATGCAAGCCTGCTTTGCATAGACTCCGCATGCTCCAGTTGCTCCGCAGAGAGAGTGCGCTTGTCGAGCTTCAATAACCGAAGCTTCTCCGAGTCGCACTGGATAGCTGCTCGTCGACAAGCACTGGTACTGCCTGTAACACCATAAAAACACTCATGTAAACCAGGTTACTGAAACGGTATAAAACTGTTTCATTCTGTAATCTATAATTTAAACATCTTTTAACGATTTTCAATCTTTGGGTAAGTACTTACAGCTTGAGCATTGAGTCATCAAAACGTAATCCAAAAGAACCTCAAGTCTAAGGCCACCAGAAACGCAAATTAATGATGGAATAAAACGGAAGCTTACATTTCCTAGTCACGAACAAGACACAGGGAATCTAAACCCTAATCTGTACCATGTGTTCGCCATACTGCAGGTAGCAACACCATCACCCGATCCTTACCGCTTAAATCGAGGAGATTGAAGCAGAGCGGCACATTTCGAACTCCGGTAATGAAGGTGATGGCAGCCCATATCATTCGGTACTGCTTCCTGCTGCTCCGTATCACACACACTCCTGTTCCGCCGTTCACATACTTGACTGCACAAATGGACATCTCCACGTCAAGATCCATACAGAATTGGAAAACCCGCGCAAACCCTAATCCTGTAAATCCCAGAAGAGTGATCCGCACAATACCTTGAAGAGAAGGAAGGCTAGACGCAAGCCCATACTCGCCGAAATTGGTGAGCAGACTCTCATGGATAGAGCTCACCACATCAGAGTGGGCGATCTTCACATCCGCCAATCTGAGGTCGTGACCAGGAACCATCTCCAGCACCATGTACCGGTTCTTGAAAACCACCATGGCTGAATCTCGTCCTGACGCGCTAAAACCTTCCTTCAAGGCTCACATGAGGATATATAACTTTTACATTAGGTCGGACCCAAATTCACAAAAACCTACCATCTACGATTATAATCACAGGGTGTAAATTTTACACAGCCCAGCCCAAAGTCACAACAATCTGCCAACTAAAAGCTCAAGAGTATCGCACAAGTGTAGTGAAACGGAGAATCACGGTCATTGGTCCTCAACGGTCATGGATCCAAGTGCTCTTTTGATGTCTCAATAGTAGGTTGGAATCTGTAGCGCCATGTCTTCTTCAATCTTTCTACAGTTTACTCAGACTCTGATCTTTGCCCTTGCTGCGGATTTAGCTCAATTCCCGAAGCTGCTGGATGCATTCATCTCTGCAATCTGTTTCAGGTTCAAGGTGAAGGTGGAATTGACCTATTTTTTAGTTCCTGATGCTGAGGAGTATGATAATTTAGGATTCTCGCTCGCCAACATGATTCAGTGTTACGGGAAAGGGATTGGTGGAGCAAAGCTTGCGTGGCTTCATTTCAACCCTTTTCACGTTGCATCCAGCAGCAGCTCTGGTCTTCTGTTCGTAGGATCTTCAAGACGACAAGGCGTAGCGGTGGTTCGGAGTGTTTGTGAACTGGAAGTTTTGGGAAGGGCGCGCCTCAGTGGGTTCTGCCATGGCTCCTTTAGGGTTTCACGAAATTCGCTTGCATTTCAGGGTTCGTACCTCTCATTCTAATGATATTTTTGGTGTATGCTGTCACGAGTGCAACTATTGCCTTGAATTGCTTGTAGGCAACTTACATTATGAGTGAACGAGAAAGAAATCGACTCAAATTCTGATATGCTCACGATTACTTCGCAAGAATTGGACATCGATGAGGTACTCTTGCTTCGTAAGAATTCGTAAGCATTTTGTGCCAACTCACTTAGAGGATCACTGTAGATGGTGAAAGATTATCGGCGATTATTGTCGAATATTGTTAGGATTGAGTGATTTGTCATCTCCAACGTCATGTAGAGGATCCGGAGGAGGCAACATATTGAACTAAGGGTTTTCTTCAAATTTGGTGCCTCGCTTTGTGAAAAAACTGATTTCATATGAAATTTTCAGTGGTTGGCGCAACGCGAAGGAAAGGATTTGCGATCAAAGTGAATGGGTCTGTTTTGGAGCCGACGGGTTTAGATAGTGAAGGAAATGGTGAAGAGAAGAGCGACACCGAGAGTACTGGAGGTGCTGCGGTTGTCGGTATTCAAGCAGAAAATGGCTTTTATGGATTGAATGGTGCTGTCGACGAGGAAGAAGCGCAAGAGAACTTTCTGAGTAGAGAACTCATCTTAAACAGTCAAGAAGCTGTCCTTTTCAACAGACAGAATAATAAAATAGAAATAGAGGACGACGATAGCAAACCTTTGACAGTGTGGCCCCAAGCGCCAGGCGAACCGGAGCGTTGGTGGCGGATTCCAGATTTTATACACGAAGTGCTACCCCTCCCTAAGAATTTTAATTCCCAACTGGAGGTCAGTTCAGTTCTAAGTGATTGTACACAAATAGGGTATGAAAAGGAGGACAGAAACAATAGGGTTGCAACTCTTTACCCCCTGCAATTACCATCTGTAGGTTTCACGAAATTCGCTTGCGTTTCACTATATTCTAATGATTTTTTGGGGTATGCCGTCACAGGTGCTGCAATTAACTTTAATTTCTTGTAGTCAAATTACATTATGAGTGACCGAAAATATTTTTTACTCAAACTCTGATGAGACACTCTTTCTTCCTTAGAATTTATGGTTTTTTAAGTGAGCTTTGAGTAAGTTATGATTGTCAAAGTCATGTTCATTTCGCTTGACGTTTTGCAAGTTGCATTTTTTGTTTTCTTCTGCGGTGGGTTGGACAGTTTTCGGCAGAATTAGACTGTTTCAGAAACTCGTAGACAGCATTGGAAAGAGACCTCCGTGTGATTACTGTGGCGTCGGGCAGACCTCCTTATGAAGCAGGGGGGAAATTTTCATGAAAACCCAGTTTGCAATCTAGAATTTTGTGTTTTCAGATGCAGAAGCTGATCCAGTTTTTATGGGTTTTGCAGATTATATATGACAAGCTTGGCTGTCGCATCCATTCACGCGAGCTACTCTTACGGATTCTGGTCCCCATCTGTACCTGTCTCATTCAGTTGTGAATTCATTGTTATGTCATTTTCATATCTGATGTTCCCTTGGCTCATACCAATGATATCCTGATGGTCTGCCTTGCATTTGTCTCTAGCATGGGGCAGGTTCATAAAAGCTATTATTTGTCAAAAATGCCGCTATCTCTCAAGGAGAGAAAGCTGAGAAAGCCACTTATGTCGTGGCAAGGGTTAGAGACCATGAGCGACGACAATTTGATGACTTTCGCTGATGCACACGGAGAGGTTGACCCACGATTTCTTCAAGTTGCTGTTTTTTTTAGAGATACCACCCCATAGAGGTATTCTAGAAACCGCTGCTGCGTTACAATTGGCAGTGTTTACGTTAGAATTTGCTTTAAATGGTGTCACAAGGGTTTAACGCAGCCGACCTTCCTAGATTACAAGGGGGTGGGGGGGAAGGGGGGGGCAACTAGTGATATAATGATGATAAGGAACAAGAATACTGAAACAAGATCTTTAATTTACTGCTCAATATGTGATATTATACTCCCTGGTATCCTATGATCTTGACACACATCGTTGCTGTAGTGGAATATTTTGCCTCTTCTTACCGATCTGCGACTTCTCTCTATGACAGGCTCGATTACAGCTGGCTTTGCTAGGAGATACTGTCTTGAATCTGGCTGCTTCTCTCTATCTTATTCGCCAACACCCATTGCTGTCAACTGTAAGCCACTTGTCCTGTTTCGACGTTGTATGGTCTTACTAGTGTTTCGTGTACGCTGGTATTCATTTGGAGCTGACTTCGAATTTGATAGTTGAACTGCCTAATGATTCTTCAAAATCTCAATTTTTCATGTAGAGAACCCTTATTTAGCACCTCTCAAATCGGTATGGAGGAAATTCCGTAACACATGAAAGGGAATCCTGGACACATTGTTTTGTAATGTTGAGCTCAATTTGAAGAAGTGAATCCTGATCAAGCCTATGAGTCGTTTTATTCACATGTATGAATTATTCTGACCTTTAATAACGCCTGATTTGCTCTAATTTGCCATGACTTGCTCTGATTAAATCTGAGCTGTCACAGTTCTATGCTTTGCCTGTGCTACTCAAGAATTTTATGCGTGTCATCACCCTAATCTATGATGGTAGGCTTCGCCATTAAACAGTTTCATATCTGAGTCAGCCAAAAGTGGAGCTCTAGCGAGGAACTTGACTCATCGATGTATGATGCAGGGGCTCATAACGGAACGAAGATCGCAACTGGTATTGATAAACTCAACTGTTGCCCTCTTTCCTTTTAATATGATACTGCAGTTCGACGAAGTTTCGTCAATGGTTGGATTAAGTCTGCTCTGCTGGAAACTCCACTTGTCATGAGAATATAGGATTGGTACAAAGATTGATAGACGTTTGGCTGCTACTTGGAAATCTGCCATGAAATTCGAATGTAATTATAATCAGGCTGTTTTGGGCTTTTCCAGGTCTGCAACAGCAACTTGGCTCGCGTTTGGTCGACATTACTGGATCTGCGCGAGCTTGTGTTATGTGACCCTCCCCTCTCCCAGTCTAAAAAGTTTTCAGCAACGACCGTCCTGGAATTGCAGGTGGGTTTTAATTTTGCTGAAACTACGTGCTGAAACTGACTGCGCATTGATTGTCTTTTCATTTTTGTTCGGGGCTCAATTATCTGCAAACCTTGGAAAAGTGTTAATAATTGTGTGTGCTTCTCATTGCAGATGAAAGCTTGTGCTGACACACTCGAAGCCTATGTTGGTGGTCTCTATGTAGAAAAGGTGTTCTCACTTTTAACCTCTATGTATCCCAAATGGTCAGAAGTGTCTGCCTTCCATATCTATTGGATTTGAACTTCTGGATTTGAATTAAATCATTTAGAAAGCTTCGAGGAAGATAACAGAATTTACCAATGGAAAGCAGAAATCTTGCCCTACATTTCTGAATAATAGGAGTCTATTTTGGAAGTTACTATAATCGTCTATTGACTTCCAAACTGGACTTCCTATTTTTAGCTTGCACACTTGCAGGGTGTACCACCCCTTTCTCACCCTCGTGAAAAAATAATCTATTTCTTGTAGAATCTATGAGATTCACACTGACTATGCTTGAGTGTTGACAGGGTTTAGAAAGTGCACTGCAGTGTGTTGAGACCCGTTTGCTACCCCTCTTGCTCCTCGCCGAACCAATAAGGAATCCGGTCGCCTTGCTGCACGAACGATGTGTAATACTATTGCAGGAGAAACCAGACTATAAGTGAGAATTCCTTTCCATGCCACGAAAAAATAAATATATTTATATATGAGCATGCATGATTTCCATGTGCAATTGAGCAATTCAGACTCATGAATTGTTTCTTTGTTTTGATGCAGGTTCATAGGAATCGACAATAAGAATACTCCAAACGAATCGTGCAGGATTAGGGTTTATGTGAAGGGCTTTCGCTTGTCCACTGGAATTGGGAAATCACAGAAACTAGCTAGACGAGATGCTGCAGAGAAAGCACTCATCAAGTGGCCAGAAATTTTTGGGTCCACATCATAGCTTGGATCTCCTTATGCCACCAGATTCCAGCGCAATGCAATTCTTTTTCACCTAACTCAGGTATGTACATTTAAAAAACGGCCAAATAACATAGTACGGAGTATAAGGTTGGTTTAATTTTCATTTTATGTCTTGTTGGGAATTGAAAAATGATGGCAATGTGTCTCAGCATGTTTTTTCTTAACACTATGATAATGCCATGGATTGTAGGTGTGCCCAAAATCGACCCTATGCTTACAATGTATCATATCACACAACTATAAGATTATTTTTCTTCTTTATATGTTGGGCCTTGCATAACTTTTGTCAAAAAGATTAGCTCTCAAAGAGTTTTCCAAGTCTCCTATTGCAAAAAAAGACAAGTCTTGCACTAACTTCCCTTATTTTAAGCAAGAAATTTGTAAGAGTTGCTTTGGGGTAAGGGTTACAATTAAGTACAGCTACCTTAGTATTAGCACCACCATAATCATTTGTAGTGGCTTGCATGGAAGTAGAATTAGGATGAAGAAATAATGTGTTTTTCTTAGCAAGAAGAAGAAATGCATGCTAAAGAGGAAGTAGAGAACTTTAGCCCTATAATGAGAGATTTACTTTTGAAGTTCATTTGAGTGGAGCATTAATAATTGATAGTAGATATATTCATAAATCAAGTCTAATTAATGTTTGAAATTTTTTAATGAATGCATAAAATGGTGGTCTCATTGAATGACACTTGTTTAAAGTAAGCCAACCCATTTCTACCAATTGCTTAATTCTATCATTCTATTTAGGTTCCAAATTTGTTCATTTTTTGACAAAATCATTGCATTAGTGCAAATAAGGGGTTACATGTCAATCTTTTAATGGTAAATGCTTATGTACCATTGGATATATGGGAGAACTCCAAAGCAATTATAGGTTGGTTCAGTCATCTTACTTTTGACCCCAATTCCATCCAAAAGCTTGTCCAAATCTTTTCATTTTTTGACAAAATCATTGCATTAGTATCAACAAGGTTTAACATGTCAATATTTTAATGGTGAATATTTATATACCATTTGTTACATGGGAGGGCCAAAGCAATTATGGATTATTTATAGGATATTCATGACTCCACTCTATGAGTGGTTTTGTAATTTCAAGAAAAATCACTTCGAAAATTCACATAAAAAATAATTTTCATTAGAAAATTATAATTCTACTTGGTATAGATTCATGAAACAAGTGCACACCTCTATAAAATATGTGCCCTCTTTTGAATTGGCCCCAAGATATTCAAATTGCTAATCAAGGTGGTAATAGGCTTGTCTACCTTAACTTCTAAAGTTCCTTGACTATGTTTTCACCAAAAACGTTCCAAAACTGCCATTTTTAGCACAAGTACCAAATTTAAGAAAAATAACATTTTTGAACACATGTAACTGTAGGATTTTGTAGTAAGTTGTTTTGAAAGGATGTGGAAACAATTTCAAAAATTTCCACCATGTGGATTGGAAGATATTAACATTTGAAGTGACAAAAATCAATTTTTTTGCCCTGCAAAAAACCGGGCAGCAGCACTTCAGAAGGTCACATTTGTATGAAAAAATGTCCAAAATGGTGGTGCATCTTTAGATTCATTTTTCAAGGCAAGTTGTCTATGTTCTTGAAAATTTTCAAATCATTTGGAATTGTACAACATATAGGAAAAAAATAGAATGTAGAAAGAAGTAGAAAATAATTCAAAATAATAAATTGTCAAAAATTTAATTATGGAATTGAAAAATGCCAATCCCAATGGTTGTAATGTTGTAATAAACAATCTACATCCTATGATTTTATTTTTTTCAAAAAATATGAAAAATTGAGTTAAATAAAGGACTTCAAAGTTTATTTTAGAGTACAAATTCCTTAACTGCCCGCAAACTAAAATTCCTCATAACTTTCATCACATTGATCAAAATGGACTGATTCAAAGCTTTCCCCATATATGTCAATATAGAAAACCAATTTCAAATTTTTATTTTTGAAAAAAGTGATTTTTTCAGATCTGACCGAGCTGCCCGAGTTGAGAAACAAACAACATTTTGCATCATAACTTTTTACTTGTATACTCAAATGAAATGAAATTTAGCATGCATCAAAGATATTCCTCGTCCACACCTTGTCAAAAAATTTCAGCCTAAATGAGTCAAATCTCTGCTCACATGTACCTGCCCCCAAAAGTTATGTTGCCAAAAACACAAGGCTGGTCCTTTAGGGGTTAATGACTTCTTCTCTTAGTGGTTTTTTCTATAGGCATCTTATCTACCAAGTCTTTAGTCATCCATTTTGTTCATATTTTAGACTTTATATTTATATAGGGTCAATTATAGTGATTTTCATACCTTATTTCGGTGTTATTTTGAACAATAATTTGTTCAAGAGAATCATGTCTTTTTTCCAAATAACCCTCATGATTTTTTTCTTTTCAATAACCTTTGTATGATTTTTATTTTTCTTGGCCTCCAATTTGTTTGAAGATGTTATATTTTCAAATGGGGGAATTTCAATTGCTTGTTTCCAAAATCCTAGTCTCCATGTATCAATTTTTTTGTTGCTTATGCCCATAATAGTTTTTTTAGTTCTCATTCCACATTAATCAAAAGTTTTAAATATCTTGGGGTGGTTTGTTGCTTGCAATAGGGATCCACCAAAGAATTTGAATTGGCTCAAAAGAACTTACTACTCATGCTAAAAGTAGGCTTGGGATCTACTACTCAAAAAAATTTTACTTTGGTGGATACATAGTTGTAAAAAAAAATCTACTACTAGATGGGTTATTTGAGAGAAACGGAGTTCATATTTTTGCAAATTTCCTATTGTAAGTTAGGCTTCCCATCACCAAAATGCTACAAGATTGAACAAATATGTCGAATTCGCAAACAAAATAATACTCCCATTTTTTAATTTTTTAAAAATTTTATCAAAACCACTTTCTACCATAGATTCATTCTTTTCGTGGAGAAAAAGTCCGGTTTCAAGACTCAACTTTGCAACGTTCAGTTAGTAGTGAGCCTCTTCTTCTCCATAATTAATGAAAGGTTGGAAACTGAGTTTGTCAAATATATCCATCTTAAGGCTAGTTCCCACTTGGCCTTAGTTGACACCTGTTGTAGTTACTTAAGGACAAAAACAAGGATGTTTTGTGTTCAATGGATGACTTCACTGTTGAATGTAGATAAACAAAATGCACCTATTGGTCCAATAATCGGAGCAATTTTGTTGACTACCTTGGTCATAGGGGTGCATCCTTTAAAGGTTAAGTACCCTTATGAAATGTTACAAACTTATTTTCACACACGAATGGAATTGGAACCAATTATATATGAGGTGGATTAGTGAACAAAGTTGAGAGTGTTCACAATGAAGGTGGGATTACGGAACATGTCTTCTACATCAATACAAAATATATTGTGCATTCACACTCAATATGTAAGTGTTAGTGGTGGGGTGTGAGGTAGTAACTCACAGAAAGGAGAATTTAAAGCCTCGATGGACCTACGTCAACTGATTTTTCTCAAACTTAACCACGAGGAATGTCATTACTCCTTGTTGGTAAACTAATTTTTCACCGCGACTTTGCACAAGAAGAAATATATATTCTGAGGAGCTACACTAAATAGTAAAATTAGGTTGCCCCATACTAACTAATTTCTCAACATTTGACATAATATAAATATTTACTATTATTCTACAAGAATGTGCTACTATTAAATTAGGTAATGTTGTAATTGGGACTCATGAACCTTCATGTGAACAAATGAAAATATATGTAGAAACTTTTCTTGACTTTAATGGCTTATGAAGTAACTTTCTTGCGGTAAGGCAACCTAATTTCACTATTTAGTGTAGATATCTGGCCAGACAAAAGTTGAGAGGCTCATAACCCATGAAATTCAGTTATATATAAAAATAATGTTGCATTAATGAAGTTGGTGCTCAACCCCCTTTCCTGACCGTGAGTCCTGGCCCACAACATGCTAATTTGAGAATCTGCAGGCACCACTCTTACTTTAATGGGCCATCAGGAGCTGAAGTTGATCAGAATGCCCAAAAATGTTCTAAAATATTCATTTTCAAAGATTTAATGAGCACTTGCTCGCTACTACCTAGCTACAGCTTCTCCAATAATTAATGGTCATAACAGTGCTCTTTTGTCCATGCCACATCACCTACCATATATGTTTGGTGGACAGCAAAAACCGCAGGTGGGGAATGTACAATAAGTTATTGCTAGTTGTTGTTTTTTCTGACACAAATGAAACGGAATTTCATTGCAAGTTATTGCTAGTTTTGAAACATAAGAGCACCCCTGTAAGCCCAGGTGGAAACAGACCTTAAGGCTAATAAGCTTATTAGTCATTGGAGCTGAACTTCTACTAACTTAACTGAGGCCAGAAGCTGATGCTGATGCTGATTTTTCGATTCTGTCTGTAAAGTGTAAAGTACGTGTGCAGGCGGCTGCTGCCAAGGCTGACTGCCGGCCGTCTCTTTTTAACACAACTTACACACGAGAACCGACATTCGTCACGAACTGCCAGAGATTGAAGTATCATACTGGATAAGTACAGACAACCAGAAAAAGACCCGACTGTCTGGCCGACTGCTGTCACTCGGACGAGTCTCCCTGGAATTCGATCTGATAGAATAAGTTAGAGCGCAACGCAGTTTGAGCTTATCATGAGCAGCAAGAATGGCAGCACGTTTTTGTAGTTTTCTCGAAAGAAGAATTTACGGCGTAATCAACAGAGCCACACTCATTACCAGAGAGAGAGAGAGAGAGAGAGAGAGAGAGAGAGAGAGAGATGATTGACGATGAGCTCAAAAGGTTTGACATGGCGCTGCGCTGCTGTCAAAGGAACTCCAGGTCAAAGCCGTCAAACAGTGGCGAACACTAGCTTGAACACGGGCAACACAACTCGAGGCCAAATGAATGCTCAAGTAAGGTAGGAGGCTCATAAAGCGACCATTTAACCCTTAACTCCTAAAAGACCGAGGCACATTTTAGGTAAAAAAATTGTGAAAAATTGTCACTTTTTAGGGCAGTGAGAAAAGAAAAATTTTAAGTTTTTTTTTCAAAATTCAACCCATACAAATTTGTACTAGACTACTATGTGAATGTGTGGGAAAAATTTCAGAAACTTTGATTGTATGGATTGAAAGATTATAACATTTGAAGTCAAGAGAATTTTTTTTTTTCAACCTTGCTTGGTAAGGCCAACAGCCTTTAACTCCTCCTAAGGTGAGATTTTTAAACTACACTTGGTTATTTTTTTTGACATTTGCATCTTGTATCATGTAAATTACATACCTACCAAATTTCAAAAGTAGAAGAGGTATTTTGCACATGCTACCCGACGCTGCCTAAGCTACTTGAGTTGCTTGAAAAGTTTAGGGCAACATAACTTTTGATCTGGGCACCCGATCAGGAAAAAAATTACATTCCCACTTAGGGAATATATGTTCACTCCTTGTATCAAAATTTGAAGAACATCCATTGTAGAACGACTTCATATGCACCTATCTGAGATTAGTTGCGTACATTCAACGGTCATTCGGTCCTTTAGGGGTTAAACATCGACACGGACATTTTGTGTCTAATGGGTGACAAAGAATCTCTCTATGTAAGACAAAACTACAACTATTCATCCTTGGAATTTTCTAAGAAAAGCTTAGGTCTTCTATAGTAGTATGACTTCCAATGAATATTTTTGGATTTTATAAAGTAGATGATGTCACATAGTTTCAAAAGGGAGTATTTTTACAGTCACCAGTCCATCCTCCAAGGGTTAAGAACTAATCAGTGATCACCTTTTCTTGGAAGCTCCTTGAAACAATTATTAGTAAATTTTCTTAGGAAGAAAAATGCAATTGGCATCTAACCCAGGGCGTTTCATATTTTTGGGAACTTTGTAGAATTAGTTACAAATTTTTGAAGTTGAAAAAAAGTGGTCAATAGTGGGTCATCAAAAGCAACCACCTCCTCAAATGTGAAGAGTTGGTACATTGAAGAAAGCAAAATGTACCTCTTAGTCATGTTCACTTTTAATGTGTGGTTGGAGTTCAAGCCTCCTACCTTAGTAAAAGTTATGTGCACCCCAGGCCGGTGTAATCATTATTGTCTAACATGATGCCCCCAAAACCAAAAAAACAATACTAAAACTTAGATACTAGAGTTAATTGGAATTAAAGGTCTCCCCACCTTGTACACTGAATAGGGGCATTATTATGGGGACCAAAAAATTAGAGGGATTGATTGTAGAAAACTATAGATGTTTGAAACATAATGTACATCCCCTGGAGACTTCAATAACTATTGATGTACAATAATGGTAGATACTTATATAGTGTAAAATATCAATTAATTTGTATGGGCCCCCTTAATAACCCTATTCAATGTAGAAGGGGTGTCAAAGGAAGTTTTTTAATTGAGAATTGTACAAAAGAAATTAAGACAACACCAAACTCCATTAGACTAAGTTTGGTTGGTGCTTCAAAGAAATTCATCTTGTGTTTTCTCAAACTACAATTACTGGTTACTCGTTGCACACACTTTAGGATTATTTAACTCTATTGATGACAAAAGATGTTTACAAACAAGACATGAGAACCAAAATAATAGAGCTCAATGTTTGATTTTACATTGAAACAAGTTAAAGTATGTGCACATTCTTATTCATACAATTTCCAAATAATGTTTGCAAAAGTACATTGGAATCCTCTTTCAATTGTTGATAAGATTTTGATTTTAAAAAATGTATGTAATAGTAGGTGTGCACAAATGCTATTAGTGTTGATTATAGATTCTCTTAATATTGTTGCTCTACTAACTATAACTACTACTCTTGTTACTAATTGGTACACTAATCCAATAGTTATTTAGTATAGGTGGATAATTAACCCAATAGGAGAATTGAGATGCCCAATCTAACAACTCCACCATTGTACACTAACGACAAACCCTACAACAGACAACCACCACAATTGCATACAATGGGTGTTGAATAAGTCAATATATCCCCTAAACAATGCAGTGGACGTTTTTTGTCCAAGGAATGACAAGGAATTCTCATGTGTAGGACAGAAGTGCAGCTATTCATCCTTGGAATTAGGAGTGGAAAGGGAAGATCTTCTACAAAAATTTGACTCCCAATGAGTATTTTTTTATTTTTTTGAAAGTGGCTGATGTCACACAGTTCCCAAATGGCTGATTTCCACGGTCACCAGCCCGGCGTTCAAGGGATATCCTTGTGATGAATTATAGTTTAGAGGAATAGTTTAGACCATGCTGAATAAGCTGATTTCGGTGTACTAACTTATGTTAGTACTGTAACTGTAGTGTGTAGCTTCGTACTCCCTGAACTCCTGCAGCCGTTGCAAGTGGCCTCACATGGCCATCGCAGCTGCAGGAATGGCAGGAGGCCAGGGACTGAATGATGGGGAAGTTATTAAGATATTCAGGGAAGCTCTTTAGAACCATTGAAATTGAAAGTGGGGACGACGACGATCCACAGTTGCAGTGCCGTGAGGTGCCAATCGTTGGCCGGCAGAATCCAGATGCTTATATATATTAAGTTATGCGGCCGTGGTTGGTTGCTTGTCGCTCGGAGCAGTTACACTCAACGTAACTTAACACTCAGTTGCAGAAAGGACACGCACAACCAAACTACTGACAGAGTGACAGTCACTGTAGATTCATTTGTTATTCTTAATGTACCTCACATTGGATGGATATCACTAAATGCTTACCTGAACTGAAGGTGGGATTCTAGTACAGGCACTCTGCTGGTGTCTGTCGGTTTCTTCTTTGTCTGTGTTGGTTTTGAGTAGTACCGTATACTTTCAGGTGGGTACCCCCCAAAACTGCCACTTTTTGCTACGTTTCTTAGATACTATCAGTAGACTGGTCAAATTTTTCTTGCAGGCAAATGAAGGAAGGTTCTAATGCACCAAAGAATGCAACTTTTGGATATCGTATGCAAAAGTTATGAAGGGTCAAAGTTTTAAGTTTGGTTGGGGTTGTAAAATCGTTTTCTTCAACAAACGTACTTATTGATTTTGGAGATGTACATAGAGGGATGATGGCAGTTCTAGGCAAGGTGTAATTTTGGATTTACCCACCTTAGTCACACTCTTTGCAATCACATTTGGAGTCTAGTCACCAACAAAATGACATTCCTTATTCTAGATTTCACTTTAAGTATATTGTCACTAGTCCACCCTTCTTATTCTTAGGAACTGTATATAAATGGGATAATTTGAAATTCAATATATGCATAAAGGTATTGTTGAAGAATTAGAACAAAAAAATAATGGAATATATAAATATCATTAGAATATAAATACTTAGTAGTAGTAGATTGTTAGAATAAACATCTTTTTATATTTGATTGGATTTCTATAATGGAAAACTTGGGCTCTTCTTCAGTCCGCACTGCTCATGATGATTGGTTGAAGATTTTCAAATTGGAGATGTTAAAATTTCAAAATTTACCAATGGATTCATTGTCTTGGTGTTCAAAAGAATTCTTGGAAGTAGTATTGAAAAAAGGGAGACATCTTAGGTGAAAACACTGTAGTTTGATTCTTCAGCAATCTAGCATAGATAAAAGGACACATAAAAGATGGACAAAGTTCAAAAATAGTAGTCTAGTTTTAAAATCTTGGAGCTTTAATTGGCTAGCTAAATGATACATTGATTAAAATTGACAAAAAAATCTCTTATATATCAAACCAATTCCAACCTAAATACACTATATGATTATTTATTTTCATGTGATTCCCAAGTGTATGATAAGAAAAAGTTCTAAGTGTGTAGGTGAATTGGATTTAACATGTGGAATTAATCTGAGCAAAGACAATGACTAATCAAACTAATTAATTGTTCTTTTAGATGCTAAATATTGATAGAGTTCAAAAAGTAATTTATTCTTGCTACAAGCCAATAGAAAACTAGAAGAAGATAAATGGCCAATTTCATTAAAATAGCAATATTCCATGTGCCATTTTCATTTCGAATTCCATTAAAATGGCGATATTCAAAAGTAACATCTAAGATGGATATAGATTTTCGAAATCTAGGATTGCTATAGATTTCAGATCTCATATTCTACAAAATCTATGACTAATATAGATGTTAGAAATCTAAGATTGCTATAGATTTCAGATCTCACATTCTACATGATCTATGACTAATATAGATTTTAGATATCTACAAATGGTATAGATGTCAGAAACTTAGGGTTCACATAGATTTTAGATTGCTGACTTTGAACTGAAATACGTGCCAAAGTAACAAAATACCGCCATTTTTATGAAATTGGCCATATAATGCAATTATTTAACTGATGTTGGAATTTTGTTCTAAATCACTAGAAGTAGTATAGCAAATACAAAAAAAAGACTTTTTTTAATCAAAATTTTTCAAAATTAGTATCCTCGACCAAATTTTGGGAGGCATCTCAACTAGCCAAGGGTTTAATACATAAAGTAATTACAACGTCTATCCTCTAAAGAAGGTAAATAGTTCCTTTGTCACATACACCATTGCTCCAAAACAGACAAATAGGTGACGTCTATGTCCCACATACAAATACATGGATATAAAGTGTTGACATGTTTGTATGCATATATGGATACAAATACAAATTTTAGAAACATAGAATCCCATATCATTTGAAACTATGAATTTGAGCATGTACACATATTGGATCTTATCATGGTTTTAAAAAAACAAGAGAATACCTCAAGGACTATTGGGAAGAGAAATAGCTTTTTTATTTTTTGAAATGTTGCAAGATTAAAAAAATTTGAATCCAAAATAGGACGTGGGACATGTTCCAAAATTTACAATGTGTTACTATTACCCAAAAATCCATCAGACTTTGATTGAAACCTTGAACAAACGAAGTCTTAGAGTAGTTGTCCATGCAAAGAATCATTTTTGAACTAGAAAAGCTATTTTTTGAAGTGCTAAAATACCATTATCCAATGGGAATAGAATGTATTCAAAACAAAGTCTTTAGAATCTAAATCATACAAACATTACAAAACTATCACAAGAATCTACAAATTAAAAAATGGATTAAAAATCCCAATTTTTGTATGCTTGGGATGTTTTTGCATTCCTATGTTGTTCAAAATTTGAAAGTTTGGTCCTTACCTCAAAACAACTCTAAGGATGTTTTGTATCTTTTGGATGGTTTCAAGAAGCCAAGGCTACAAGAATAGAAAAAAAATAGTTTCTCATCCAAATATTTTTTGGAGAATTGCTTGAGGGAATTTTATGTGAAGAATATTGAATATTCCTTCACTATTGTATTATTGACTTTTCAAAAGAAGAAGATGCTTAATCTATAGATCATCCTTGTAGTGCATTTTTGGCAATTTCTTGTTCTATATTCTTGATGTGAATTTGAGCTATAAATTTAAAAAAAAAATTTGAGACCGATTGATGAAATGAAGTTTACCAAATGTAGTTTCTACTTCAAATTGGAAAATTTGGAAATTTCAATATTTTATTGCAATTTCAACTTTGTATCTATGACTATGGTTTGTTGATTTTCTAATGTTAGAATGACATAATAACCTTGGTGTATACCATGATGTTTGATACTATAAAATACATCCACAATGAAATTTCCATATTTTTTTAGCATGTTTTGTATTTGATATGAATTTTCTTTCTTTTTTTCCTTATATAATTAATATTAATTTCAAATTTCACAGAAATATTGAAATTCTTGTGACTTGTAAAAGACATGTAATTTCAACTCTAAAATAGAAATACAAAATTTTTCATTAATATATAATTGTCAAATGGACACAAACAAAATGAAAGATTGTACGACTTGAATCCATAATCATGAGCCTGTCATTTCAACCTTTGAAAAAGAGAGCCTCTAACTATGTCAACTATCTCAACATCTCTTGCTTTGTATGCTCTATTTTGCCACTAAAAATGATTGGAAATTATTTTAGTTTAATTTTAGAGAAGGAAATCACATATTGTCTAAAAATTGTAAAATTTTCAATTTTGTTGTAAAAAGTTTAAATTACTATAATTTTCAATTATGAGTGAATAAAATTCATATCAAATATAATATATGCTTGAAAGTTCAGAAATTTTCATCATACATGTATATTATAGTTTGGAATATCATAGTGTAATCCAAATTTCCATGTCATTATATAATTAGAAAATTGGTATACCTTGGTTATAGGTTCAAAATTTAAATAGTTCTAAATAGTTCAATTTTACAATTTTCTTAAAACTTTCAAAATTGGAGTAGAGAGTAGATTTTGTCAACTTCATTAGTTGAGTTCATATATATAAAAAAGATAATTACTATAGCTAAAATTTAAATGTAGAGAAAGGATGTACAAATTGCCAAAAATATATTAAAAGAAGCATCTTTTATGGTTTGATTCTTTAGCATCTTTTTGTGTAGAGAAGTCAATAACACCTCAATGAGGGAATTTTTACTAACATGTGGTGCAAACATATCTAAAGAACCTTGAATCCTCTCACAATGGAGTGATCTAGAAGTGTCCAATGGATGATATAGAATCCTTCTATGTAAGACAAAAATATTGATGTTCATCCTTGGAATTTTGTGTAAGAATAGGAGGTCTTGCACACTAATTTGACCTCGAATGAGTGCTATTGGTTTGTTTAAGCAAACGATTCACACGGTACCAAAAATGATGATTTCTCCATTGACCAATCCAACATTCTAGGGTTAACTCTAAAAAGACAGTTTGGTCATTAGAAATAACCTTCTCAATATTGTGTGAATCATTTGCTTAAAAAAACCCAAGAGCACTCATTGAAAGTCAAACTAGTGTGTAAGACCTTCCCTTTTCACACAAAATTCTAATGATCAACATCTACACCTCTATCCTACATAGAAGAATTGTCTAAAATTCTTTGTCATCTATCAAACATTTAGTGTCTATAGCATCCTTTGAGGGTTATAAAAGGATCACAGAGGCACAAAGTGATACTCACATGATTTCAAATGAGCAAAACATGATGAACTAATTTAATTGAAATCATTGGTAGTTCTCTTTCTATGAAGCAAGGTACCTAAACTGGTGACTATTATTACCCTACTTAAAAGTAAGATTTGATATAAATTAATTCATTTTTGTTTTGAAACGCCACGTGTCATCTTGTGAATGGTACAAGGTGAACGTGGAAACCATGTGGACCCCTGAAAATCTGACTTGGAAATTCAATTTTCAGCACCTGAGTGCTGCCGAATCAGAGACCTTCACGTACTTGAAATGCTTGCTTTCAGCGCCTGTTTGTAGGTGCGGGCCTGCGGGGGGCCGGCAACCAATCTGCGCCATTCATTTCGTCTGGGACCGACCAAGCGAGACCTCGGTCTGCGGCTCCTCCGCCTGTGCCTCATTTGTTTGCCATTTTTTTTATTCCGCCATAAAGCTCCCTGCACCTCGACCCTTTTCTCTTCTTCCTTCGGTGGAGCCGAGCCTCACTCTGACGCCGCTCCAGCCCGTTGTGTTGCGCCGAGTAGCTTCGATGCACCTTTAGCTTAATCCGCTGGGGAGATTCGGACGTTAACTACGACTTTGCTTTTCGCTGTTGTAGTTTCTGACGACAGCTAGCTTTCATGGAGTTCAAGGGAGCGCCGCGTTTGCTGCTTGTGTCGGATCTGGACCACACCATGGTCCGTCCTTACTCTTCATGCATTTCACCGCCTGCTATCCTCGGATTGCTTGATTTTGTATTTGCGAATTTGCGAAATGGATTTCTGAGCCTCGGGAAAACATAAATGCGGTTTTGAATGCAAGAAGAGATCTCTGCGAGTGCTCTTCTTGTGGAAATTTCGATTCGAGAGGAAATTTCTGTTCGCTTTGTACATTCCTAGCTTTTAATTACAAGAGCGCGCACCGTGTTAGATTGAGTGAATAATATTTGAGGATCTGCGTTTTCCGGCGTTTCTTTCGAGAAGCATTCTGGTGTTTGATTTTCTGAGCTTTCCTGATTTGTATTGTGAAAAAATAAAATGAGGTTTACACTCCGGAGTAGAGTTCCCTGCGAGTGCTTTGCTTGTGAAGAGTGGATTTTGTAAGAAATTCCTGATCGCTTGGTACATTCGTACGAGTGCACCGCCTGAGATTGAGTGAAGGTGAGGAGGAATACTTGAGGATCTGCATTTTCGATATTTCTTTCCTGGAACATTTTTAGGGGGAGATTTGTGATCTGTGTCGTAAAAAAACAAATGAGGTTTACACTCCGGAGTAGAGTTCCTGCAAGTGCTTCTCTTGTGAAGAGTGGAGTCGGTAAGGGATTTGTGCTCGCTTGCTCATTTGTACAAGCGCACCGAGAGAAATAGAGGTAAGGTGAGAATGATTTCTGAGGATTTGCATTTTCCACATTTTCTTTCCAGTAGCATTTTTATGTCTTCTGTTTTTCGGAGTCTCCTGATCTGCATCAGAGTCTGTAAAAGTTTCGATCCAGTTAGAACGACTAAGATTTTGAAGGTGTGTGCCACCTCTGTTCGTCGTATCTCTTAAGGTAGTGAGCTGTTGGATCTTAGAAATGATGTAGGTCTGTTCTGAGAAGACTTGTTTACTCATTATTTGATCTAATTGTTGCTTTCTAAAGAAATGCTACGTATCAAACCCAAATAGTACAGAGAGGGTTGAAACTTGTGGATTTTTTCCCAATCATGGCGTCAGATTGGCAAAGCAAGAGTTTATACTCTATTGTTACGATACATGAGCAGTTTTTATGAATGTTTTCACCTTTTTTTGGTATTTGCAGGTGGATCCGTCTGATCGGGATAACAAGTCTTTGTTGCGATTTGGAGCTCTATGGCAGTCGGAATTTAACCATGATTCTTTACTCGTGTACTCCACCGGAAGGTCGCCGACTATGTTCTCCGACTTACGCGCCGAGGTGCCTTTGTTGACACCAGCGATTGCTATCTTGGCCGTAGGAACTGAAATTTTCTACGGGGATACTATGACGAAAGATCTTGGTTGGGTAAATGAACTTAATAAAGGCTGGAGTCGTCCAGCTGTTGAAGAGGTGGCTAAAGAAATGAACCTTAAATATCAGGTGCGAATTTTCACCTATATTTGTGCGTAATTATAATGTTGCCTTAATCTTCGTAGAAGTTTTTTTGATCTAAAAAGTCGTCGCTCGATTTTTTCATAAAACGATTTTCAGGTTGTACTGTGGTGGGTGCTTGAGTACTATCTGTCGACATGTCTCATGCTACATGCACTTTTCACAATTTGGCAGTGTGATTCAGAACAAAGGCCGCACAAAGTGAGTTTCCACGTGAGGAAAGAGGAGTCGGAGTTTATCATGCCTACGCTTCTTGAAAAGCTGTTAGCTAAAGGGGTAAGTACATTAAGGACCAGTAGATGATCGATTTGTCGCGCTCTTCAGCAATCAAATTGGAACTGAGCTCAGTTATTTGTGACTTGGATCATATCTACAGGGCTAACAAAAACTTGTACTTGACAGCTGGACATCAAACTCGTTTACAGTGGAGGCTTGGATCTTGATGTTCTTCCCAGAGCTGCTGGTAAAGGCAAAGCTCTATCGTATCTTATTAGAAAGCTCAAGGCGGAAGGCCGTGCCCCTCAACAAACTCTAGTCTGTGGGGATTCTGGAAATGATCAAGAACTTTTCAGTGTGGATAATGTCTGTGGCGTTATTGTAAGACTCATCACAAATTTACCTTTAGCTATATACGTTTTCACATGGTTGATCTCCCTACACAGTTGTATAGCTTGTCGTTATGGCTTTTGACTGGTGGCAATTTTAACAGTTTTGGATTGAATACATCTCATTTAAATAGGACAATTTCTGGATCAAACATGTCCAATGTTGAACTTGCGTCTGATCTGAGATGGAATGGAGCGTAGGATTTCTTGAGCATTTTGTACCGACGATTTCGGGCATTCCCGTCGTACTATTTTTAAGTGGTCAATTTTATTTTTTCTTATTTTTTCACTGTTCTTACTAGTCCAAGTTTTTTTTTTCTGGGTGGCAGGTGGCAAATGCCAAAGACGAGTTGCTCCAATGGCATTCTGATCAAGTCGGTGACAAGTCTCACATTTTCCTTGCAACAGAAAGGTGTGCTGCTGGTATTATTGAGGCCATGAAGCACTTTAATCTCCAGCCAAACGTTAGTCCACGAGACCGCTCTGTTCCTCTTTCAGTACACGACAAACTGGCCCCGAAGGTTAATGCTGGTGCCGTGGCTCGTGAAGTGGTAGAGTATCTATTGCTTACTGAGCAGTGGCTGCGAAGCGACGTAGAGGCCTCTGAGCAAGGCTTTAGGAGGCTGAAATTTGGCTTGGTAGGTTGCAAAACTTACACATTGATTACTTTTCTGGTTCCTAGAGGCAGTTAACAATCGTTTGGTTCACGATGCACTACTTCGCAATGATATTGTATATTACTCCGTATTTGCCTGTTTTCCAGCGATTTTGTGTCTACATTGTTACATCTCGAGTCCTTGTTTTTTTAGATTGCTTTAGTCCTGTTCAAGAATCTCTATTCGAAGTTGAAACTGCTTACAACATAGTGCAACACCTTGGGCATGTTCTGTTCTCAAGGACATTTAAGTTGGTCCTAAATTTTACTGTTCATATGGTTTGAGCAGGCGGAGTCGTCGAGTCGAGTATGTGCATGGGGCGTCATAGATAATCCGCATGAGGAGATAGATACCCTTTGGACACAGCATGGCTCACAGCAAGGAAAAATCTTCCATATATGGGCCGATCGTGTCCGCTCTATGAAGATTAGTGACGATTCCTGGTTGGTTAGGTTTGACAAATGGGAAAGATCAGGTGAACAATACTGGACTGTTATCAGTTTCCTTCTTGTTGGGTGAAATTGCTATATGATATTTAGATCTTGCGAAATTAGGTACTAAAAAAATAATTTCTGCGATTTTACGGGTCGTTTTCTACATCATTGAAATCGACTTCCACACAATTTGATTACACTGATTTTTGTCGCTTGCTCAGATGCTGGATTGACTTGTGTACTTACAAGTGCCCTACTACAAGCTAATGTAAGACAACCCTCACTCAATCCTTCATTAAGTGATTTTAGTTTTCATCAAGTGACCGGCTCTTGTGGACTTTTGTTTATCTTGTACTGTACAAATATGATTTTCACCTGCATTTGGGCGATGAATTGATTTTCGATGATTTTCCCGCGAGCAGGAGGAGTTTCCGAACGGCTTGTATTGGAGATTGATTCATGAGACATGGCTCAAGGGTTTTGAAGGGTCTGCTCCTCTTCGGCAGTGACATCATTTCTCTCTTGCAGTGTATTTGTATTTCAAATTGCTGCACGCAAGCTCATAGGCTTCATGTCATTGTCTCTACACTACACCGTCAATTTCAATATATTGCATTGGTGAATTCTTCTGAGTCCCTTATTCTCTCATGCCCGTGTCATGAATTGATATCTCATCTGTCCTCGAGTATTCGAGTAACAGTTTCTAGTATGTAAACCGGGTTGGCCCGTTTGATCCCACAGGAGACAAAACTGGTCACTCTAAGCATGTATTTTTGTGTAACATGAAATTGGTTCAAGTGGAGGACTTTGTGCACATTGGACAAATGTTAGAAAATTTGCACTTTTTCAAATGATACAAGAATCATTGCATTGCAAGCTGTGGATGATTTGTAAATGCCATGATATACATTGGTCAGAAATATGCTAATAATACCCTAGTATGTTACAATGTAAGCTAATATATGATAACACATTATTGCACACAAACAACCGTATTGAAATTAACGAGTTGATGTTTACAGAGTTGACATGAGTTAGTGCTAGAGGCATGTATGAATGAAGACCTGAATTTTACATGAATTGTTTTTTCTAACTTTGAAATTCAACAACTATTTTAGAAATCGTATGTAAACTTGTAATATGTTGTTAGAAAGGTTTGAATGTTTAGGTTTTCTTGTGTAGATATGCCTCATTGAAAAAAAATGCTTTGGTCTTTGCATAGCTATGAAAATAAAAGGTCGCTTTGTAATGCACAAACTTTCAAATTGTTTACCTTGTAATTCACAAAATATGTTGCGAAGTGTATTGTTGGATGTGAACCAAATTTAAAGGTCGATTCTTGCTGTATACCAAGTTCTACTCAATTTTCTAAATTTGATTGTGGAAGACTAAAACTCCCATTAACCTCATGCTTTGTTTGGATATGTTGTTCTAGTGCATTCTTTGGTTTTTCCATGGGAAGGTGACCTTGCTATTCTAATGACCATCTTTTCCAAGTTCTTGTGTGAGGGTCTAATTTCTACCACTAAGGTCTTTTGAGCATGAAATGGGGTCCCAAAATTTTCATCTTCAATGTGTGTCATTCGTAGCTTAGAGAGCAATGGTGCTAGTATGTGAGTCCAAGAATGTGAGCTTGTGAGCATTGAGCCTACATTATAGGTACCTATAATATTGATACTACACACTATAGAAGGTGTATGTATCATAAATACCTATAATATGGGTATTTGTAAAATACATATCTTATAATTATAGATGATTTCTATGGTATATAAACCTATAACATAGGTATGTAGTATTATAGGTTGATAGGCTTACACTCCTATGTTGACATATTAGCAACCCTCACTTAGAGAGTAGTGGAGTCCTAGTGATTTATTTCATTCAATTAGTAGAGTGCATGTTTTGCAAGTATGAAGCTATTGGTTCAACTATAATTGTTTCCAAATAAATATATTTAGTTCAAACTACAAATGCTTAAACAATCAACAATGACTAAAATTTGTAAAAATGTATATAAAAAGAAGTCATTTGGAGGCTTCAAAAAAAAGTTTAATAAAAAATTGTATTCTATGAATGTTTTATCCTAGTTCTATAATACAATTTATGTTTTAGATACATTAGATGAGATTTGGGGAAGTAAGGGGCTGTTCCCTATGTTGTTCCCACAATAGTGAGGGCATGGTTGATTATTGTCAACCATCACAAATACTAAAAAACATTTTTTTTGGTCCTAAAATTGAAAAAAAAGTCGATTTTTTTTCCAAAAAAATAAAATTCTGACATGACCGACACCCAACCACATCAACATTGGTGCATTGGTGCAATTTAGCAAGTTCCCTATTGCTAAGAACTACCGAGAACTCATAGTCTTTTATTTAGCCCAAATCTCATCTAATGTTGTAGCTTCTTAAAAGCTTGCTCAAAAAAATAATATTTAAAAATGTGCCTCAATTTTTTGTGTCGTCTTTTTGACTATTCTAAAGCACAATATTTTACAAACAAAACAAATCTCACATACACAACAAACCCTAACACTTAACAAATCCCTAATACACAAGACAAAGAATTTAAGGTTTGGAGGTTAAAACAAGGGTTTAGGTAAATGCGACCACCTTAGATGAAAGTAGCAACAACCATTCAAAAATTTGTAAGAACTTGGATGAATGCTTACTTATTTCAATTATATTTTGAAACTATTTGATTTTAATATATTATTTTTTGGACTATCTATCTATTTTTTGCACTTTAATTATTTATTAGGCAAAAAGTTACCCAAGTTGCTAGAAATCTACTGTATATATTTCAAATCAATCTTACATATACTACAATTAGAAGATTTTGAAAAATCTTCATATGAAGTTTGTATTTTGAGGGTTGATTTTGGATGCAACAAAGATAACTTCAATAGAAAAAAAATATAAAATTTATTGCAAGTATTTTACTCCTAAGTATCTAAATGGCCCAAAATAATTGATTGGTATTTATAAGATTTAAAATAAATAATTTGAGAAATTTCAAAGAAAGGTAGCAAAGAACTTATGCTTTGTATTTTGATATGATAATACACACACACACACACACACACACACACACACACAGATATATATATATATATATATATATATATATATATATATATATAT
Organism: Straminergon stramineum; assembly: GCA_963920665.1. NCBI lineage: Eukaryota > Viridiplantae > Streptophyta > Bryopsida > Hypnales > Calliergonaceae > Straminergon > Straminergon stramineum. The sequence goes on along the minus strand of OY987267.1, from coordinate 11,309,881 downwards.
ATATATTTCAAGGGACAATAATTATTTTTGATTGTTTAAAATGTTTTATTGTATTTTAAAATTGGAGCACCAAGGGTCTAAAGCATTCTATGCATTTTAATTTTAGGGGACAGTAACCACAATGCGGTTTGCAAAAGTATAATTAACTTTAAAAGGATGTTATGGACACTAAGTGTTTGATGGATGGATGCACTTGAAATTGTCGGATTGAAAAAAATGTCTTTTCATCCAATAGTTTTTTTGAAGTTGTTTGAATACATTTTTAGTAAATAGTATTGCAAATTCCCTTATTATGGTATTATTGACTTTTATAAAGATGAAGATGTTTAATCCACAAATCACCTTTGAAGTGTAATTTGGCCATTTCTTACTATTTATTCTTGATGTGAATTTTAGAAATATAAATGAAACTTTTTCTATTTTTGAGTCTAACTAATGAAATGAATCTTATCAAGTGCCAAGTTTCTCCTCCATAAGAAATTTTGAAAAATTCATGAATTTCAATATTTTATAGCAATATGAACTTTAGGACTATAGCCGTGTTTGTTGATTTTCCAATCTTAGTGACACAATAACTTTGGTTTATACCATGATGTTATACACTATAATGTATATTTGTGGTGAAAATTTTCTTACTTTTTGAGTATATTTTGTTGTTGATATGAATTTTCTTCATTTAAAAAAAGATTCAGAAAACAACATCAACTTCGAATTTTCTTAAATAAATTTTAAAATTTTATGAATTGAAATATAGATACGATTTCATCCCTGAAAAATAAATATTAAAATTTTCATTCATATCTAGTTTCAAAATGACACCGATTAGAGTGAGACTTGAAATCAATGGTCATGGGCCCATCCTTCTAGGGTTAAGACATAGCTTGACAACTTCAAGCTTGATAAAGTATAAGCTCTTTTTTGGTCTACCTTCTTTTTTGAAAGAAGGTTGATTTTTTCATATTTTTTCACTAATGTCATCCTATGGGATATACTTTAAAATTTTGAATTCAAAATTAAATATATAGTATAAATTTTTTCTTGCTTGCCTTTTTTGAATATTTTTAGGGCCTTTCACCAACAAAATAGAAAAATTAGTTTGGGAAAGGAAACCACATTTTGTTTACAATTCATAATCTCTTGGCCTAACTGACCTAACTACCCTAACTCACTATATAATATTTACTTTGGAGGCTAACAATTGATTTCAGTAACTTTCAATTTGATTCTTTTTTAATTCAAGAATGTAGGACATCATTTTTATTTTTTAATGATATATAATGTTACCTTCTTTGAAAAATCCCAAATGATGTATTTCAAATCCTACATGTTGACCATTGATACATTAAAGAAAGCAATATGTACCTTTTGTGTTAGAAAATACTTTCAAAGTTTGAACTCTTTTAAAAACTCATACCTTAGTGGTCACTTTTGGCTATTTTTTGGGTGTGTGTGGTGGATTTAGAGAAGTATTGAAGTAACAACATACAAGAAAATGATGTGGCCAAATATTTTAGTATTCATCTATATTTTTGATACCACTATCTTTTCATCCTCATATTTGCATGAGTTTCATTTAAATTTAGCAATTTCATCTAATTTAAAAAAAAAAATTGGAACAACTTGTTGTCATCATCCAATTTTTCTTCAAATTTTTCCTTAGAGCTTGGTGCTCCTCCATTTTTTTGGGTGCTGTTAGGCATTTGAAATACACTCCTTTTGGCCATTTGAACAGTTGGATGCTAATTTTGACTCCCCAAATGTATCTCAGCTGCCACGCCACGGTGGCTTAAAAAATGTATGAGGTGGCAGCGAATAATGCTGACGTGGAATTCCATCCCCTACGGTCGACAATCTTCATCTTTTTCAGAAATCCTTTTCCAGAGTTCCACAAGCTTATGGCAAGTTGTTTTTTTCGAGTTTTATCGGCTTCAGCTGCTTCAGTCTCCCGAACTGTTCATTATTCTGGGTATCGCTCGCGGACGGAGCTAGGGTTTCGGTTTTTCCGAAGTACGAGTGATCCTCAGTATTTTCTTGTCCCTCCGTTGCATTGCCACAATCTCCGCATTTCATTCTTAGTGGGTGGATTCTTTTCACGCAATCGATTGGTAAACATTTTGCGACGACTTCCCCCGACTTTCGTGGTTTGGTCCGATGTCTTTTAAAATTTTTGTTTCGCTCTCTAGTACAGTAACGGAGAGTGTGTGCGAGTGTAGTGGCGGAGGTTCTATCTTATCTTCCTTCCTGTGTTGTGAAATAGGTTTTGTGATGCAATGTCATTTCGTGAGTAGTGCCAGAGCCAGGAATTTGCCTTAGGGTTGCGAGCTTGGATGTTTTTAGTCCGGTGTTGCTGAAGCTTTTGGATTCAAGATTTGTGGAGCGAGATAGGCTTGAGCGAATTTCTTATTTCTGAAAGTGGATAGCTTCATCTTGAGTGCGCAATTCACCGGGATAGAGTGCATCCGTATTTCGATGTTCTGACACGTGCTCGAAATGGAATATTACAGATCATGAGAGAATCTCTTACTTTAAGATGAAGCTGATGGACATTGACTGCGAGCAACATGGATTACTTGTGAAGCGATTTCCGATGCAGAGTTTGCTCGTGTATCCGAGGATCTCATCAGTACTGTAGGTGATACAGGTAGCCATCCGTGGTTTAGTTTGTTGCTGTTTTTTAAAGTAGGGTTTAATGTTTGAATTCAATTGTCTGGATTGCACGAGTTGTGCAGACAGAAGTACAGTATGAAATTGGCAGCTATGCGATGTGGAAGGTGTGCACGACATTTTATGATATTGTCGACGTTCTTTTTGTTGCTGAAACCGAAGCAAACATGATTTAAGAAAGAGCTAGTAATTGTGATAGGTTTTTGGAGTCTTAGGCGAAGTTCTTTAACTGTATGGTAAGTTTTACAGTTCTGCCGTATGATTTGGCTATGAACGAATGATTATTGAATAAGTTTTATGTACTCAAGCAAAATTGCAGACAGTTTCGTTGGATGATACTTGTTTTGTTTATTTAATTGGAGAGCGTTTCATTCCAAGTAACGGAGTGGTAGGAAAATTAAATTTGCAGGGCTTAAATACGTGTTGTTGTGCTTGTGAACAGACTGAAATTTTTTGATCCATCCTCTGCTTGCAAGTTTTCTTGGCGCCGACTTCAGCTTATGGATCATGGCTATTCGCGAGGTATTGCTCGAGCCATCACTGAAGTACCTTCAAATGCACTTTATGTTCTCCTTTTGCTGAATATTCTGATTCAGCTGTCGAACAAACGATTTAGCGACTTTATGGATTCTTCAAGATTTATGTGTGATGTTTGAGGCACTTCGTATCGAGGCCCATTGAACTGAAGCGAAGCGACAGAGTGCAGGAGAAAGTGATTCTTTGGTACCGAATGGAGACATCTTTGGAGATAGATATCAGAACTTTAGAAACAGTGACAAAATTTCCACGAAGCGGATGTCTGGTAGCCACCTTTCTGGAGAGACAGAGCGCGGAATTAAGAGAAGAAAAAACTCGGTATTTGAGGATTCGGTAGTAAATGCAGGTGCAATGACACCACACTTAACGAAAGAGTCCGCCAAGAGCAAACGCGGCTGGGGTCAGCACAAATCTCCTTATCAGGAAAACTCGGGGAAGAAGAATGGGACTCGAGGAGGTTGTCGCATGGAAGTGCTGCTTTCTGCCCCAAGTGAACATGGATTGTCGGAGGATGGCACATGTGGAGCAAATGGTTTCACGACAAGGAAGAACATTCTTTCATGGCTGATAGAAGCTGGGGCACTCGTGCAAGATCAGAAGTTGTTTTATCTGCACAAGGGCAAGAAGAATCTAGGGCATGGATGGGTGACCACCGCAGGCGTACTTTGTGGATGTTGTAATGATGTCTTCACTTTATCTTATTTTGAGGAGCACTGTGGCAGCCGATTGCATCGGCCTTGCCAGAACATATTTGTGGATAGTGGTAAGTCTCTCACAGACTTACAGATGGAGGTCTTCCAAAAGGGGAATGATTACGTAGGATCCGATGTACATTTCAGAACAGGGTCAGGAAAAAGACGGAGATCTGAAAAAGCGAAGAGGAAACTTGAGGGGGATGGTAGTGATGATACATGTGGAGTGTGCGGTGACGGAGGAACGCTTATTTGCTGTGATCATTGTCCATCAACCTACCACCTGGCTTGCATGGAGCTACAGGTAGAAGATTTATTGCTCTATGGCTTTATGGCATTTTTAGATTCCATTTGTTGGTGCTGAGGTTTTTCTTTTGAATCAGCGTTGCATTTTGGAGATCAGTACGTGTTTTTTAAGTATTGCAATCCGCTTGGTCAAAGGCTGCAGTAACTGGTTCTTTTTAGGAGGCGTTCAAGTTGTCCGGAGATTCATGACTTGTACGAATGCCTTTTGTCAGGAAGTCCCTAAGGATGATTGGTATTGTCCCAATTGCCGCTGCGCAATATGTGATGGAAGCCAATTCAACGGAGATCAGAATGTTTTCGACGAGCTTACTGTCCTCTTCTGCGATCAATGTGAACGTGAATGTAAGTGCCAGAAGAGAGTAGCAAGTGCTGGACTTGTGGTCGCGATGCTTGTCATCTGTTCACGCATTCCTTCCAGTTGTGACTAAATAAGAGATCATCTCATAAGCCGTGCAGAAAAGAACAAGAGGTTCTATCATGATGCGTATGCTCTAAGGTTGACAACGTCTTATCTGCCTGCATTTCGAGTTGATTTACTTTCTGAGAAAAGGTTTTACTTGTCCTAGGAGATGATATGAATTGGCAATTTCTAGTCCTTGCTAGGCTATCATCAGTAGATGACAGAACTATTGTCCGACTGAGAGATTGTTGATTTCGGAGATTGGTACCTACAACTTTTCTTTATTAGATTATTTAGATTTCCTTTTCTCCTCTTGTATGTGGATATTTTGGGAGTAGATTTCTATTTACAATGATTTTCCTAGTAGACATTATTGTTGTCGGTACGTCGAAATGCTTTCATCGTTTCTCATTTCTTTGTCTAACTCCTTGTTTGTGACTGCAGTTCACGTGAAGTGCCTGTATGAAAGGGGCTTCCCTAAAATGGACGAGTGTCCTCAAGGAAGCTGGTTTTGCGGCCAATCGTGCACGCAGGTATGCCCTCTGTTTTAACCCCTAATGAACGCAACAACCCAAGTAGTTGATTTCAAACTTTCATTACTCATAATCAACATTATTTCGGAGGGTTTTTTTGGGGGGAAAATTTCTCGCCAGAATCTACAACGTTTCTCTATATGTAAACTTTTAAAATAATCCTTTATATTATACTTTATAGTGAAACTTTGCTATTCTCAAAAGTGGAGAGAGCCTGTGTTCTTTTGGGTTTAAGTCTTAATGAAATCTTTAGCTCTCCATTCTTTACGGCCATGGCATGTAAGGTTCCGAATAACTGCCCTGCTTTACTTCTAAGTTCAGCATTGCAGTATTTTTTTTTTCTTGTCTGCCGTTCTTAGTCATGCCGAGTATTTTAAAGGTTTAATTTGATGTTGCAGTAATCAGCTGTACAGCTAATACCGAGTAGAGATCATCAGGGACCTTCTTACTTGGACCGAAACTAATCAATGCGTTAGCTATGGACTTTTGCTCATTGAAATGACTGCTGTGGGATATTGAGAGCAGATTTTCCAGAGCTTGCGGGGGCTGGTTGGTGTTACCAATAGCCTGGTCTCAGTAAGTAGTGGATTTTCATGGACATTGCTGAGGTCTCAAGCGGAAGATTTGGATTTTAAGTCTGACGGGGACAAAGAGCTGATGGCTGAGCACAATATCAAGCTTTCCATGGCTCTGAGCGTGATGCAAGAATGCTTCAAGCCAATGATTGATCCTCGTACCAATCTTGATCTGGTTGCCCATGTTCTGTATAACCGGGGGTAAGTTTCTAGATATATAATTTTAAATTGTCAAACATCTCCTTCTGGAGTGCTGGATAAGTCATTCTATTTTATATTTCTGGTAGGTTCTTTATTCTTGTTCTTGGACTGTGTGTACTATTTTTGTTTACCATTGCCGTCAAAGTCAGTGCATTTTCCATAAATATGTGCTGTTGTCCTCTGAATATTTGTTCACTGACCCCCACGAATCCTCCTATTCTAGGAAGTTCGGGTTGGACGATGGTACACTGCAACAGAGTTAGACGAGGAAGGATGTTTTTGTTGAAGTTGTTGAATTACCAGTTGAAACTAGGATTCAGTAATCAGCTAACCGGAACAATTGTATCTGATATTTTGATCAGGTCCGACGTCAATCGATTGAATTATCGAGGTTTCTACACTATTATTCTAGAAAAGGAAGATGAGCTTGTGTCAGTAGCTACAATCAGGTAGTTCACTGTTATTGGCAGTTTTCCTGTATGCACCTCCGACCGCCTCCCCAACCCCCTATTCTGCGATGGCGTTAGTTCCTCATTGACTAGGAGTCTAGGTCATTATATATCTATGTGTTTCTCTGAAGTCTTCATCTTTCCTCCGAGTATGCTTCTTAATACTAACTAGTGCATGTTCAAATTCATGCTAGTTGATAAGCAATAGTAGCACAGAATGAGCCGTCAGGATACATATTCTCTAATTTAACATCTGATTCTGAAATTTCAGAGTGCATGGCAATGTCTTGGCGGAGATGCCGCTTATTGGAACTCGATATCAGTATCGCAGGCGGGGAATGTGTAGGCGTCTTATGTATGCTATTGAGCAGGTAATATCTTTTCTTGGGTAACCGTAGAAAGTGATCACTGATCTTCTTTCGTTCTTTTGCCATAGCCTAGGTATCTCGTTTCTTCACGTAATCTTAATGATCATTGGTTTACCTCATTCTTTATTTGTCGGATCTAATGTTGATGGACTTTGTGTAGTGCAGATGCTGCATAGGATAGGTGTGCAGTTACTGGTGCTTCCTGCTGTCCCAGAATTGATGGACACCTGGCGGGGAGCTTTTGGTTTTCAGCCCCTGAGTAGCCATCAGAAGAGAGAATTGACCAAGCTGAATCTAATGGCTTTTCCTGGGACTTCTTTATTACACAAGTTTTTGCCAAGATACCCATCAAATTCTTCTTTTGGAGGTATAGTGAGCCTCTGTATTTATTCTAAGTTTCTCATACCAACATCAGTTTTTTAACTAGTTTAGAATTCTCAAATTTCTGTACATGAGTCAGTCTTGATAGTATTTATATTACAAGTTTACAGTGTTATCAAAATGTTTTTCAGAAAAATATTTTGGCAAGTGTGCCGGAAAATTGGTTAATTTTGTGGCGGGGTTGTTGCCTCACGTGGGTGGTACAGACCAAGTACAGAAGAGTCCGCAGATGGTCAATGTGCCCATTGGCGGTCCAGAGGTTCAATTTCTGAGCGGCGAAGATGTGAAGAAGTCTCCTGAAGGTGGTTCCTTGCAGAGGTATCTGATGAAAATTAGGGATAATGGCACCGGGCATAGCGTTCTTGGATCCGATTTTCTTGCAAATTCTCCTCCTCCACGTGAAGTCATCAGCAATAGGGAGCTGATGCATAACCAGCACTGTGGTGCTCAACTTGACAGGTAAGTATTTTAATGTTGCAAATGTGGTTAGCTTCAGTATATGGGATAATTACTTAAGTGCGATTGTTTTAGGTCATAAATTTTTATAACGAATCAAGATTTGTCTCTCGTTGAATGGTAAACCTTCATGGTGGCTAAGGTACGAAGATTTTCCACTCAAACTCAACTAAAGCTTATATTAACGGCATCTATCAACTTCCAGATTCGTTCTAATTGTACGCTTCATGATCTCCCATTGGGACTTGTGTGGACATTGTTAATTGAGACTACGCATATCCTCGTATCTCTCTTAGGGTGTGAATCGCAACTAATTTTTCTGTTGGTTGAAGCGTCTTTACAAGTGTCTCGTTTCAAAGCTTTTGAGGTTCTAGTATGTGCAGTGAAAAAGCTAATCCATCTATAGCACTTTACGTTTTTTAGTTGATGGTAGCAGTGATGTTATGTTCGTCAGGGTTTTCTTGTTAAATACTGATTCTATCTACGAGAAACAATTTATAGATAAAAAAACAAGGTGACCCTCAGTGCAAAGCTGGTTCGTCCAGCATTTCGTTGCTATTGATTTTGTTAGTATGTTTCATCTCCTTGGTTCGTGTTTAAAATCGCCTTCACACTTCGTGGGATTGTGTTGCAGGTGTCGCGAGAACGGAAATACTCCCAAGCATAAATTTGAGGAGAGTATTTACAGTACGAAAGTAGTTGTTGGGACCACACGCTCAAAACGATTGGTGAGGACACTTCCCAGTCTGTATGTTCAAGTTTAAGTCCTAAATGCCTCTCGATAGAAACATTACCACGTCTTATTTGAGACTAAATTTTGTATCGGGGACCATTTTACGGCCTCGTATTGATTCTGTCACTTGTCGACACAGAAACAGGTTTGGATATATATGCAGGAGGGCAGGTCTCACTTGATCAGAATCCAAGAGCAATATATTCTGAAACTAAATGCCTTCGAGGATGGAATACCTTTCAAGATCTCATGGAATCTGAAAAAGTTGCTAATCATAGATGCTGTGTGCATCTATTAACAGGTCAAAACTACCCAATGGGTAGCTGATGCCATGAACAAGCTTACAGGCCGTTCATCCCCAGCAGATGGAGCAGCCCTCAAGTTGCCTGTGGACAGGCAAATGACTACACAAGCTACACTGAGTATGTCCAATAGCAAGGCCTCGAATTCGCCTAGTGCTGTGAGCTGTATGGACGATGCAAATGCCGCCGAACCTAAAAAACTGATTCTTAGAATCAATTTAAGCAAGTTGAAGGAGAAGAAACAGAAAAAGAAACAGAAAAAGGAAAAATATCTGAGACTCTCGAGTTGTAATCGGGAACTCATGGAAGCAGAATCATCCTACGTGGAGATGAACGTGGAACCTTTACAGTCGTTCGATTCGACTGTGAATGACGACATGACACCTCTTACTGAGACTCAAATTCAATTGGAGCCAGCAGGTGGTCCTGAGCGTTCTACATTTCTGCCCCAAATGGACTTCCGGGATTTAGAGCACTCTCCAGCAGTATGTGGCTCCTTGACAAGACTAGTGGCCCCTGAAGCAGAATTTGTTGATATTGTACCAGCACTAGATGTAGGATGTCATCTTTTGCCGATTCTCAGGCACAGGACGCGGCTTTTCAATTCCTTACCTCCTAGATAAGCTCGATGCGATGATCAACGTGCCGAGCGTGGAATTTTTGTGACGGGCAGGAGGTAGTAATTTCCTGCCAGGGCTCATTCCTTGTTGTCCGTGCACGCTAGATTAGCTGATGTGATTATTGCTGGGGTTGTCAAATTTTGATGGCTGTAAGATAGTCAGATTGCTGCGTCTCCATTGTAGTTAACAGGTCATAACATGCCCATTGTACAGAGGCCACTCCAATTTTAATCCAGAATTCTCGGTTGTTTTATTTAGGAGAACACAATGTTTAGGGTGGTTTACATCAAGACCAAGCAGGGTGACTACTCCTACTGAGTGGTAAGTTATCCCCTGACAAATAAAATTGTACTCCTCAGTATAGTCTTTTGTATTGTCTTTGTATAAACTGGATAGCGACAACCTCGCAAGACCATAGAACGTCGCGGAATCTTTAAAAATGGCTTGTGAATGGTCAAACATTCTTGAAAAATGGATAATTCGCAGCCAGATTTTTGTGTAAGAGCTTTGTTAACCGTTAAATGACGCCGAGGACATTTTTTGTTTGATGGATGACAACTAATCTTCCTATGTAGTGCAAATTGTTCATCCCTGAGATTTTGTGCAAAAAGGAGAGATTTTGCAAAGTAGTTCCACTTCTAATGAGTGTTTTAGGTTTTCTTAAAGTAGATAATTGTCACATGGTTTCAAAAGTGATGATTTCCATAGTCACTAGTTTGTCCTTTAAGGGTTAACCTTGGAAGGATGTTAACCTATGACCAAGGTAATCACTAAAAAATTTATTTGAGACCTAAATGTGCATTCTTCATTTCTAGAAGGATTTTGAAATGTCTTTACAAGGTTAACCCTTGAAGGACACGACAACCAAAAAGTGGTCAATGGATGACTTCATTGTTAATCCCTATAGGAGGTAGACTATGATTCTAGTCAAATTGAAATTCTTCACTTTGTATCTTCTATTTCTTTGCTATTTTTGAATGAATTTTTTCAAGTTTATTTTTCAATTAAACTTGTGTCAATTTCAAGTAGAAGATTTTGTATATCCACATGCCGAGTGTTTCTTGAATAAAGCATGTTTTCATTTATAGAAGTTGTATTTTTCAATGTTGATTTCTCTACATCATTCATGGAAGTAATGTCTATTGAATCCAAAAGACCTTGAAGTAAAAATTTTATGAGGCTATTAGTATTGTAGGCATGTATTTGTGCATATTTCATATGTCAATGTCAACAATGTTCTATACATTAGCAAGAAATTCTAATTTTCACAATACTAACAATAGATCTTCCTAATTTTTTATCCATCTAGTATCAAATTTTTTTGCACACACATCACTCATTCTCCAATTCAAGATGCTTCTTTTCTTCATCTTGGCTCCTCTATCCTCAATAATCCACATTTGCTAAAGATTCTATCTATATTCTCACTTTGGCCAAAACAATTCTAGAATTGAAAGGACTAACCAATGACCATGGTTTCAAGCCTTATAGCCCTTCACTTTGTTTGTTGCCATTTGCACTTATATATGAATGAATTTTTTTCCAAAGATGAAAACACATGTCTTCTATAAGTTATAAAAATTTCAAAATCTTTTGCAAAAATTTGAAAATATTGTGAATTTTTAAGGAAAGAGTGAAGAACATTCATGTCAAATACAATTCAAATATGCTAAAAAAATTTGAAATTTTTTCCATAGGTGTGTGTTATATCATTAGGAAAAAAAATGAGGTCCCAATAGGGCCGCCAAAGTTTGACTAGTAGTCCAAATAATAAATAAATATTTTTTAAATATTGAAATATCAATATTTTGGGGCACTAAAACAGAGTTTGGTAGCCTTGCAAATGCCCAAATTTTTTTCTAATGGTGTATAATATCATGATATTAACCAAATTTACCAATTACCATAGCACTATAAAATTACAAAATCAACAAACAATAGTTATAGGCCCAAGAATTCAAATTGCAATAAAATACTCAAATTTTCAAATTGGAGTAAAAACTATACTTGATAAACTTCATTTCATTAGTCAAGTTCAAATTCAAAAAATTCAATCTTTATGGCTCAAATTCACATCAAGAGTAGAGAACATCAAGTGCCCAAAATACACTAAAAAGGTGATCCATACTAGATTTACCCCTAAATGTATTTGACTATGTTTTTACTAAAAACTCTCCAAACTACCATTTCTAGTACAAGTACCAAATTTTAGAAAAAATACAGTTTTGGACACATGTAACCTTAGGATCTTGTAGTATGTTGGGTTGAAAAGATGTAGAAAAAATTTCAGAAATTTTCACCCTATAGATTTCAAGATATTAGTGGTTAAATTGACAAAAAAACTTTTTGGGGCCCTGTAAAAACCTGGTCAGCTATACTTTACAAGGTCAAATCATTAGGAGAGAATGTCCAAAATGGTTTTAACTCTTTGGATTCATTCTTCAAGTCAAGTTCGCTACATGCTTGAAAACTTTTAGATCATTTGAAATTGTACAACATACAGGAAAAAATTAGTAAGTAGAAAGAAGTAGAGAATGATTCAAAATACTAAATTATTAACAATTTATTTATAGAATTGAAAAATGCCAATCCCAATGGTTGTAATGTTGTAATAAACAATATACACCTAACTTCTTCTTTTTTCCAAAAATAATGAAAATTGAGAACTTAGATGAAGGTCTTCAAAGTTTATTTTAAAGTAGAGATTTGCTAACTACCCACAAACTACCTATAACTAAGACTCTTCATAATTTTCATCTTGTAAATCAAAATGGAATGATTCAAAGCTTTACATGTATATATAAATCTAGAAAATCAATTTCAAATTTTTATTTAAAAAAAAGTGATTTTTACAAAAGTTTTTTTTGCTGCCCGATCTGCCCACTGAGCAATGAAAACTACATATCATATAGTAACTTTTTAACCATGTCTTCAAAATTTATAAAAAATTTTGGACCTTAACCCCTAAGTGCCTCAGCCTTTCCAAGTGTGTTTTGACTATGAAAAAAGAGCATTGGCTTGTAGTTGTCGTCAATGAAGCAAATTGTTTTTTTTTCCAAATCTAACCATATAGATGTTAATAGAGCTTGTTTATTAGTATTCACACCAATTTTGAGTGTGAAATTTCGTAGGAGTTGTGAGATGATACCAAAGGAAATGTACATTTTCTATTTTTTGCATGTTGTCTTTGTCCACAATGTTTCAAAAATTTGCATATAAAAGCTTTTTGGGATTGGAGGTAACATGAACAACTTTAAAGAGTGTTAGCACACTAAAATGCACTTCCAAAAAACTTAATTTCACATGAAAAAACATCAAACTCATTTCACAATCCACCATGCAATTGTTGAAATGCAATTTTTGTTTGTAAGTAGAAATTGCAAATAGCTTCAAATAAACACTTGCATGTTGAAATCTTCAATGGTGAAAATCATAAAAAGACTTTAAGCTTTTCATTGGGATCATTCTCAAATCAAATGAAATTGCCAAGCTTTGCATAAAGCTGGGAAATGAAGAAAAATTAGCAAGCATTACACTCCACTTTTAGTACACATATGCCTTTGAAGACCTCTCAATAATTGAATATGTACTTTTCTCCATGAAAAATGAAAATTTTCCATAGTTAACCCTCAAAATTGCCCAAAAAAATTTTAAAACCGGTCACAGGAATTTAACTGCCCAAGCAGAAATGGGCTTGAAATTTCAAATCGACCATCTATGGTCGTTAAGGCAGTTAGGGGTTAAAGCTACTCCTTGGGCACAGGTTGTGTGAAAATTTGGAAGAAAAAATATAAAATTTCCATTTGTAGTAAGCTGCCCCAAATCACTATGTTGCCAAAAAACGAAGTTTGGTCCTTTCGGGATTAAACATCTTCTTCCTTTGCAAAATCAATATTAGAGTAGTGAAAGAATCAATTTAATATTGTTCACTTAAAATGCATTCAAGCCAATCCCTCAATCCTACAATCCCTCAAGAAATCATCCAAGCTAAAAAAATGTCCACAAGGTCATTTCTAGGTTGATGAAGGGATGAATTCTCCGTTGATGAAGGATACTAATAGTATTGTGATTTAGTGGAGCAAATTTTTGATTATTTTCTACTTGTTTTTAGTTCTAGCTCCTACTATTTGATAAAAACTTAGATGAAAGTACAAAAAACATCTCAGCCGGAAAAAAAGATCATCATCCAAACTTTGAATTTTTGCCAATTTTTTACTTGTTTTTGGTTCTAGCTCCCACTATTTGATAAAAAATAGAAAAAAACTAGATGAAATTGCCAAAAACATCTCAACCGGAGAAATAAATCATTCTCCAAACTTTAAATATTTGCCAATTTCTTACTTGTTTTTTGGTTTAACTCCTATTTCATAAAAAATTAGAAAAAGATTGGATAAAATTGCCAAAAAAATCTCAGACAGAGAAATAGAGAATTTTCCAAAATTTGACGAAGTTTACTAAATTACAATCGATGTAGTGAAGAAAACAATACTTCAATTATAAAAAGTAGAAAGGAAGGATGTCCCGTGATATCAGAGCAAGGTTTCGATCCTTGATCCATTGAACTTTTAGTCATTTCAAGCTTTAACAAAAAAGTTATGGCCAAAAAAGAAAATCACCCAACACAGTAGAAATTTAACAGAAGTACAAAGTTAACCCCTAAAGTCCCAAGGCCATTTTTTTATCAAAAACCACTCAAAACTACTACTTCTATTGCATTCATCTCAGGATTTAGAAAAAAATATTTTTCTTAGAATCTAACCATAGGATCTTGTACCAAACTTTTCTTGGATCATGTAGTGAAAATTTCATGATGTTTGACCTTATGGATTGAAAGATATTAGCATTCAAAGTGAAAGAATTTTTTTTTGAAGATGCTCCAATTGCCCGCAAAACAAAAAACTCTATCTTTTACATCACTAATCCAAATGGGATGAATCAAAGCTTCCCATTTAGACAAAAATATAATCTATGAGAATAAAATAATTAAAAAATATATTTCAATATTTTACAAATTTTTTTTGCTGCCTGCTCTCCCCCATTTTGAGGTTATTGTGGCATAACTTTTGCTCCCAAGCACCAATTGGAATAAAAATTATATTCCCACAAAGCTATTATGTTTTTCTATCTATTCAAGAAAATTTCAAAAAAATTCACTAAAAATTGAGCTCATAGGAACCTACCCAAAATCCATTTTGTCCCCTGTAGGGACATTGGGAGTTAAGGGGTTAAGAGACGAACAAATTAAAAAAACTACAAATTGAAAAATAGTAAAAAATTTAAAAAACTAAAGATTTATAAAACGTGAAATTCTAAAATAAGTAGAATTTTTTTTAAAATAGAAAGATAAAAAAAGGTAGAAATTGAAAAAGGTAGAAATTGAAAAAGGTAAAAATCTTGAAACAGCTAGAAATTGAAAAAAGAAGTTGAAATTGAAAAAAAAATGAAAAAAAAAGTGGAAATTGAAGAAAAGCAGAAACTGGAAAAAAAAAGTTGTCCCCCAATATCAGAGCGAGGTTTCGATCCTCGGTCCTGCGGGTTATGGGACCACCACGCTTCCGCTGCGCCACTCTGATCGGCGCTGGGGACACCAGGTACCAAAGTAACACCTAATTGCATTTTTATACACGGTAGAAATCAATTATGCAATCAATATGGGACAAAAGGCTACTTTGGAAAAAAAAATAGCCTTGGTGTTGGCTTGACACGCAAGGCAAAAACACTTGAAAGGAATACTTTTTCTACTTTTACTTTCTCAAAGGTCAAGCGGTGAAGCAAACTCAAGAGAAACATAACCCAAGTGCCGTTTTGTATTCTAATTCTAAAATGCTCAAATAATATTTTACAAATTTCCAAAGTTGAGATGATAGGCTAGTCTATATTGGTAGCATGAGACTCACCTTGAATGGTCACCCTTCAAGCATGAAATGAATGCCTCAACTCTCAATTTGGTGCTCCAAAAAACTCCTCACCTCTCATTGGTTGCATCTAAGAAGTGAGGTTGAATTAGAGTTTAACAAGGGCTCGTTTTAGTAACCCATAATTTAGATGTTATCTAGAGGTCAAGAAAATGATGCTTACAAGTGCTTCTACCTTATTCATTACCTTTGCACGCAATCCTCATAATTTCACAACCTACACTCTCAAAATGCATATGATGATATGGAAATTAAAGACTTTGTGACAATCAATAACAACCTTGTTTAATGGCATTGAAAGAGTGTTCAAAATTACAATATTCACAAATTCCAATATTTATATGGAAGTTGGTTGGATGCAACTTTTTGTGACCTTAACCCTTGAAGGACATATTAGTGATTGTGGAAATCATTGCTTTTGGGACCGTGTGACATCATCAACTTTAAAAAAAAACGAAAATATTCATTGGAAGTCAACTTACTATAGAAGATCTCCCCTTTCCACACAAAATTCTGAGGATGAATAGTGGAACTTTTGTCCCACACAAAAAGTTACTCAAGCATCCATCAAACTCGAACCATCCGTATCAACGTTTATAGGTTCAGACAACAACATATTGGTAGTGGAGTATCTAAGTACATGTACAAGGTTTGTCCCCTCTATATTATGAGAGCACATAATGTGATATTAGAGAAGTAGTACAAAAGAAATGTAGGAACAATCTCGCAATTGTTGCACTACATCTTAGGTCCCTCTACCATGGCACTCATCTTTGACTCACCTCTCATCAAGAAACAAGTTTACTACTATAATCCTTGCTAAAGAATTTTCCCTTCATTGGCATGGAAAATTATTTTTTGTAACCAATGCATTATGCAAGACTACCTAATAATTGGGCATTAGGGATTCTTCATCCAAAGAATCTTTATCATCTTATCCATTTTCCACATTTTCTAGCAAGCGGTTCACACCCAATAACTATCATGTTGCTTTGGGCATTATCCTATGCAAAAACCCTTGCCAAGAAATCTCACATTCAATTGTAGGGCAAGTTATTACCCATAATGACCTTTGTTAAATATGAAAACCCGCATAATTGGAGATTATGGTTTTTTCATTTTTCTTTCACAAATTTCATCTTTTGTGTCTTTTTATCATTGGGAATTTTCTTTATCATTCAATTTTTCTTCATCTCCATATACTTGTTATTTAAACATGTATATTTAATCCCAAACATCTTCGACATCTATTTTCTAGATGATGAAAAAATTGAAACTTCAAGCAAATCACTCCTTATAATTTAAGGTAGACACTTGAGTTAAGAGGGTATTTGATGTGGGCCTATTTACCTTCATTATTGCATTTAAGATGACGTATTTTTAAATAAAAAGCTACGAGGGTATATTTCTAATACCCTATGTTTTTTTTGTTAATTCCTTTACTGAGTTTTGTAAATGGGGCTATCTTACACACAAAATTTCAATCTCAAAATATTTTTCTATGTTTTCCTTCTTTGCCAAAAATTTCCTTCCCTCTACTACACGCATGTATAGGATATACAAGATGAAACCGACAACAATCAATTCAATTCAAGTGCCATTGACCAAGTTTTTTTTTTAAATTACAAATGTTTCATTGAACACTTTAGAATCCCCACTGAGACAAGCCAATGAATATCCCATTCAATATGAGTGTATTTAATACATCCAACTTCAAAGATTGAAATTGAATGGAATATAACCTATATCCTCATGTTGTACAATTTTTGAATCCACTAAGGTAAACTCCCTATTTGTACAATGTGACAATTTTTGCCCTTTGTGGTCAATTTTTCTTGATTGTGTCCATTTTATCATCAACATGAAATTATTTGTCCTTATCTAAACTCAAGGTACTATGAAAAAATTGTACAACTCCTAAGTATATGTTAAGGCTAACTGACTAGTAAAAATTCCTACTGCATGATGATTTTATGTAGCCTAATTTATATATGATAGAGTTTGAGGAATTTCATAGACCCTATAGTAGCCCTACATATATTATATAAATTTTTATCCCTTTGACTTATGTAGACCCTATCTTTTCACTCATGTGATTTTCTAAAAACTCAAGAGTAATCTCGCCAAGATTAAAACTCAAGTTTCATCTTCCTTACTACTTTGATGAAGATCATTGTAATTTTTGGAAGTACTTTACTACGATGTTGTTCTATCTAAGGGTTGCATTTAGTGTTAATAGAGTACATATTTTTAAAAACTTACAAATGTGCAAGTATGTCAAGTGGTTTACCAAGCCAAAATTGCATTGATTCTAGTTCAAAACAAGATTTGCAAAAAGGAGGTCATAGATTAAAAACATAAAATTTCCAAAAAATCACTATGTCAAGAAATTTTCAAATCCATACCAACAAATTTTACTGAAAAAATGATCATATTTTGCTTGTGATCAAATTTAGAAGGAATTTTGAAATTTCTATTTCAAAATTTAATAAAAAAAATTGGTGATAGTGTTGATTAATCTAATTGGACCAATAGAATCTACAATTCAAATTCTACAATTTTCATTTGCATGTCAATTCCAAAATATTCTTCCAAATAGAACATAATGATGACTTTTCTCAAAAATTGTCATTTTTGTAGAAGACTCTAGATGTTTAAGGGTTCAAGGTTCACTTTGGTGAACAACTTAGTATACACATTCAAAAAATATGCTATGTTATAAAGGAAGGAGACTTCAATTGTAGTCAAATTGAAATTCCCCACTTTGTATCTTCTAGTTCTTTAGTATTTATGAATGAATTTTCTCAAGTTCATTTTTCAATGAAACTCGTGTCAATTTCAAGTCACTACAAGAGAAAGGGGTGTTTTAAGTATAGTCCTAGTAGTATGGTCTTTTAAGTAATGACCTTTAAGTAAGGTTTTAAGTAAAAATTTAATAAAAAGATAGTCTTTTTAGTAAATTTTTACTTAAAACCTTACTTAAAGGTCATTACTTAAGAGACCATACTACTAGGACTATACTTAAAACACCCCTTTCTCTTGTAGTGAGTAGAAGATTTGGTATACTCATACATCTTGTATTTCGAGAAGAAGAAAGCATGTATTTTCATTTGTAGAAGGTGTATCTTTCAATCTTGATTTCTCTACATCAATCAAGGAAGCAATGTCTCCTAAACCACAAGACCTTGGAGTGAGAAATTTATGAGGCTATTATTATTGTAGGCATGTATTTGTGCATTTTTAAGACATCAACGTTGACAATGTTGCATGTACTATCAAGAAATTCTGAATTTTCTCTATACTAACAATGAACCTTCCTAATTTTCTATCTATCTTGTGTCAAATTTTTTTGCACACACACATCACTCATTCTCCAATTCAAAACAATTATTTTCTTCACTTTGACTTCTCTCTTCTCAATAATCCACATTTCCTAAAGATTCGATCTCTATTCTCACTTTGGCCAAAACAATTCTAAAACCGAAAGGACTAACCAATAACCATGGTTTTAGTCTTTAAAATCCTTCACATTATTTGTTGCCATTTTTGCCCCTGTATATGAATGAATTTTTTTTCTAAGATGAAATCATATGTCTTCTATAAGTTATAAAAATTTCAAAAATCTTTTGCAAAAATTTGAAGCTATTGTGAATTTTTAAGAAAGAGTGAAGAAAATTCAAGTCAAATACAATTCAAATATGCTAAAGAAATCTGAATATTTTTCCATACATGTGTATTATAGCATTAGAAAAAAATGGGGCCTCTACAAGGCAACCAAAGCTTAACCACACAATACAAATAAAAAGTAAAAGAATATTTTTTAAATATTCATATTTTGGGGTGGTAATATAGAGTTTGGTGGCCTTGTAGAGGCCCCAAATATTTTCTAAAGATGTATAACATCATGATATGAACCAAAGTTACCATGGCACTAAAAACTTAGAAAATGAACAAACAATAGTCAAAATTTGGATGAAATTGTGAAAAACATCTTAGTGGGAGAAATATATCAATTTCCAAAATTTGGATGAAGTTTGCTACATTATCATTGATGTGGTGAAGAAAATGATACTTGAATTGTAGAAACTAAAAAAAAAGTAAAAAAAGGTGTCTCGTGAAATTAAAGCAAGGTTTCGATCCTTGTCTTGTGGATTATGGGCCCACCACGCTTCCACCACTCCACTTTGATCGGTCTTGGGAACACCAGGTACTAGAGAATGCTAGAATTGAACACTTATACAAGTAAAGATTCTAATACCCAATCGATATGGGACAAATGCTTCTTTTGAAAAAAAATATCTTGGGAGTTGGCTTGACATGCAAGGCAAAAACACTTGAAACGAATACATTTTCTAGTCTTACTTTTTCAAAGGTCAAGTGGTGAAGCAAATTCATGAGTTACACAATCCATGTGGTTTTACAATGCTCTAGTCATATTTTACAAATTCTCAAATTTGAGAATATAGGGTAGCCTATATGTAACATGAGACTCTCTTTGAATGGACTCCCAAAAAATGATGCTTGAAGGTGTTTCTACCTTATTTAGTACCTTTGCATGCAATTCTCATAATGTTATAATCTACACTCAGTCTCAAACTTCATGTGATCACATGATGATATAGAAGTTGAAAACTTTGTGAAAATCAGTAAATTAGGGTGATTGCACAAAAACACCTGCTGATTTTTTGGGGTTTACTGTACTCATGTTTTTTTAGGAGTACTTTAAACTTAGTAGAATTTTTTTTTTAATTTAAAAAGAAATGGCCAATGTTGCATATAATGTAGAATGTAATAGAAATGCACCATAATTTCAATTTCAATTTTGTGATCATTTCAAATAGTGGTTAAAAGGTTTAGGGTTCTAACTTTTTTAATGAATTATTTGTAGATTTTAACATATATAAATGAGAGTTGTAGTCTATCTTTAAAGACAGAAAAATCCTCTTTAAGATCAGAAGTGGAGGAATCCTTTCAAGTACAATTATAATTTCAAATAATAATCATAGTACTTGGATAGGGATGAGTGGAATTCTTCATTTAATCATTGGAGATTTTTCCGGAAATGCATAGTTTAATATTTTACAAAATAACTTCAAGAAATTGATAACATGATTTGTATATTCACAATTAGACTACTAGACTTGAGAGAGCATTGCATGCAACATGAGAATGTTGATTTCGCATTTAGAATTTCAATAATAGACAACACTTTAGGATTCCAATGGTGGAAACATTATAGGGTTTCAGTGATGAACCATTTTTTGAGCACATTAAAAATATTTAGAACTAAGCAACACCATTACAATTATTTGATTCAACTACACAAGAACAAATAGAAAGAAACTTTGAAATTGGTGGCCCTTTTAGTCTCACCAATAGAATCAAAGTATAAAAATGCATACACAAAAGCATCCAAAGTAGGTGATAGAGATCACAATCTCTGCACTAGTCATAGTCAACAATAAAGTAGGAATTAGCTACATCACTATCTCAATTTGCTACATCATCTACAAACTGCAGAACTCTTGGATCTCCATGAAAATGATGAGATCTAGATGTGATAGGAGGTGCCCTAACAAACTCTTTTGCTAAATCTTGAGCATAAATTGGTAATAGAAAAGGATCAAGGGGGCTACTCATTATCTTTTTCCATAAAGGTTGAAGAATAGAGCTCTTTAAAAGAGATGTCATCACCCTTGTGTTGTAGAGTACCAAAATGTGAAGAATATTAGTTGATGACACAATTTTCTTACAACGACCAGTTTACAATTAAAAAGTAACACTCATATATAAAAAGAATTCAACAAATTACGTACACAATAAGTTGGTAGCTTAAATATCTGGAACTTCAAAATCTGAACAATCATCACAATTTGAGCTACTACTTCCTTCATCTACTTGTTGTTTTTTAGAAATAGGGCCTTCTAGATTGACAACAAGTGGTTGCAAAAGGGCATTGAAAATCAATGCATCTTCTTCGAATGCCATGACATGACAACCAAACCTTTGACAAGCATGGATGGTACAACCTGAAATACAAGAAGTTAGAAAATCAATTCAAATTATAAAGGAAAAGACATTTGAATATATGATTCAAATATGATGAATTGGAATAATGAACACACAAACCTATAGCTGTAGAGCAGTCGAATACCATGTTGCCTCGTAGAGAAAAAAGATTCAATGAGAATTTGTATAAGGCCAGGGTCTTTCTCTCGCGGATCACATGAAGGAATGTTATCGTTGAGGAATTGTGAATCTTTAGTCACGACATTGGGAAGTACATCATCGGAGTCGACATGAATTCCAACAACATCTAAATTAGGTATTAAATGCACCTTGAAACGAGAAGGTAGACCGTTTGGAAAATTACTCACTAGTAGTTGAATGCCAAAAGAAAGTGTCTACATATAACAAACTGTGAGCGCCAAATTACCCACCCTTGGTAATTCGCAAACACAACCAGGTTCTGGGTTTCGGCTAAGTGACTCCTACTTTTGGGTGTCTAAGCATGGTCCATCGTGCCTTCTAAGTAATGGATCTTTTCACTGAGTGCCTAAGTGACCCCAAATTTGCAAGATTCACTTAATCTACTTCCAACATTTTGGTCAACCGAATGGATGGCTTGTTGTATGATCTGGATGGAATCTATGCCAGGGCAGAACTAACCTAAGTCTCTAGATCATCTTGTTCCATTTCTAAAAACATAAAACTCGACCCTATCTAACCTTCCTAGCCAAAGTCATGGGTGGATGAAGTTTGACCACTTCTTAGTTCCTCAAACTTCATCCATCAATTTCACCTAGCTCCCCAATTCAGAAAGATCCGAAATTTTGAGGGATGGGTCACAAGAATTGCTTCTACCTAGATATGGAGTTGGGCCCTAATTAGGGACTCCTACGAAATTTTCATCCAAGCCTTACCTAAACTTCATCCACTCATTTCTACTAACCTATAATTTGGAATTAACTTTTCTTTCTGGCCCTGGGCCCTAGTTGGTAGCCTCCTCCTAACCTACTTAGTTCTCTGTCAAATTCGGAGTTTAGCTATTCTTCATCCAACTTGGCCCTAAACTTCATCCGGCGATAACTTTCTCAATTTTGGCCCAATTGGGGCGCGCCTTATGATTTTGGAAAGCCACGGCCTTCTTCTTTACACTTATATCCTTGGAAATGACCTAACCTACGGTCTGAAGGGTCTAACCTAGGGGTAGGCCTCGACCCAAGCTACTAAATTCTAATTAGAGCCCTAGGGAAAGTTTGGAGAGGTTTAACTAATACCTCGGAACTTGAGTCGTTGATCGCACTCACCAAAAGCTCTACCTCCTCCGCCATAAACTCCCACGCCATGAAACAACAAACTATCGTTCTAAGCATAAAATAAATTGGTATAAGGGTTTAATTGTTGACTTTTTTCCTACTTCTTTCTTCCTCCCTTCTTTTCTTTCCTCCCACACTCTAAGGTGGCCTAGCTACCCTCCTCTCCTACCTACCAAGCCAATCTCAAGGACATGTCATACCATCCTCCAAGGTTGAGCTACTTCTTACGTCCTCTACTTACGTATCATACTTAATCTCATGGTGATCACCTAATTCTAATCTAACGACTTAAGTAAGCCTTGAGGATTCCCCCTCCTATCTTATCTACTTCCACTCCTAACTTTCAAATTGTCCTCCCTCTTGTCACCTTCTCATTCTTTTGTCTGATTGCTCGTTGCCTTGATGGTGATTTACGGCAGATGGGGAGTTGGATTCCCTGCCTCGATGGTTTGCTTAGCATAGTTGGGTGTGTTGTAGGCCTCCTCTTCTCCTCCCTTAGTCACTGGCCCGTCCCCTCATTTTCTCTCACCCTAGAGAGCCTTTTTTTCCTCCCCACCCTCAGTCCTAAACAACTCTTTTTTCTCCCTCGCCCTTAGTTCTAGTCAACCTTTTTTTCTCTCCACCTTTAGTCCCGCACCCCTGTGACTCCAACCCAATATCGCACTTGACCCCCCCAACAACGACCTCCGTAACTGCAACCCCCAATATTGCACCCGACCCCCAACAACGATCCCCGTAATCCCAGCCCCTAGTATTGCACCCAGACCCCCTAGTAACAACCCCCGTAACCCAATATCGCACCTAACCCCTAGTAACGACCTCCGTAACTTTAGTATTGCACCCGACCCCCCAGTAACGACTCCCATAACCCCAGCCCGTGAACCTGCCTTCCTGATTGCTGGCACCCCCTCGTACTACCAGTACCTGGCCCTGCCTCGCCCGATGCTCGGCCTTGGCCCCCTGGATATCAGGGTTCTAGTGGCTAGGGAGGTGGGTAATGGGCTAGGTTGGGTTGGTTGTTGGACTCGCTCTTGTGTCGCTGATTTTTTGTGAATTCTAGTAGAGGTGAGGGTATGCCATACATTATGGGTTGTGGTGGTAGACTAGGTTCGTGGAGTGGCACCTTCACTTGATTTCTCCCTAACTATTGTCCACCCCCGACTTTAACTCCTATTCCTACTTTTGGGGGCCTAAACTTTGGTTTGTTCCAAACAAATTTTGAGAACTAAACCGTGTGGGGAAAGGGACCACGTGATCTCATAGTTCTCCCACGAGGTGGTTTTAACGCACCACTATGACTTTTTACCCCAAGGGCGTTCAAAGCTTCGACGTCGTTCCCTCTCTTAACACACCGCTAAGATTTTTTGTCCCAAGGGGGTTCAAAGTTTCGCTGCCGTTCTCTCTTTTAACACACCGCTAAGACTTTTCACCCCTACAGGATTCAAAGCTTCACCATACCGCGGGACCCACTACCCTCATACCCTCGTGTCTCTCAACAAAGAAGGTCATGTCAATGCTAGGAACAAGGGCAAGAGAAGGGGAAGGGACTTTTGACACTCAAAGGCTAGCGACACGGGTTAATAGTAGAAATGACTTGAACTAAAGGCCCCCCAAAGCGGCATCGCCAGTCATATGGGAGGTTGCTCTAAGGTTAGTACATGACAAAGCAAAGAGAATGACCAACAAGGGCTCTCAAGGGTAAGCACACACAACTTCTAGTATCATAGAAAGTTATCAAAGCCTCTAAGCTCAAGCTTGGAAGAGTTAGTACTATGCTCACTCAAAAGGCAAGAGACTCACAAAGACCTTGTAAGCTCAAAAAACAACAATGGCCAAAAGTGCCCAAAAAACACCGTTGCAAGGCTTGTGGCTAAAAATGCTACAATTCCAACATAAATTGGACCCAACGGACCCAATTATACAAAAAAAGGGGTGGTGAGAGAGGAGAAGGGGTGCCCTTTTATACTCTTTCCCAGGCACCTACCTCTCCTTGTTCATCTAAGTTAACCTTATCTTCTTGGATTTTCATCCAAAACTCAAGGTTTTCATCCTATACTGGCCCACTAAGCTAACATTTGGAGATTGACTCCAAATCGTAAACGGATTGTGCCATTGGCTTTAGAAGGCCATTTTTATTCCAAAGGATCTCCCTCACCTTTTTCTATCTTCAAAATTGCAATGAAACCTAGCGCCAACTTAATGCCCAAACCGGAAAAAATCCCAACTTTGGAGGGTTGACTTTTCTAGCAAAAGTAACTAGCCTAGGCTCCTAAATAGGTATAGGGGAGTGAGGAAAGACCTATCTTGGGCCCCATTCCGCTTTCGTATACTCCTGCTCCGTTGGTCAAACCCGTCGTGGACTTTAAATTTCGTTAGTTGGCAAGGAAGTTGGCAAGTTCAAGGACTTTTGACTGTTGGAATGTTGTGAAACTTGTCGGGGTAGCTTGTTAACATAAAAGAAGCTATAATAATTTTTAGTGGGAATTTACCGCCACATGGGGAATTTCTAGGAATTTCCCATCGCAAATTTGGACACTTGACTATCCAGAAAGACATCTTCTGACTATTAGAAAATTATGAAACTTTTTGTGGAACCTCCCATGGGATTCCAAAACACATGTGTAGGCTCATATTTTTACTCTACACATCGGCCTAGGGGGGATAAATTCCACCCCCTCGTTTAATTATCGGTGGTTAGGGAATCTTCTACACCGGGGGGAATCTTGGCAAACCGACTTCTCCATTGGTTCCCGGGCATGGGTTTAACCCCAAACCTCCCTCCTTGGACCTGAGATTCCTCCACGGTCTTGTCTTGGTATTTTCAACATCTCCAAGCCAACAACTGGAGTTCCGCTATTTCGTCGATGAAATGGGGAAACTAGAACCCATCTCCGGGAATTGATTCCTATGCCCTACCAAGGTTCCCTCAACCAATTCTAGCCTAGAGATGTCCTTTCCATGTGGGGTTTTGAACCTGACACGTCCATCATGCATAATTGACCGACTTGCCACGATTAGTTGGGTTCTAATCTATTTACAACTTGTGGTTGGGCCATTCTAGCTATAATATTCTAAAACTAGACCAAATACTATATTTGAATGTGACACTCCTATTTTGGTTCTACACTCTTTGGGGGGCTTTTTGTATATAAATTTGCATTTAAAATGACAAAGTATGAAAAAAAGAAATAGTGAGCCCTTGGTGACAAATTGGGGCTTCACACCAAGGGATACAAGTTTTCTTCTTAGATGTTTTGGAGAGGCTTGGTTAGAAAGTAGTATTTACAAAAAGAAGCTAGAGCAAGACGAGAAGTAGTGGACACAACTGACGCATTCATTAGTACTACAGTGGAGTGCTTGGGGATGACGGCTTCAAGGAGGTGGCCGAGTCCTATGGAAACTATCAATCTAGCTAGAACCATCAAATTGTCAGTAGAGGAGAACTTATTAGCCCAAGAGGAGTATTAAGGACTAGCGGCTACTAAATCCTCCCACCTATGCTATTGTTTCTTGATGGTGTCTTCTAAATTAGTACTCGAACATTGCCACAATGGGCAGAAGTAGTTAGATCCTAAATTGCAAACTAATTACAAATACTTAAGCAATATTTAGAGTTATTGATAAGTCAAATGCTAGTATTGTATGAGTTTCACTTTCCTATTTGTAGTCAGTGGTAGTTACTCGCTAGTCCCAATCTAGAGGTAACTTCCACGTGCAATGCAATGAAATACACATGTGAATTGACAGAGAGGCATAAACACCACTCATGTACCTTGACACCAACGGTGGCAAGAGGAATTTGGGCCTTCACGCATTTTCCATTACCTGTATATCAAAATATGCATATTTGTGTTTACATTCTATGTATGTGCTGTGTAAGTAGTTACTTATCCAATCATTTAGAGGAAAGTTTCAAGTCTTGCTTGTTCAAGCACTGACAATGACTTGTA
Source organism: Straminergon stramineum (assembly GCA_963920665.1). NCBI lineage: Eukaryota > Viridiplantae > Streptophyta > Bryopsida > Hypnales > Calliergonaceae > Straminergon > Straminergon stramineum. The sequence continues at coordinate 11,283,480 of OY987267.1, read as the reverse complement.
TATTGAGTGAGTGGGTCAATAGTACCATGTGAATGACATTTTAGTCATTTCATAGTTGTCGCCAAGTAATCATATATGCCTCCGTTGTTGGTCTTTTAGGGGGAGTAGTCACATCCCAATCCTTTCTCAATTATTTTCGTCCATGTTAGTAAGGAAGGAAGCAAATTTACACTATAAATTTTGGGAATGCAAATTTCCAATGCTGTAAGTCATTTCCTAGTCGCAATGTAGTAAAGCCCAGTCATAGACTATGACAGAAGTTTACTCGTTCATGACTGAGGCTTGACACGTTGAGTTTCTGATAGTCACCGCCTACAGACAAACAACACTATGAACGAAAAAATGCACAGTCATCCTCAATGCCGTCATGTCTTCATCCTCCAATTGCAGACGCCACTGAACAATGACTGTTCATGTTTCTAGTAAACGGGATTGGTGCAATTGTAGAAGCACTAGTCATTCTCAAGTCATCCTGGACAAGAAGTCATTCTTTCGTAGTGGCAAATGTGCCCAATTTCTTGTAGTAATTTGAAATGAGGTTCTCCTTGACATGGTAATTTTTTGAATTTTTTGTGTTCTTAATCTATGACCTCCTTTTGGCAAATCTCGTTTTGAACTAGAGTCAATGCAATTTTGGCTTAGTAAACCACTTTACATACTTGCACATTTGTAAGTTTTGAAAAATATTTACTCTATCAACACTAAATCCAACCTCAGATAGGACAACAACTTGATAAAGTATCTCCAAAAATTACGATAACCTTCATTCAAGCAATAAGGAGGATACAACTTGAATTTCAATTTGTTCATCATCCAGAAAATAGATGTCCAAGAGCTTTGGGATTAAATGTACATGTTTAAATAACAAGTATATGGTGATGAAGAAAATTATGAATGATAGAGAAAATTTATCAAAATAAAAAGACACACAGATGAAATTTGTGAAAGAGAAATGAAAAAACCATAATCTCTAGTTATGTGGGTTTTCATGTTCAACAAAGGGGATTATGGGTAATAACTTGCCCTACAATTGAATGTCAGATTTCTTGGCAAGGGTTTGTGCTTAGGATAATTCTCAAAGCAACATGGCAGTTATTTGGTGTGAACCACTTGCTAGAAAATTTGGAAAATAGACAAGATGATAAAGATTCTTTGGATGAAGAATCCCTAATGCCCAATTATGTGGGTGCACTTGCATAATGCATTGATTCCAAAAAATAATTTTCTTTCCAAATGAAGGGAAAATTCTTTGGTGAGGTTTATGGTAGTTTCTTAATGAGATGTGAGTCAAAGATTAGTGCTATGGTGGAGGGGCCTAAGATGTCATGTAACAATGGCGAGATTGTTCCCACATTTATTTTGTATTACTACTCTAATATCACATTATGTGCTCTCATAAAATGGAGGGGATGAACCTTGTACATGTACTTAGATACTCCACTACCAATATGTTCTTGTTTGGATCCATAAATGTTGATACGGATGGTTAGAGTTTGATGGATGCTAGAGTACCTTTTTGTGTGGGACAAAAGTGTAACTACTCATGTATGGAATTTTGTGTAGAAGGAGTTGATCTTCTATAGTAGTTTGACTGCCAATGAATATTTTTGGAGTTTTCTAAAGTAGATGATGTCACATAGTTCCAAAAGTGATGATTTTTAGAATCACCAATCCATCCTTCAAGGGTTAAGGTCACAAAAAGTTGCATCCAACCAACTTCCATATAAATATTGGAATTTATGAATATTATAATTTTGAACACTCTTTCAATGCCATTATCCCCTAAACGTCCAAATTCATCCCCAGAATCAACAATTTGAGAAAAATTGTTATAAAGTGCTATGTGGAAGTACATTTTGGATCTGGTATACAAATAAAAGTTGTAGATTTTGATTTGTAGATTCCATCTATATGGTTAGATTCACCAATGCTATCACGAATCTTATTTTATAATTTTTGAATGAGAAATTCCAAAAGTCTTTCAAAATTTAATTACAAGCCAAATATTATCATTTTTTGAGTAAAATTTTTTGGAATGGATTTGATATGAGGTTCTCTTGACATGGTGATTTTCTGAATTCTTTTTTTCCAAATCTATGACCTCATTTTGGCAAATACACTTTTGAACTAAAGTTAATACAATTTGACCACTTAACATCCTTACACATTTGTAATTTTAGAAAGATATGTACTCTAGTAACACCAAATCCAACCCTTAGTTAGGACAACAACTTCATAACGTATCTCCACAAATTAAAACAACTTTCATCCTAGCAATTAGGAGGATGAAACTCGATTTCTAATTTGTTCATCATCCAGAAAATGAACATTAGAGCGCTTAAGGGTTAAACAAGGTTGTTATTGATTGTCACAAAGTCTTTAATTTCCATATCATCATATGCATTTTGAGAGTGTAGGTTGTGAAATTATGAGGATTGCGTGCAAAGGTAATGAATAAGGTAGAAGCACTTGTAAGCATCATTTTCTTGACCTCTAGATAACATCTAAATTATGGGTTACTAAAACGAGCCCTTGTTAAACTCTAATTCAACCTCACTTCTTAGATGCAACCAATGAGAGGTGAGGAGTTTTTTGGAGCACCAAATTGAGAGTTGAGGCATTCATTTCATGCTTGAAGGGTGACCATTCAAGGTGAGTCTCATGCTACCAATATAGACTAGCCTATCATCTCAACTTTGGAAATTTGTAAAATATTATTTGAGCATTTTAGAATTAGAATACAAAACGGCACTTGGGTTATGTTTCTCTTGAGTTTGCTTCACCGCTTGACCTTTGAGAAAGTAAAAGTAGAAAAAGTATTCCTTTCAAGTGTTTTTGCCTTGCGTGTCAAGCCAACACCAAGGCTATTTTTTTTTCCAAAGTAGCCTTTTGTCCCATATTGATTGCATAATTGATTTCTACCGTGTATAAAAATGCAATTAGGTGTTACTTTGGTACCTGGTGTCCCCAGCGCCGATCAGAGTGGCGCAGCGGAAGCGTGGTGGTCCCATAACCCGCAGGACCGAGGATCGAAACCTCGCTCTGATATTGGGGGACAACTTTTTTTTTCCAGTTTCTGCTTTTCTTCAATTTCCACTATTTTTTTTCAATTCCAACTTTTTCTTTCAATTGCTGGGTCTTTTTTTCAGTTTCTGCTTTCGTTTCAATTTTTGCTTTCTTTCAATTTCAGGTTTCTTTTGAGCTTTTGCTTTCTTTCAATTTCAGGTTTCTTTTGAGCTTTTGCTTTCTTTCAATTTCAGGTTTCTTTTGAGCTTTTGCTTTCTTTCAATTTCAGGTTTCTTTTGAGCTTTTGCTTTCTTTCAATTTCAGGTTTCTTTTGAGCTTTTGCTTTCTTTCAATTTCAGGTTTCTTTTGAGCTTTTGCTTTCTTTCAATTTCAGGTTTCTTTTGAGCTTTTGCTTTCTTTTCAGTCTCTAGCTTATTTTAAATCTCTACTTTTTTAAAATTTCTACTTTTTTAAATTTTCTATTTTTTTTTAATTTTCCATTTTGTAAATGTGTAATTTTGCAAATTTTGTACTTTTTTTAACCGTCTACTTCTTTTAAATTTATCTTGTTTTGGCTGATTTTGTTTTTTGGCCATAACTTTTGTGTGAAGGCTTGAAATGACTCAAAATTCATTGGCAAGGTACTCATGAATAATATATGCCTTGGATAAGTTTTCGGAATTGAAAAAAGAGTTTTATTATCCAAAAATAGCCCTTGATATTATTTCACACTTGCCAATTGTTTTCGAACAAAGTAGTACGCAAAGAAATGATTTAGGTGCTGAATTTTGGAGAAGATGGTCTTGTAGTAGACTTCTAGCTATTGTTCAAAGGACTTCTAAAAATAGGGAATTACATGCCATGTAGAAGTCAAGAAAGTGAGCCTCTTTCTACTTGCATTTCATCCAATGAAGCTACTATGCGAGCAGAGCATGGAGGATGGAGCATAGAAAACAAAGTTGGAAACAAAATTACAACTAGATATTATTTTTGTTTCTAGAAAGCAAAATTCTTTTATGGAATATTTGAAAAAAACTCCAGATTTTTTTAATGATAGTATTGTAAACCTATTAACGTGGACCTAAGACTGTCTGAAATAAGATAATTGATAAATTTGTAATATTAAAACTTGAATCTAGTCTTCTATTGATCTATTCTACAATATTTTTCTTCATGTAAACAATTCACTGAAATGAAATGTTAAGAAAATGTTATATCAAAATTCAAAATCTAGTTTGGAACTGTAAATATTCTAAGTCTGTGGAAGTCCATATTGCCCACAACATTTCTAGTTTATAGTTGGTTTCATTGTTCCTTTGAAATCTTTTTCCCGTACTATGTATGTCAAACTATTTTTGGGAGCATATACATTTTTTTCAATCTCTAAAAAAGATCATGCGAAGACTGAAGAAGTGTTGTAAGAAAACAATCAAATACAACATACATGTAACAAATGATAGCATGAATTGTGTAGTGGCCTTTTTGATTCACTTCATTTAAAAATAAATTGGAATATAAGAAGTTCTTTTTGGTTGTCCTCTTCACTAACCAACTGCATGGAGTCACTAAAGAGGCTCTCCTATAAATTGCTTGTGCACCTCAAGATGCCACTCTCAAGAATACGTTTTACATCATTGAAGCTAAAGTTGGGAGCATGAACAAAAATATCTACTTCTGCATCAAGGTGACATATGACAACGAAGATGAAATACAAATGCTTGCAATTAGTCAATTGCCCTCTCTTTCCTAATGCTTTCGTTGACATTTCCTTGAAATTACGACAAGTGCATTCAAGAAATGATCCTATAATAATAATATATTGTTGAATGTTTGGTAGTTAACTTGAATCAAGCATTATGATGCATCCATACCCAGGATGTGGTATCATTGTTATATGACGAATACATGTCTTCAAAGTAAGCGCAGAAGCACAATTGTTTGCTTTTTAAGTTATTGGAGTATTAGGGTGTGAGGCCCCAATTTGTCACCAAGGGCTCACTATTTCTTTTTTTCATACTTTGTCATTTTAAATGCAAATTTATATACAAAAAGCCCCCCAAAGAGTGTAGAACCAAAATAGGAGTGTCACATTCAAATATAGTATTTGGTCTAGTTTTAGAATATTATAGCTAGAATGGCCCAACCACAAGTTGTAAATAGATTAGAACCCAACTAATCGTGGCAAGTCGGTCAATTATGCATGATGGACGTGTCAGGTTCAAAACCCCACATGGAAAGGACATCTCTAGGCTAGAATTGGTTGAGGGAACCTTGGTAGGGCATAGGAATCAATTCCCGGAGATGGGTTCTAGTTTCCCCATTTCATCGACGAAATAGCGGAACTCCAGTTGTTGGCTTGGAGATGTTGAAAATACCAAGACAAGACCGTGGAGGAATCTCAGGTCCAAGGAGGGAGGTTTGGGGTTAAACCCATGCCCGGGAACCAATGGAGAAGTCGGTTTGCCAAGATTCCCCCCGGTGTAGAAGATTCCCTAACCACCGATAATTAAACGAGGGGGTGGAATTTATCCCCCCTAGGCCGATGTGTAGAGTAAAAATATGAGCCTACACATGTGTTTTGGAATCCCATGGGAGGTTCCACAAAAAGTTTCATAATTTTCTAATAGTCAGAAGATGTCTTTCTGGATAGTCAAGTGTCCAAATTTGCGATGGGAAATTCCTAGAAATTCCCCATGTGGCGGTAAATTCCCACTAAAAATTATTATAGCTTCTTTTATGTTAACAAGCTACCCCGACAAGTTTCACAACATTCCAACAGTCAAAAGTCCTTGAACTTGCCAACTTCCTTGCCAACTAACGAAATTTAAAGTCCACGACGGGTTTGACCAACGGAGCAGGAGTATACGAAAGCGGAATGGGGCCCAAGATAGGTCTTTCCTCACTCCCCTATACCTATTTAGGAGCCTAGGCTAGTTACTTTTGCTAGAAAAGTCAACCCTCCAAAGTTGGGATTTTTTCCGGTTTGGGCATTAAGTTGGCGCTAGGTTTCATTGCAATTTTGAAGATAGAAAAAGGTGAGGGAGATCCTTTGGAATAAAAATGGCCTTCTAAAGCCAATGGCACAATCCGTTTACGATTTGGAGTCAATCTCCAAATGTTAGCTTAGTGGGCCAGTATAGGATGAAAACCTTGAGTTTTGGATGAAAATCCAAGAAGATAAGGTTAACTTAGATGAACAAGGAGAGGTAGGTGCCTGGGAAAGAGTATAAAAGGGCACCCCTTCTCCTCTCTCACCACCCCTTTTTTTGTATAATTGGGTCCGTTGGGTCCAATTTATGTTGGAATTGTAGCATTTTTAGCCACAAGCCTTGCAACGGTGTTTTTTGGGCACTTTTGGCCATTGTTGTTTTTTGAGCTTACAAGGTCTTTGTGAGTCTCTTGCCTTTTGAGTGAGCATAGTACTAACTCTTCCAAGCTTGAGCTTAGAGGCTTTGATAACTTTCTATGATACTAGAAGTTGTGTGTGCTTACCCTTGAGAGCCCTTGTTGGTCATTCTCTTTGCTTTGTCATGTACTAACCTTAGAGCAACCTCCCATATGACTGGCGATGCCGCTTTGGGGGGCCTTTAGTTCAAGTCATTTCTGCTATTAACCCGTGTCGCTAGCCTTTGAGTGTCAAAAGTCCCTTCCCCTTCTCTTGCCCTTGTTCCTAGCATTGACATGACCTTCTTTGTTGAGAGACACGAGGGTATGAGGGTAGTGGGTCCCGCGGTATGGTGAAGCTTTGAATCCTGTAGGGATGAAAAATCTTAACGGTGTGTTAAAAGAGAGAACGGCAGCGAAACTTTGAATCCCCTTAGGAGCAGAAAGTCTTAGCGATGCATTAAAACCACCTCACAAGAGCACTATGAGACTATGTGGCCTTTTCCCGCACAAGGTTTAGTTCCCAAAACGTGTTGGAAACAAAACAAAGTTTAGGCTCCCAAAATAGGAGTTGGAGTTCAGATTGAGAGGAGAGGAGAATTATAAGAAACCAAATGAGGTCTTTCCTTTACGAACCTAGCTATCCCTTCTAACCATGAACATGGGTGCCCGCAACCTCCTTTAGTAGTTAGCAACACATTAGCAAAAAAGAAAAGGGTCCAACCAACCAAGCCAGCACCCAACACTAAACCAGCACCATCCTCCACTGAGACCCCAACCCCCGCTCAAGTCCAGCCTCCACTTAAATGCAACCTCTGTCGAACCCCCAATACCTAGGAAGGGACAATGTCATGATATAGGTCGTCTAGTATTTGAAGCTGACATTTTCATTAGTTTTAAAAATATTGTTAGTGTTGAGCATCTTTAGTGTTGTTAGTATTATAAGTTGTTAGTTGTTAGTATTGTGTATTGGGAGGTGTTAGAGTGTAAGGAGGTTGATCTTGTTGACCGTTTAATTGCTGGTAGATAACCAATTTGTTAGTAGTTGACACTAGGGTAGTTGGGTTAGGGTTAGGATTAGCCGTTGGGGTTTGTGGAGGGTACTTAAGGCAACGGTTGGTCCTTTGCTCTCTCATATGTCTTTGTTTTTTTTGTTTTGAGTATAACGAGGGGAGGGGTGGACTTGAGGATGGAGAGTTGTTTGTTATGCAGATTTATTTGAAGTAAAGTATTGATTTGAGGGACTTTTGTGTTGCATTTGGTAAAAGTGTTGGATGGATTTAAAATTTTAGATCTGAGTTTTTAGAGAGTTGATACCCAATGAGGCCAAGTTTCAGATCTAGATCTATTATGGACAAAAAGTTATGAGGGTTTGAAGTGGAGAGGTTTGGATTTGAAGGCAGCCAATGAGGGCGTATTGAGGCGCATGTATCTTTTTGGAATTTTATGTTTTGGCAATGAAGCTTGGAGGGTACTTTCTTTATATTATCTACTCCTTTGTGTCAAAGTTTTAGCTTCAAGAGACTCTAGATCTATGAGTTATGTATAAAACACAACCGGGTTATGAAAGCAGTAAAGGGTTGAAAAGTCAGTAGTAAAAAAATGTCTACCAAAGTTGGACAGTATCTTGGATTAAGTTGAAACTTGGTATGTGATCTTTTGGATAGTTTATCTACATTGTAGGAAAGTTTCAAAATATTTGAAGCTACTTTCCATATTTTATAGTAGATCAAAGTTAGGTATGGTAGTTTCTAGGGTATTGAGGGAATCATAGGGTAAGGATTTGGGAAAAGGGGGTTTTGAGGGTAGATTTATGAATATTTAGGGTGCTTAGGGGTATCATACTTATATGCAAGCATTACCACAGTAAAGGCCCGGTGCTATTCCAAACATGTTCACAAATCTTTGTGACAATGGGGCTGGGCATCGGGTGGGGTTTTGTAATTAAGCATCGGGAGGAGGCATCGGGCTGGCGGGCATCGGGTTGATGCCATCGAGGTGGGGTTCTGTAATTAAGCAACGGTTGTCTAGGGGTGGGGAGAAAAGAAGAAGAGTCCAACAACTAGAGAAGGGTTGTCTAAGGGTTGGGGAGAGAAAAAGAAGGATCCAATGGCTAGGAGAGGACTATTCCAAACAGGGGAAGGAAAGAAGCGAGAATACACTCATCAAAGGAAAGAAAAGAGACCAACAAGAGCACCCAGCTACACTAATCCGACCGTTGGGGTGGGGAAGCCAACTCCCTGTCTTCCAGGAACATCACTGAAGTAAGAAGCAAGGTCCAGAAAATGGGAGGAAGGTGACAAGAGGGAGGACAATTTGAAGGTTAGGAGTAGAAGTAGATAAGATAGGAGGGGAAATCTCTAAGGCTTACTTAAGCCCTTAGATTAAAATTAGGTGATCACCATGAGATTAAGTGTGATACATAAGTATAAGACATGAGAAGTAGCTCAACTTTGGAGGATGGTGTGACACGTCCTTGAGATTGGTTTGGTAGGTAGGAGAGGAGGGTAGTTGGGCTACCTTAGAATGTAGAAGGAAAGAAAAGGAAGAAGGGGGAAAGATATAGGATAAAAAATCAACAATTAAATCCTTGTACCAATTTATTTTATGATTAGAATGGTGGTTCATTGTCTCACAACACGGAAGTTCATGGTGGAGGAGGTAGAGCTTCCGGTGGGCGCAAACAGTGATGCAGGTTCCAAGGTATGAGTCAACCCTTTCCTATCCCTCCCTAAGTCCCTAATTAAAAGCTAGTGGTTTTGGGCCGAGGTCTACCCTTAGGGCTGTAGGTCAGGTCATTTCCAGGGACATCAGCTTAAAGAAGGAGTCCGTGGCTTTCCAAAACCCTAAGGCACACCCAAATCGAGTGAAAATTGAGAAAGTTATTGCTAGATGAAGTTTAGGGTCAAATGAAATGAAGAATAGCTAAACTCCGATTTTGATAGAGAATTAAATAGAATAAGAGGAGGCTTCCAATTAGGATCTAGGGAAAAAGAGAAAAGTCAATTCTGAGTTGTAGGTTAGGAGAAATTAATGGATGAAGTTTGGATAAGGCTTGGATGAAAATTCAATAGAAATCCCCGATCTGGGTCCAACTACAAATTTGGGTAGGATCAATTCTTGTGAACCATCCCTCAAAATTTCGGATCCTTCTGAATTCGGGAACTAGGTGTAATCTATGGATGAAGTTTGAGGAACCAAGTAGCAATCAAACATCATCCACCCATAACTTTGGCTAGGAAGGTTGGATTGGGTTGAGTCTTACATTTTTAGAAATGGCACAAGATGCACTAGGGGATTCTGGGGATAGTTTTGCCCTGGTGTAGATTCCATCCAAATTCTCTAGCAGGCCCTCTATCCGGTCAGCCCAAAACAATTGGAAGTAGTTTAAGCGAATCTTGCAATTTGGGGTCACCGAGGCACTCAGTAAAAAGATTTATTACTTGGAAGGCATAGTGGACCACGCTTAGACATCTAAAGGTAGGAGTCACTTAGCTGAAACCTAGAACTTGATTGTGTTTGCGAATTATCAAGGGTGGGTAATTTGGCGCTCACATTTAGCTAGGAAAAATGAAGCACTACAAGAAAATAGGGGTATAAATGACTGCAAACAAATGACTGCGTGTCCAATCAACTAAAATAGCACATACATGTGTTGTTGTAGTTGACCAACATCTTTTTCTTTAAAATCATGCATTGTCGGTGGCCAACCTTTCCATTTGTTGGTGTATATTGTCTTTGTCTTTAGGGTCCATTTCTATTTTTTGTTTAAACTCCTATTAATATGCCAATGATGACTTCTAGAAACTTGCGCCATGGTCATTATACTATTTTTGAATACTTCAAATAATTTACATTTAAATTACTAGGGTCCCAACAAACATACGCTAAAGTATTTAGATGGAGTCAACAATAGTTGTTGAGTCCCATTTCTCCTTTACACAGACAACAACATCGCAACTCTAGTGCCACTATAGAATGACTTCTTGGGACTACCAAATTACTACTCTACTACTACTTCGGCACCTTGTACACTTTGATTCATTATGCAATTTGCAAACATCTTATGTAGTCATTATCACACTTTCCTTGCATGAAGTGAAAAGACCTAGGACAACTACATACTTCCTTATTTCAAGGAAGTTGAATATGTGACCCTAATACTCATTATGTTCCAATCCATTCTAATCCCTTTAGCAAATTTGTCTATAACTTTTGATTTGAGGCACAAAATCTAAAACGGATTTTTGGAGATGAAAGTGAGATTGATTTACCAACTTTTATTAGTACAAGTTTTTTTAAAAAGAATTAATCTACTATGCCTCAATGAGGTTAGAAATTTTAGTTATAATACAATTCCTACATTTTACATATCCTACAAGGTTTGTCTTTCCTACTACCTCACTTCTATAAAAGGCTTGTCATTTCATCCCTCCACAATCACTTATTAAGTGGCTTTGGAAGCCATCTTATATGTATGCATGGTGTATTGTGTATGGCATTTGATATATTGTGTATGACATTTGATGTATTGTATATGACATTTGGTATATTGTATATGGTGCATTGTGTATGACATATTGTATATGGTGTATTGCTGTGGAACTTTGAATGTACTCATGTAAATACAAAATGACAACTCTATGCAATTGTTAGTTCAGTCTTTTTTGTATACATAGCCACAAATTGAAAATGATTAGAAAATGACTTTTGGTGCACTTGGAGAGAAACTTGAACCTTGAATCTATGCCACTTGAGAATAATTGTGGAATAACTTGCCACATGGTAGTCGACCTGGATGATGCAAAGATTCCATCACAACTTTTGAATGACTATATAATAACTTCACAATGACTTTGATGTGGATGTACACATTAGCAGTGCTTAGACTGCATCATGACTACAAAATGAATGCATAATTAGCTGACATGGACATCCACTTCAGCAAAAAATCCTTTGAAAACGGGAAGCTACCCAATCTTTCTTTAAAATTTGTTTGTCCACCTCATTAGCCATGTAGACCCTCTCATCCATTCTTCATCCAAGGCTGAAATGGATGGTGATAATAGAATTGCAGTCATTTAAAGAACAACTTGTCCACAAAGACTACAGGGCCCCAAGTCGTTCTACAATCATTTTTGTCAAGAGTGATTGTTTTTGCAGTCATTTTTTGCAATCATTTATACCCCCAATTTCTTGTAGTGAATCCATTCCAACAAATTTTACTCAAAAATTGTTCATATGTTGCTTCTAATCAAATTTAGAAGGAATTTTGAAATGGAAATTTCAAAATTTTCTAAAAATATTGATGATACCATTGGTGAATCTCACCGTACGGGTGGAATCCACAACTCAAGACCTACAACTTTTATTTGCATGTCAATTCCAAAATATTCTTCCAAGAATCCAAGTAGCACTTTATAATGATTTTTCTCAAATCATCATTTTTGTAGAAAACTTTGGCCATTCAAAGGTTCAAATTTCACTTTGGTAAACAACCTAGTATACACATTCAAAAAGTATGTGATATTACAAGAAACATTATAAAGGAGGGAGACTACTATTGTAGTCAAATTGAAATTCCTAACTTTATATCTTCCAGTTCTTCCCTATTTATGAATGAATTTTCTCAAGTTTATTCTTCGATTAAACTTGTGTCAATTTCAAGTAGAAGATTTAATTTGTATACTCATATGTCGAGAGTTAATGGAAGAAAGCATGTATTTTCATTTGTAGAAGGTGTATATTTCAATGTTGATTTCTCTACATCAATCAAGGAAGCAATGTCTCCTAAACCACAAGACCTTGAAGTCCAAATTTTATAAAGCTATGAGTATTACATGCACATATTTGCACATATGTTAGACGTCAATGTCAACAATGTTGTATACACTATCAAGAAATTCTAACTATTTTCACAATACTCACGGAGCATCTTTCTAGTTTTTTATCCATCTAGTGTCAAAGTTTTTTGCACATTCACATCACTCATTCTCCAATATAGGACAGTTTTTTTCTTTACTTAGACTTCTCTATATTCAATAATCCACATTTTCTAAAGATTCTATCTATATTTTCACTTTGGCCAAAACAATTACAGTATCGAAAGGACTAACCAACACTACAAGAGAAAGGGATGTTTTAAGTATAGTTCTAATAGTATAGTCTTTTAAGTAATGACCTATGAGGAGTCTTTTAAGAAAATTTTTACTGAAAATATGTATATTTTCAATAAAAATTTTCTTAAAAGACTCCTCATAGGTCATTACTTAAAAGACTATACTACTAGAATTATACTTAAAACATCCCTTTCTCTTGTAGTGCAATGACCATGGTTTCAAGCCTTTCAACCCTTCACTTTGTTTGTTGTCATTTGGCACCTATAATGAATGAATTTTTTTTCCAAGATTAAATCACATGTCTTCTATAAATTATAAAAATTTCAAAATCTTTTGCCAAAATTTGAAGCTATTGTGAATTCTTAAGGAAAGAGTGAAGAAAATTCAAGTCAAATACAATTCAAATATGCTAAAAAAATCTGAATTTTTTTCCATAGGTGTGTATTATAGCATTAGAAAAAAAAAATGGGGCCTCTACAAGGTGGCCAAAGCTTGACTACGCAATACAAATAAAAATTAAAAGAATATCTTTAAGATATCAATATTTTGGGTCTCTAATATAGAGTTTGGTGGCCTTGTAGAGACCCCAAATATTTTCTAATGGTGCATAACATCATGATATGAACCAAAGTTACCATGTCACTATAAACTTATAAAATGAACAAGCAATAGTCCAAGTTGATGAGAGGTTGAATTCTCATTAGGAGAGAAAGATACTAGTAGTATTCCCATTTGGTGGGGCAATTTTTTTCAATTTTTTCCTTGTTTTTGGTTCTAGCTCCCACTATTGGTCAAAAAATTTGAAAAAATTGGATGAAATTGCCAAAAAACTCTTAGTCGCAGAAATAGATCAATTTCCAAAATTTGGAAGAAGTTTACTACATTATAATTGATGTGGTGAAGAAATGATACTTGAATTGTAAAATGTAAAAAAAAGGTGTCCCATAATATTAGAGTGAGGTTTTGATCCTCAATCCTATGGGATATGGGACCACCATGCTTCCATTGTGCCACTTTGATCGGTGTTGAGAACACCAGGTACTAGTAGATGCTAGAATTTCTCATTCATATAGGTATAGAATCTAAATCTAAATCGATATGGGACAAAAGCTACTTTTGAAAAAAAATATCTTTGGCATTGGCTTGACATGCAAGGCAAAAACACTTGAAAGCGACACTTTTTGTAGTCTTACTTTCTCAAAGGTGAAGTGGTGAAGCAAACTCAAGAGTAACATAACCCATGTGGTTTTGTAGTATAATTTTACAATGCTCTAGTCATCTTTTACAAATTTGAGAATTTGATAAATATAGGGTAGCGTATATGTAACAGGAGACTCTCTTTGAATGGACATCCAAAAAAAGAAGCTTAGAGGTGTTTCTACCTTATTTAGTACATTTGCATGCAATTCTTGTAATGTTACAACCTACACTCAATCTCAAAATGCACTTGATATAGAAATTGAAAACTTTGTGACAATCAATAAATTAGGGTGATTGCACAAAACACATGCTGATTTTGTTGCATTTTACTATACTCATGCTTTTTTTTAGGAGTACTTTTAAACTTAGTAGAAAAAATTTTAAATTTTAAAGAATATGGCCAATGTATATACCTGTAAGGTGAAGGTAACCACCAAAGACAATCACAAGAAAATTCTCTCAGTAGGAGAACTTGGAAAGTACCAAATATCAAGAAAATACATACTTTGATGTTATAATTTTTAAAAATAGGAAAAAAATAAATAAATAAAATAAAAATTTTCCATTAGTAGCAACTTTCTAGAGATGGTCCTTCACCAAAAACAAGACCAAAATCATTTTCTACATGTTTTGAAATGCAAGTAGAAAGAGGCTCACTTTCTTGACTTCTACAGGACATGTAACTAACTATTTTTAGAAGTCCTTCGAACAATAGCTACAATTCTACTACAAGACCATCTTCTCCAAAATTCAGCCCCTGGTTCATTTTTAAGGGTGCTACTTCGTTCAAAAAAATTGGCAAGTGTGACATAATATGAGGGGCTATTATTGGATAGTAAACCATTCTTTTAAATTCCAAAAAAATACACAAGGCATATAAGTTATTATTCATGAGTACCTTGCCAATGAAATTTGAGTCATTTCAAGCCTTAATAGAAAAGTTATGGTCAAAAAATAAAATCAGCCTAAAAAATAAAAATTTCAAAGAAATAGAAAGTTAAAAGTAGTAGAAAGTTAAGAGAATTACAAATTTAAAAAAAGGAAAAATTTAAAAATTACATATTTAAAAAAAGGAAAATTTGAAACACATAGAAATTCAAAAAAGGTAGAAATTTTTTAAAAGCAGATATTGAAAGAAAATTAAAACTGAAAAAGTAGAAATTAAAAAGTAGTAAGAGTTATAGAAATTCCAAATTTTATAAAAGGATAAATTTTTCAAAAGGAGAAAGTTTTTAAAAGCAGAAATTGAAAAAAAAAATGAAAAAAAAAAAGTGGAAATTGAAGAAAAGCAGAAACTGGAAAAAAAAAGTTGTCCCCCAATATCAGAGCGAGGTTTCGATCCTCGGTCCTGCGGGTTATGGGACCACCACGCTTCCGCTGCGCCACTCTGATCGGCGCTGGGGACACCAGGTACCAAAGTAACACCTAATTGCATTTTTATACACGGTAGAAATCAATTATGCAATCAATATGGGACAAAAGGCTACTTTGGAAAAAAAAATAGCCTTGGTGTTGGCTTGACACGCAAGGCAAAAACACTTGAAAGGAATACTTTTTCTACTTTTACTTTCTCAAAGGTCAAGCGGTGAAGCAAACTCAAGAGAAACATAACCCAAGTGCCGTTTTGTATTCTAATTCTAAAATGCTCAAATAATATTTTACAAATTTCCAAAGTTGAGATGATAGGCTAGTCTATATTGGTAGCATGAGACTCACCTTGAATGGTCACCCTTCAAGCATGAAATGAATGCCTCAACTCTCAATTTGGTGCTCCAAAAAACTCCTCACCTCTCATTGGTTGCATCTAAGAAGTGAGGTTGAATTAGAGTTTAACAAGGGCTCGTTTTAGTAACCCATAATTTAGATGTTATCTAGAGGTCAAGAAAATGATGCTTACAAGTGCTTCTACCTTATTCATTACCTTTGCACGCAATCCTCATAATTTCACAACCTACACTCTCAAAATGCATATGATGATATGGAAATTAAAGACTTTGTGACAATCAATAACAACCTTGTTTAATGGCATTGAAAGAGTGTTCAAAATTACAATATTCACAAATTCCAATATTTATATGGAAGTTGGTTGGATGCAACTTTTTGTGACCTTAACCCTTGAAGGACATATTAGTGATTGTGGAAATCATTGCTTTTGGGACCGTGTGACATCATCAACTTTAAAAAAAAACGAAAATATTCATTGGAAGTCAACTTACTATAGAAGATCTCCCCTTTCCACACAAAATTCCATCATGGGGGGGTAGTGTGTTAAAAAAATAAGGATATAGGTGCGAACAACCACTATTTTATAGGGGGTATGAATTATTTTTTTTATTTTTTTTTCACATGCTATCATTATGTAATTTTCTAATGGGACCTATTATTCCATACCCTATAGTACATTTAAGACATCCAATGCCATTTCGATACCCTATATTACTCTAAACCCATTTATAATTTTTTGCCCCCATATTTTTAAAATACCCTATCATTTGTTTGCACATATGTTGCTACTCCAACCACTCACTACCCCCCCAAGAATTCCGTACATGATTAATTGCATGTCCATTCCACACAAGAAGATATTCTAGCATCCATCAAACACTAAACATTTGTGTCAATGTTTATGGGTTAAGACAACAACATATTGGTAGTGGAGTATCTAAGTGTACATACAAGGTGCATCCCCTCCATTTCATTAGAGCAAATAATGTGGTATTAGAGAAGTAATACAAAAGAAATGTGGGAACAATCTCACAATTGTTGCATTACATTGCAAGCCCCTCCACCATAACACTAATCTTTGACTCACCTCTCATCAAGCAACTACCATAAACCTCGTTAGATTATTTTCCCTTCATTTGGAGGGCAAATTATTTTTTGGAATCAATGCATTATGCAAGTGCACCCACATAATTGGGCACTAGGGATTCTTCATCCAAAGAACCTTTATCATCTTGTCCATTTTCCACATTTTCTAGCAAGCGATTCACACCAAATAACTACCGTATTGCTTTGGGCATTATTCTTAGCACAAATCCTTGCCAAGAAATTTCACATTCAATTCTATGGCAAGTTATTACCCATAATCTCCTCTCTTAAACATTAAAACTCACATAACTGGAGATTATGTTTTTTTCATTTCTCTTTCACAAATTTCATCTCTAGGTCATTTTATCATGATAAATTTTCTCTCTCATTCATAATTTTCTTCATCTTCATTTACTTATTACTTAAACATGTACATTTAACCCTGAAACACTCCAACATCCATTTTCTAGATAGTGAACAGATTCAAATTCAAGTTGAATCTTCTTTACTGCTTCCATGAAGGTTATCGTAATTTTTGGAGATACTTTATCAAGTTGTTGTCCTATCTAAGGGTTGGATTTAGTGTTAATAGAGTACATATTTTTCAAAACTTACAAATGTGCAAGTATGTAAAGTGGTTCACCAAGCCAAAATTGCATTGACTCTAGTTCAAAACTAGATTTGCAAAAAGGAGGTCATAGATTAAGATCACAAAAAATTCAAAAAATTACCAAGTCAAGAAGAACCTCATTTCAAATCCATTCCAACAAATTTTACTCAAAAATTGTTCATATGTTGCTTCTAATCAAATTTAGAAGGAATTTTGAAATGGAAATTTCAAAATTTTCTAAAAATATTGATGATACCATTGGTGAATCTCACCATATGGGTGGAATCTACAACTCAAAACCTACAACTTTTATTTGCATGTCAATTCCAAAATATTCTTCCAAGAATCCAAGTAGCACTTTATAATGATTTTTCTCAAATCATCATTTTTGTAGAAAACTTTGGTCATTCAAGGGTTCAAAATTCACTTCGGTAAACAACCTAGTATACACATTCAAAAAATATGTGATATTACAAGAAACATTATAAAGGAGGGAGACTACTATTGTAGTCAAATTGAAATTCCTAACTTTGTATCTTTCATTTCTTCCCTATTTATGAATGAATTTTCTCAAGTTCATTTTTCCATTAATTTTGTGTCAATTTCGAGTAGAAGATTTTGTATATTCACACATCGAGTATTTCTTGAAGAAAGCATGTATTTTCATTTGTAGAAGGTGTATATTTCAATGTTAATTTCTCTATATGAATCAAGAAAGCAATGTCTCCTATACCACAAGACCTTGAAGTCCAAATTTTATGAACCTTTTAGTAATACATGCATATATTTGCACAAACTTTAGAGGTCAATGTTAACAATGTTGTATACACTATCAAGAAATTCTAACTATTTTCACAATACTAAGAATAGATCTTTCTAAAGTCTTATCCATCCATTGTCAAATTCTTTTGCACATACACATCACTCATCCTCCAATTTCAGGCGTTTTTTTCTTCACTTAGACTTCTCTATATTCAATAATCCTCATTTTCTAAAGATTCTATCTATATTTTCACTTTGGCCAAAACAATTATAGTACCGAAAGGACTAACCAATGACCATGGTTTCAAGCCTTACAACCCATCACTTTGTTTGTTGTCATTTGGCACCTATATATGAATGAATTTTTTTTCCAAGATTAAATCACATGTCTTCTATAAATTATAAAAATTTCAAAATCTTTTGCCAAAATTTGAAGCTATTGTGAATTTTTAAGGAAAGAGTGAAGAAAATTCAAATCAAATACAATTCAAATATGCTAAAAAAGTCTGAATTTTTTTACGTAGGTGTATATTATAGCATTAGAAAAAAAATGGGGCCTCTACAAGGTGGCCAAAGCTTGACCACACAATAAAAGTAAAAATTAAAAGAATATCTTTAAAATATCAATATTTTGGGTCTCTAATATAGAGTTTGGTGGCCTTGTAGAGGCCCCATTTTTTTTCTAATGATATGAACCAAAGTTACCATGTCACTATAAACTTATAAAATGAACAAACAATAGTCCTAGGCCCTAAGTTGAAATTGTAAGAAAATATTGAATTTTCCAGATTTTCCAATTGGAGCAGAAACTACACTTGATGAACTTCAATTTGTTAGTCAAGCTCAAATTCATAAAATTAAATCTTTATGGCTCAAATTCACATCAAAAGTTGAGAGCCTCAAGTGCCAAAAATACACTACAAAGGTGGTCCATGCATTAAGCATCTTCTTCCTTTGCAAAATCAATAATATAGTAGTGAGAGAATCAATTCAATATTGTTCACTTAGAAGGATACTACTAGTGTTCTGATTCAATGGGGCAAATTCTTTTGCCATTTTTTAAAATTATTTTTGGTTCATTTGATAAAAGAATTAGAAAAATATTGAATGAAATTGCCAAAAACATCATAGTTGGAGAGGTGGACCATTTTCCAAAATTTGGATGAAGTTTATTAACCCTTGAAGGACCAAACAACATTTTTTGGCAATGTAGCAATTTGGGGCAGCTCTCTACGAATGGATTTTTTATTTTTTTTATTTGAAATTTTCACAGAGCATGTGCCCGAGGAGTAACTTTAAGGCCCAACAATTTTCATAACATTTGAATAGATGGTTTTAAAATAAAAAATTGAAATTGGTTTTCTATAATTATATTTACATGGAAAGCTTTGAATCATTCCATTTTGATTTACAAGATGAAAGTTATGAAGAGTCTTAGTTATAGGTAGTTTGTGGGTAGTTATCAAATCTTCACTTTAAAATAAACTTTGAAGACCTTCATTTCAGTTCTCAATTTTCATTATTTTTGGGAAAAAAAAATTAGGTGTAGATTTTTTATTACAACATTACAACCATTGGGATTGGCATTTTTCAATTCTATAAATAAATCGTTAACAATTTAGTATTTTGAATCATTCTCTACTTCTTTCAACTTACTAATTTTTTCCTATATGTTGTACAATTTCAAATGATCTAAAAGTTTTCAAGCATGTAGCTAACTTGACTTAAAGAATGAATCCAAAGAGTTACAACCATTTTGGACATTCTTTCTTAATGATCTGACCTTGTGAAGTGCAGTTGACTAGGTTTTTACAGGGCCCCAAAAAGTTTTTTTGTCAATTTAAACGCTAATATCTTGCAATCTACAAGGTGAAAATTTCTGAAATTTTTTCTACATCTTTTCAACCCAACATAATACAAGATCCTAAGGTTACATGTGTCCGAAATTGTATTTTTTCTACAATTTGGTACTTGAACTAGAAATGACAATTTTGGTGCATTTTTAGTAAAAACATAGTCAAATACATTTAGGGGTTAAATTATAATCAATGTGGTGAAGAAAATGATACTTGAATTTTAGAAATTTAAAAATAGTAGAAATTTTTAAAAAGTAGAACTTTAAAAAAAGTAGGAATTAAAAAAGCAAATAGGAATTTAGAAAAAGGAGGAAAAAAATGTCCCTTGATATCAAAGCGAGGTTTCAATCCTCAATCTTGTGGGTTATGGGCCCACCACGCTTTTGATGCGCCACTTTAATCAGTGTTGGGGACACCAGGTAATGTAGAAGGTCCTTAAATGGAGAAGGCATTTAGAAGCAACCATAGAAGCGGCCCATGTACAGAGCACGTGGTTGTTGAAATGAACACCATTTTTTGAGGTAGGAAATGCGACTGCAAGTGCATGATTTTAGGACAGTGAGCAATGCTTTTGGACTATTATTATGTGTGATTCACTAATCATGAATGCATTATTTAATTGTGAACACAGAATTCAAGATGACAATAAGAAAGAAATGATAAACATAAATTTTAGGGTACAAATTTTTCTTGCTTGATTTAGAACACTCTATTCCCGCATTATGGAACTTTCTTGAACATAGTGAGCACCCACTTCATCTATTTTTGGACCGATTTGCTCTTTTCAAAGGCATGTGATAATTCATTATTGCTAAGTCTATGAACATTAATAACAACCTACTGACTTTTCACTTTGGAAAATCGTATCTAATTCATTCTAATTCAAAAAATTACAATTTAAATTGTAGTTTGTTTATTTTCCATTTCTCTGTCTACCAAAAAAAATTGGAAGTCATTGGACAAATAATTTCTTCCACACATCTGTTTTTCTCCTTAGATGTGCTATTCTTGAGCCTTCTACCCTACAAGATCAATGCCTAATTGCATATTTATACATGTTAAAAATTGAATCCCCAATCAATATGGGAAAAAAGCTAGGGTGGGAGTCATTAGTATGACGTGTTTTGTTATACCACTCTTTTGAAAAAAAAATATCCTTTGTGGTTGCTTGACATATAAGGCAAAAACACCTCAAAGCAACACTTTATCTAGTCTTACTATCTCAAAGGTCAAGTGGTGAAGCAAATTGAGAAGAAACACAATCCAAGTGGTTTTGTAGTGTAATTTTACAATGCTCTAGTAATATTTGATAAATTTTCCAAGTTGAGAACATAGGATAGTCTATATTGGTAACACAAGACTCACCTTGAATGGACACTTGAGAAATGACACTTCGAGGTGTTTCTACCTTATTCACTACCTTTGCATGCAATTCTTGTTATGTTACAACCCACACTCTTAGAATGCATGTGATGATATAGAAATTGAAGAATTCGTGACAATGAATAAGTTAGGGTGATTACATGAAACACCTACTAATTTTGTTGCATTTTCCAATACTCATACCTTTTTTTAGGAGTACTTTAAAATTTAAAAAAAAAAAAATAGAAAACTAGAAATATATAGAGAGCTAATGTGTACACCTATAAGATGAAGGTAACCACCAAAGGTAATCATAGAAAAATTCTTTAAGTAGGAGAACTTGGAAAGTGCCAAATCTCAAGAACATTCATACTTTGATATTTTCATTAGGAAAAATAGGAAAAAAATTGAATAAAGAAAATAAAAATCGTCTATTTGTAGCAACTTTGTGGAGATCATCATTCACCAAAAAAACAACCAAAATAATTTCTTAGAAGTTTTGAAATGCAAGTAGAAAGAGGCTCACTTTGCAAACTTCTATATGACGTATAATTAATTCTTCTTAGAATTCCTTTGAGCAATAGCTAGAAGCCTAGAAGTCTACTACAAGACCATCCTCTCCAAAATTCAACTCCAAATTCATTTCTTTGGGTGCTATTTTGTTAAAAAAAAAATTGGTAAGTGTGACATAAAATTAGAGTCTATTTTTGGATAGTATAACATTTTTAAAAATTTCCAAAAAATTATGCAAGGCATATAATATTCATGAGTACCTTGCATATGAATTTTGAGTCATTTCAAGCCTTAACACAAAAGTTATGGTAAAAAAGACAACCAAAGACATATGACAAAAATAATATTGTTATTTATTGTAATCACCTATAACAACATTGTTCAATGGCATTAAAAGAATACTCAAAATTACATTCTATAGTATTCACAAATCACTATATTTCTATGAAATTGTTTGGATGCAACTTTTTGTGACCTTAAGATAATGACATATTGGTAGTGGAGTATCAAAGTATCCAAGGTTTGTTCTTTCTATTTTATGAGAGAATACATGATGTGAAATTAGAGAAGTAATACAAAATAGGTGTGGGAGCAATCATAGTTGTTGCACTACATCTTAAAGCCCCCCCCCCCCCCCCCCTGCCATAGCCTTCATCTTTGATTCACCTCTCATAAGCAACTATCGTAAACATTGCCAAAAAGTTCTCCCTCCATGTGCAAGGCAAATTAGTTTTTGTAATCAATGCATTATGTAGGTCCACCCACATAATTGGGCATTACAAATTCTTCATCTAGAAAGTTTTTTGTTCATCCAAAGAATCTTTGTCATCTCTTCATTTCCCACATTTTCTAGCAAGCAATTTATATGCCAGAGAACCACCTTCTTGCTTTGGGCATTACCATCTACGTAAAATCTTGCCAAGAAATCTCACATTTAATTGTAGGACAAGTTATTTCCTACAATAACCCTTCTTAAACATGAAAAACCATATAACCAAAGATTATTGTTTTTTCATTTATCTTTCACAAATTTCATCTATGTGTCTTTTTATCATTAGGAGTTTTCTTTATCATCCATATTTTTCTCCATCTCCACATACTTGTTAAGTTGTTATTAAATTAAACATGTAAATTTAAAATTCACTTTGATAAAAAAACCTAGTATACACATTCAAAAAGTAAGCAATATTACAAGAAGCATTGTAGTGCAAAGAAATTTGACTTTGAAAAATTGTTCCAGAGATTTGGCCTCGTGTTCAAAGGCCTTTCACAAAAAAAAATCATCTAAGAACCCAACTCACTAATGTGGTTGCACAGAATGTTTATCAAACCCTAAGAAACTAATTCAACATCAAGAGAACAATTTAGTCTATCTCCAAAACGTTTGGACCTTCACTGTTGGCATGCCATCAAATGGGAGCAAAGCCGGTCAGTCTCTCAATACGTTTCCAACATTTGCTGAGTTCGAAATATTGAAAATGTTCACATTAGACAAATTTTGATACTGATTACTGAGCGGAATTGTTGCTACCACCACTCCCTTCCTTTTCTTTCTTTTCTCCATTAACAAATAAAACTTCATGAACTTTCTCCATTTCACAATCTGTTGGCCACGAATTGGGATCCTTTACCCCTGAAGCAACCTCGGAAGCAACACCTTCGATATACAATTCACAGATTCACAGATTCACCTTCTCTACTCTCTGGTTCAACCTCCGGTCTCGAAATCTCAACCTCTAGCGGTAGTTCTTCAACAACTTTCTAAAACAGAAAACAGAATCAATAAAGGTATGTAGACTTGCTATAAAAAAAGAGAAACCAACAACTAGAGCTTCAGAAACCAATGCAAATCAATACCAACAAAAGAAGTATTGTCAAAACAAAAGATTGAAATAATATTATAGAATCCTACCTTGAGTTTCTTTTTCTTCTCTTCCTTAAGAGATTCAAAGTATTGCAAGGGTTGTCCAGTGGCATTTAACTCCCCAGAAATGATCCTTTGCATGGCTCAGTCTTCAATTGTATTGTCCTTTTTTACATACTTGTAAAAGGATTTAGTATCCCTATGCCATGTTCTCTCACATGCAATGTTAACAGGAGCTTGGCTTGCTCCATCCTTGTAGTCCCAATATGCTTGCCACGCTTGTTTGTGACATTTTTGGAAAGAAATCCTTTTCCAAAGAATTTTTGTCCAAGATAGTTTTTAAGTAAGGTAAAACAGCCCATTATGGACCAAATGGGGGTTTGCCCTCTTGTCATTTCTGAAATTTTCTACTTTTTTTTCCAGAGAAAGTCAAGTGATAGAAATGGTGAGAACATTTGAAACTATATTTTTTCAACAAAGTGTGAATTTGTTATGAATTTTTGAAGTGTTCAGCCCATCACAGCTTGTAGACTACCCCAAAGCCAACAAAAACTGATCCTTAACACTCATCTTACTCACCTATTGCGGTCACAATATTTTCTAACACAAAAGACCTGAAAAAGGCACTTCTTGCAATGAACTAGCACTAAAAAACTGAAAGTTCCTATTGCGGTCACTAATTACTCCATTCCAGTTAGCTGAGACTTTGAATATGACCCAAATCTCAAAAACTAAAAGAAAACTGTAATGGGCTCATTCACAGGAGTCCGCAATGGGTAAAAGGCCCGTAATGGGCTGTTTTATCTTACTACACATTATCTCCCCGCCGTTTTACCTTCAAGTTAGGTGTGAGGAACAAGGGAGTGAGCATACCACCATTTGAAGGGTTCCAAGTCTGAATCACTAACTGAGGCCTACGCTGCATTATGATCTGATAAGTCAGTTGACCATAACAGTCAGCTGGTTTCCTTTGGTATTCCAACCTGCTATGGTTGATGTTAATCTCCCAATTTGGGGATTTCCCAGGTGCTAGAAAATACTTTTTCTCAGTCTCTAAGCATTGTGCACACACCAATGGACTTTACAGATCCTACATACATGGAATGCACTATACACTAAATACTCTTCTATGACTACTATTTTCTTAATAATTACAAACTAGACAGATAGATTCAATAGGATTTTAATTTCAAAACATTAGTGATCCTTTTAACATGAATTTAAGATGCATCTTAGCTAGATCTAAATTAAATAAAAACATGTAACTGATCAAATGAAGTTCTTATGAGTCTAAACACTTCTCGAAATGGAACGCTAAACGAAAAATGGAACAATTATCTAAATTATGAAACATAAAAACTAAAGCAAAGCACTGGAACTAAATAAAACATGAAACTCTTATATGTATAGGGAAAGAAACATGAACCTCAAACAACCACAAAACATTATTTGGAAAAAATGTAGATAAGAAAAGGTCAGATAACTTACGAGCTAGGAGGGTATATGGAACCATCCGTTACGCACTCCAAGAAAAAATTCTTCAAGAGCCTAGCCAGCGGTCGGACGTCATCATGCCCAGACATATCAGCGATACTCTCCTTGATGAGAAGCCCGTGGAAGCTTCTCCATTCATCGAAGGTGTTATTAGTCTCATTCCTAGTGATATACTTGTGATCACTCTCGATCCCTGGATTTCAAAAGGACGACAGAAGGATCGACTCAGGTACTGGTCGCTCAGAATCTCAGATAAGGATACCTCCATTACAAAAGGACGACACGAATTGAAGACTTCACATTTGATAGTAAAGTTCTTTTACGAGCACGAACTAGAACAACGCGTCTAATCATTCGACCTGACGAAATTTTGGTCTCACTAGCGGGGATATCTAATTCAAGAAGCTCGTCTTCGAATTGCCCCTCAATAACTTTGACACTAAAAAACAAAGCGCACTTGCATTGCTCATTGATTCAATTCGAGGAGAAGCGGGCTTGCAGATGGACTTCAAAGATTGGACAGAATGTTTTGGGAACTAGATCGGCGGTAAACAGAAAGATAAAGCGGATTATTGAGTGCATTCAAGCTCGGTATAGGGAAATTATCAAAAGATGGACTCCTACAGGATTCGCAGGAAAGACCATGCGTTTGGAAGATTGACCGCTTGCATCATTGGTCAAAGACCTTCGCCGAAGGTTTCCTTAAGTAGTCGTAATATCATCCATGCGCGCGCAATATCCTCCTAAACAGGATCTCTCTCAATTGACTGACTAAAGATAAGAGTGCAACAAGAGATCCACCGCAACTTATTTAAACAAGAGCACTGTAATAGACACCGCAACTTAAACAAGAGCACTATAATAGACACCACAATTAATACAAAGAAGAGCTAGCGCATGCAATAAGATACCACAACACAAACCACGAACAACGCGCACAAACCAGTGCAAGAAGAGACACCACAGCAAAGACAACGCGCGCAATAAGAAATGCCCGCTCTAGAGCGCTCTATCTAAACTCCCGAATGATCTGCCAAACCAATGACTAATAACAACATGCAGAATACTCCAAGAACAAGATGACGTTCAGAATGCAAAGAAAAATACAAACAATTTTCCTTATTCTTACAATGCACAGAATTCTAACATCAAACATTCAAGTCTAAGCAAAAATCAGACACAAAAAAAGGAAAGAATAACAAAGAAACAATCGGGAAATTCAGTCTCCGCGGTACAGAGGGAAATTCCGGTTTTGCTCAAAATTACAGATCAAAATCAACTATCATCCATAATCTTGAATTGTCGTCAAAAATTCATCCAGAAATTTATTTATCATCCAGAATTTAACAATTCATTCTAACGGAGTTTCATCCAAAGTTTTATTTAATTCATCCAAATTTGGAATTACATTCCCTATTTCACGTTTTTGTTCTAAATTTCATTCACAATTTTGAATTGTCATCATAAATTGGAGTAGAAACTACACTTAACCCCTAAAGGACCAAATGGTGTTTTTTTGGCAACATAGCAATTTCGGGCAGCTCACTATGAATGAAATTTTTATTTTTTTTCTTTGAAATTTTCACACAACATGTGCTTGAGGAGTAGCTTTAAGACCCAACAATTTTCATAACTTTTGAATACATGGTTAAAAAGTTATTGTATGATATGTTGTTTTCACTACTCAACGGGCAGCTTGGGCAGCAAAAAAAACTTCTTTAAAAATCACTTTTTTTTAAAATAAAAATTTGAAATTGATTTTCCTGATTTATATATACATGGAAAGCTTTGAATCATTCCATTTTGATTTATAAGATGAAAGTTATGAAGAGTTCTAGTTTTGGGTAGTTTGTGGGTAGTAATGGAATCTCTACTCTAAAATAAACTTTGAAGACCCTTATTTAACTCAATTTTTAATATTTTTGGAAAAAAATAAGAACATGAGGTGTAGATTTTTTATTACAAAAATTTAACCATTGGGATTGGCATTTTTCAATTCCATAAATAAATTATTAACAATTTAGTATTTTGAATCATTCTCTACTTCTTTCAACTTACTATATTTTTCCTATGTGTTGTACAATTCCAAATGATCTAAAAATTTTCAAGCATGTAGCCAACATGACTTGGAGAATGAATCCAAAGAGTTACAACCATTTTGGACATTTTTTCATAATGATCTGACCTTGCGAAGTGCAGCTGCCCGGATTTTTTCAGGGCCAAAAAATGGCTTTTTGTCACTTCAAATGCTAATATCTTGCAATCCCCTCAGTGGAAATTTCTGAAATTTTTTCTGCATCTTTCTAAACCAGTGTACTACAAGATCCTAAGGTTAAATTTGTCCAAAAATGTATTTTTTCTAAAATTTGGTACTTGTACTAGAGATGATAGTTTTGGAGCATTTTTGGTGAAAACATAATCAAATACCTTTAGGGGTTAATATGCTTCATTTCATCGGTTGGGCTCAAATTCAAAAAATATCATTCTTGTGGCTCAAATTCACATCAAGAGTATAGAGTAAGAACTAGCCAAAATACACTACTAACAAGGGGTGATCCATGGATAATTAAGCATCTTCTTCCTTTGCAAAATCAAGAATCCAATTGTGAGGGAGTATTCAATACTATTATATTAAAATGCACTTAAGCAAGTCACACAATAAAATTAGAACAAAAAACTATTGTTTTCCATCCTACAGCCCCTCAAGAAATCATCAAGAGGACACAAAATTAAACATCCTCAACATTATTTCAGGGTTAATGAGGCTAGGGTTGTATTTAGTTTTAGTGAAAGATCCAACTGAAGAAGCTTGTTTTGATTTTGGACAAATTTTCACTTATTTGGGGTAAAGGCTCCCATTACACATTATACTAAATTGCATGAAATTGCCAAAAACATCTTAGAGAAATACACAATTTGTCAAACTTTAGATGAAGTTTATTAATTATAGTTGATGTGATGATAAAAGTGATAGATGAAAGTGTACAAATTGGATGATTGTTGTAACTTGCCTATTTTCCAAGGTACCTGTCACTCTACCTCTTGACCTTCCATATTAAGAAAAACAATTCACTTTGTCAAAAATAAAAATAAGACAGAAAATACTATGAGATAAACAACTCACTTTTGTCAAAAAAATTTAACCCTTAAAAGACAAAGCCCCCATCACCAAGGTAGTCAACAAAACTCCTCAAATTATTGGACCAATAGGTGCACTTTGTTTTTCTACAGTCAATAGTGAAGTCATCAATCAGGCACAAAACATTTTTGTCAACGTTTAAGGGTTAAACTACCCTAAATAGTGAAATGAGGTTGCTCCACACTAATTTTTTGACATTTGACACTATATAATTATTTATTTTTATTCTACAAGAATGCACTACTTTTGAATTAGACTAATTGTAATTGGGGCTCATGACCTAGCATGTGTACAAATAGAAATACCGGTATATGTTGACTTTGATGGCTTATAAATTAACTTTCTTGGGGTAAGGCAACCTAATTGTGAAGGCAAGCTAATTTCACTATTTAGTGTAGTGTCTAAAAATTGAAAAAAATGAGTGTAAAAATTGAAAAAAACAGTAGAAGAAAGTGTCCTAGAAGCTTGAACTCTGTGTTATCAGAGCGAGGTTTCGATCCTCGGACCTGTGGGTTATGGGCCCACCACGCTTCCGCTGCGCCACTCTGATGCGCTAGGAAAACCAGGTACAAGAGGTAGGTTGAATTTTCATTATATACATGTGAGTAATGGAAAACTCTTTCGATATCGGATAAAAGCTACGCAGCGACTGATTAGAACGATGCGTTCCCGGGCGCGACTCTTTCGAAAACTACTATCCTCGGTGCTGGTTCGACACGTGTTCACCACCACTGCATGTAATTCTCCTCTGTAATGTCACAGCCCTACACTCTCAGAATGCGCATCAGGATTAATATGGAAATAGTGAAGACTTTGTGACAATCAGTAAAATCAATGGTGCCCCAAAATAATTCCGTAGTTTGTGAATACTAGTTAAAATAATTTCAATTTGGAATTGCATTAGAAAAAATGAATACTTATGCATAAAATAATTTCTCACGATACAATATTTTAATGGTATAGATACTGCAAGCATATAATACTTTAACATATATTGTAAACACATTATACCATTGTTTTTAACAAAATTTGAGGCTTATTTTAACTAGTGTTTTCAAACCATGGAGTTATTTTGGGGTAGAACATTAAACCCCTAAAGGATGAAGGAGTCCACTTTGGGGGTTTTGAGACCTCAGGTCGTTGTTGTTGACTTCATAATTAGGATTTTTTTGTATACATTTTTTAGGATGGATGCCACGTAGTTATCACAATTTGTTTGTGAAGCTTTGTTTCATGTTGTTTCAATAAATATTGCGAATAGCAGTAGGGTTTATTCAATTTCAATGTCAAAAAGAGTTGCAAAACATATATTCTAAAAAAATTATTATTTCTTTTCAAAAATTTTGAAGATTGATACCTACTGAAGAACATTTGAACCATTCAATTCCAAATAATTAACAAGGTCAAAGTTATGATAAAGGAATTTTAGTTTATAGACAACAAAGTACTATAAGAACCCCGTGTTTTAGGTGACAAATTTTAGTTGACATCTAATGTAACATCTTGATGTTACTTCAAATGTTATTGTTGGCATGAAAATGAGATTCTTTACATTAGATGTAACCTAAAATCTGTCAACTTAGGCATAAAAAAAATTTGGTCTCTATAGTGAAGGTAGAAAAAACATATAAAGTCGTCTTTTGCTCTCAATTTTGAAAATTTTCAAATAAAAAGAGAAGAAAAGAAAAGAAATTTTTTACTAGAACATTCTCACCATAATTTTTAATTTCTTGTAAAAGTAATTAGTAGATTAGTTGTTTCTTTCATTTAATACTTCTTTTGGTTAAAAATTTTTAAATGTGTTTTCAAATGATTTTTCAACATACTGGAAAAATTCATGATATAGGACATGCGAGTTTTCCTCTTAAAATGTTAAAAGACAAAACTTCACCTTTTGAAAGGGATAGAAAAGCCTACATTTTGAAGTTCAGGCACATTGAACTTGCAATTGGTGGGAATATTCATTCTAAATTTTTGGGACAAAGTACTCGAACAAGTTAACCAAAGGATCCTATGGTTGGATTTGTTAATAAATATGAAGATTTTCAAGATTTTGACCTTGCTTTAGGGATGAAGATTTTGAAGCAATTTCGGGCCTCTAAACATGTTGGTCTGTTAGGGATTAAATGGACATTGAAAAAGTACTCAAAATTATAATATTTATGAATGACTATATTTATATAAAACTTTTTTGGATGCAAATTTTTGTGACCATTAGATAATGATACAATAGTAAGGTAACAAATCCAAGAATCACCCCCTTATGAATTGAATCAAAATTGGCGGTGGTTGTCGAAGTACATAAATTTTCATTAAATTATAAGTAAAAGGGGAATGGATTGAGGGTTGCTATTATGTGAGCATAGGAGTGTGAGCCCATGAGCCTATAATACTACACACCTATGTTATAGGTGTATATACCTTAAAAACTATCTATGATTATAGGGTATATATGTTACAAATACCCATATTATAGGTGTTTATGATAAATATACCTTCTATAGTGTGTGGTATTTATATTATAGGTACCTATAATGTAGGCTCAATGCTCACAAGCTCGCATTCTTGGGCTCACATACTAGCACCGTTGGGAATGGATTATATAGTAAATACATGAATTTGCATAATTTTTGGAATGCTAAATATATAGTAAAAATTTAGGAAAGCTAGTGGGCCATTATTTTAGTTTAGAGGTGGAATGTGTAGTAATCACATGGCATAGTCATTAGAGAAATTTTGGACTCTCTAGAAGGCTACCAGCATTTGACAAGTCAGTCTATTTGTGGAATCTATTAAAGCTACTCAAAAGAGAGAATTTCTAACAAAACAAAGATTCATCTTGTGTGAATATTGGAAGTTCCAAGAAGTATATTTCAATTTTCTATTCCTCAATCGTTTGAGGAAGGTGCTTCGGGGGTGCTTTCAAATATCAAAACTACACTTGTCACAACCCTAACTAATAGTACTTGAGAATGAATGCTCTAACATTTCGAAGTGACGAAGTGCAAAAATAAGGGAAAAGTTCCTCAAGCAAAATAAATGTAATGCATTGAGGGTTCCTCTCGGCACTTCCTGGCAGTCCTGTGGAGAGTCCACAATTTCTCTAATGTTCTATGAATGAAACACAATGTATCCCAAACAAATCAATCTTTGATTAGTTATTGCCTTAAAGCCTAAATCTTGTCTAAATTTTTTGAAGATTTTTGCTTATATCTTTATAAATATCTATTATATACCTCAATTCATCATACAAAAATATATTCTTTTAATAATTGAGCTTTGATTTGGATGAATGAGAAGTTTTTTAGCTGTAAGAAAACCCCTTGGAACCTATCTATTCATTGTCTAGATTTTGACATTGGAGCACTATAGGGTTAAATGGCATGCCATATGGGTTCAAAAAGTGTCCCTTACTAATTGCAAATGGAATGTTCAAAATAGATTAGTTGTAACTATATTTCTACAAAATAAAAAATAGAACATTTATGATTTCTCATTTATTTATAATTTTTTTCATGTAAGCTACATTGTCCTTTCTCTTTTCATCCATCTTAGGGCTTTGTTTGGTCTCCAACAACTTCCCATTCAATCTAAACAACATGTGGAGACAAGTATGTAGAACTTTTGCATATCTCTTCTTCAGTTTTGCATTAACCCTTAAATGACATTGAGAACTTTTTTGTCCAATCGATGACAAAGAATCTTCCTATGTAGGATAGAAGTGCAATTGTTCATCTTTGGAATTTTGTGCAAAAAGGAGAGATCTTGCACAATAGTTTGACCTCCAATAAGTTTTTATTTTTATTTTTTAAAGGTAATGATGCCGCATGGTTGCAAAAGGGATGATTTCCTTCGTCATCAGTTTGTCCATTAAGGGTTAACCATACTAGACATTGCTACACGGTCAATTTGAAGAGCCTAGTCACTTTAACCCTTAAAAGATACAACTCCCATGACCAAGATAGTCACCAAAACTCCACAAATCATAGGAGACAACCCCTTTTCGATCCCCCCCTCCATTTCTACCATGTAGACTATTTTTTTGTCGAATCAAGTTGTCAGGAGTGGTGATTGATTATGGCACAATTCCCAATGTAGTTGTGGCACATTATGATTGGCTACTTGCCTATTAATATTGCAACTAGCCCTAGGTTGATTTTGCAACCAGCCCTTAGTTGGAAAAAGGAAAATCTATATGACCAATACAAGTCGAACAAAATCTTGAGCTAAAAAATTCATAGTAATTATGTTATGAGAAATAAAATTATGGAAAAATATGGAATCCTTCCCAACCCTATTTTTGTATACAGAAAAAATTTCCCCACTCAAGAATCCCATGCTCCATATATGCATAATTGCTTAAGTGGTTGAAAATGGGTCGTATGCCTTAATAGACCAATAGATGCATTCATTGTTTCTACAGTGAACAAGGAAGTCATCCATGGACCACTTTTTGGCCTCAGCGTCCCTCAAGGTTTAAGGACCTACATGCAGTACCTTGGGAGTATCAGAGTACACCGAAGGTTCGTCCCTTCCATTCTCTATTTCTATGAGAGAACAGAGGATGTGATATTATAGAAGTAATACGAAAAAACCCTCTGGGAGCAATCTCGCAGCTGCACTACATCGCAAGCCCCGCCGCCATGACACTGATCTCTGACTCACCCTCATCATGCAGATCCACCACCAACGCTCTGCTAAAAAAACTACAGTAACATAGAAATCAACACGTTTGTGATTGCCCTATGGAACAGTAGACGTACGTGTGAGGCGGTGACTCGCGCATAAGCAGCTCGTGTCTGTGAATTCAAGCACCAGAGGAAAATCCCAACGAAATTCGCGAAAATGGTAGAAGACAATTCCAGTGCATCTTACAGCGCAATTGCAAGTGTAGAATCTAGTTTAGAATTACTCTGTCACCATTACAGTAGAGGACTTCAGTTGCAAGTGGAAGTGGAATTACAACAAGGGTGCCACAGTTCACGAATCTTGAAACAGGACTCTCTCTCTCTGTCTGTCGCTGTCGTCTCCCGAAATTTATTAGATCCCTTGTAGAGACTTGAAATAGCCTTTTCATAATCGCGTCCTTGCTCGGAGAAGAAGTAGTGAATCCCGGTACCGTTACTGAGAGGGTTTGCAGGGGGGTAGCAATTGGAGATTGATTGTATTTTTCTGGGTTTTTTTTTTTTTTTCTTGGGGTGGGGTGGGGGTGGGGCTCGATCACAGCGTTACTAGAGTGATAGGGTATCAGATTGAGCCTGCATCGGAAATTCCTCATCGGGAAGGGTTTGCGGGGATTGAATTTGATGGATTCGATTGTGACGACGGCATTAGGGTTTGGAGAAGCATGGGTGGAAGGAGTATCTAGTGCCGCTTTGCATACGCGAGTGGTGATCTTTGCGGCATTCTTCGTGGTGTTTACGCTCGCGCTCTCCTCCTACCTGGTCTTTCAGCACTTGTCTACATATAGCGATCCTTCGGTGAGTGGGATACTGGGATGTCCTCTTTTTTTAATGTCTTGGTCAGGGGTTCAGTTTAGGGTTAATTGTGTAGGGTTTTGTGTTTCTAGAATTGTATGATTAGGTCTTACTTGCTTTTTTTCGAGTGTATCGACTAAGCTAAGCGCTCTTAAACCTTGCTAATAAGAATTGAACTACGTGCACATGATGAGAATCGATTTTGAAACTTTTTGGTTGTTGCCAAGCTCAATGAATGTCGTTTGTAATTTTTGGAGTTGTGTTGAATTTCGAGTGATGAATTCGATATTCAATATGATGTTCTTTCCCAAAGTGTGCAGTAGACGAAGCTTATTCTGAGCTTCCGAACTCCTTGAGAGTGAAATAATTAATATTTAGGCATTTTCCACTATTCAAATCTTAGCATGTGGCAGTTTTCATTGTTTTAGAGTGGCTACTGGAGTGAAATTGTAGGTGTATGGTTAAGTATTGTAGTGGAATTGTGGCATTTACCTTAAGTGCGTCGTGCTTTGAAGTTTTCTCCTTCGGAGGACTGATGTTTGGTTTTTTCTGGTTGCAGGAACAAAGATGGCTTATCGGAATCATCTTCATGATACCAATCTACTCTGTTGCATCGGTAAGTATTTTTGGAGTTTTATTACAAAGACTGTTAGGTGGTTGCTGAATGTGATGGTATGTGAAGGCTTAAGATGATTTGGAAACGAGGTCCTCTTTAAATCAGATTAAACTGTGTTGTGTCGACCCTCTGTTTGTGAATGTTTGATTTTTGCCATACATCTGCGTTTGTGAATGTTTGAGAATTTGGTAGCTTGCGGATTGTTCCAAATGAGAGTGGAGGGGAATTGAGTTGGTTCTTAACTGGCTGTGGATAGGCTGCAGTTTGTATCGTTGTGGGTGCCAGAGATTTCATTAGAGTGCTATATTCTGGGGAACTGCTACGAAGCGTTTGCCATGTATTCGTTTGGTCGATACCTGATCGCTTGCCTAGGTACGTTACAACTGATGTATCGGACTCATGCCCTGAACTTAATGCAAAACGAGTTGAAAGTTAAAGTTTCATATGCTTGATTTGATTATGTTTTAAGGGAGTTGTTGAAATTTGAAATTGTTCCTTTCTCTTGAGGTTGAAGTTTGGTATGAGTGTCTTGGGGCCTCCGTGGAAGGAGGCCTATAAGTGTTTTAATTAGTGGTACTTCTAGTTCAAACATGGCTAATCACCCAAAACAGGTTTTTAAGTGATGGTCAAAAAATTTGGAGGGAAATTTTTTGGCGATAGGAACTGAGATGCTGTGATGAAAATTGGTCGCAATGTGTTACTCAGGAGAGGAGGATGTAGCTGTGATACAGAAGCTAGAAAAGCAAGACTCAATTGGCCCTCATAAACCTCTGTTGGACGATCACTCTGGCTATCACTTAGTGTATCACCCTGTCCCCTTCAGTTGGTTCGTCGACCCTTGGCGGCTGGGGCAGCAATTCTATAGTGCAGTCAAGTTTGGCATTGTGCAATATGTAAGATTGTGATTGCAAACCATTCTTGTGTTCGGAATGCAATTACCTCCCGGAGATTTTTCTTCTACATTTTCCCTTTTGATATGTGCTTGAACTATTAGTTTCAAAAGGCTATTCATTAGCTCTTGTTGTCTCATATCTCTGGGTTTTGCTAGTTAAGGGTTAATTACAGGATGGATCACAGCAGAGCAAACCTATCCCCAGTGAACACCTTATTTAGTATTTTAATTCAAATTCTTTGATTGATGAGTGTATATTGGTGGGGCTGTTGCGTTTCAGATGATATTGAAAGCCACTTGCGTTTGGTTTTCACTGGTTCTGCAACAATTTGATTTGTATGGAGAAGGTGAATTTGACTGGAATAAAGGGTGAGTAGCTTACTGTAATAATTAACTTTTTAATATTCCCTGTTCTCTCTTTGGTTGGAAAGCACATGCGCCGGCACAGTTACATGTCAGGAATAGATTTTATTTCGAGGGGTTGACACCGCAACACTATTTTATTAACCAATTCTAGCTGTGTCCCTTGGTCTCCCACAGAATTAGGGACTCCAAGCCCATGCACTGAGTATCAAATGCACGTTTCAAGTAAAGCTCCTTCTGATGAAGTATGACAGAAGTCCCGAGAAAACATTTCTGGATTATAGAATGTTATGACTAAAGTACTGCCTGGACGTGCAGGTATCCATACATAACGCTAGTGCTGAACTTCAGTCAAATGTGGGCTCTATACTGTCTGGTACAGTTTTATCAAGTTACGAAGAAGGAGCTTCACGCTATAAACCCACTAGCGAAGTTTATCACTTTCAAGGCAGTTGTGTTCGTTACCTGGTGGCAGGGGGTGATCATCGCCTTCATCTTCTCATCCGGATTGGCTCGCAGATGGTTTTCGGAGAAGGCAATCTTTCGTGGGCACGTTCAAAGCGGACTTCAAGATCTTATCATATGTGTAGAAGTATGTTGCTCTCTTCTCTCTTCACTTGCTTATGTTTAACCGCTTCAACGACCAAAAATACTAACAGAAAGTCCACTTTGGATTCTCATGGTTGTTGTAACTTTCAAAACATATTTCTATTGTTAAAATATTCACGGCATGATTTTTCTTTCAATAAATACATTTTTTACCTTCCTAGGAGTTTCCTAAATTAAGTATTTCAAGTCCTAAAGATTGTAAGAAGTTGACACCTGCTTCTTGAAGAAAGCAGACACTGTTGACCATTGACATGCCACCTCTCTCGATTTCCTTAGTGCCCTTTTTCTTCTTGCTTTTGTCATGACTAGTGACGAGTGGGAATTTTGTTTCAGATGTCAATTGCAGCAGTGGTTCATTTATTTGTATATCCAGCGACACCGTATGTGCAAGAATTCAGTTTAATGGGAATCGTTGCCAAAACCATGGCCGAAGAAAATCATGGAACTGTTGCGCGCGTGAAGGAAAGCGTCCACGACGTCATCTTTGAAGGAGGTGAAGATGTAAGCTCTCTGTACCCAAACTTCTCCAAGACTCCATATCGTGTGTTTTCAATGTTGAATTTACAGGTTTTGTTCGAATCTACATAGTGATATTTTAAAGCCCTATTCTACACTGATTTGTCCTATTAGTGAGGGTGCAAATGTTACTGATGGTGATAAAAAAATTATCACATGTGGTTGGACTTCGAAAAATGAAGATTCATAGACCTTCGTGAAATCAATCTAAAAATATTTAACTTCGAATATTTTCCTAAAATATAAGAGAAATTTAAGTGGTATGGTCGGCTAAAACACTTTT
The DNA here is from genome assembly GCA_963920665.1 of Straminergon stramineum. Lineage (NCBI taxonomy): Eukaryota > Viridiplantae > Streptophyta > Bryopsida > Hypnales > Calliergonaceae > Straminergon > Straminergon stramineum. The sequence goes on along the minus strand of OY987267.1, from coordinate 11,246,604 downwards.
GCTACCAGCATGATGTAGTAATAAGTCTACAATTTTTTGAATTTTATGCGTTAAAGGTTTTTAACTTTCTACATATGTTAATCTTACAAACAGAGAAAATATGAAAATACTTGTGGTTTTGAATTTTCCATGATTCGAGAGACAGAGAATGTGTTGGTGCTACAAGTAGCATCATTGAATAGCCAATTCCTTCCTAAGACTATCAATACCCAGTATGCCTTTTAGGAAGCTTCCTATGGGATGAAATGATGGGTTGAATGCGATGAGTAGGACATATGTAAAACCTGTATGGCATTTAAGGGATATTGCAGCTAATATGATTGCATCACTTGCTGCATCTTTCAGTCGCTGATGCTATTGGCAATACATGATGTGGCAGGTTGTTCACGATGTTAGGCTCACCATGCACCAAGCAGTGGGGCCTTTGGAGACACATATCACCAAGATGAGGGAGTCCTATCATGAGAAAAAAGAGACGTGGGTTGGTGGCCACCACAAAAAGAAGATCGTGACTAAGAAAAACAGGTACCGCGTCAATGACGAAGCTGGCTCTAGTGGCACTGGAGTTGTCAAGGAAACGGAGACAGAAGAAACTGAAGAATCTGATGATGAACGATATATTCCTCCCCAGTCTTGTGTCACAATAATTACAGAACTGTCATGCATTCCTGAGTCAGATCCTGAAAAGTCTGGTGATGATAGTGTTATTGTAAAATCGACTGGTTGTAGAAGAATATAGCATTGAAAAATTCATTAGCGAAAACAAAGCATTTGTAGTTTAGGATTGAGCAGTGTGAAAAGTCCTTCAGATTTGTAGCAATTGGCAAATCTTGGAGTTGTATAGCATTGAAATGTGGAAGTGGTTAGAAGAAGCTACCCAATGGTAACCCCCGTGCCAGACATTTGTGGGAGTCAAGATTGGGAACTGGAGTGGGTGAACCAAGTGGCGGAAGGTGAGAAACAACTTCAATGCCCTTGTAGCACAAATGCATTGCAATTGGTTTGCATTGAATGTGTACTCTGTATTATATTTTCATTCCTGTGTTTGGAATTGGTGTATTGTAAAGATATTCTCAGAGATATTTTTGTAGAATCGTTTTTTAAGGTTACAATAAGTTGCTTTGTTTTTTCACTTACATGAAATTTTTGTGCATGCTAATTGTGAATGATTTTTAATTTAATGTAGTTCTTTCTATTTATTATCCATTCTATTCTACAATCTGCACTTGAGCAAAGTATTTTTTCTTACAACACCAGGTAATGGTGATGTTGGTAGTCCTTGAAAGTTGTGAAGTTAAGGAAAATTCAATTTTTGCTTCACCAACACTTATTGCTCTCACTAATGATTCCTCACAAGGTCTTATGTTTTGCGATTGGTTAGGTTCTTTCTATATTGAATGCTTTGTATAATTTTGAGGTTTTTAGGGGGTTTGCTCTTGAGTAAACCTTTTCATATCATGCTTTAAAATCCACACAATGGATTTTGAAGGTTGAATGATTTCAATTTATAGTGAGGTGGAGGTACTTTCTGTATAATCTCTTTATGCAAGATGGCATTCCTCTAGGTATTGAAGTCCAAGATTAAAAACATTGCATAAATGCAATTACATTTAGAGATGATTGAAGAAGATAAAATGAATTTTCAAAGTACCAAGAAGAAAATATATATTATGGAGTATCAAAGTGATTCCAATAAACATCCTAAACTATTTTCTTCATTCTTCTACGTAACCTATATACTTAATGTAGAATATTGTATTAATTTGACAAGATATTCTAAATTTCAACAGAGAATTATTACTCTAAATGTTTTTTATGTTGGTTTGACTTAAGAACTTGAAATAGACAAGTTCATTGTATAAATTCTAAGGACATGAGCAATTTCAAATCTTCTATCTGTAGAAGAGACTTTATTACTATTTGACTAGTGCTTATATTTCCAAATTCCTTTTCTAAAAGTCCTCTTAATCTTTGAAAGTATCCAAATTCATATTTTGGGTTTCATATTTTGAAAATACTTTAATCCTTAAAGACCAAACTAGTGACCATGGAAATCATCCCTTTTGGCATAGTGTGAATTCATCTACTTTAAAAATATAAAAAAACATTCATTGGGAGTCAAACTATTGTGCAAAGTCTATCCTCTTTGCAAGAAATTCTAAGGATGAACAATTTCAATTTTGTCCTATATAGGAAGATTCTTTGTCATCCATTGGACAAAAAATGTCATAGACGTTGTTTAAGGATTAAGATAAAGCTTCATCCAAATGACTTCATCTAAAGTGATATTTGAAACTTCATAAGAACAAACTTCTCTAATGACTTACTTTTTGAAATCCAAATAAATAACATATTTGTAAAGATACAAGAAAAAAATGAAAAAAAGAAATTTATGATTAGAGGCCTCAACGGAAGAAGCTAGATAGACCCCACAATAGTCACTATCAACAAATTTAATTTATGAAGATATTGTGTTGCTAGATGAATATGGACTTCATCATTTAACCCCCAAGCACTCTAGTGCCTCAAATTCAACCTCTCCAAAATGAAAGGTTACCCTATTTGACTATTGTAATCTTCTCAATGATATGGTGAAATCATTTGTCCCTTCCCCGCATACACTCTCGACTTACCTCCACTACCAATCAGCATAGTCAATTTCTATGGATTTCATTTTGGGTGAGAGTTTGATTGGGATGAGTTCAGAAGGGTTTGGATTTCAGAACACTCTTGGCACTCAAAGGTTAAGCCTCAGAAATTCTTTGAAGACCATACAATAGTACTTCTAAAAGGAAATGACCTCTCTAAAGTGATCAAGTATTGATTGCCCAGTCTCACACTAGGCCCATTCCCAGACATTCACATCAAAGAAGTTCTTCGAGATTCTTGGGCATGGGGACTTGAGCCCAATCCCAGGGCTATTGGTTTAGAGAAGTTCTAAAGTATGTGATCACATATTTCTGCTTGTGTATTGATGTTTTATATTTTGATACACCATATTTTACTACTTGCCAAATTCAAGTATTCCTTCGTACAATTGCATACACTGTATATGAATGCAAGGTCACAATTAGGTGTAAAAGTGACGGTGTCTTTCATAAGCCGAATCAGCAACATCCACCAAGTGGTCAATACAGGTGTCACGGCAACCGAGACCGAAGCATGTTGGGGCCGGAAATGGTAACAAGGATAATAATGGACAGCTCTGCAGCCCAGAAACTATTGGGCACCAACACCAATGATTTGATGCATCCTTCCGTCACAATTCGCCTCGGTGAAAAAGTTTACGCGACACCTACTAACTATCCGCAGCCACGATGGTAGACCAATGAATCAAGGATAACATTTCTGTGATCGGTCCCTGCACTCTTGGCATTGGCGACCAGTGAGACCTTATAAAAACTTCGTGAAATTCAGACCTAGCTCAGTTTATGGGGGACGACGGCCGAAATGCAGGCAGAGCAACAGCACCACCTGCACTGAGAGCGCTCCTGTAGAAGTACGCTGTTTGTAGAGAATTTACACCATCTGCTAGAAACTGTGTTAAGATGCACCCCACCCTCAAGCCTCCCCTGTCGTAAGGCAAATCACTTGTCCTTTCGATTCTTTATGTGTCGTACAACGGCTCCAATTATCGTCTGTAACCCAATGAGGTTGTAGCTGAACCACGGTCTCCATCACCAAACCACTAGCAGTCCCAAACGGTGGCCTGAGCATGGAACAAAAAATGATACAATCCAGTGGCTTAGACTCGCTCAAGCTCCTGAATGTGGATGTCCTTTTGAGCTTCCAGCAGACTTTGCCAATGCTGCAAATGCTTGCTTTGCTTCTCAAGCAGTGCATCCTTCACTTTTAACTCCGCCTCAAGCCCTGCTATTTCCTGCAACAGAGTAACTGATGCGTTACAATCTAGTACATGGCTTGTAAGTATAGGACAATGTCAAGGCGAGATTTGACCCGAACATATTTCTCACAAACTTTGTGAGCTGACTGGACATGTATTGAATGTCAGAAACAGAAGACAGGGAAACCAATCGAAGACAAGAGAATAATTCTAAATTCAGCCGGAATAGAACGACGCAACCAATTATGTACCCAAGAAACTTCAAAGAGGTAAGATATCAACAAAAAAACAAGTTCGGGCACCTTTCTCAGCGATTCTTCACGAGTGGGTTCATGTTGATGCTGCGCTCGTATGAAATACAGTTGCAAAGTTTTAGCTGCCTCCATGAAGTCAGCCGCATGCCTTTCCACGTCAACTAAACAAACAGGAACCAACAGCAGCAGCTCTGCAGCTCAGTGCAAGTGACCCCGACTTCCGAATCACAGTGAAGAATCAATAGCAAACAGAAATTCACACAACAATAAGAATCCACGTATCTCTGTCGCAAAGTCCGGCCCAAAGCAATGCTCAACCTGGAAAACTCTCAGCTGCAAGTGCACGAGTGTGCAGTCAATACTTTTATAAGAGCTTAAGTTTGCTCAGCCGATATTTACTCAGGACAGGTTTCATGGTTTCACCACCTGCATATCTATGTCCCAAGCATAGTTACGAAGAACGGCGTTCGAGACCGTTCTTGCTCTCTACCCTCAGCTTCAATATCAACGTCTTTCCAACGTTTTTCAATTACATGTGAGAGTTTGAACCGCAAAAACAAAATTGATGAAAATAGACAAAAGACAAACCGCAAAACTAGAAAGCGAAAACCCAGTCCAAAATACTCGAACCCGGAATATTCGACCGCTCTCCATAACCAATACCCCCCAAACCCTAAAATGCTAATTGCTCGACACACGAGCATCAAATCAACCTGGAAAACTCGCAGCGGCGAGTGCAAGTAACCAATTTCACATTCCCCATGACGGATTATGATTGACGCCTACTCTGGATAGGTTTCAGCACATGCACATCTATACCCAAATCACCAAAACCCTAAAATTTGAAATGCCAAGCACAAGCACCGCAAGGGCGTCAATCCCAAAGCCTTCAAAAATGGGAAATCAGAAACTCCACCAAGAGCCTGAAGCATCACACCAACACCATCAGCAACACTTGGGCGAGCAATTTACCTTGATGCGAGGGGTGCGTGGAGCGGTCAGCAGCCTGAAGCTCCCGCGCCGGCAAGCAGGGCAAAAGCGCAGCATCCAGAGATGCAACCAGGCTGAGCAAATCCGGGCCACCAGCACCCGGCGTGGTTGCAGCCATGGCGCCACCCGAGCTTCACTGCTTGCTTGCGTATAGTCTACACTTCCACCATTATCACGTCGGCCATAGCTACAGTAGAGAACGCTAGCAAGCCTCGAGGACGACGACGGCGTGATACAAGGAGGCGAAACAAACGAATGAAATTTGGAGATGAAATTCATCCAATACCCCACTTGTTCTTTATTTAACCTGACCAGGGAGTTAAAGACCTCCGTGTCAGTCTGTGATTGCCTGGGCGGCATATCTTTTAGCACCAAAAAGATATTCCTGGTGGACTTTAACTTACTGGCCCAAATGGGCGGTAAAATGGGTACTTATTAATGATCACATTCTTTGAACCATTTACCGCTCAAAAACGGTACCAAAAGGACTTAAGGGAATATTCGGTGGTACATTCTGCCTTCCATAATAAATAAATTGCTAAATTGCTAAAAAAACTGCAGAGAGAATCATTCCATTTTGGAACAATTAATGTATGCACATTTGGATGAATTGATTGATGAGTAAGTATTCAAATTTTACATTTTTGGTCCATGTCTGTGGATGTAAAGAGCTTCATGAATCTAAAATGGAGATTGCTATTTTGCATTGCCCTAAAAAAATGAAATAAAAACACTCTCGTGAAGTTGGCCAAATTCATTGGAAGAGAAAGCATTATCCTCTAATTGATATCAAAAAGCTAAATTTTAAAATTCAAAAACATATGTATGCCAACCAAGAATATAGAAAACAATATTTTTTTTATAAGTTGCAAATTTATACTTTTATAGGTTAAAAAATCTTCACCCTTTCTAAAGTGGTTTACTTATATTGAGACTAGCCTCAAAGATAAGACATTTAACCCCTACAGGACCAAGGCCTTTTTTCTGCAAAAAAAACACTCAAAACTACCATTTTTAGAGCAAATTGTAAAAAAAATTGAAAATTGTATTTTAGGCACATCTAACCATAGGATTTTACACCTAACTAGTATGGAAATGTGTGGAAAAAATTTCAAAATTTTTGACTGCATAGATTGCAAGATATTTGTGTTTAAAGTGAAGAAAATAAGTTTTTCCACACATTGCGGAACTAGGTTATTTGACTTTGAACCTTCTTAACTTTAATTTTTTGCACTACGGAGTTTTGAGCTTTAAATCTTTATGGTAGAGAATTGAGTTGAGATTTTAGGAAAAAAAAGAAAATACAAAAAAAACTAATTTTTATTCTTCAAAAAACTATTAAGTATAAGTAGGTACAAGATAGAAGGAAAATCTAAATTATTAATATCTCTACGAGAGAATTAAAATGCACTAATCCCAATGGTGAGTTTGTTCTATAAAGCAAATGAAACCATATGGACCTTTTATTTTTGAAAAATTGTAAAAACTGCATTCAAAAATGAATCCTATAAGTTATTTTTTCAGGAAGATGCTCTAATTGCCCAAAAAACAAGATTGTCTATAACTTTCTCGTAACAAATCCAAATGGAATGAATCAAAGCTTCATGTGTAGACAAAAATATAATCTATATTCGAATTTTTGAAACTTTTTTTGTTACCCCCTCTCCCCTGTTTTGAGCTTATTTGGGCATAACTTTTGTTCCCGAGCACCAAATGAAAAAAAAAATTACATTCCCACGAAGCTAATCAATTTTTCTATCTTCATAAAAAGTTTCAAAAAATCAGGACAAAAATTGAGACCATAGGTACTTGCTTGAAATCTCATTTGTCCTCCGAAGGTACAATGGTCCTTTAGGGGTTAAAACAATTTTTGTGGAGAACCATTGGTTAGTTCATTGTACCAGTGGAATTGGGAAAAAAGAAACAATTACAATTTGAAAACATCACCCCACACCCACACAAAAAATCAATAAAATTTCTATATGGAATAAAAAAATCACCTCTAGTAATTGAAAAAACTATTCAATATGGAAAAAAATTAGTTGGTAAAACTCAAAAAAATACCCCAAATGTTGATATCCACCCCCATTTCAAGAAATATCTTATCATGACAAACATCAAAAGCTAGATAGTTATTCTTAAAGAACTTTTCAATTTTTCATAACATGGAAAAAAATCTTGTTAAGTGATGATAAAATGGCAAAAGTACTTTCATGGTAACATTTTTGTAAGTGGTCTTTTTTTGGTTTACCCCTAAATGAATTTGACTATGTTTTCACCAAAAACACTTCCAAGCTGCCATTTGTAGTACAAGTACCAAATTTTAGGAAAAAAAACATTTTTGACACGTGTAACTGTAGGATCTTGTAGCATATTGGTTTGAAAAGACATGGATTCAGGAATTTCCACCATGTAGATTGCAAGATATTAGCATTTGAAGTGACAAAAATCCTTTTTTGGCCTTGCGAAAAAACAGGTAGCTGCACTTCATAAGGTTACAATTGTATGAAAAAAATTCCAAAATGGTGGTGCTTCTTCAGATTCATTTTTCAAAGCAAGTTGGCTACATTTTTGAAAAAATTCAAATCATTTGGAATTGTACAACATATACAAAAAAAAATAGTAAGTAAAAAGTAGAGAATGATTCAAAGTACTATATTGTTAAGAATTTAATTATGGAATTGAAAAATGCCAATCCCAATGGTGGTAATGTTGTAATTAACAATCTACATCCTAAGATTTTGTTTTTTTTCCAAATATATTGAGAATTGAGTTAATTAAAGGACTTCAAAGTTTATTTTAGAGTAGAGAATCCATAATTGCCCGCAAACTAAAACTCCTCATAACTCTCATCTCATTAATCAAAATGGAATAATTCAAATCTTTCCACATATATATAGAAATCTAGGAAACCAATTTCAATTTTTTATTTCTTAAGAATATAATTTTTTCATAATTTTTTAAAGGCTACCCGGGCTACCCACTGAGCAATGAAAATGACATATCATACAACAACTTTTGAACCATATAATCAAAAGTTATGAAAATTGTTGTGCCTTAAAGCTACTCCTTGGGCACATGATGTGTGAAAATTGCAAAGAAAAAGAATAAAAACTGCATTTCTAGTGAGTTGCCCAAAATCTCTACGTTGCCCCCAAATGCAATTAGGGCATTTAGGGGTTAACCATTTAGTAGAATTCTCCACATACCATCAACCAATTAAGACCACTTATCCTATACAATTAATTAATAATGCCTTGCCATCTTGTCCTTGAGACTCCAAATAGCTAAGGTAGTGTGCTCGTAAACCGTCCATTTAAGGGTCTCTTGGGCCTTTTTCATGTTTTTCAAATGCCCCCAAATATTTTCCCTTATTTTTCACTTGAAGAAAAATTGATGCAAAATCTAATACAAGTGGTTTCATATTTTTGGAGCATTTATAATTACTTATGAATTTCGTGGTAGACACCTATTTTTTATCATAGGCCTTGCAAAAACCACCCACACAGTCTGAAAAAAGATATGGCTTGACCAAAAAAATCATTGTAGCATTCAAAAAGTAATACACAAGGTTCCTAAATGTGACCATTACTAAACTTAAACGGACCCTAAATTCTTTTAACATGTGTAAGAAGACAATTGGACAATCAATTCTCATTTAGAAAAATTAAGTGGACACACCGTGGCTTTGAAATGGACCCTCTCTGGCTCTTAATCCATCCATTGGCAAAGTATGAATCAATACCTGACAGATCTTAATTATGCTCACATTGTTGGCAATCCATTTTAGAATCACTGACTGTCCATTTCAGAGGTACCTACTGGGTTGTTTGAAGAAGATGGTCACAATAACAACATACTACTAAAAGTGTTGCCCTCAACTTCTGACTTATCAGCAGATTGTAAACCAGCTCTCAACCTAAGAAAACTTAACACACGTGCCTTGAAAACTACCGGAGTCAAATTTAGTGTTGTAGACTTATAAGTGCTGAGGGAAGTTTGGAAGTGGACTGATTGCAATTTGCAATAGACAGAGGTTGGTTGAAAGAGTGACGCAGTAAATTGAAGATTTCGGAAACGCCTCCGTCACTCCATCAAAGGAATCAATGCAGACCTGATGCAAATACTATTAGTGGTACAAGCTGCCGTGATGATTTATAAATGGTATTACAGAATCTCTCTCTATTCCTCTCCGTCTCATGGGTTTCTATGAGCCTCGTAGGCGCAATTCTCTAAAATTTCCAGCGTCATCAACCTCCTCATCAAGTGCTGGTGAGAGCTTTATCAACATTCAACACTAGTATAGATGATCGATCGCAAGCAACATGTACAAGATCGACACTGATCGTCGGTGTTGATACAATCCTGCAAAGCTAATCTGCAAGCTAACATCGAATCCCAGGGTGTCCACAGCCACCACCGCCGCGATCAAGTTTCAGCCGTGGTGGAATGATCGAGAGCATTAATTGGGTACTTGGCATTCGCTCATCTTCGGAGATGGGTGCGCCATACTTGGGATCGGAACGTTTGCAGGGGTGGTCTTGAAGTGCATTGAACTCCTGAAGTAATTGTGGTGGTGGGAAAGGTTGTGTGCAGGACTACAAGCGGAATGAAGTGGGTTCAAAATCGTCGGGGCCTTGCTCCTTCATCCATGTCCTCAAGCTTCGCTTGGCTGCGGCGCCGCTGAACGACACCACCTCGTACATGCTGCACACGTTGGCGACGACTGCCTCGTTTAACATCAACTTGGGACCCCGGAAAATCGCGTCCTCGAGAATATCCGTGGCGTCCACCAGCTTCCGGTTGTAGAGCAAGCAAAGCGCCTGTCGACAACAACAAGGCTCAGTACTTGTGGCGCAGACAAGGAATCCATCCAGGTGCGAGAGAAGGTGACTTTAGGGTCAAGGCAGGCACAAGGAATCCATCAGGGTAATTCCAAGAATGAATGACTATTTTTGAGCAATATGTGACGTGAGATTAGGGCTCATTTTGCTTATTCAACTTTGTATTACTTTGACAATATAACTGCACCTGAGCGGCTGTTTGAAATAGAAATGTTCACATTTTGCAATAATCAGATTAAAACTCGAAAAGTTAATAGCATCAAGAGAAGATCAGACAAGTAGAGTCATGCATGACACAAAAGTAACCAGTTTTTTTTTAATTGCCCAATCAAAAGAGAAGGTGCAAAGAAGGTTGACTTTTAGGGATCAAGGCACAGACAAGGATTCAATCAACAACAAAAAGGTGCAAGACAAAGTGACTTTAGGGTTTAGGACTCACTTTGTTATTGGCAGAGACGATGTCGTTGGGATCTCTAGCTAAGACGGCGTCAAACTCCGCAATGGCCTTGGGAAACTGTCCCTTGGCCACGTACAAGATTCCCCTGTTCCGAGCAAGCAAGTTTTTCAGGTCCGGATCCGACGACGACGAAACCAAAGCCTCGACGTCGGCGAACGTGCGCTGCGCTCCCACGACGTCACCCAACTGGATCTGAACGAGGGCCGCCTTGGATTTCAAGTGCGGATCGGACGGCGACTTTGCCATGAGCTTGTCCAGCCATTGCAGCGCCACGATGAATTGCTGCTGATGCAAGTGGTAGCCTACGATGGAGAAGCACACGGCTTCTCGCCGCTCCTGCCACGTCGAAAGCAACCCCTCCAAAATGGCATTGTCGGAATCTGCCAGAGCTGTGGTAGAGGTGCTCTCGGTCGTGTCGGGAGAACGTTCTGCTAGCAGAGCGTCTATCTGGCCAGAACCAACGCCGAATCCAATGATAAGTTCATGGTGGATTGTTCAACGTCGCAATGAGATGGAAAATTAGGGCAGATGCACGGAGGGTGACAAGAAGCGAGATCAACCTGAGAATCACAGTGAGCAAGGAGGTTGTAAAGACGGTGCAGAGTCTCAGCTGTCTTGCCGACTCGGTGAGGAAGCTCCGCGTGCATGCACCGTAAAGCAAACGGTACCATCGACCCTGTGCTCACGACAGGAAATCTCAGTTCGAGGGGAAAACCCTAAACGAGGAGTACAACTGTAAAGGACCAAGCGGACCAAATTGGGCTTCAGCACTTCTCAGCACTTTGGGCGGAGCTTTTCAGTTAGGGTTAAGGCCAGCAGATGCAATGTTCTCCACTGATCCTTTTGAAATATCATTTGGCCCTGTCTGCGTTACACTTATCACATTATGACCAACCTAATTAACATAAAATCTTTGGCCTTAAAGGTTTAAGGGCAGGGGAGAGTGGCGAGCAACTGAGTACCTGATTTTTCAGGATACAAGTCGGGGTGGTTCTCGAATCGGTACTGCGGGGCATCCAAATCACCGAACGCGGCAATTTCCTGCGCTGCGGCACGAAATTCTTGAAGCTTCATCAGGGCGAGCAGGTGGTAGGTCCCGTACGCAATCTCCTGGTCGGGGGACGCCAGCAAGCCTTGCCGTTGCGCCTCTTTCACTCTTTCAATCAGCAGCTTCCAGGAGCCCTGTCTCTGCGACCACAACCCACTAATCCCCCAATTCAGCTTCGACACTCGCCATGACTCACAGAACTAATCCATCTTGGTCACACTCTAGCTCTGAACTTGGTTGCGAATTGCAGGAGTTAGTACCGCGAGCTGCCGGAGGCGCCGAATATCCACCGACACCTGCTTGAACGAGCACCGCGAGAACGAGAGATGGCGTATCGGTGCCGACTTTGTGGAAGCATCCTCCCCGCGGCTATGGCCATTGCTCAGTCGATACTCCGCAGACATAGCTGGCTGCTGCTGCTGCTGCTGCTGCTGCTGCTTCACAGCTGCATCTCCACCTCGGTCAGTACTCATCGATCGCCATGGACTTGGCGTCGACAACTCAGCATTGCGCTGCTTCACGGGCGCGACGGGGATCCCTCCGGAATTTGTCCTCCATGGACTCGGCGTCGACACCTCCGGCATCCCATAATTGAATGGCAGCGACTTCGATTGCTTCAACACCCGTGGCGTCGACATAATTCGCCCATTCTCAGACACGATTTTGTTCTTCCCACTCCCCGAACGCGAAGAGGTGACCGGCACTTTCTTCTGGGGCAAATGGGGAGGGAGATGTGGGGCACTGTGAGGAATCCGCGGCGAAGGATGCCTTGCAGTCGGAGCTCGGTAGGTCGAAACGCCCGAGTATTCGATCCCCGAGGCAATGATGGGCGTAAATTCTTCCGAATCATGCTCCATGGCGAGGCCGGCTCCAACGGATTGTCAACTACTCTCGAGAATTCATGACCAGGTACGAATCGGGACACCCTAAACCGAAATCATGCTGCATTCCCATCTCGCCATGCTCTTCTCTACACATTACAAACTGTAAGCCCCGGCAAATTTCTGACCAAAACTGGAATTCCGACATTGCGAACATGTCCTTGTTTAAAATTTCTCCCGAAATGAAGCCATCATTCCAAAAAGGGTTCGACTTTCGAGTGCCCCTTGTGGGAGCCGATTCTCCACAACTAGCCCTAAGTCAAAACTCCCATTTTCAAAACGATCCAGCCCGCACAATCAAGTCCAAAAATCCTTGCATTCTTTCTCCTGTCAATCCTACAACTTGCGCGATTACAGAACTAGAGAATCACGAAGGCGACGGCCAGATGAAGCTCGAGCAACAACTTCCAAACATATCTTACGTGAACACCTACTGTCTCAGACTACTGCCCTCTGAGTAGAAAAAAAGTAAACACATACCCTGAAGATCAAGGCGACCCATCGGAACCCTCGCACTTGTGATCGATCTGTCCCTCTCGAAGCAAAACCATTCCCTGCTACAGCACATCCCCTTCAAAACCCCAGTCGCTCGATTCACCATCACAAAAGGAAGCTTCCCTCATAAACCCCAAACCTCAACACAACCTTCCAAAACCCGCAAACCTCGAACAGAGTGCGGGTGGCCACAAGTGATCCACCACCAACGTGAGCTCCAAACCTCTCGGGCGCCAAGCGCGAAAAAGTCAAGCGAGCTCCACATGCACAACCACCTGCGTACACAAGCTACAGTAGAAACACTGGAGCAAGGGATCCCAGTGTGAAGAGCTTGCGAAGCGGGCTAACTCTTGGCTACTGTAGCGATTGTTGCGAAGGTAGCAGCTGGTGAGGGTAGACTGGGCTTGCGACGAACGTAGCAAAAGGGCTGATCACTCACAGCAGAGTACGAATCCTAGAATAGGAGGGCTCGATGCGCCGCCTCCGCAACGCTCGCGGGCTGGAGTTTCCTTCTAGCAACTGGGCGTCCACACTGCGTCCGTGGCGAGACTCGTCACCTTGCTCTTCCGTAGTTAGTAAGGTAGGACGTCAAGAAAGCGCCGATTCAAGAGCTGGAAATTAATTTGGGAAGGTTCCACTTCTTGAAACATTTTTCAGTAAATTTTCGTTGAAAAAAAATGGAATCGGAATTTAACACGATTCATTTCATATTTTTGGGATCTTCGTGGAATTAGTTATGAATTTTTTAAGTTGACATGTAGTGGACAAAAAACGTCCACCTCCTAAAATGTACACTATTTTTACATTGTCGATGCAATGAGAAAGAAAAATGTACCTATGTATTAGGAGATGCTTGGAGAGCTTGAGCACTCTATGAATCCCCTATCTAACTAGTATCCTATACTTTTAACTTGTATAATTTTCATGACTACTAACACCAATTTGTAGTACTAAAGTGCCTTCACACCAACAATGAAGAAAAGGTAGAGTATTGATTTTAAACCTATAACAATACAATGGCTTGAATGTTTATATATGGGCAAAAAAAGAATTTTTCTATTTGTCAACATGTATCAAATCACATTTTTTCAACTTTAATTCATTATAATTCAACATGAAATGTTGACTCAAAGCACTGGATATTGTACTATTGAAATGTTTAGGAAACATTTGAAAACCTTTGAATGTGTTGAAAGAAAGATTATAGTGTTGGAGGTTGGAAGAAGAAAAATTCAAGACCTTACCTTGTATGGTTAGTAGAATTTAATTCCACTTTGAATGGACAATTTTTGCACTACACCAAGTGAATTTTTTACACTTGCATCCTATATCATGTTTGTTACATACCAATCCTATTTTAAAAGTAGAGGATAAATTTTGCACTTGTTGTTTGTTTGATTCCAAAGACTTTGGGTAACAAACTTTTGATTGGGGAACCCAAATGGATAAACAAATTTACATTCACATGGATTCATGAAGGAGCTAGATATATGTCCACAACTTGTATTAAATTTTTTGAATGAAATATTCGAAGATGATATTATAGAAACTACCCAAACTCCCAATTGTTCATTGAATAGGCACTTGGACCTTTAAGGGTTTAAAGTATAATTCATGTGAAAACAAAAATTTCCCAAAAAATTGAAAACTTGTCTACAAAAAGAAATTAAAATATATGAATATCAATGGGTAATCAAAAAACAAAAAGCCCCCATGTTTCCCCGAGGGATGCAATCATTAAAGGACTTAAAGTCAATTCAGCACTTTTGCAATTTTTTAAGCAAGCTATAGTAAAGTAAAATAATAATAATTAAATATATTTTAGGATAACATATATAATGTTATTAACTTCTAGCACTTGAATTTGTGCCCTATTTGACTGAACAATTTTAAAATCAAGGTAACATATATTTTTGGTCTCAACTTGGGCCCTAATAAAACTTGTTTTGATTTTTTCAAATAACTATAAATATCTTGAAACTTTGCAAAAAAAATTATTTCGTGACTTTGTATCTATGTATACATAGTTCATCATTCAAGTTTTTTGTAGCAAAATATAAGTGTCAAAACTTGAATAAGTATTTTGGGGTTTTTTTGGGAAATTTAGTTGAAAGTTCATAAATAAAAATCCAAGAGAAAAAACTAAATATAAAAAAAAATTATTGCCCAACTTGCCTATTTTAAAAATAAAAGACTAAATTGAAATACAACTTTGGGATTGCTAATTAAAATTTTATGAAATTTGTCTTGCATTTATGATAGTCTTGGTGTGTATATGTGCAATATTGAACTATAGGGTTAAAGAATTGGAATCGCAATTGTTTACCCAAAATTGATTAAAGTCCCAAATCCTCACTATTTTTTTCAACATCTATTATTTTAAAGATTAGAATTATGTGGGTGAAAATTCTAACCTTCAAGAGTTGAGAATATGACCCATACACCTAATCATGACATGTTGGATCAAAGTGAAGATTTTTTTCCCTGAGTGTAAATAGTTGAATTGAGTTTGGAATCTAAACCATCAACATTTTAAAATTTTCCTTCTCATGTGCATGTAAACTTATAGAAAAAGGGAAGGCTAGTGTCACCTTCAATTTTTTATTTATTTTTATAAATTAGTACAATACAATAATATTTAGCCTACACTAATTTAATTGTTTTATGAAGGTTTGGCTTTGCTAAATTAATGTCACTCACTAATAGGAAATATTAGTGTAGCTAGATATAATTCTTCTTTATTGTATGTCGAACATGTTATTGTAAAAGAGTGAATTTTTACTAAAAAAAACATTAGCCACACATATAATGATTTTTGCAAGTTGTGATCTTTTGTGGAGCTCATTAGCTTCATATACTCATGAATTTGAATGAAATGTGTACAATATGGATGACTATTATTGATTCATTCAATATTATGCACATTCATCTAAAATGTAGCAACATTGTTTGTAGTTTAAATTGCATTTCAAAGTTTTAATCCATTCTAAAATGGAAAATTTAATTGCAAAATTTTCTATAAAAAATTATTCAAATGTAAATTTTGTGGTTAGGCTACACCTTGCATTAGCAAAGAATTCATTAGAGGTGGTTGTCCCATTAATCAAGCCACATAGATGTAGTTAGAATGCATCTAGAGAGATGAAAACAAGGCATTGTTTTATATCACATTCTTTCTTTGGCATTCTTCAAACCTTGGATGACAAATGTACTAATTCAAAAGACATATTTATTTATCTAAAATTTGTCTACTTGAAGACGATGTTTGCTTCAAATTAAACATATAAATTTAGATGATTACCAGAGTTATATAGTTCAAAACTCATTATAGGTGTTGAAGTTTACAATTCTACTAGGTCTATAATTTGCTAAGTTGTCATCAAATTAGACAAGCCAACATTATTATATCCACATGGTACTAGTGTTTGTAGAGAATTTTAGAATGAGATTTGAAATTGTGGCTTCTTCTACAAAGCAAATTCTATTACTTGAATATTTTTGTTCTCACTATTACTCTTTGAAAAGGTAGTGACGTTGCTTAAACTACAGGGCACCTAAAATAAGCTCTTATATTTTGTTTCATAGCAAATCAATTTTGTATGTGAAAACACTAGCCTTCTATTTAAAAATTGAGTAGTTGAGCAAAGAAGATATTAAAAAGTGTCACTTTTCATCCACACTTTTAGATGCGTGAAGGTTTCTAAATTAATGTTTCTTATGGAATCTATGACCAATTATAAGAGTCTACAACATGTTTACATTTGAAAATTTATCACATATAGTCAAAGCAATAGAAAATTTAGATCCTACGAGCAACATTTTTGTAAATCTAGTTGAGTAAATTTTACAATGTAGCCACATGCAAGATACTAAAACGCTTAGATTGGCAATTTAAACTATATTACCTTATGTCCGGACTTATGTAAAAAGAAATTGCTTTCACATGTTATATTTAGGTTTGGAGTTCTATGTACATGTATGAAAAAATCTTGTACTACTAACATAACTCCTAAAACTCCTTGCAAGCCAAGATGAATTTTGATAAACTCAAGCATCTAAAATGAGGCATTAGATTTTTTTTTCCCTCATTCTTTTTTGAAAATAGGAAAACATACAACCCTCCGGAAAATGTAAATTTTTTTATGAAGATCCAACAATTGATAAAAATTTATGCTTTTTTTTTTTTGTTTAGGCCCCAATTCAAGCAAGTAGTGCACAATATCATTTTGTTCTGAAAATTTGCATATTTCATCCTAATATGAAGTTCTACTCAAATATGAATTCCCTAAATCTTCTTTGAAAACAAGATTTGAGTTATATTCCTTGAAAATCCAACAAAGCCACATCATCAAAAGTCCAAACAATCTTGAAAAAAACATTTTGCTCAACTTTGCAAGCTATATTGATTTCTCACACATACATTTTCTTTGAACCCTAGTTTCTAATATATAACTCGTGTAAAAGTCAAGAATAAGATCCTAAATTTACAAATTCTAAAACATGAATCAAATTTGAGTAGTCTCTTTTTTAGAGAGTGCTGATTTTTGGCAGTGTTGTGAGTATTTGTCAATTCCTAGCCCATGGATCTTTAGGGATTAACTCTTACAGCCTCAAGTACTTCTCTAATGTCACTTTTAACACTAGTATTGTCTCAATGTTACTGAACTTCATATTGCGGTGTGATATTAAAGAGGTGTATACTTATTTTGTATACGGTAGTAAAAATTACCGGTACCGTAGTCTAATCCGGCATTTGAGTTTAATGACTTTAATTAATGCCTTCAACTGAAGCCAATGAGGCCTTAATTAATGATGCCACTCAATATTCTTCAGTTGGACAGCAGCCTGCGCTCTGTACGTTAGTTATGCAGTCTACACTGTCCCTTGTGTTTCGTGGGCGTGTAATTTACATAAGATGGTAAAAAAAATTTTTAAAAAACTTACATAAGGTGGGTACCACACAAACCACCACTTTTTGATACTGGGCCTAATTGCTATTATTAGACTAGTAAAATTTTCATATTTTCTTGTTGGCAAGTGAAATGAGGTTCCAACGCACTAGAGAATGCAACATTTGAATATTGTATGCAAAAGTTATGACATGTCAAAGTTTTTTTTTGTAGATGTTCTAAATTGGTTTCTTCAAGATATGTACATATTGATTTTGGAAATGTACACAATTTGATGATGGTGGTTGTAGTCAACGTGCAATTTTGGGTGTACCCACCTTATATTAAGCCATCAACAATTAATCATAACATTTAGTAGTCTACAACCTTGTTGCACTTTCTCCAACATAATGGGGTAGAATATAGGACATCATTTCATCCCCCCATCAATAGCTATAGGGGCATCTAGCAAGAGGCATGTGAATGATGAGAGGTTTACAAAAGCATTAAAAAAAACAAGAATCAAAAGCATTGAAAGAGAAGTAATCAATAGAATTCAATAAAAAAAGAATGCAATAAAAATGTAGTAATCAAAAGTAGTTAGCAAAATAAAAGTAGTAATTAATTGTAGTCAATATTTTTGTATGAACTTTGTAGAAAGGAGTCTAGGCAACAATGGTGAAGGCTGTTGAATATTATGTTGTGCATTTGAAGTTTTTTTTAGAGAAGTGCATTTGAAGTTTGGGAGGCATTTCTTTTGGGCCCTTCTACCCCAATCCCATCTACCATAAAATAAATAAATTTTAGAGGCACCACTAGAGGACATTTAACTTTGTCATTATTATGGTCTAATGAGTTTGATGAATGAAAATGTTATTTGTAGACAAAGAAACCCTTCATTTCATTTAGACTTTTGTAAACAACTTTGTTCATTGGATAAAATGAAGAGGCTTTCCATAGACATTACCTAAGGTAAGGTAACTACACCTAAATGAGTAATTAAGAATTGTTCCTATTATGAAATTGCCTAATTTTTGGTTGGATACTTTTAGAAGTTATAAGAGTAATTTAAATTTATTTCTTTTGCAATTTTTGGATACTATATGTATAAACTATGAATTTCAAAGTACTAATGAATGTACCCAAAAGCAATCCTAGGCTCTTTTGAATGAAGTAAGGACATTTTGGTCAAGAACCTATAGGAATCGATTTTAGAATTAGGTACTATCCATCTAAAGTTCCCACTATTCTCTAGCATTGGGGGACAAATGAAAGTTTGGGCACAATTCTATAATCTCAATTTTTGACATGATTTTTCAATTTTTTTTAAGACAGGAAATATAATTTTGATTTTAATGAAAGTATGTGAGGCAGAAATTATATCATCCATTTAAAAAGTAGTCAAGCATGAGCATCAAAAATACTTACAAAAATGTCAAATTAAATTTTCAATATTTGTTTCTTAGATTTCATAAATGTAGTTGTATGGAAAGATTCCATTCATTCCATTTGGATTGGTGATGTAAAAATTATGAAGCATCTTGTTTTGTAGGCAATCAAAGCACCTAGCTTCTTGACAAAATAACTTGTTGGATTCACTTCTAAGTTCATTTTTTTCCAATTATTTTAAAAATCAATTCCACAAAGACTAGCCAAAGTTAGTTTCATTGCTTGAATGATCTCATCATTGGGCTTAGTGTGTTTCAATTTTATCTTAAACAACAATTCCATTAATAGTGCACATGCTATATGGAAAGTGCACATGGAGGACATTATATACATACTCTCTATTTTGTACATATTCAAGTTTTTTTGTTAAGAAAAATTTGAGAAAAAATACGTGAAAACTATACAACACATCTATAGTCATCAATATACACTATATCTCAAATAAGTTGAAATCAATTTTGAAATTGATCCCATAGTACAACCGAAGTCAATAAAACCATTCATATACCTAAAATTACTTCATCACCTCAAGATACTATAAGGAAATGAAATGCAAGATGACAAGTTTTTGACATAGAATTGTTTGAAATGACAATAGACACATTATTGCTACCTCATCTTGTTAATTTGTGAGAACTCAGCAAAAAAAATATGAACCCTCTAAGGGGCTGTGAGTCTTGGACAACAGGGAACGGTAGGGAATAGTGGTCGAAAAATAAATTCTAAAAAAAAATTAATAATATTTATTAAAAAAATTTTCCCCGGCTAGCGAACTGTAGAGCCTCATTCACACAGAATAGTTCAATTCAAGAATTAAAAAAAGATTAAAAAAATAATTAAAACATTAACCTTAAAATAAATTCTAAATTACAAAATTGTAAGATTTGATGCGGCATTAGTGAAACTACATCAGATTGCTATTATTATTTTAATATTATTTTTATTAAAAAATATTCATTTTTAAATTAAAATATTTTTTTATTGTAGCACTATTTATCATTGATGATGAATAGTGACCACTATTCCTCAAAGGGACTATGCATTCCTTTGAGAAGAACTTTTCAAAGGGAAGCACCCCCTTTGAGGGCTGAAATTTTTTCTAATGTGTCAACTTTTTGTCAAGTTGTTTGGTTCTCTTCTCCTTATTTACCAATAATCCCAAAATTCCGTGAGGTTTTTTATACATTTATTTTTTCATCAATTGTCATAGATATCTTAGCTTGAATTATGTGAAGAAGTCAAGCTCTCTGTATATAGATGGAGTGGTAGAAGGTAGAACAACCCATGTGGAATATGTCATTTAGAAGTTGCAAGAGCTCAACCGCTCATAGTTAAATTTGAAATAGGAATTGTATTAAAACTAGAATTTCAAACCTCATTTAGGCATAGTAGAATAACTTTTCAAAAAAAACTTTGAACTAAAGAAAGTTGGAAAATCAATTCAAGTTTCGTGTCCAAAAATCCGTTTGATATTTTGATCCTCCAATCAAAAGTTATGGACAAATTTCAGAGAGGATGTTTGAAAAGGTCAAAAAAAAATTCCCTACCACTACCTCTTTGAAATTTGTCCATAACTTTTGATTGGAGGATCAAAATATCAAACGGATTTTTGGACATGAAACTTGAACTGATTTTCCAGCTTTCTTTAGTTCAAAGTTTTTTTTGAAAAGTTATTCTACTATGCCTAAATGAAGTCTGAAATTCTAGTTTTAATACAATTCCTATTTCAAATTTAACTATGAGCGGTTGAGCTCTTGCAACTTCTAAATGACATATTCCACATGGGTTGTTCTACCTCCTACCACTCCATCTATATACATAAAACTTCTCTTTTCTTCTCAAATCCACAAAACATAAGAGATTCATGAAGTGTTGTGAAATAACAGCAATTGATTGTTTTGTATATGCATTTTTGTTTAATATATGAAGGTTTAAATTTAAAGCAATTTCAATTTTGATGTTTTGTCTTTTGTAGAAAATGGGGACACTTGTAACTATTAATTAGGCCATCATGCCAACATGGCAATGGGACAACCAACAAAGGAGGGTATTAGGGAATAGAAGTTGACAAAAATTCTAGTAAAGTGACAAAATAGTTCACAAAATTTTGTCAAATTATTGGCCGAACCTACAGGTTCCCATTGATAAAGCAATTGACAAACTTTTGTCAATTTTTTGTCAAATAGGACATAGTTTCCTCTGTAGTGCCTCCAACAACACACATTCCGAAATCATAGCTTCACCACCACTGCCACTAAATTGAATACATAGAGATCAAGAATGTCAAATGAACATTGCACCACTCTAGCAATGTCATTTACATCTACAAGCAACTTTAGCACATACATGAAAGTCATGCAAGGAGGACAAGAAAATACAAGCGTTGTAGTGACAATTATGACAACGGCCATCTGTGTCTCCTTGCCTTATAGCATCACCATCTAAGGGTGAAATGACAGTGTTACCTAACCTATCCAATCTATGATAGCATTCTCCTTAAATTTGATGGCATATTGTTTACATGTGAACAATTTGTTAAGGAGTAGTCTGAAATTTGAAACCGCCTTTCTTATTGTTGGGCCCCCTCCCTCTACTCCATTTTCAATTTGTTTTTCCATTTTCCTCCCCCCCCCCCTTTTTTTTTATCATTATAGAGTTTTTGCATCCAAATGCCACGTGTGGACATACCTTTGTTGATCTCAAGATGATTATATATGCCACTTTCTGAAAATTGCGTTGCAGCCAATGCAAATTTTTTGTTTTTTGGCAAAAAAACACAAATTTGTGTCAATTGAATTTTGTTGACTGCAACGGAGTTTTCTACTAGTGTTCCAATCTCTTTGTGGAGATCAAATGTTGTTGTAACACCTTTAGATGTAGAGGTAAGCAACACTTGCAACAAAACACTATTGTTTTGATAGTCTTTTGTGTCTACATACAATATTTGCTCTATGAATGCAATGACTTCTTGGCATTTGTGATCTTGGCCCAAAATAGTCTATAACCATTATGGAAGGAAGAGACTCTAGAACACTACATATAATTGCTAATTGTGGTGTAACTTCTTCAATTGTAGGTACTACAATTGTTGTTGGAATCCCAATATTCATGAGCCTAAATGATGTCTTTTTTGTAGCACTTTGTTCCTACATGGGAAACTCATTGATTTCAAAGAATCTATGAGTTTATTTGTTTACTCAATTACTTTTACGGGATGATCTCTGTACATTCAAATGTTGCATTGTATATTTTTTCCTTTAGTACTATTAACTCTTGTAATGCTTGCATCTCTCTTATGTTTGCCTTCTCAACAAGTGGCAATGGTACTTGCAAATTCATGTTTAGAATCCAATTTAGACATTCATGACCTTACATTGGTTGCCTCGATGTAGATCTAACATACAACTTGTATTGAATTTGTAACTTATTGTTCTACATATAAAATCTAAAATGGTGTAGTGGGCTTGTACCAACAAATGCATCTTGTCTAAGTACGGATTGGTGAACTTTTTCCAATCTTGTATGTACTCCAAACACTTTGAATGAATGAATGGCTCTACGGATGTTGGACATTTTTAGATGATTTGTAAAGGCTTGCCTAAATAATTAATATGTTGATGTTTAAAAGCTACTAATAAAGATCTAAAATGTTCATCAATGTCATCGTGCATGTGCGCCACTATTAAGAATGTAATAGTTGAACTTCCTTGGTAAATCCCAATGGAACCAAAGCGACACATAATCCAAGCACATGCGCATTCTTGTTTCTCTTCTACAATTGTTTGCTTGGATGCAAAGTACAAGAGGTAGCTTCATCCTTTTTTTTCATCTTGTAACACCTTTATGATTCATTTGATATAACCACTTGATTGCAAATTGTACTTGTGATGAGCAACTTTCCAAACTTGGCAATACAAACCTACTCCATATAAATGAGACTTTACATATTTGTGACTCGATTCCTTTCACATCTTGCTTCATTTTTAGATCGTACATTGTATTTTTGATCCATACTATCAATAGTAATCCTCATAAATCATTGGGACTTTCAATTGCACTATCTCTTCCTCTTCTACAATCCTTAAGGTCTTCCACGACTAATTGCAAGTCTAGACAATATGATGTATCCACGACTTCCCTCACTACTTCATTTGAAATTGACTTCTTTGCCTTTGTGTTGACATTTTGAAAATCTAGATCTTACTAGCACATTTGTAAATTCATTAATCCACATCTTTGAAAATGTAGACTAACCAAATTCTTTCTCCCACATCCTTGCTAGGGGCATGTTAGGGCATCTAATTAGAAAAAGAATTATACTTTCAGAAAGCTTATACAAACTCACATCTTTAATAAGAATATTCATCCACTAAAAATTAGAGGAATCTACCTAAACTTTAAAAAAACTTTACAAAAGCTCCACGTGAGCCTAAAACTTTCAAGAATTAATATGACAAATTTCTGTTAGAATTTGTAAAAAAATTGTTAAATATAAAACTTATTAACCAATTTCAACTGAATTTAACAAAATCTAACAAGATGAAAAAACAAAAACCACACAATGAAACATGTTATAATCCATAGGTTGTTTTGTACCAATGCAACAAATCTATACTACACAATGTAAAGGAGTTAACACAAGAATCTATAAACACTTAAATTATAGATGAAAACAATCAAGGTTTTGTATGCTTGGGATATGTTTGTGTTCACCCTTTTTTTTGAAATGTAAACATTTGGTCCTTAAGGGGTAATAGTATATGCACACCATTGGATTAGGTTCAAATGATATTGTCTAGTTATTATCTATATTTAAGTAGCATATTGTTAAAAAATAATGCCCATGTAGCCTAATTTTTTGATACCTTGTTTCTAACATTTAAAATGATACTTTATGATTTAGAACTAATGAAATGAAGTTTTTATGTCAAATTTATACTTTGCAAGAAATTTTGAGAAATTTCCCAAATAGAGCATATTATTACATTTTGAACATGAAAGTCTATAACTATATTTCTAAATATAGAATAATACTAACCTTATAATATCTTTATTTTCTACACAATAATATCATTCTATAGTAAAATTGTCAAATGCTTTATTGAGAAATGCATAGTTTTTAAAATCCTCTTAAAAATAGAAAAAATTTAGGCCTTGTAGAAAACATGTTGGACTTTCATCTTTGATTTAAAAAAATTGTTTATCTTCAATGGTGAAATTGAGCCTTAATATTAAAAAGATTTGAATTTCAACTATATCATGATAGGCCATTCTTTTTAGGGTTAGCTTCTCCTTCAAACTATCTAGAGGTCCAAGTATTTTAGTAAAGAAATGATGATGCAAAAAAATTACTTTACATTAAGCCATGTTGCTAAGGACAACAATACAAATACCAAGTTGGTTGGAACAAGAAGTAATATGAAGGAAAACTTAGATGGTCTCATATAGTGGATGATGTTCACTTGGGCTCAAGGATCAAAGCCAAATTTATAGTCAACTCAACGAAGTGCATAAGACCAACCCTTATTGATGTTCTCAAATAGTTCAATGGGGTAGGTTTATTGAATTGGGTAGGAATGAGAGTCGCATTCTTGGTGTTTTACAAGCATTTTCTCTTCATTTCTACAATTGTAATTTTTTTTAGAAATGGGAACTTATTATGTTTTGTTCTATTGCCATTATAGTGGTTAAATGACTTAAATCTTGATGAAAGACAAAATTATGTAAAAATGCCAATGAGGATGGCCAAACCTTTTGAAGAACCTTGTTTTAACATGGTTTCCAAATAGGAAGGCATTGTTCAATGTAATCTTGAGATTGTAAATAATGGATGCATAATATGTGGATGAATAGATTTCAACAAATAAAAAGGTATAATATATCTAAGAAATGAACAAGAAATTTTCAAGAGATTGGCTTATCTGTTTTCAACAAACAAAAAATTAGCCTCTAAAGTCTCAAGGCTTTTTTTTCCAATCAAGAAACACTCAAAACTACCATTTCTATTGCAAAAAGAAGAAAATTAATTTTTTTTGTCGCATATATATCCATAGGATTATGCACTAGACTAGTATAAAAATGTGTGGAGTAAGTTTTAAAAACTTTCACTTCATGGTTTGCAAGATATTTGTGTTTGAAATGAATCAAATGGATTTTTTTGCACCATGTTTGACTAGATTCAAAGACTTTGAATCTTCTTAGCTTAAACTTTTAGTACCACCACTATTAATTTTGATGTAGAGGAATTGAGTTGAAAGTCTAGGGAAAAGAATGACTTGATTTACATTATCTAAAATATTGTTCAATAGAAGTAGGGACAAGATTGAAAGAAAAAAATAAATTGTTAATAGCTCTATAATGGAATCGAAATACACTAATTTTAGTGGTAAGATTGTTCTAGATAGTAAACTAAACTTTGTGGAACTTTTTTTGGACAAATTGTGAAAATTGAGTTCAAAAATGAATCTTGTAAGTTATTTTTCCAAGAAGATGCTTTGATCGCCTAAAAAACAAGATTGCCTGTAACTTTTTCATCACTAGTCCACATAGAATGAATCAAATCTTTCCATTTAGATAAAAGTGTTTTCTATAAGAAACAAGATTTTGAAAATTTTATTTTGACTTTTTTTAATGCATTGAACCTTGTTATGGACTTAAGGTGACATAACTTTTGCTCCTAAGTTTAGATTGAAATAAGGATTATATTCTTAAAAAGTTAATGTGTTTTTCAACCTTTAAAACAAGTTTCAAAGAATCAAGACAAAAAATGAGACTGTAGAAGCCTACATGAAACCCATTTTGTCCCTTGTAGGAATACTAAGACTTTAGGGTTATGAACCTCGAACCACCCAATATTCATTGATCCTCCCTTGCTACCATACATTACATCATACCTTCACAACAATATACACATACAACCTATTCACTACTTATACAATCAAATATTATCATGTACATAATATTAAATACTTATAGTATGCATATCAATACCTTTAATATTAATAATAGTACTGAAGTCTAATTAAACCTATATAGAGCCTCCTTTGTAGACAAGGTAAGTAGTATTAAAGTCAATTATGTATTTACAAATAACCACATGTGAAATTCTTAACCCCTAAGGGCTTTGATGTCCACTTTTTGGACGACTAATAGGTTAAAATTCAAGTTTCATCCTCATTATTGCTTGGTTGAAGTCATCCTAATTTGTGGACATACTTTATTAAGTTGTTGTCCTATCTAATGGTTGGATTTGGTGTTACTAGAGTTCATATTTTTCTAAAATTACAAATGTGCAAGTATATCAAGTGGTTGATTAAGCAAAAATGGCATTGATTCTAGTTCAAAACTAGATTTACCAAAATGAGGTCATAGATCATAATAAAAAAAATTTCAAAAAGTGCCATGTCAAGAGAACCTCATTTCAAATCCATTCCAACAAATTTTACTCAAAAAATGATAATATTTTGCTTGTAATCGAATATAGAAGGACTTTTAAAATTTTTCTGTCAAAATTTATAAAAATATATTGGTGATAGCATTGGTGAATATAACCATATGGATGGAATCTACACCCATAATTGATCTACAACTTTTATTTGTATATCAATTCAAAAATATGCTTCCAAATAGTACTTTATAATGGGTTTTTTCTAATTGTCTAGATTGTAAAGCTCACAATTGTATTAATTTTAATGTTTGTTTGTTGTATGATTTGCAAATGGTATCTACACAATTCTAAGAAGGAAGATGAGCTAGAAGATGTAATTCGCTTCAAGTGGGTTTTTTTCTTGTTTTCTTTGTTTTTTACATGATTGTAGTTTATTTCCAATTAGAAACCAAAGTTGAAAAATTGACCGACTTACCCTACTCCTTGAAAAATCAAAAATACATTCTAAACCACCCTTTGTACCCATTTGATTGGTCCTATCAATTTACAAGACTAAAGTAACTTAAATAGGCCTCCCAAATAATGTCCCCCATGCATTTTGAATACTAGAGATTACTAGCAAATTCAGCATAAAATAGTTCTAATAATAAATGCCGATTTTTTTGTGGAATCATTTTTTTTTCAAAAATCATTTTTGGTACGGAAGAAAAGAGAATGCTCAAAAATATTTGTAAATTTTGATAGTTATCCAATTGTATATTTTTATAGAAAAAAATTAATGTAGAGTGTAGAATCTCTTAGCATTCATCAATTCTATGCCATATAAAAGACAAGGTCGGAAAAGAGAGGGTGACCTATTTTCTCTCTTTATCCTGATTCTATTTTTTTAGGCAATTTAATTAATGCCCAATTGCCTAAAAAAAGTGGGCAACCTCAAGCCTACGAAAAAAAATGAGTAATTGTGTTTAAAAATGCCAAACTATAATCATAGGCTTGCACACTGCTACAACAAAGTTTCCAAAACATCATTCATTTGTCGTGCAAAGTCAACAAATACAAAAAATAACCTACAAAAATTGCTTTAGGTGAGCTTAATTGTGAATAAATATTTGTTAGAAAAGATATAGTTTCAGCCAACAAAGGAGGTGCTTTTAGAATGTTGAACTTGTGCTTCTATAACATGCATCAAACAAGATTAGGGTGGTAAGTCATTGATTTTGAACCTTTTAAAGATGGTCATGATCCCCACCTACTAGTGATTTTATATTTTTGGTTTGAAAATTCATATCAATTCAAGATCTTCTCAGATTAATCTGATTCCACTTTTATTTCAGTCACTTCAACTAACTCTATCTCTAAACAAATATTGACAACAATCAACTCATTGCACAAGATATCTAGATTGCAAATTTGAGTGGTCATGGGTTGTTCCAAGGTAAAACAACCCATTACAAACCAAATGGGCGGGGGGGGGGGGGGGAAGGGTGCCCTCTTGTCATTTCTGAAATTTTATACTTTTTTCCCCAGAGAAAGTCAAGTGATAGAAATGGCGAGAGCATTTGAAACTATATTTTTTCAACAAAGTGTGAATTTGTTATGAATTTTGGAAGTGTTCAGCTCATCACAACCTAAAAGAGTATGTAGACTACCCCCCAAACCA
The DNA here is from genome assembly GCA_963920665.1 of Straminergon stramineum. NCBI lineage: Eukaryota > Viridiplantae > Streptophyta > Bryopsida > Hypnales > Calliergonaceae > Straminergon > Straminergon stramineum. The sequence continues at coordinate 11,218,406 of OY987267.1, read as the reverse complement.
ACCAAAACTGATCCATAACACTCATCTTACTCACCTATTGCGGTCACAATATTTTCTAACAGAAGACCTGAAAAAGACACCTCCTAATGATGAACTAACACTCAAAAACTGAAAGTTCCTATTGTGGTCACTAATTACTCCATCCCAGTTAGCTAAGACATTGACTTTGGCCCAAATCTCAATAAGTAAAAAAAATCCATAATGGGGTCATTCTTAGGAGTCCACAATGGGTAAAAGGTCCGTAATGGGCTGTTTTACCTTACCTTTACTTAACTGTTGGTTCGAAAACCCAAAAAAAACACTGCTTTATCCAGCAAGCAAGGTGACAAACTGAAAATTTTGAACTGCCCGGCCCTAGCAATAAATGTTAGCCCGGAAGTCCCGTACTTCCAGACTCCCATTCCGGAAGTCACGTTCTTCCCACGGCAAGTCCCCGACTTCCCAAACGGCACTATCTTGACCTGCCATTAATAGAGAATCATCCACGCCTCATTCAAACGTTTCTTTCCCGACTGTCGGTCACCGACTTCCTTTACCGACCGCTGGTCGCTCCCTCAAGCTTCTCTGCAAAGCTCTTCCGCAGGCCCCAACTTGCCTCTTTCCTCGGGGTCGAAGGCCCCGAATTCGTGCGCAATTCTTTCACAGCTATCGATGATTGTTGAAGAAGCTTTCTGCAATCAATTAACTTAAATTCGCGTTTAATTATTTAAGATATAGTGGTCTGGCAGTTTCAGAACCCGATCTGGAAGAGTTGGAAATAAAACTCTGGAAAGATTGGAGAGGACATCACGACGGACTGCTTTTGTTCGAGGTTTACAGGAATTTTGATGAACAATGTGATGATTCAGTATTCATTTTCGAACAAGGTTGTACTGATTAGCCGATGAAGGGGAGCTTGCATTGTTTTAGATTGTATACCTTCGATTTGTGGTATTCGGGAACAGAGTAATCCGAAGCGTTAAAAAAGTTGAGAGAACATTGCGAGTTCCTCTGAGGAGACTGCATATATTTTTCACGTGGATAAGTGGCTTTGAAGTAAATGAATAGTGGATAGAAGTTGGGTGAACTGGGGCACGGAGTGCTGTATCAAGTTGTGGAGGCGATGCGCAGGAGGTTTTGAGTTGCGGATGAGTATACTCGTCGAGTGTGTGCAGAAAGAGAGGGATAGGAAACGATGTCGGATGCAACTGTCGAGTTCGGCATTTTGTGCGACATGTTTGAGGCCCTCATAAGGAGCAAGAAGGCACCGCTGAAGCGGAAACACATTCGAACTTTTTTGGAGCATGTTTACACGGGTCATGAGCATTTTAGCGCTATGCGTTTGATTCTGCCCGACTTAGACAAGGAGCGTGCCAATTATGGCCTGAAGGAAGCTGTGCTGGCCAAGCTCCTTGGGGATGCCTTAGGGCTCTCTAATGAATCTGAGGACGCGAAGAAACTTGTGAATTGGCGTAAAGGAGGCCAGAGAGCAGGCAGTAATGCAGGAAATTTTTCTATTGTTGCTGCGGAGGTGATTGGGTGTTCCCCTTCTTGCCCTTTTTGCACTGTTCGATGCAATTGAGGAATGTCGTTTGACTCTCCTTCACTTGCATGTTTGAGTTCCGATGCTCAAGGGGTGGGTGTAATTTCCTTAATTTCCTTTGTCTTTGGGTTCTATGGCCAAAACAAATAATCGACTGTTCTTACAAGTTCCCCAGTCGACTGGAAGGTTCTGGATTGGCATTGAAAGCCGATTGATTGTGGATACATCCCTCCTGAAATGAATTTGTCCAAGATAAACAGAGAATTAAGTTTCCTTCTAAGCGCCTCACATTTCACTTTTACATGGGCTCAGTGACTGAGGAGACCTCATCATCTGAGTGATTGCAGTATTTTTATTTAATTGCAGGTGCTCTACCGGAGACAGAAGACGGCGCCCGGTAGTCTAAAGATCAGAGATGTCAATGACCTTCTCGATCGTTTAGCCGGAGCACAGAACAAGTGAGTTTTTCCAGAAATGTTCAGAATTCTGGGTTGGAGAAGACATGTTCACAGGTGTTTTTCAGTGTAGCAATGATAACATAAGTAGTTATCATTCACCCTACGCATTCTGAAATCTGAAACAAAGTTTCGATTGTGGTGCACAGGGAAGAAAAGACAGGCGTGTTAGCTGAATTTATAAGCAAGACTAATGCGCAGGAAATGCGGTGGATTATCATGATTATTTTGAAAGGTGAGGCAAAAAGACGTGAATATCACTGATACCGGTAAATGCATCCTTTAGTGTCCCACTTTCTCCAAAGATAGGAGTGCAGATTATGTAGAGATGGGCATCCTTTAGAAGACTTCCTCTCGCTAGCCATAATAACTTCTGATAACTTTAGATTTGAGAGGATGTGGCGATGCCATAATTTGATGAAGTGCCGTGAGGATTCGAAGTTACTGCAGTTGATATAGCACCAAATAACATGATCAATCATCCCAGATCTGAAGCTTGGAATCAGTGAGAAGACAGTTTTCAGCGAGTTCCACCCTGATGCGGAAGACTATTTCAATGTCACATGTGATCTGAAATTGGTTTGTGAAAAGCTACGTGATCGCAACATACGCTACAAGCGCCAGGTGAATTTCACTGCGAGGAAACATAACTGACTACAATAAATCAAAGGAATATAAAACCGCCCTAAATTGAAGAGACGATCGGGTTTGTTTGGAATAGTTTCATAGGATGATTCACGACCATGTCCTCTTTTAATTCCTTTTTGTAATCTTTCCTTTCCCTGATGCAGTGAGCATGCATCTCATTCAAAATGTTCTTTTATCGCCAGGATATTGAAGTAGGTAAGGCTGTTCGGCCGCAACTAGCCGCAAGGTCTGCCAGTGTTGAAGATGCCTGGAAGAAGGTTTGTCTCAGAGCGTTGTCGCACTCGCACCTATCCCAATTACTAATGTAAATTTGTGAAGGCGTACGATCAATCTTGCGTGAAGACTGAGGGAATTATGTATGCTTCGGTAACTGCAGATGCGTGGCAAGGAAGTTGTGGTGGAATGCAAGTTCGACGGAGACCGTATTCAAGTGCACAAAAATGGGAACAAGCTGAACTTCTGGTCAAGGTAGGTATCTCTGTTATTGGGAGCTTCCATGAACTTATTGGCATCCCAGCGTATGGATTATGAAGTCCTGGTGCGCAGATGTGAGTTTTCTCATCAATGACGATTGTGGCCAGGACGTTCACCGACCATCCAGAGTATATGGAGGCGATTGGCGATGTTTTGTGTCAGCACATTATTCCTGAAAAGTAAGTTAACACGTTCATGAATTTTGTATTTGGGATGGCGTCTGACATGTACACTTATATGTAGTATTTAACTATTCTTCCCGGGCTTCAAATCTGTTGGCCACAACTGCGTATGCCAGTCACAATTTATTTAGTTGATATGGGGATAGCGTCCACCTTGATGAATTTATTGGGTTGCACAGGTGCATACTTGATGGAGAGATGCTCGTTTGGGATCGCATGGCAAAAAGATTTGCAGAATTTGGCTCGAATCGTTTAGTTGGTTAGAATTCCTTGCATCTTCTATTCTTGTAGCCGCTGGAGTTCTGTCCAAACAAGTATACTATTCAGAACATTTGCATGTTTAGCGACTGTCTAAATTGTGAATACCATTGTGCTTTTTGTATTCTTCAAGGCTTTTGAGTTGTTGTAATATTTCCTTAATTGTTTAAAGGTCACAGTGTAAGCTTTATTCGCCCTGTCATCTAAGCAAGTTGACACAATCTCTGTGCAGCAAAAGGGGCTAAGGATGGATTGGACACTGGTCAGCAGGTATAGTACTACTGGAGGTTTCTCTTCTGTGATGCTTACATGGTCAATGAGCTTAGACGTCTCTTCAAGTGCTGCTTCTTATTTCCTTGCCAATATTTTAAGGTTTTGATATACTATGCTCTATCCCTGTTTCGATTTTGTCGTTGTATAAATGCGAATAATATTTATGGGTACCGCTTTCCCTGACAATTTTGCGTTGTGTCTGTTTGCCTTGCAGCTCTGTTGTATCCTTCAGACCAGTTTGAGCTTCAACTCTTTGAGTGGATGTCCTCCTATATGCTGCTGGGATGGGGCTATTTGGCTATAAATTTGTAATAATCAAGGACTTCTCTCGTTTTTGTTAATCACATGGAATTATCTAAGCCCCTTGTTTGAAATTTGACTGAAACAACTCACTAATCTGTGATCTTTTCAAAGGATTATAGTTGAATATGTCCTTAATGATCAGGCTTACAGATGTTGCATTTGATATCCTGTATTCTGGCGACGGTAGTGTTATCCATCTTCCATTGCGTGAACGGCAGCGACTACTTCAGAATTCTATCCGTTCTCTCAGTGGCCGTCTAGAACTTCTTATTCCAGAAGCAGGAGGTCTTAATTCAAAGCGAGTTGCCGGTAAATTTCAAATGAAGCGTGTCTAAAGATTTGCATCTGTTGAATTCGGTGATGTGCCTTGTTATGCCGAATGTTTTTCTTGTGAAACATGACCTCCGGCAGTAAATGTTCTGATAGCCATGGTGATTACTATGTATAGAATTGAGCGTCTATTATGTATATCAGTAGAAATGTCGTGGATTCTAAATTGAATTATTTGAATTGTCCAGGGGAACCCAGCTGGTCTATCTTGGCCACATCTGCTGAGGATGTGGAACGCTTTTTTCAAGAGACGATCGACAACAGGTTAGTCCTCAGGGACATCGGGCATGTTTGTTTGTGATATTGTCATCGCAATGTCAATCGCATGTCACAGTAATTTTAGTATAAGATCTTACAATCCTTTGAATCTCGGAAGTATTAAGTTTCCTAAGAAATTATAATCATGACATATTAAGCTCTAGAAATCCAATGTATTCAGAAGAGAGCAAGGAAGACATGTACTTGAATATTTAAGAGCCTTAGATGTGCGGTTCCCCGAGTATGAATTTCTTTGAAATCTGTAGTACTTGCTTTGTGTGCAGGGAGGAAGGTGTAGTATTAAAAGACCTTGATTCGAAATGGGAGCCCAGTAATCGTGACACGAAATGGCTGAAACTCAAACCGGATTACATCCAAGCTGAATCTGACCTTGATGTGCTCATAATTGGTGAGGATTTGGTTTATGGAAACTTGCTTCGTGTAGCATTTGTCTCTATATTTGAAGCTCGCAAGGAGGACGTATTTTGTAATGCTTTGCTTGAAATTCTTCAATGTAGCGAGTATGAAGGTAACTGCATATGTATTTCAAATTCTTCAAAGTTAATGCCCATCTTGGCTGAACTTGAATGAGCAATATTGTAACAAAGGTTTCTTTCATTACACGTAGTCTACCTTGTGTGCAGGTGGTTATTATGGATCTGGACGGCGTGGTGGTGAGGTCAGTTACTAGTTACTGCTTGTCCAATTGTAGTTCTGATCTAGAGTCCTAGTTATTCAAAACAATTCTCTACACAAGCATGCAATTTGATATCACATGAGACTGATCGTTTCACCATCATCATCAAACTTTCAGGTTGCTCAATTTTTACTGGGATTAGCTGAGCGACCAAGACTGGGTGGCCACCCTACAAAGTTAGCAATCTCATCACTCTCTCAGTTCGAATTATTTTTCTAAAAAATATTTCTTTGGATTTGAACAGCAGGCCGATTGTTCTCTGTGACTTACGTGAAGGGATTTCTCAGTAATCTACACTTCTGAGTAACAATGTTCACTAGAGTTGCGTTGGTGGAGAATAATGTCCTGGATCTAAGAAGCAGCAAGTTGTTTGCGCAGATTTTATTCCTTCTGCAGGGTAGGAACAGGCCTTACAGATGATGAATCAGAGCAGTTGGTGCACAAGCTGAAGCCCTATTTCAGGTAAGAATATCGCTGAAACGAGTGCTTTTACTGCATTTCCGGAATCTAAGTTGGATTTTGGAATGTGATTTGGCATTTCAAGAGTTCTAAAAGAGTACTTCATGGAACAGCGCAAGTTTTGTGAGTATGAAATTATGGCATTAAATTAATTTTAAATAAGGGGTCTTTTCATCGTGTGTATTTTCATTGCAGGAGGAATGAAAAGGGTAGTAAACCACCAAGCTTCTATGTGGTGACTAACGCTGCCAAAGAACGGCCTGATGTTTGGATTGATCAACCTGAGAGGTGAGTTCACTCTTTGTTCATCCGTCTTTCTGTCTACCAGAACATATGTGTAACACTATTATGTGGACACTTCAGCTGCGGTCTTATAAGAACCGAGCGCAGCGGCTTAATGATTTCAGGTCTTTGATACATGGCATTGAGATCATACTTTCTGTCTTATCTTCAGGTCCGTCATACTTCAAATCACGAGTGACATCCGCACCATACGCTCTGAGGTTAGTGTGCGTCAACAATTTGGTTGAGTTTTAGAATTTAGTCTGGCCCAATTCGTAGAGCGAGGGCATTTGATGTCACCTTGTGATCGAAAAATGTTTAACTAGCTGTCTCCCTTAAAGTGTGCGTTGATGACTTTCTTAGCCAATGTGTTCGCTTGGTGTATTATTGAAAATCATGTCTCTGATCATTTATTTTGAATTTGTTCAGACATTTGCATCGCCGTACAGTTTGCGATTTCCTCGCGTTCAGAAGATACGCTATGATAAGCCGTGGTACGACTGTCTCGATGTTCAATGTAAGTTCTTTCTTCGTGTGGTAATCAGTGAACTATGGAATTTGATTCCAGTTGTAATGAGTATCGATTCTAGTTGTAAAGAGTAAAAATTTTTGTCCTTCTGTTGTTATCTTGCGCCTAATTCTATTTTACTTAACTATTGGAGTAGAACGTAGCAGTGGCCACCTTGTACAGTTTTCAGATTAGTTCGTTTTTATCAGCAGAAAGAATTGCCAATCGGAATCCTCGGCACTTCCAATGTCAATCCCTCCTCTCTAGTTCAGGCTACTGATTTCAGATTGGCTTGACTTTGAAGTTCTACGAACATCTTTCATGGATTTTGTGGTCATTTTCGAGTTTCGACCTCCTGTAGTTAAACATTTTCGACTGCGCTTAATCTGTACGGCGTCTATTTAAATTCTCGAATAGCTGTGCTATTGCTGTTGGTTCTAACATTTTGCCTTGACAGCGTTGGTAGACGCAGTGCATGCAAAAAGCGGTGATGATGGTCAGGCTCCAGAGGGTGGGACTCAGCGCAAAGGCCAAGCTAAGAGGTCCAAGCCGGAAAAGATGGAGTCTAAACGCCCGTCTTTGGTTCCTTCGCACATGTTGGTGACAGATGTATCACGTGTTAAGCAAGCTACTCATCTCTTCAAGGACCTTGTCTTCTGTATCCTTGTCCGCTCACATATATGCTGGTTCCTTCAGACATTTTCAGATCCACGGGTGTACAGGACAAATGACAGTAACACTGACTAATGGCCAGCCGATTCAGATTTGGATTTGATGTCCTGATCATATTGACATGGAATGAAATGATGCCGTTATGGAATTTGTGTTGGGAACAGCAATAGGAATTGAAGCTGTCTAATTTAATGATGGGGATGCAGATTCTGAAATATCTGAGCAATGATGTTAGTCTTTTGAAGTTGATATCCAGAGATCACGTCTCATGTCACTGATGCTCCTTCGATCATTTAGAGTCAGTTTCTTGTCTTGCATTGGTAGACATCAGAAAATGTTTGCTTTGTTTTGGGATAGTATGTACTGATAGTAGGAGTCTGCTTGAACTAGGTCCAGGCCGGTAAAATTTTGTTAACTCGGACTTCCTTTTAATTTTGAGATAGATTGCACTTGACTATACTCCAGATATTGCCAACACAAATAGTGAGTACCCAGTTGAGAAACTTCACAAACTAGTTGTGGAAAATGGGGGCATCTTCTCTATGAACCTGAGCAGTTTTGTGACGCACGCAGTTGCATTCGAAAAGAAAGGTAAAATGATCTCTGTTCTTCATTTTAGCTTGTCTGAGATGGATACTATAGTACACGATTATTTTATTCTCAAGAATTCTTTTTTCTCATTGATTGGACTTGTGCCACCGTGCAGGACTCAAATACCAAGCCGCTTCCAAGAATGGAGATGTTATTAATCTCTCATGGTTTCTGGATTGCATGGCTCAGAAAGCATTACTTTCAGTAGGTCCCAAGTACGTTTCTAACTCTCTGCTTATTATCTTTTTCAGTGGTTGTTATCTGTAATCAGTCAATAATTATTTTGCCTGATTTTGGCAGGTACTATTTGCATATGTCAAACGCCACAAAGGAAAGATTAAAATCTGAGGTTGACGAATTTGGGGATTTCTACTTTATTGATATCGATGAATCGGACCTTAAACAAGTACGTTATGCATAGTCCCCTTGCCCAGACGAGGATTCTGATGTAACTGAAGACCCTGACTAATTTCAATGGTAGGGGCATACCGGTACGGTATGACGCAAATTAAAATTTCGTGAAGTTATCCTGGTGACAGATATTCATGTATCGATGCAGGTGTTTGGAAATTTGGATACTCGCATGGAGGAACATGACGTAGAGAAAGTGAAGCATTACTCCAAGAAATACTGCCCCACGCCAACCTGGTGCCACTTTAGTGGCTGTTGCGTCTTCTTTCTCCGTCCCCTCCATTCCACGTATTATTTTCAGACACCCATTGTCAATTTCAATTGCTTTGCTGGGATACTTCTATTACTACAGAAATCGTCCTTTTGGTTCTCGTCTGTACAAAGTCCTGTGAATTTGCTGCTATATTCTCTCTGTATCCATTGTGTGAGATATGTGACTCAGAGGAGCAGGGAAACTTGTAAATCTCGGGTGATAACGCATCATGATTCTAGGTGGAAGAAGTTTCATCGAGTGAGCCCTTCATGATCAATGCAGGAATGAAGATACTCTGAAGGTGGCCAAAATAACGCTGAAACGACTGGGGCTGGAGGTTGAGATGCATGAAGGCATCGTATCTGACAAGCTCACACGCAATGTCACACACATTGTGGTTTATACATCGTCGGAGAGTCCTGTGGCATTCCAGTCTATACTACAAAGGTGTGTTTCTACATTCCAATAGAATGCAGGGCTCGTGTCATCCCTTGGCTCAGGAATTTAAGAGTTTCTCCGTTTCGAAAGTAAGGTGATGACTGCAGAGTCTTCTGCGTGAATCCTGTTCTAAAGAGTTGCCATGGGTGCAGTGTTTCGCCGGAGGAAAGACGTCAGTTGTTGTCGAAGCGGGTCAGGGTGGTGAGTCATCACTGGATTGAGAATTCAGTAGGCAGCAATAGCTGCAGTCATCCTGAGGAAAACAAATGCGATCTCAGGTTGGTGTTACAAATGGATTGAAATGGGATTCTTTTGCTGATTTCATCACTCTCAATCATTTGGAGCCTGCGAATGGCGACCTAACGAGTGCATCCATATGCATTTGTGAATTGATAGCCCTCTTAATGCTTCTGAGAAAGGATGATTTTCCTACAGTAGAAACTCGCAACCTTAATATAGCCGATACAGTGCCGTTGCCAGAGAAAATCGAATTAACGTAAAGTAGTATGCTAACATCGACGTTTCTGTTGCAGGTCTGGTGAAGTTCTGGAATCAGAGGAAGAACAAGAACAAGAACAAGAAGAACAGGCGGCAATTCCACCGATATCAAAGACTATGTCTGCTTCTATAATTCCCATCACGCCGGACAAAAAGGTTGCTCCAAGACCTCCTCGAAGGCCGACTGCCCGGAAGCGAGCTTTGCCCATTGGAGGGCGTGGAAGAGGACGCCGAGGATCAAAGAGGGAAAAATCTCCATCCGGTGAAACACACGAGTCTGACGAAGAGGAGCGTGCTGAGCTTGATAGAGAAGGATCGAAAGGAGTTACCAAATCGAGGGAAAATCTCACAGTTGGAGATGTCACACATGTAGAGTCTTCGCACTTGGATGAACCTGTGGGAGATGCGAAGAAACCAGTACTCAGAAGAAGTAAGCGGAGCCGAAAAAAAGATGATACATCTTCTGACAATGATGATTATGTACCAAAACGGCGATTAGTACTTGATGAAGGTGAGATATCTTCGCACCACGATTCAGACAGGGCACATACAGCGGTGGTCCCCTCTAGAACAAGGACATCTACAAGACTAGCTCGGAAAAGAAAAGTTCACGAAAGGTATGGTTTCTATGGAGTTTACGTGGTTGTCGTCATAAATAACAAATTAATTCATGTGCCAAACCCTGCTTAACCTGTAACTCGACTGGGAGATCAGTACATGGAAAAGTACAGATTGAAACATATCCTGCCTCAGGAAATTATCTCTGGTTCCCCGATTGTCATTCCCGGTTCCCGGTGTTGTCAGGAAGGAAAACTCGCGTCACTGATTTCCCCTCTCTGCCGCATAACGCTTTATTCCCCCTATGGTAATGCAAAATCATGCAGGAATTTTCTGATATTCTTGGAAGGGAATCAAGGATAATCTCCCAGTGTGCCCAGCGGAAATGTACACAGTCGCTGTCTTGCTAACCATAGCTGAGTTGCCCTTGAAGTCTAAGATAGCTCAGTTAATAAGATCGTGAGTTTTGACCTTACCAATGGCTGGCGTGCTTTTGTGCGGCGTGCAGTAATGAGGAGGAGGAACTTGCTGCCGTTTCAAAGCCGGAAGCGTCTCAAAGTCTTGGGTTGGATGAAGACGTGCACCAACAGAAAAGCTACGATTTGGGTCACAGCCCAGCCCTGGATGAGATGATCGGTACTTTACTGCCAAGCTACTTCTCATCTCAACTGCCTTCCTCCAATTCAGCCGAAGAGAGTTCTTTGCCTTCAAGATCAGATTCCCTGCGGGTCGACTCACAAGCTTCTCTCGACTCCGATTCTCGGCCTGAAAGGCACCATCCAGATCCTCCGGGAGTGTCTGCTACGATCGATCCTTTCGATCGTTCTAATTACTACCGAAGTGAGACGATACCAGGGCGGGCGTCTACAGAGGCATTTGCCACTGAGAGACAGTCTGGTAACAGCTGCCCAGCTTCCGAACCCGGTGAAAAGCCGAAAAGAAGTTATAAAGACTTAGTTGAACAAATGCTAAATTATAACTAGCTTGTTGTACATTATTCCCGACGTAGATAGATACTCTGGCGATCCTTTCATTCGCTAATTTCTTCCTGTAACATACTCAAATAAGGCGGAGCAACCTGTAGCTAACTGAATCAAATAAGGTATTTGCACCCATTAGCAACCCTGCCTCGATGTGCACATCTCTACTATGAGCATGAATAAAGACGAGAAAAAATGCAAAGAAAGAGAGTACAGTTTCGTGTATTGCATCAATCTGCAGTTTCGCACACACTAAGTAAGTTCAAACATAGTTGATTTACTTTTTTTTTTTTTTTTTGACACAAGCGTGTTGAAGAACACACTGCAAGGGTAGTTGATTTACTTTTAAAATTTCTAAGTTTGTGCAAGACTACGTCACGTGAAAGTAAGAGAAACTGTATACCACAGTTACAAATTGTTTAGAGACATAATGCATGCTGCTTTGCACATGGCAGCCTTCTTTAAAACCCAAAATCGTTCTTATAAAAGTACCCTCTTCATTCACGAGTATACCAGTACATAGTCACATGATGTATTTTCATCTACGACTCGCCACTTTCGCAAGTTCTGAATTTCGTGACAATAATCCTACTCGCTTTAACGCCCACGTGACATAATTGATTGTGCATGATCAGAAATTTTTCTCATCTTTTATATTACCCCCAAGTTCTTTAGTTGGGAATTTTCTTCATAAAGAGAGCTTTCTGCCTTGTTGAATAATGAAGTAAACCCTCGTCATGTGCTACTCGCTATTTGTTAGCCGCAACTAAACAGCCACGATTAAGAAATTGCATTCACACCAATTGTCGTGGAAGCGTTGTTGACGCGCATTGAACAGTTGCTAAGCATTCCCATATGCCAGCTGAATGGAGCCTTATTCTACGTGTTATAACTTACTACGTTACAAAAATCTTTACAGGATTTGTGATACATTCACCTATATATTCCTTTCAATCAATATGATGGTTCTCTCTGCACAATCCCTTCAAGACGCTTACAAATGAACTCAGTAATGAATGTATGAATAGCTATTGGAAGATTGTAATCGAACTCGTACCTATTTATTCAGTACTGTCCACACCTAATCTGCCTCCGACATGGGCTTCAATTGACTTCACGGGCTTATACCGCCGATTTATACAAATCCTCGAAAAAGAGTACAACGCTAACCCAATTCTGGGATATATGCCCAGAGCCCAAAAATCTACTTCGTAACACCAGCATAAAGGAAAAAAAACATCTCACTCCCACCACTCAGCCGCAACTAAATTATTTCTCTGTTCAAGAAAATGAGAAATAGTTGGTTCGCGAACTGAGGTCTACACTGCAAACTACTTGGGCACATTAGTCCATAAACTGAAAGTCTGGGTGGCTGCAAGCCTAAGTATTTCGGTATACAGTTCCAGCGATTTGCGTCTCCATAAAGTCGGCAGTAAAGATCTGGCCTAGGAAAAATGTTTTGAACGCACAACTCCGCTACTCCATAATTGAGCACTGAAGGCAATGAGAAAATGTAGGTGCACAGTCTATTTCAGAACATAAGACACCCGCTGATATGTACCCCAATAGAAATGACGAATTCGAAAAATCCTTAAGCAGGGGCAGCAGCAGCAGCAGGCTCCTGTGCTTCCTGAAGCTCCAAGTCAAAGTGGAATACACCTGTAACGAACAAAACCAAAATTAGATAAATACACTAGCTGTGACATCTCTGCTCTTGATTGAATGCCTAAGTCAAAAACAGTATCAAATACATAATTATCCGCACACAAGCCCTCTATGATATCACCATTGATATAGGTTGCCAGTGAGGGTCGACATTGCTCTCACTCTAGAATCTACGAGTAAGGAAAATCCAGAAGCTCCTAAAAGGGAATATGCGGAGAGTTTTAACTCGTAAAATGACATAATCCAAACTGTAAAGACATTTTTGAATATCTGTAAAGAAAATCAGTTGGAAGCTTACCATGTCCCTTGCCAACTCTGCGTAGCCGAGCCACATGCTCGGAGACCTTCTTGATTGCTTCGACCTTTAATCACCAACAATACCCGGGTCAAAAATGAACAAAATCGTATCTTCAAAAATTGAAAAATTACACCTACATAACCTCATTGTCAACATACAGCTGGAAGCTACAGTATCCCCAGCGTGATTTCTGTCCATGTAGAGATACCTGTTCTGTGAGGAACTCTCCTTCAATAAAATCAGTCATTTGGGGATCATTTGCATCAGCAGCAACCTGCGAAATTCAGTTAAAGGCCTTAGTTCCTCTAGAAATTACGGGAGAATGGAAGATGAATATAGAATACTAATTGATCACTACGACAACATTCTGAAATCAATCTGACTTGCAAGACGATGAGAAATGAACTTAACCGATACCCCGACCGATAACTGCAATAACATACATACAGTAACTCCACTTAACTTTAGGGAAGAAAAGCATACGCATTCAAAGAACTTGCAACTAAAAAATTCAATCTAACGGGTACCTGGTGCAACTGAAGAAGCTTCTCGTTAGTCAATTTCTCCAGTGCAAGAGCCAACTCCATTGCTGAACAACATACCACAGGGCGGTTAGGTTTAGAAGCTTAATAAAGTGAAACTCATAAATTGGACTATGCAGAGAGAACCAACTGATGTATTGTTCAGAAGGGATTCCCAGAAAGGGTACTGACCGTAAAGAGCATCACCCTTCTCCGGATGGTCAAACTCCATGACAGGCATGACAATCGACTGCAACTTGACCCTTCCTCCCCGCTGATTCTGAAAGATTGACGAAACCGAAATCTCCTTAACAAATTTGAAGTACCAAGACCATAATGTTTCACGGCAAAGCTTACACAATAGATAAGGCGAAATGACGAATAGAGCATGCAGTCAGTCATGACTACCAATCCATTAATAATAGACTTCGCAGTTAAAATTTATGAATAGATATCACAAACATGTAGGATTAGCCTGAGGACTAAAGGAGTCTTCGATAGGTAATTCTATTCATGAGATCAAACCTGATATTTCATCAATTTCTCAGCGTGTCCACGCTCCTCTTCACTAGCATCTCTGAAGTACCTGCACTCAGTTTCAGAATATTACAGTTAACCCACTGCAGATTCTACTAGTTAACCTTAAAAGAGTCCGCATCACTATGAGGATGATGAACAGACAGTTCCTAAACAGCATCGGGATAAACCCCCCACTGCCTGCTGAAAATGTAGCAGTACTATTTGCAGTATTGCGACAGTACAATTTCAATATTGGACTGTTCCCCCATTGCAACAGTATTGATGCAATGGGGGGTTAGTTTCCTCATGAACAATACATTTTTTGTAATGGATGAATTCTCTTCATCCAAGTGTCTCATGAAACCTGATAAGATGTACTTTTCATTGGTGTTAATGGTCTGCAATGACTGTTGCACTTCTGAAGTCTTTCTGACTCAGAGCTGTCAGAAACACCATTCCTACTATACCCCGGGACTTCGGGGGGACAATAGTAAACAAAGCATTCAAAACAGTAAAAACGACCTAAAAAAACGAAATTGTACAAGCTTACTCGGCAAGTCCTGGAAGTGCCACGTTGTCACGGTCGAAGTAGGCAAACAAGGCATGATAGACATACGAAACATTGTATTCCACACTGCAAAACATGACCACGTTCAAAGACTTGTTAGATCCAAAATTTGACAACCACTTTTCCGTGAAACTGTTGCGGACACAACAGGGGCAGGTCAACGACACTAAAACTACAGACCAAGAAGTTGTGCGTACTGAAGCTCACTCCGAGAAGGAACATTGACCTTCCAAACCAGAGAACATCAATTTCCATCACCCAGGTCCTATTTTCTAAGCTGCAATTTCAAATGGTAGGCTCGCAAATCAAAAAAGATTTTCATCCATTTTCCATTACGTTCCCCTCGATGAAGTTCATTTTTCAAACAAATCAAGAATACTTTGTACAGCAAGCTAACATTCGCATAGTGAGAACGAGAGCCACCGTTCACAAGCAGGCCACGAATGCAAAAGACCACTGAGAAACTTCTCTTAAAATCTACAGACTAACCAAATACTAGAAAACGACGCTTAGAAAATGATACTATCTAGAAAATCACTAGACCTTATAAAATCCTCTTCACACGAAACTACACGACGGCAACCAAAAGAAATCGACTCAAACAGACGCTCTCCAACATCAAGAAACACTATCCAAGAACACACGAAACAGACAAGAGGCCAAACATGTAAAAACTCGCAAGGACTTCGTTCAAATCCACACAGACTCACCGACTTCAAGGAAATCAACGCCTAGAAATTCCAGACACGTTTCTACACCATTTCACGACTAATTCAAACGAAGCAACACCGCGCTACCCGACCAATTCAAACAACACTACTCAATCATAACACTCTCTGGACAGCATCAACGAATCCAAGAACACAAATCAGAGGCCATACTTAATCTGGTCATTAATGGCGGCCTCGCAAGAAGGCGCGAATCGCTGACGCGCCAACGACTCCAATTGCGGCGACGTCGAAACCTTCACCAGCTGATCATGCACCTCATTGAACGGCTCAAACACGACTCCAGTCATCGCCTTCGTCGACACATCGTTGCTCGACGCTCTCACGCCCACCCCCGCCGCCGGGGCACCTCTCCAACCCCCGGTGTTTACCACCACACCTCGGCTGGCACTCCAACTCCCCGCAACTCCACTCCGGCTCGCGGCCAACGAAGCCGAGCTCACGGAAGATCCCGCCGCAGCTACTTGCACCATCGCCATTGATTATGCTCCTCCGTTCTCTCTCCGTCAAAATCCCGTCGAACTAAAACAAAATCCCTTGCAAACTAACGAATCCCCTGCAAACTAAAATAACTTAACGTTCTCGAAACTTGGAGCAACCTCGAGGAAATGGCACCAACAACAAGATCACAGAAGTTCAGAGAAACTCTACATAAGTTGAACTTTAGTGTAGAAGATGATAAAAGGATATGTGATGCCTCGGGGAAGGGGGAATTTGGACGGATGGACGGACGGAAGGGCGGCATAACTTACTTACTAGCTTTTGATCGGATGAGACAAGTGACTGTTAGAACAGGACACGTGGCGTCGACTGGACTCTCCGTTATTATTTATAAGAAATTTCAAAGAGGTTGGGGTTGTGCCTACCACATGCCGGGCTCGTGGCGGGAGAGACGAAAGGGAAAGAGATATTATTGTACTTGTTTTTCAATCAAGAGTCAGATTAATTCTGTTCCTACAGTAATTGTGTGCTCTGGACGGACGGAGTCGTCCTTTTTGGAAGCTTCGTCGGAGCTTTTGAGGAACATTCTCGAACTTGGAGCTTGGGTTGGGCATTCGGGGAACCTCTAAAGGGCCGGGGTGGATTGACCCCCTCGCTCGTCCCCAAGTAAAAACCCTGAAATTTTTTATTTTTCACGCATGATAAAATTTGCAAATCCATACCTTAAGATAGGCTGTTTGTTTTGTTTTGTTTTGTTTGTTTGTTTGTTACATTGAGATCTCCGGGACCATGTGTCCCCTAGCCCTGGAAGGATGCGGGGGGGGGGTCCATGTGGAAATCATCATTTCTGAAACCGTGGGAATAATTGGTATTAAAAAAAAATCAAAAGAACTCATTTGAAGTCAAAGTACTATAGAAGATCTCCACTTCCCATTACTAATTTCAAGGATGAATAGTCAAATTTCTGTCCTACACAAGAGAATGCCTTATCATTCATCAGACACTAAACGTCCACGGCGTCCTTTCTGGGCTAGTTAAATGCTTGGTACCATTGGAAAGCCCTCGGCGAGGAGGGGTGCACGGGCTTTGTTTTACGACGTTTGGACTTGCAGTGTGAAAGTTATGGAATTTTGAAGTTTTTATGAATTAAAAAATTAGAAAAATTCTTTTACTTTTATTTTGACTGTGGCAATGGCACAAGGCACACTAGTTTTGAATTCATATTTGCAATCAAAGGCCTTGAATTAGCTATAAGAGATTTAGAAGATAAATTAATGAAGTATCAAATAGGGGGTCTTTTTTTTACATGCACTCTTGGATTGACTTGGGGGGGGGGATGAGTGATGGGGTCAATCCACCCCAACCTCTAAAGGATTGTAACCAACTCTGGTTGTATAAATATGTGTGTTGGACAGTGTTTCATCTACGAGCAAGATAGTTCGGTTGTAATCACATGATATTTATCCACATAGGCAATAGTTACATGAATTTTCATCCGTGTGCGAAGTTGGTTATGTCTTGTAACCCACTCTCCACCTCCCAACAGCTCAAAGGTTACCTAGTCTATAAAGTGCATCAAGTGGCTTATGCAACACAATTTTTGCACCTCGGTCCTTGAGGAGTTAAGATGGTGAATCCTTTGGCCTTTGGGAATTTTGTGAAGAAACATTCTTCATCCAATATGAAGAGCTTCAGTTGCACAAAATTCATTTGAAATTTTGATGGATTATAATCTTTTCCATAGCATTCTTGAGTAAGACTAGTCAAGTATGGTACTTTGACTACAATGGCATGTTGGTAGAACAATTGTTCATGTTCCAATGGCTTGATTTGTAGGAAAATTCACATTCAAGACTATGAAAGGAATTATGGAAGTTGTGGAAAAGAAAAGGTCATGCAACTTGCCATTCAAGAACATTATGCCTCTCATATCTTGGGGGCGGGGGATTTCTTGCTAGCCTGTTGTGGAGGGTCTATATGGTAGGATAATTTTGACATATTGAACATTTTATTGAGAAGAAAAAATGCTAATGAGGGGCAAGCCCTATAAGGAACAACAAAGAAAATGTATCTTTTTCTTCCTAAAATGTTTGATGAGGAAGAACTTACAAGTCATTATTTACAAGCATGACATGATGAAGATGAATGATAATTGTAAGGTGAATGCAAACATTTGATTGATAAATACATGGTATCCAATTAGGTGGACAAACCTAGATAATGAGTTCAAAAACCTCAATCACTACTTCCAACCCATCCAAGGAATGATTAGGGAATTTTTCAACTACAGTTTACATTTTGAGCATCTCTATTTGTGCTACAAAAATTCATTGTGTCAAATCATCAGCATGTCATTTTTTCCAAAAACTGATAACTTGTTTCCACTTACACCTTGAGCAACTAGCTACATTAACCCCTAAATGCCCAACCGACCATACATGGTTGATCTGAAATTTCAGGCTCATTTGGGGATGGGTAGTTAAATTCCTATGCCCGGTTTAAAATTTTTTACGGGTAGTTTCAAAGGTTAACTACTGAAATTTTTTATTTTTACAGAAAAAGGTAAATATTGGATTTTTGGGGAATCCTCAAAGGCATATACGTATCTTAGTGGAAGAGTAAAACTTGCAAATTTTACTTGATTTCTTGGCTTTGAGCAAAGCTTGCCAATTTCACTTGATTTGAGATCTAAGAAATTGTACTTATCCATTTGCTTTGAAAATGGTCCCAATGGAAAGAGTAAAATGTTTTCATGAATTTCACCATTGAAAATTTAAACATGCAAATGTTGATTTGGAGTTAATTGTGATTTCTACTTATAAAAAAAAGTTGCATTTCAACAATTGCAAGGTGGATTGTGTAATGAGTTTGATAGCTCTTCACTTGAACTTAAGGTTTTTGGAAATGCATTTTAGTGTAATAACACAATTTTTAGTTGGTCATGTCACCTCCAATCTCAATAAAATCTTATATGCAAATTTCTGAAACATTGTGGGGAAGGGCAATACACTAAGAATAGAAAATGTACATTTTTCTTATTATAATCTCACAACTTCTATGCAATTTTGCTCTCAAAATTGGTCCATACACTAATAAGCAAGCTCTTTAGACATCTATATTGTTAGATTTTGAAAAAAATAAAATTGAGGGGGGGGGGGAGTTGGGGATAATTGTAAGCCTATGCTCTTTTTTCATAGTCGAAACACACATGGAAAGGCTTGGGCATTTAGGGGTTAACTCCTAAAGAGTCAAAAAAATGGTAGTGTGCAAATCCAACAAAAATATCCGCAATCACTTATTGTACCCATGTCTTTTGTAAAGGAAAAAAATTCAACTAATTTGGAGAAGTTGCCAAATCAAACAAATAAGTGACTTTTGCTATATTAATGAAGAATATTTGGAGCAAGTCTAACTGTATTCATTGCTCACTTTTTATCCAAAAATTGCATTAGTGTGCACATTTGTAGTACAATTAGTGATGTTATGTTGATTATGGAGTGATCTTGTAAGATATGTGATGAAGGGTGTTTGCAAGGGAATTATCTCAAGGCATGTCCGTCACTTTGAAGAAGACCCTAAGAATATATTCTTCATCCAACACAAAGCCCACTTACAAATTTTTTGCCAAAGTCATATGAATGGATCACAACTTTTACCTAAGTAAAGGAGATTTCCGATAATTATGTAATTCACAAGAGAGAGCTAAACATCCATTGTAGAAGATCTATATGATTCCATCAATGCAATAAAATTGGTGCAACTAACTATCCCAATAATGACATGTATATTATTAAAAAACAATATACTTGAAGTGATGTGCAAGGACAACTCATCATTCTTCAAAAGTACTTATTCATTATAAGAAAGTAAGTCTTGATAGATGCTAATAATCAAAGACATCTTGAACATTCCAATAATTTGAATTTCTTATTGCAACATCTATTACATATCTAAGAGTGTGGATGGGTGGGATGATAGGCAAAGTGACCCCATAATAGTTCACCCACAATCTTCCACCAAAGCTCTCTAGAAAAAGGAATGATTTAATTCAAAAATATATAATAATAAAGAACAAACGCATGCTAACTTTCCAGTGATTGAGAAAAAAAAACTAGTTCAAAGTTAGCCAATGGAAGTAGGAAAAAAAAAGTTGGCATTTTGAAAACAAAGGATGCAAAACCAAAAGAAAATTAGTAGGGCTAGAAATCAATCAATGCCCTCAAAAGTGGAGGATGTTTTATTTGCCTCCTTTTAATACTTGGCGGATTTTAGCTCCCATGAAATAATATTCATTGACTAAACAATACCCAGGCAAGGCAAGGTCATACCCGGGTATCAACCTTATCGAATAGGGTATTGAACCAAGGGATTCAACAACTAGGGCGATTTTAAGGAATTTTGGTAATAGGATAAAATGTATATGAAAAATGCTTGAACAATTCTATGGCTTTCATCTATGACTTTTGTAATGTAATTCATTCATATTGTGAATGTCTTTGAGCTCTTGCAAAAATTATGCTTAAAATTTTAACTTGAACCTCTAGCCCCTTGAAAACCAAACCAAAAGACCTAAATTGGGTCACATTTCTATTAGCAAAAATATGAGTAGGTAGTATGGCGACTTTGTTTTTTCAAATTCTTTAATTGGACCTACACATATACTATTCTTCATTGATTCTAGTAATATGAATATGGTCTTAATTGATTTATGATTTCCAAATTATGATGAGATTAATTCATCATTTTCAAATAATGAATCCTCTTTCCTTCAACAATTAGATAAGGTCAATTGCGAGTTGTGTCCCAATGTCCATAAGCATTTATCCTATAAGCATTTTTATTATATACCAATCCTAAGTAGTACCTTATTAGGACATCAAAAGAACCAATTGAAGAAGGTGAAAATTTTGATTCTATGCAAGCTTTTCATTATTATTCTCAATTGCATCTTGGATGAGTTGGTACAATCCTTGGCCTTCAAATAGTGAAGGGTTATGCCAAGTTCAATTCTTGCCAAGGATGCAATTATATTGATTAGTACTTTTAATTTAGGATTGTTTTTTAATTACATTACCTAAGTCTAGCAATTTAGCCAAAGCCAATTTCAATTTGAAGGGAATTGGTTAGTAAGAAATTAATATAATTGTAGGAAATAAACCGATATTATTGTGATTGAGAGGATCTAACCAATGATCATTGGAAAAATGGTCTATTTTTCTAGAAGGCAGAAATCAGCTAAAGGAGCTCCAAAAATATCTTGAACACTTAGTAACTCTTTCTATGTCCTCTTGCTTGCTTTCCTGTATAATTAGGGGCTTAAAAGCACGTGGGCCATAAATTTAGCAAAATTTAGCAAAAAAAAATTTGAAACCATTGAATTAATCATAAAGTGAACCCTAATTTGTAAAAAGGGGTGACAAAGGTTTAACTATGAATATTACAAAAGAAACGCAACACCAAACTCCATCGGACCAAGTTTAGGTGCTTCAAGGAATTTCGTTCTATGTTTTTCTGAAACTCCAACTCTAGGTCCAGCACTGGACATACTCTTTGATTAATCCCTTATGGACAAGATCCATTAGATGTTTTTTAGCAACTTTGGAGGGCCATTTCAAGCCTGTTCCTGTAGAAGTGAGGGAACGGTTGATTGTTGTCAGCCATTATAAAGACTATAAAAAATATATTTATTTATTTATCTTGAAATTGAAAAAGAAGTTGAACAGAAAGATATTTAAAAAAAAAATCCGACATGGCAGCCTCCCAACCACATCAGTGCGCTAAAGTGGCGCAAAGTGGTGTAGTTCAACGAGTTCCCCATTGCGGGGAACAATCTTCTAAATGGCCAGATTTCATTTAATGCATTGCCAACTAGTCAAACATCATGTCTCACTTGAAGCTAAATGTAGCCTATTGGATTATATTTGAATATCCATCCTATATTTTTATTACTTGAAACTATGAAATGTATATCATTGTGAAAATTTTCAATTTGTTTTGTGAAAAATATAATTGTTATCATCTTTGTTGCAAAAATTGAAAAGAAATAAGTAAAAGTAGCAAAAAAATATCTAAATCAATTGAAATTTTTTCAAGAAGTACAAATAGTAGTGGATATTAGTGTAAAAATATCTCAATTAGTTATCTTTTTTACACCCAAAACAATGACAACAAAGACCTTGACGTCAAATTTGGTTATCAAAGGAAATTTATCCTTTTATTTAATTGATGTGTAAAATTTTGATATTTTTTGCTGGCAGGAAAATGTATTATCTATTTATGCTCTTTTTTTTCAAAACAATTTGATGGAAAAATCAAATTTTTGCAATATTTTAAAGTTATAGAAAGTGAAAATTAAATTTTATCAATTATAATATATATTAGAATAATCTGAAATTCTTACCATAAA
Source organism: Straminergon stramineum (assembly GCA_963920665.1). Taxonomy (NCBI): domain Eukaryota; kingdom Viridiplantae; phylum Streptophyta; class Bryopsida; order Hypnales; family Calliergonaceae; genus Straminergon; species Straminergon stramineum. Next base: position 11,196,210 of record OY987267.1, on the reverse strand, counting down.
TGAAGGTTAGAATGAAAAACTTAATTTTTTAACTGAAAATACATTTTAAAAGAAGAAAATATGAATGAGAAACATAGCATATTGTAGTATTTGGATTCCAACAAACAGAGATTGCAATTGCAACAATTCTTTCAATTTTTAAATTTTTTCAAAATTTCAAAATGAAGTAGAAAGAGACTTGTCAAGCTTCATTTTTTAGTTTAAATCAAATACCAAAAATAGTTATATTGAAAGTTTCAATCAAGGTTGACCAAGGCGCATTGACTTTTGGGATGCGTGGACCTTTAGGGTTAACTCTCACGTCTCTAGGTCAAATGCTCGAATGGATGATGTGGATGAAGAGCTGCCCTATTGGATGAATGGGTGCTCTACAAGATGAATGACTGAACTGCAGATGAATGGCAGTGACAACATGATGGTGACGGATTATAATCTCCTCATGCAATCATGTGTTTAAATATATTTTTTAAATATTGAAAAATCCAAATCAAATCTAAAAATAAATAATCTTGGAAAATACATTGAAAGATACCTTACTTTCATAGGAATTATCAAATTCTACCAAGTATTTCTAGTAAAAGCACCCCATGCAATTATGTGTTTAACCCCTAAATGTTTTTTACTATGTTTTTACCAAAAACGCTCCTAAACTATCATTTCTAGTACAAGTACAAAATTTTAGAATTTTTTTTGACACATGTAACCATAGGAACTTGTGGTATGCTAGTTTGAGAAGATGTGGAAAAAATTTCAAAATTTTTTGTTGTGTGGATTGCAAGATATTAGTGTTTGAATTGATAAAAATCCTTTTTTGCCCCTGAAATAAAACAAGTAGCTATACTTCACAAGGTCACATTTGTATGAAAAAAATGTCCAAAATAGTGGTGCTTCTTTAGACTCATTCTTCAAGGTAAGTTGGCTATATGCTTGAAAAAATTTAGATCATTTGCAATCATACAACATATAGGAAAAAAATAGTAAGTACTAGGTAGAAAAAAGGAGAGAATGAATCAAAATACTAAATTGTTAAGAATTTTGTTATGGAATTGAAAAATGCCAATGCCAATTGTTGTAATGTTTTAATAAAAAATCTACATCCTATGATTTTATTTTTTCCAAAAATATTGAAAATTGAGTTAAATAAAGGACTTGAAAGTTTATCTTAGAGTAGAGATTCCATAACTTCCCACAAACTAAAACTCCTCATAACTTTCATTTCATTTATCAAAATGGAATGATACAAAGCTTGCCATGTATATATAAATATAGAAAACCAATTTCAAATTTTTAGTTTAAAGAAGTGATTTATAAAGATATTTTGCACTTCATGGGCTATCCAACGAGCAATGAAAATGAAATATCATGTAATAACTTTTTAACCATGTAGCCAAAAATCATGAAAATTGTTGCATTTTAAAGCTACTCCTTGGGCTCATGTTGTGTGAAAATTTCAAAGAAAGAAAATATAAACTCCACTTTTAGTGAGTTGCCCAAAATTGCTAGGTTGCCAAAAAATGTAGTTTAGGCATGTAGGGGTTAAATATATTTGGAAAATTTTGAAATAATAAAAAATCTTCAAAAATAAGTATCCTTGAAAAATACATTGAAAGGTATCTTATTCTTCACAACCATGATCAAATCTACTAAATGCTAGTTTAAAAATAGGTTCTTATTGCATTCCATTGTAGAGACTACAAACAATCCTATGACACTAATTTGTTCAACATTTGGGAAGTTTTTAGAGATGCCTCATAATTTGTTTTTTCTTTGTAGAAGGTGCTGGGTTTTATTCCAAGGGCACCTGCCTCTTTATCAAAATCTTTGGGTTCATTTCCTCTAGGATCAAATTTTCATTGGCCACTTTCCTTCAACTTCAAATTTGCAAATTCTACAATCCTCTTCTTTCAAAGACATGCCGGTTTTGGAACAAAACTCCAAATTTCATTACATTGGTCCGACATAGATAACAAAAGAAGGGTTGTCTGCCATGACCAATCCTTAAGCAACACCCACCTTGTCCCAAAACATACCTGGCTCCAACAACCTAGGTATTAGTCTTGTATTCAGAATGGCAAGTGACTACAATTGGACAATTTCATAACACCAATCCACCTTTTCTTTTTGCAACAATTGGTTGCCAGTTGTAGCATTTTTTTTTGTCTAGTTTTGGATCCCCCATTTTCACAATCCAATAGGTTCTTATTTTCCCAAAGGCACATGTTAACAATGAACTAACCAACAACTGTTCTGTCCCATAACATTGCACTGGTTCCTTCCTAAAATTGATTCATTGCCATAGCTAACTTATTCAATTTATAGAGTTTCCAAACTCCTAAATCTGGTCCGGGGTGGATTGACCCCCTTGCTCATCCCCAAGTCAAAACCCTGAAATTTTATATTTTTCACACATGATAAAATTTGCGAACTTTGAATTCATATTTGCAATCAGAGGCCCCGAATTAGCTAGGGGAGGTAGAGAAGATAAATTCATGAAGCAAAAAATAGGGGGTCTTTTTTTTACATGCACCCCTAGAATGACTTGGTAAGGACGAGCAAGGGGGTCAATCCACCCTGGCCTAAATCCGGGAGTGATTGCCAATTATTTGAGCTTATTCAATTATTACTACTATTGTAATTTATCCCCTCCAAACGGTGGCTCAAGAGAATTGACCCCTTCATTGCCTTGCAAAAGTGTAATTGTAAAAAATGGTCCTCTATTTTATTCCATGTTTTTGGGAATATCTCCATCTCTCCTACCTAATTTCAGGACCTCTAATGGCATATACAAATTCAAAATTTTGCAAATTTTATCATGTGCTAGAATTTTTTTTAAATTCAATGTTTAAACTACAAGGCAATGAGGGGTCAATTCACCCCAACCCTCCATGGTGGGTCTTTGAATACAATAGCTGTGTTTAATTTGACTATAGTAGAACCACCCATTACCACCCATTTAAGCATTATGTGCATGATCTAAATCAGCAAAAGGAAATGTAAATTTTCTAGCTTGTAGAAAGATAGAAATCATGGGGATTGCAAATTTTTAGTTATTTTTTTGCCTTGAATTGAAATTACTATGAATTTTAGTAGTCCAAAGTTGATATGGACCCATCCCTAACACATAGAGTCTTCGATTAAGTTATATGACCCATTTTGAATCACTTAAGCAATTACGCGCATATGGAGCATGGGATTCTTGAGTGGGGAAATTTTCCTATGTACAAAAATAGAGTTGGGAAGGATTCCATATTTTCTCATAATTTTATTTCTCAAAACAGAATTACTATGAAATTTTTAGTTTAAGATTATATTCAACCTGTATTGGTTATATAGATTTTCATATTCCATCCAATGGCTTCTTCCAATATTGATAGTCCTATAGCCAATCATAATGTGCCACAATTAATCACCATTCATGACTACCTAATTTGAAAGAAATATTATTTATATGGCAGAAATGGGGGGTGATCAAAAAGGGGTCGCCTCCCATATTGTTCATTCAAAGATTACTTTGGCTTTCAAAACCAAGCTAATGTGTCATGACATTGATGGTTAGAAGATGGATGGAAACCAAGCCCTATTGGTTGGAAATCAATTACTTTGTACTTCTCTATTGAATTTCCTAGTACCTATAGATTGGCCATAGGGCCTTGTTGGTAATGGGTGGTTCTACCATACCCCATGTCTGTAACATGACGGAAATGGATGCCGACCAAAACAAACTAAATCTTTTTCAGTGCACCCTCAGTCTATGTCCAGTAACTTCTTGTTCGTTAAAAGTTGAGGACGTTTGAGGGTTAACTTGTGTATACATAGTATTCTCTTCTTTGCTTAGTCATTACTCTAGTATAGTACAAGTACTTTTGTCCCATATCATAAATCCATACCTTAAGTTAGGTTGTTTGTTTTGTTTTGTTTGTTATGTTGAGATCTCATGGATTGTGCATCCCCTGTCAAGTGCTTGGTACCATTGGATAGCCCTTGGCGAGGAGGGGTGCAAGGGCTTTGTTTCATGATGTTTGGACTTACGGTGTGAAAGTTATGGAATTTTGAAGTTATTATGAATAAAAAAAATTAGAAAAATACTTTTACTTTTATTTTGACTGTGGCAACGCCACAGTACACACTAGTATATAGTGAGATTCTCAAAACTCCAATCATCAGTTTCAACGTCGACTGTACTGTTCAGTAGAGCATCTGTGAATGCCTCCTCAGTCCTCATGCGTGGGCTGCTCCTCCAATGTGCGATCAGAAGCTGCATGGACAAGCATATCTTCCAATGACAATGAGCTTGTTAGCTTTGGAGATTTCATTGATTCCTGTTGTTCCTTGTGTGGGGCAGCGAGTGCACGCTCCTGAAGATTTGGCAAACACGGATCTAGACAGTTACGACTGGGCATGTGGAACTGCTGGTTGTTGAATGGTCCAAGCGTAGCCAGACTGAGTACCGGTGTGGCGGACGGATGCTTGATTAATTTTCATGTAACTAATAAATTAACTGGTGGACAGTTGGATTATTTGAATGTTGCGGAGTTCAGTTCCAGGCAGTTGCAGTTTAGATTTTTTTCGTGTCCACTGGCATGGTGGGATCCGTCCTCGTGACCTCTTCATTCCAGCGAATGAATGCTTGCCGCCTTGGGCTTCCCAATTGTAACTGAGTGAAGTAGTGTAGGTAGGTACTTAACCCATAAACGCCGATGCGGACGTTTTTCGTCCGATGAAGAACAAGAAAGTAATCTGTAGGAAGTAGGAATGCAGTTTTTCAACCGTTTTTTTTTTAACACAATTGTGGAGACGTGCTGCATCTTGGAGGGCCAAAAATACTGTCATTCGGATGCATTCATAATTTTAGGGAGCATAGACATGGAGGACAGAACACGGAAATACCCGTGCACGGTGTTAGGTCGTAGGCTACCCTCCTACAATTTTCATGAGGGCAACGAGAGTTCCCCTTTCTTTGGTACTGTTCATGAACGTGTTTCTCTCCCACGGTCAGTGCACAATGAACAGTACTCAGCCCGCCTTTCCCCCGCGGGGACCAGTCTGTCGTTTAGGGGTTAACTTACTTCTCTGGAAGTTAAATCTGTATGGTCGAGGACTTTCCATCTGTTCAATCAGGATAATCTCATATTGATTGAAGTGCTACGAAGCACATGGGAGTGTTGTATTTAGAAGGGTGGGTCCATTCTTCTTATGGAACGCTGAATTTTTTTTATTGCCCTTCGCTTTTGTAGGGTTTTCAAAATAAGATAAAGGAGATCACCCATTTCCAATCAGCCTCCCATTCTTGTAGTTTAGATTGCTCCATTTCCGATCAGATGAATTGTAGGTGAGAGCTCATGTACCAAAGGACCCCAAGGACAACAAAAATGTCTAGGAGGTGTACATGGGAAGCTTATATGATCACAACATGTACATTGGAAGTCGTACATCGATTTTGGAACCATCTTGTGGTTGGAAATAGGTTTGCCTACATGTCAAAAATGGGACAAATAGAATCTTCACGAAAAAAATTCGTGATAATTTTTCTTTTCAAGGAAAAAATTTAGGGAATTATGAAATCCTTGTGAAATCTATTTCTCTACATGAGGAAATTTTTTCCTAAACTTTTCCCATGCCGTAGATAGGTTGAATTGCTTAAGTGATTGGAAATGGGTGATCATCCTGAATTCCTAATAGATCACCCAATCCTAACCAACCTCCCATTCTTGCATTGTAAGTTGGTGCATTTCCTTGTACATACAGGAGCCAACCCATGCCTAATTGCCTAATCACCTCTCATTTTGGCAGTATAGGGAGGTCTATTTCTGTGCAGGGACGAGATGAATTAGTGATCAAGAATGGTGCATTATGATTGGGCTACATGACTCTTGATTTTACAACTAGCCCTTAGTCAAAAATAGGATGGCCTATATAACCAATGTGGGATAAACATAATCTTCACCTAGAAAATTCATAGTAATTTTGTTTAGAGAAAAAAAAGTGCAAAAAATTATAGAATCCTTTTGAAATGGATTTTTATACACAAGGAAATTTTTTGGGAAATTTTTCCACTCAACATATTTGTGCTCCAATTGTGCTCAATTGCTTGAGTGGTTAGAAATAGGTGATTTATTTTAATAATTCTTCAATTTTTCTTCCAAGCATGCAACAAACAAAGAAGGATTGTAAAAATTCAAGTATGAAAATTAAATATTTCATTAAAGATCACACATTGAATAAAACTTCATTGAAATTCAATAAACCTGCAAATGAAATATATTTGTAACTTCAAACAAACCTTAAAATACTAATGAAGCCTAAATAATCTAATAGAATGTAGGCACTACTAATCTATCACAATCAATTTAAGTTGGTCTATATCCAACTCATTTACTTTGCAGTGTCATGATGTAGGTTGTTTACTAGCTAAGAGATAGACATCTTTCTACTTCTATGTTGGTTCCAAATAGTAAGGTAGTTAGGCTTGTTGGGTGAAAATTGAAGGTTGGTGACTATTTAAGTTGTTAGTAGGAAGTTAGGACATTTGTCCCATATCGTTTGTAGCTTTGAGTTCCTTATGTGGGTACTTAAAGTGCTTACTTCTTCCATTAATTTAATCTTTTTCAGGGTGAATATATTTGTCATTGAGGGTTGAGGTTGTGGAAGTTGCTTTTACTTTTGAGAGTGTTTTTTGTTTTTTTGAGTTCTACTAAGGGTTGTGGGTAAAAGTGACTTTGCTAAAGCAATAACAAAATCTCTTTTTGAAGTTCCATTGAGGGTTGCAAGTGAGAGTGAACTTGCTAAAGCAATAGTAAGTTTATTTTCATTGAAAGCAAGTGTTGTACATAAGATACATATTGTAATTAGTTAATGTAAGTGGGACTTGGTATTGCATTTAGGGTTTCCTTGTTCATTGTTTTTTTTTTCCTTTTTCACCAACATCTATTACAACTACTATAGAAGCCCCATGCTATTCTAGATAGGTAGAAATACATTACAACAACAATACTTGATACTATTTCAAATATAAAAATGTCAAACCAATCCTTAGCTTCAATTTATTTTCTATAGAAAGATACCTCTTTAAGTGCATTGAATGTTTTAAGCTTCATTATGTGACTTTGTTCAATCTTCACCTAATTTTGTTTTAGAAAGGCATATTTTCCTATGACTATGCATGTGGCAAGTACCATCACTTATTGCGAAGTACTCATGGTTGTATGCCAAATAACAAAAAATTCATTTGAAACAAAATAATGTGTCCAAGCATCTACTATAGACTTCTACTCACATTGTCTCTATAATGTCTCTATAAACTTACTAAAATCATCTTTTATTGTATCATAATATTCTTTGCTACTATATAACTTGACAAACAACCTATTAGGCGACAATCAACTATACAAATGTGCTCAAGTGCATACCATGTAAGATTTTGTCTCAAACTTGTACTGTTAATCACACATTGTCGATAAGTGGATAAATGGATTTTAGTTGAGTTTTTTTTGTGTAGTAGAGTTCGTAGATTTCAAAATTGTATTACCAAAATACACCAAAATAAGGTGGTTGCAAGAAAGACATGTTGTTTTTTGGAACGCATTGATAAAAATTAGAATTTTGATGGCTTCTACTATGAGTACTTTTTAGAAGAACAATTTTAACCATTGCAAGGAAAAATCTATTGCTAGAAGTACTATTTCAAGTACTATGGACTACTTGTGAGTATTGTAATAGTACTATTTGAAAAGAACCAACTTGTCAAAAAAAATACATACAATGAGGTATAAATTAATAGAGAAAAAATAGAAAATCATGCCCCTCCTAAAAATTGACAATTTGTGAATACTTGATGGTGATCAAGATTTCACCAAAGGAATGAGCTTGAAACCATCTTCAATGTTCAAAAGTGCCCATGCCAAGAAATCTTGTTTGTTCAAACGCGGAGGACATAAAATACAATATTTTCAATTCCTAAAGTTCCTTGACTATGTTTTCACCAAAAACGTTCCAAAACTGCCATTTCTAGCACAAGTACCAAATTTAAGGAAAAAATATTTTTGAACACATGTAACCATAGGATCTTGTAGTAAGTTTTTTTGAAAAGATTTGGAAAAGATTTCAGAAATTTCCACCATGTGGATTGCAAGATATTAATATTTAAAGTGACAAAAATCATTTTTTTGGCCCCTGTACAAAATTGGGCAACATCACTTCAAAAGGTCACATTTGTATGAAAAAATGTCCAAATTGGTGGTGCATCTTTGGAGTAATTCTTCAAGTCAAGTTGGCTATATTCTTGAAAAATTTCAAATCATTTGGAATTGTACAACATATAGGAAAAAAATAGTATGTAGAAAGAAGTAGAGAATGGTTCAAAATACTAAATTGTCAAGAATTTAATTATGGAATTGAAAAATTCCAATCCCAATGGTTGTAGTGTTTTAATAACCAATCTACATCCTATGAATTTATTTTTTTCAAAAAATATTAAAAATTGAGTTAAATAAAAGACTTCAAAGTTTAATTTAGAGTAGAGATCCCATAATTGCCCGCAAACTAAAATTCCTCATAACTTTCATCTCATTGATCAAAATGGATTGATTCAAAGCTTTCTACATATATACAAACCTAGAAAACCAATTTCAAATTTTTATTTTTGAAAAAAGTGATTTTTTTAGATCTACCCAGGCTGCCTAAGTTGAGAAACAAACAACATTTTGTATCATAAATTTTCACTTGTATACTCAAATGAAATAAAATTTAGCACTTATAGAAGATATTCCTTGTCCATACCTTGTAAAAAAATTTCAGCCTAAATAAGTCAAATCTCCACTCACACGTTCCTGCCCAAAAAACTTACGTTGCCAAAAACACAAGGCCGGTCCTTTTAGGGGTTGAATGCCCCTTGGTAGGAACATGCCTTCCTTGATGTGAAAACAGACCTGAGAAATTTCAACTCTAGATCATCAATTTTGGATTTAATAAACTTCAAACTTCAATAATTCATAATTTATTCAACAATTATGCAAATCAAACATGTTTTAGTGTAATGGAATCCTCTGAAAAATATGGACATGACCCCACAAAAATGATAGGAAACCAATCAGAATAGTTGAAAGCTAAGGGATACTACTGCATATGAAGCCCCTTTGTAATGTTATTGAGCAATGCTTTCTCCAATGAGCAAAATCTGAGGGAATAATGAGTAACATTTGTACTTTGAATATAAGGTAGGAGGCTTGAAATTCGCACAAGCTCTAAAATTGCCCACCTCCTCAAATGTACAGTGTTTGTACATAGGTTTTTTTCATCTTTATACGGATGTACCAACAGTGTACATTTTAGGAGGTGGGCGATTTTAAAGCCCTATGCCATTTCGACCTCAAAAATTCATAACTAATTCCACAAAGCTCCAAAAATTATGAAACAACTTGGGTTAGATGTCAATTCCACTTGTCTTTCAAGGAAATTTACTGAAAAATATTTCAATAAGTTTCACCTCCCCCAAATTCAGTTTCAGCTCTTAGATGGTCACTTTACGGACCTCCTACCTTAACTTGGAGTTGAATATCAACAGTTAGGCACCAAAAAATTGCTTTCAATGTTCCCAATATTATTTCCATCTTCATTGGTTGTTCAGGAAATTATCCCATAAGGATCGTCCTCAGTGAGACTCCCGTGGAATATAATAAGCATGTCTCTCCCACCAAGCGGACTCTGTCAGAACTTCGGACTGGAAGACTCTGACACTATACACCATACCTCACGAATATAACGTTGTGCTAATCTGTATGATGTGTATTACATTGTGATACAATATCAAAGGGAAAGTTTGTAATTCAGCAATACACTGATATATACTAGACCACTGTGTGGATACTGTATACAAAAATTGGTATTTCATTGTTACATATTTGTGGAATATTGTATATCAACTCTCCTCCGAAATAGATAGAATATTGGGCACAAATGCCCTCAAAGGAGAGAACAAGTGCTGTTCAAGCATGTTCCAAAACGTGTCTCATTCTGAGCGACGTTTTTATAAACATTTTCCTGTAAAACTTTCAAAAGATTTGTAGTGTTGTTAGCAACGTTTTTGCTGTTGCAAAAACGCCTCATCTGTAGTAGTAGGACTGAGTTATTAGCAAACCCATCTTATTCAAATAATGTTGTCCTAGACCTACAGCAGTCCGATAGTTCTGCCATGCTCCCAGCTCCTGGGTTTCAAAACTGGCTTTAACTTATCTGAAGATCCATCATGCTAATTAAATGGTTTCTGCTCCTGCAAAACTTACGCCGGGTACTCTGACGACTGCAAGGAGAAAACTAAGTTTCCCCTGTCATGGATTGGAAATTTTCGGATTAATTTCTAGGTCTGATGCCCCTCAGTCTCCTAAACCAAATGAATGATCAATGGTACTCAGGGATTCAGTCAACAAGAGTTTTGGAGTGTCGAGATTCACAAAATTATTGCTTTCATTTAATTTCCACAGTACAATACGCTCCGGGGCATTTATCTTGAAAGAGAACCACTTAATTAGGAACGCATGTTGTTCCAAAACTTGTGGCGTAAGCTCCCGGGTTCATAGGGAGAATATTCTTTCCTTTCCTTTGAGTCTGTACTATTAAGCCTTCAAAACTGTTCTGAAGGTCACATGCACGGTTTTAAGGATGTTTCTAATAAGAGAGAGAGAGAGAGAGAGAGAGAGAGAGAGAGAGAGAGAGAGAGAGAGAGAGAGAGAGAGAGAGAGAGAGAGAGTTTGAGATGAATTGAAGATTTTAAAAACCACTAACTTGTATCCAAGATGCCTACTCTTCTAGATTCTATGGGTGGTAACCTTGTGGTGGCGATAAAAAGATGATGGAGCACATATTGCTTTTCTAAGTTCATCGTTAGCTAAGAATCTCCATCTGCATAAAATTATAATTGATGTAAAATAAATTAGGCACATGGAAAGGGTAGAATTAATCCTCTTGCTCAATAGAATTACAACAATATTGTATGCATGTGATTTCTCTCACATGCCTTGGCAAGTGACAAAGCTAACCCAAAGTTGCAGAGTTGTCAGTCGTAAGCGTAGAAGAAATGAGACATCGTCTTCTCCATTCTATCATAGTTGAGGATGTTTCTATGAAATTGCAATATTTAAGATTCAAGGATAGTCTACGCTTGTGAGTGGGACATGCATACTGAAAACCAACTACTTCAAACTTCAATAATTCATCATTTATTCTTGAACTGATACTCAAACTAAACATGCTCTGGACAGTGCAATGGAATCCTCTTAAAAAAACATGGGGACATGGCCCCACAAAAATGATAGGAAACCACTAAAAATAGCTCAAAGCCAAGGGAATGGGCTCCTAACAAAACAATCTTATTCAAAATAATGTTGTCCTAGACCTACAGTGGTACGATAGCTCCGTCATGATCTCAGCTCCTGAAGGAAATCTTCCAAATTCCTCTGAACGGATCCGCCTTCTTCAACTGCGGCCAAAGCTAACTTCTGCAGTCTTCGAGCATTGTTTTTGGCAACCACTCCTTCCGGTTCACTCAGCAGACTGCGAACCGCTTTCGAAATCTGCTCCTCCGTCACGAAAACGTCGGTTACTGTGCACACCTCAATGGCCGCCTTCACATCGTCCACAAGAAACCTGCAAGCAACGTTGTTCAATTGGTGTGAGTGAGACCGGCCATGCCAAGTCTGTGTTGCTTCAGTTCACCCAAGGCATTCGAGCTCACCATAACATTAGACCCCGACAAGGCAAATCTAGAACCGTGTTTGCTCGTGAAAGGGGAAGTTGGCTTCCAAATATTTCTACTCAACATGTACATACTAGCAAAAGTTGAATTCCGTATGGATGTAGTCACAGTGTGAATAGCGTAATGAATTCTTCACAGTCAGATGTTTTTCGATTCATGAAGAATTTTGTGATGGCAGGAACGGAACAAGCAAGCAAGGGGGGACTGATCGAGCTAGCGAGAGCCCGCATGACTGGTCCCGTAAGTACGCACCTGGCGTTCATGGCCTGCTCGGCTTGAATGGGCCAAGTCAGCATCGGCACTCCTCGGCAAATGCTCTCCAGCGTGGAGTTCCAGCCGCAGTGCGACAGGAAGCCTGCCACAGCTTTATGCGAAAGCACGTACAACTGCGGCGCCCATCCCACGTGCACCAAGCCCCGGCCCTTCGTGCGAGCCTCGAAGCCTTCGGGAAGCAAGGCCACGTTCTCTGGATTGTGCGGAGGACGCAGAATGAGCAGAAACCGCTCCCCGCTCGCCTCCAATCCCCGCGCCAGCTCTCGAATCTGGGCCAAAGACAACACCGCCACACTGCCGAAGGACACGTACAACACCGAGGAAGCGGGCTGAGTGTCCAGAAATTGAATGCACGGGTCCTCACCCATGCTCGCAGATTCCGAGGCCGAGCCACTGAAGAACGCCTTGGGCAACAGTGGTCCCACAGGAAGAATGCTCAGCGAATGTCCGGCCTGCACGTACGCACCGCAAGCTCTCGACTCAGCCATTGAACCCTCATTTCATGCGTCAGTTCTGAATTGATAGTCATCGCCTATCGGTTGGCATGGGAGGGGGAATTCCCAAATGACAGCCGCCCCAATGCAATCGATTTGCTTAGAAATGATGTTAATTCGACGGAACTATGTACATGGGATGGTTCGAAATGAACGGACGGACCTGGCCACGGTCGTTTCCGTAGACGGTTTGGCGGAGGATGTCGACGTACGAAGGCTCCAACTCGTAGTACGAGTTGAGCAGAACGCCTTTGGCTTCGTGCATGTTCTCGCAGTTCTTGGCATAAAAAGGGTAAATGAAGGACTGCGCATCCTGCATGGGCGATGGCAGATCGGCCAGACGAGTGGGCGGGACGCCAGGGATGTCGTACACCAACTCCTCCTTGTTCGCAGGATCGATCGGAAGGAGTCCCTGCCTGGTGAGCTCCGGCATGTGGAGCATCGTGGCCAATGCGGGGGCTGGAGACGCGAACAGGACGTACCGAGGAATCTTGAACTTGTCTGCGACAATCTGCACGTACGTGTACCACAGCATTAGATTACTTGCAGATCAGCTGAACTGAACCCTCAGCACAAACAAGGTGACTGCGCAGAACAATTTCCACCATTGTCCCAGTCAAGATATATCTTAAGCCATTATATGACCAAGAAGAGGATAATTCAAAGCAGGGGCATAGTTAGAAGAACGGCTTTCACAAGAACGTTCCTGCTTTCTAGCTCCTCAAACTACAATTCGAATGTTCTCCAATGATTTCTCAGTTCCTTCCGAGAGGTTACAGCTAAAGAACGCAGACGTCGGAAAAGAACAGAGCTAGAAAGACGAGAAACTGCTTAGCAAATGCACAGTCCAGAAAACTCGAATCTGAGGCCCTAGAGCAGGGGTGAAAGCTGCAGTAGCTCTGCCAAGGCATGCAGAGTGGTAGGCTTCGATCGATTCCCAACCAGCCTCGTTGCTTCACGACGGAATGACATCAGATCGATCGATACGGCTCTGGTGAATCCAATGCAAGAAGCAAGAGAAATCTCGGCTACACTTCATCCTTCCACTTTCGAAATCACACAATTAAGCTATGGAAGCTACCCACCTGCGTCCACCCTAAGAACATGTCACTGACAATGCAATCCGGAGCTGGAGCGTCCTCGTCTTTCCCAGCGAAAAGCTCCGCCACCATGGCCTCGGCCTCGGCCACGAGCCCATTCACGTGCTTGGCATATGGCAGCCCTCCCTCCCCCTCGCCCTCCGCTGGCAGCACTCCCAGCGGCACCACGCGGATGGCGCTGATGTCCAGACCATCCAGCGTCCGGAATTGCTCCCGCGACAGATGGCTGAACGTGTTGACGAACGTGACGACCACGCCCATGGCGTGCAGTCGCTTGGCGAAGTGCAGCAGCGGAATGCTGTGGCCCTTGGCGGGGAAGGGCAGCACCACCACATGCAGCGGCCGAGGAGACGCCTTTCGCCGCTGCCGCAGCTCCGCGAGGGACACCGTCATGTTTATATCTTGTGTCGGGAGCTCAACCATAAACTAGCAGCACTAGGTAGTACGTAGTTCACGCAACAGCTAGTTCCAGCTAGCGATTGCAATGTATAATCTTTCTTTCTCCTGAAGTGGCAACTCGCAGCTCGACCTACGAACAGAACTAGGATCGGTGCAAGAATACCAAATTCAAACATGCATTCGGTGATTCCGAGCGGGATTCCAGGGCCGAACAATTGGTTGACAGGGACGACGACGCTGGAAACATGAGATGCTTTCAATTCGATCCACGAAGTTCCCTCTTATAGAATGATCGGCGCAAACAGAATCACCCATCTCCGGGTTTCCCAGTAAGTTGAGAAGTTTGAGGAACTGGCAGCCGTCGGGAATTGAAGGTGGCCGGCCATGTGGAAGAAATTTGAAATTGGGTCCCAAGGATGGGTCCCAGCAATCCATTCCTGACAGAAGCGAGCTGATGAGTTGTAACGTGCTGTAGTTTGGAACGTGGTGGCACAATTCCACCCCACCCTAACTCATTGCGCGCATCTTCGGGGTGCGTTTCCCTTTGCGATCCTGTGGCGGCGGCGGCGACGGTGGCAGTTTCTTCGATTCTTCCCATGGACACCAAACCAATTCCGAGACCCGTTTGGCATTTTGACGGAATGAGAATTGTCAAACGAAGGATGTAAGGATGTAAGGCGGGCACCCCAAATGTGCCACTGACCCAGCATCGCCATCATCAGGCTCTCTACATCTCCAAAATCAATATGTACCTAGGTGGAAGAAGCGATTTAATAATCTCTACCAAAGAAACTTTGCCGTACGGTATCCAAATGCCGCGTTCTTTGGTGCACTCGAATCTCCTTTTTTTTTTTGTTGAACCAAACGCACAATTTCCATTGATAAAGGGAAACAGTACATCGAACCAAGAGCACAAGGCTCCGGCGAAATTTTTAGTGTAAGCAGAATCCGAAACTCGAATCTCCTTTCACTTTGCCAACAAGAAAGGACGAATTCGAAAATTTGACCAGTATTTGATAATAGTAGCAACTAGGCACATCACCGAAAAGTGCCCACATACAGTAAGCAAAGCGGAAGTTAACCCATAAACGCCGATGGGGACGTTTTTCGTCCGATGAAGAACAAGAAAGTAATCTGTAGGAAGTAGGAATGCAGTTTTTCATCCGGTGTTTTTTTAACACAATTGTGGAGACGTGCTGCATCTTGGAGGGCCAAAAATACTGTCATTCAGATGCATTCATAATTTTAGGGAGCATAGACATGGAAGACAGAACATGGAAATACCTGTGCACGGTGTTAGGTCGTAGGCTGCCCTCCTACAATTTTCATGAGGGCAACGAGAGTTCCCCTTTCTTTGGTACTGTTCATGAACGTGTTTCTCTCCCACGGTCAGTGCACAATGAACAGTACTCAGCCCGCCTTTTCCCCGCGGGGACTAGTCCGTCGTTTAGGGGTTAAGAGCCTTCAGTCCTATATTACTCGATTGTTGTGTGGATTTCAAGTTTCTGTTTTCAACTCCTTGTTTTAATATTCTTTTCTTGACCTGCAGTAAGTCCTGGAGGGCAATAGAGCAGAGGCTTCATCACTAAACGGATGGACTGCAGCTGTACACTAAGTAGTGAAATTAGGTTGCCCCACACTATATAAATACTTAGTATTACATTACAAGAATGCACTACTTTTGAATTAGGTGTCGTTGTAATTGGAACTCATGAACCTTCAAGTGTACAAATGGAAATATATGTAGAAATTTTTGTTGACTTTGATGTCTTATAAATTGCCTTTTGGAGGGTAAGTCAATCTAATTGTTAAGGCAACCTAATTTCACTATTTAGTGTAGGTTCAGAGAGGAAGCTGTGAAGGAATTTGCAAATACACCGCTTTGGGCTGCAGGTCTTGGTCGGACACAGGACATGTATAACATATATTTAGGGCATCAACCAAAACAATCTTTGACCCTTCATAATTTTTTAATATGGTTTCCGAATGTCACATTTTCTAGGAGGAGACCCATTTCTAGTCACTTCCTCATTTCCGCCCCACACATTGCTTTCTTTTCGTTCATATAGTAATTAGTGAATAATTATGGGGCAATTCCCGATGCAATCATGGTGATTGGGCACAAGACTCTTAATATTGCAACCACCCCTTGATTAAAAATAGGACCTATATGACCAATATAGATTCAAAAAGAATCTTGAGCCAAAAAGTTCATAGTAATTATGTTTTGAAAATTATAGAATCCTTCCAAATTATATGTTTGTACATGGGAAAATTTCTCCACTTGAGAAAACCACACTCTATATATGCATAATTGCTTAAGTGGTTGGAAATGGGTCACTTGCCTTATGGTGCATTGGAATTTCTTTTCACTCACCAAGAAAAAACTATAAAAATTTGATTGGTCTAACAATAGTAACTTGGCATTCTAACAAAAATTCACTCATTGGACTATTACATGAGCTAATACCAAAATTCTTGCACATTCCAAAACATGTGAGCTTAAATTTGTGTAGAAAGGATTTAATTTATGTAAGAAGAAAACCTCACATTAAAGACCTATATAGACAAAAGTAGACAAATTGTATGTGATGGAATCATTTGCCTTACTTAAAAATTGACAATAACATCATCAAATTAATAAAGGTTCAGAGACCCTTAAACTTAAAGAATCAACTAGGGGTATACATAGACGCATTTAAAAGTACTAAAGTAAAAACTATTACTAACATACTCTTTGTTGCTAAACTTGTAGCATGTCACCACTAAAAACAAGTCAAAGCATTAGAGAAAGTTTGGACTCTCTGGAGGGCTGCCAGGAAGTGCCAATAGGGACTATCACTGTATTACATTTATTTTGCTTGAAGAATTTTTCCCCTATTTCTACACTTCGCCACTTCCAAATGCTACAGCATTCACTGTGAAGTACTATTAGTTAGGGTGGTGACAAGTGTTGTTTTGATATTTGAAAGCACCTTCGAAGCACCTCCCTTTGACAATTGTGGAATAAAAAACTGAAATATACTTTTGGAACTCCCGATATTCACACAAGGTGAATCTTTGTTTTGTCAGAAAATTCCCTCTCCTAAGTAGCTTCAATAGGCTCCAGAAATAGACTAGTTTGTCAAATCCTGGTAGCCCTCCACAGAGTCCAAACTTTCTCTAATGGCCTTCACAACATACATAATTCACAAAAATTGTAAATTGTTTTTCTACTTCAAAGCTATCAATGATTGCAATTTACAATTTATAGAAACAAATATTCAAATCATGGGTGCATAAATAAGTTTTATGTTGTAAATATATATAATCTCTTCTTTTCACTACCCTCGGTTACAAAGAAGACAAGGAAAAAAATATACTCCATGAAAGTATGGCCATGGTAGGATCAAAGTGGGAAATGCCACAAAACAAGGTCCTTTCAACCTAGTAGTGAATAAGTCTACTTCCTCAACGATGAGAGTATATCTTTGCTCCAAAAAGCCACGAAGAAATCATAGCTTCACTATACTCAACTCCACCACCATTAAAACATTCTACATTATATTCAAGAACATTTCAAATTTCTATATAGTACCTTAATATATTGTCTTTTGAGAGTTTTCAACCTTGTCTATGAGTTAAATCAAGGTCACTAGGGGTTGTTGGAATGTTAGGACTAGGATGTTAGTCTTTATGTGCTTGCATCTCGGTTTGGATCTTTGGTATATATTTATATGTGAAGCCAATCCATACCATATGAGTTGGTGTGGATTTTGTAGAAGTCAAATCTTCGTGAAGGTTAGGTATATCAACAAAGTATATTAGTAAGTTGTCTTGTATAATACTTTGTGTGTCTATTTGAAATTTTTAAGTAGTTTTTCTAGACTAGTATGAGGCATCTCAAGGCACTATGGTAACTTCTATAGTTTCTTAGTATCCTCTAGACAACTTAGATTTCTTTCAAAGAGACTTCAAGACATGGTGATAGTATATATTGAAGGCAAGATGAAGGTAATCCTAATATTGCGAACACAAGTCTTAAAGCCTTTTAAGTTATAACAAAGTTTGTTTTTTGGGCTTTATTTTCTTCAAGACAAGTATCATATGATACCCTTGAAACCGTCTTTGCTTTAAATGTTGATTTCTTCATCACAAACTTTAGATCCTATGGATTATCAACGAGTATCATGTGGAAACTGCTATTTCATGGGTGCATACATTAATTTACAACTTATTGCAATGTTATGATGTACACAATTATTGCAAAGAATTGGCAATTGTGCATTTTATGTGTGTTGAAGTATACAAAAAATCCATGATAGTAATGTCATTGCTATTGGTATTGCAATAAAGCTTATTAAATGGTATTAATGTTCCAAAAGTATTGTCAATGTTAAATTGTTGATCACCATTCAAATTAACAATAACTTTTTTCTTTACAAAGTTTTTTGGGTTTTGTTTGTCAATACTTCATTAGTATATGTTCTAATAAATTCAAGTTTACATCTTTCTAATTGCTGTGAATGATTGAATTGAATCTATCAATCAACCACCAAAAAACTTGATAGTATAGAAAAGAAATCACTTCATTTGCACTTGGTGAGAGTGGAGGTTGGAAAGGTCCTTTTTATATTGAAATCCATTGTTCGTCATGAACACTCAAAGGATATGGGATTATCTCAATTGAAGATGAGAGTTTGACTACTCAATCTTTGTCAAAATGTAGGAATTGCATTCAAAGTAGAAACACAAACCTCATTTTGGCATAGTAGAATAATTTTTTTCAAAATACTTTGAACTAGGAAAAGTTGGTAAATCAAGCTAGCTTTAATCTCCAAAAACTCGTTGGAGATTTCAAGACTCCAATCAAAAGTTATACAGAAAATTTAGAGAAAATGTTTGAAAATGTCAAAGAAAATGTTGCTTTCAACTTGCCTTTGAACTTTGTCCATAACTTTTGATTGGAGGCTTGAAATCTCAAATGGGTTTTGGGAAATGAAAGCTAGCTTGATTTTCTAACCTTCTTTTAGTTCAAATTGTTTTGAAAAAAATTATTTGACTATGCCTAAATGAGGTTTGAATTTCTACTTTCAACATAATTCTTGCTTTTCAATTGACTTACTACTAAAGTTGTGCAAGAGAAAAAAAATGCAATATTAATGCAATAACTTTGCATGGACATGATGTTGTGTGATCATTGCACTAATTTTATATGTCTTAACCCCTAAAGGATTGGCCTTGTATTTTTGGCAACATAAATTTTTTGGGTAGGTACATGTGAGCAAAGATTTGACTTATTTAGGCTAAATTTTTTGTACAAGGTGTGGACAAGGAATATCTTCCATAAGTGCTAATTTCATTTCATTTGCGTATACAAGTGAAAAGTTAAGATACAAAATCTTCTTTGTTTCTCAACTTGGATAGCCTAGGCAAATAAAAACAAATCACTTTTTTCATAAATAAAAATTTAAGATTAGTTTTCTAGATTTATATATATACATGGAAAACTTTGAATTATTCCATTGTGATTAATGAGATGAAAGTTCCAAGGAGTTTAGTTTGTGGGTAGTTATGAAATAAACTTTGAAGTCCTTTATTTAACTCAATTTTTTATCTTTTTTGAAAAAAATAAAATCATAGGATGTAGATTGTTTATTACAACATTACTACAATTGGGATTGGCATTTTTCAATTCCATAACTAAATTTTTAACAATTTAGTATTTTGAATCACTCTCTACTTCTTTCTACTTACTATTTTTTTCCTATATGTTGTACGATTCCAAATGATTTGAATTTTTCAAGCATATAGCCAAATTGCCTTGAAGAATGAATCCGAAGAAGCATTGCCATTTTGGACATTTTTACATGCAAATGTGACCTTGTAAAGTGCAGCCACTTGATTTTATGCAAGGCCAAAAATAGGCTTTTTGTCACTTCAAATGCTAATATCTTGCAATCCACTCAATGAAAATTTCTGAAAATTTTTCTACATCTTCTCAAATTGTTGTACTACAAGAGCCTACAATTATATGTGTCCCAAAATGTTTCCTTTTTCTAAAATTTTTTACTTGTACTAGAAATGACAGTTTTAGATTTTTTTGGTGAACACATGGTCAAAGAACTTTAGGGGGTCAATAAACACTATTACTACATGAAGTCAATCATTCATCACTAAACCATTGAAGTCATACACATTTTGTTATGCATAGTTATTACACAACTTTAGCACTTCAAACTCAAATATCAATGACATGCTTGAACTACATGATATTAATGAATATAAATATTGTGTTGTAACAATATTTTCAAATGAATGAATGTAATATGAAAGAAGTGCCCAATGATAATTGTAAAACTACTATTGACAATTCATAACAAAGGAACTTTGTGATGTTGACCCTAAAAAAATAGACTACAAAGGGAAAAGGGGGTTCTATAAAACTTGAGACATGTTATGTTCCTTTGGTTGGTAAGGGTATTTTCAAAACACATTATGCAAAAGACCAATAGAAAGATGAAATGATGTTTTACATGACTCAATGATATAGATATGTTAGAAGAGTCTTTATTATTTATTATAAACCATTAAAAGTGATCTTACTATCAAGAGGTCAAGCACTTGTTGCTTGGGTTCATTTTACATTTCATGACCACCCACAACTATTTCCTGATTGCAAATTCCATTATCTAAAGTTATTTAATTTGATCAACCTTGTCAAGTATTCCTTGTGTCTCGAAATAAATCTAGGATTTCCAAATATACTTGTCTCAAATTCAATTTGAAATTGTCTCTCCACAACTTGATAAACAACATTTGAAGCCAGTTTGAACACCCTAAAGCAAAAGCATCCATTGATACTACACTCCAAAGTCTATATAGCAATTTGATCTTTACAAAGGGAATTCAAATGCAACCTCAAACCAACCAAAGGCAAAGAATTCAACCCACAATTGTACAAAAAATTGCTAATAACAAATCTCTTTTTGAGAATTTCCTAAAGTTGAATCACATGACATTGTTGGAGTTGAATATAGAGGACATCAATAGATGCCACTACACCAACCTTGCTTGGAGAATGATCAAAATTCATACCATTGGAGTAGTTCCAAAAAGGGCAAAAAAATTATTGATTTCACCGATTGTTTTCAACATGCATTGCTTTGCTATTGACTTCCATTCTTTCACAACTACAGTAGTGGTGTTTAGTAGGAGTTGTAGGATTTATGCAATCTCCTGAAAATAGGAGTAGTTCAAGCATTAATCTAACCATTCCAAGAAACCCCAGCTTCATTTGAGACAGAAGGAGTCAAAAATTTGTGCATGTTCCCCTGGGAAGAGACCAGATGTAAGTTAGTCTGGTCCTGTCCCATTTCCCATTTCCTCCAGAGTCAACAAATAGCAGCTGAATGGATGGATTCTTTACCAACACAAGAAGTGTACAGAACTGCAAAACAAACGAGTGACATTTGAGTCGGGCAAGGACATGCAGTCCAAAGCGGCGTATTTGCAGATTCCTTCGCAGCTTCCTTGCTAAGCCTCCGACTGCAGAAACACTCCAACAATCCCATCCGTTCAGTGTTGAAGCCTCTCCTCTATTGCCCTTCAGGACTTACTGCAGGTCAAGAAAAGAATATTAAAACAAGGAGTTGAAAACAGAAACTTGAAATCCACACAACAATCGAGTAATAAGTTATAGGACTGAAGGCTCTTAACTTCGGCTTTGCTTATGTGGGCACTTTTTGGTGTTGTGCCTAGTTGCTACTATTATCAAATACTGGTCAAATTTTCGAATTCGTCCTTTCTTGTTGGCAAAGTGAAAGGAGATTCGAGTTTCGGATTCTGCTTACACTAAAAATTTCGCCGGAGCCTTGTGCTCTTGGTTCGATGTACTGTTTCCCTTTATCAATGGAAATTGTGCGTTTGGTTCAACAAAAAAAAAAAGGAGATTCGAGTGCACCAAAGAACGCGGCATTTGGATACCGTACGGCAAAGTTTCTTTGGTAGAGATTATTAAATCGCTTCTTCCACCTAGGTACATATTGATTTTGGAGATGTAGAGAGCCTGATGATGGCGATGCTGGGTCAGTGGCACATTTGGGGTGCCCGCCTTACATCCTTACATCCTTCGTTTGACAATTCTCATTCCGTCAAAATGCCAAACGGGTCTCGGAATTGGTTTGGTGTCCATGGGAAGAATCGAAGAAACTGCCACCGTCGCCGCCGCCGCCACAGGATCGCAAAGGGAAACGCACCCCGAAGATGCGCGCAATGAGTTAGGGTGGGGTGGAATTGTGCCACCACGTTCCAAACTACAGCACGTTACAACTCATCAGCTCGCTTCTGTCAGGAATGGATTGCTGGGACCCATCCTTGGGACCCAATTTCAAATTTCTTCCACATGGCCGGCCACCTTCAATTCCCGACGGCTGCCAGTTCCTCAAACTTCTCAACTTACTGGGAAACCCGGAGATGGGTGATTCTGTTTGCGCCGATCATTCTATAAGAGGGAACTTCGTGGATCGAATTGAAAGCATCTCATGTTTCCAGCGTCGTCGTCCCTGTCAACCAATTGTTCGGCCCTGGAATCCCGCTCGGAATCACCGAATGCATGTTTGAATTTGGTATTCTTGCACCGATCCTAGTTCTGTTCGTAGGTCGAGCTGCGAGTTGCCACTTCAGGAGAAAGAAAGATTATACATTGCAATCGCTAGCTGGAACTAGCTGTTGCGTGAACTACGTACTACCTAGTGCTGCTAGTTTATGGTTGAGCTCCCGACACAAGATATAAACATGACGGTGTCCCTCGCGGAGCTGCGGCAGCGGCGAAAGGCGTCTCCTCGGCCGCTGCATGTGGTGGTGCTGCCCTTCCCCGCCAAGGGCCACAGCATTCCGCTGCTGCACTTCGCCAAGCGACTGCACGCCATGGGCGTGGTCGTCACGTTCGTCAACACGTTCAGCCATCTGTCGCGGGAGCAATTCCGGACGCTGGATGGTCTGGACATCAGCGCCATCCGCGTGGTGCCGCTGGGAGTGCTGCCAGCGGAGGGCGAGGGGGAGGGAGGGCTGCCATATGCCAAGCACGTGAATGGGCTCGTGGCCGAGGCCGAGGCCATGGTGGCGGAGCTTTTCGCTGGGAAAGACGAGGACGCTCCAGCTCCGGATTGCATTGTCAGTGACATGTTCTTAGGGTGGACGCAGGTGGGTAGCTTCCATAGCTTAATTGTGTGATTTCGAAAGTGGAAGGATGAAGTGTAGCCGAGATTTCTCTTGCTTCTTGCATTGGATTCACCAGAGCCGTATCGATCGATCTGATGTCATTCCGTCGTGAAGCAACGAGGCTGGTTGGGAATCGATCGAAGCCTACCACTCTGCATGCCTTGGCAGAGCTACTGCAGCTTTCACCCCTGCTCTAGGGCCTCAGATTCGAGTTTTCTGGACTGTGCATTTGCTAAGCAGTTTCTCGTCTTTCTAGCTCTGTTCTTTTCCGACGTCTGCGTTCTTTAGCTGTAACCTCTCGGAAGGAACTGAGAAATCATTGGAGAACATTCGAATTGTAGTTTGAGGAGCTAGAAAGCAGGAACGTTCTTGTGAAAGCCGTTCTTCTAACTATGCCCCTGCTTTGAATTATCCTCTTCTTGGTCATATAATGGCTTAAGATATATCTTGACTGGGACAATGGTGGAAATTGTTCTGCGCAGTCACCTTGTTTGTGCTGAGGGTTCAGTTCAGCTGATCTGCAAGTAATCTAATGCTGTGGTACACGTACGTGCAGATTGTCGCAGACAAGTTCAAGATTCCTCGGTACGTCCTGTTCGCGTCTCCAGCCCCCGCATTGGCCACGATGCTCCACATGCCGGAGCTCACCAGGCAGGGACTCCTTCCGATCGATCCTGCGAACAAGGAGGAGTTGGTGTACGACATCCCTGGCGTCCCGCCCACTCGTCTGGCCGATCTGCCATCGCCCATGCAGGATGCGCAGTCCTTCATTTACCCTTTTTATGCCAAGAACTGCGAGAACATGCACGAAGCCAAAGGCGTTCTGCTCAACTCGTACTACGAGTTGGAGCCTTCGTACGTCGACATCCTCCGCCAAACCGTCTACGGAAACGACCGTGGCCAGGTCCGTCCGTTCATTTCGAACCATCCCATGTACATAGTTCCGTCGAATTAACATCATTTCTAAGCAAATCGATTGCATTGGGGCGGCTGTCATTTGGGAATTCCCCCTCCCATGCCAACCGATAGGCGATGACTATCAATTCAGAACTGACGCATGAAATGAGGGTTCAATGGCTGAGTCGAGAGCTTGCGGTGCGTACGTGCAGGCCGGACATTCGCTGAGCATTCTTCCTGTGGGACCACTGTTGCCCAAGGCGTTCTTCAGTGGCTCGGCCTCGGAATCTGCGAGCATGGGTGAGGACCCGTGCATTCAATTTCTGGACACTCAGCCCGCTTCCTCGGTGTTGTACGTGTCCTTCGGCAGTGTGGCGGTGTTGTCTTTGGCCCAGATTCGAGAGCTGGCGCGGGGATTGGAGGCGAGCGGGGAGCGGTTTCTGCTCATTCTGCGTCCTCCGCACAATCCAGAGAACGTGGCCTTGCTTCCCGAAGGCTTCGAGGCTCGCACGAAGGGCCGGGGCTTGGTGCACGTGGGATGGGCGCCGCAGTTGTACGTGCTTTCGCATAAAGCTGTGGCAGGCTTCCTGTCGCACTGCGGCTGGAACTCCACGCTGGAGAGCATTTGCCGAGGAGTGCCGATGCTGACTTGGCCCATTCAAGCCGAGCAGGCCATGAACGCCAGGTGCGTACTTACGGGACCAGTCATGCGGGCTCTCGCTAGCTCGATCAGTCCCCCCTTGCTTGCTTGTTCCGTTCCTGCCATCACAAAATTCTTCATGAATCGAAAAACATCTGACTGTGAAGAATTCATTACGCTATTCACACTGTGACTACATCCATACGGAATTCAACTTTTGCTAGTATGTACATGTTGAGTAGAAATATTTGGAAGCCAACTTCCCCTTTCACGAGCAAACACGGTTCTAGATTTGCCTTGTCGGGGTCTAATGTTATGGTGAGCTCGAATGCCTTGGGTGAACTGAAGCAACACAGACTTGGCATGGCCGGTCTCACTCACACCAATTGAACAACGTTGCTTGCAGGTTTCTTGTGGACGATGTGAAGGCGGCCATTGAGGTGTGCACAGTAACCGACGTTTTCGTGACGGAGGAGCAGATTTCGAAAGCGGTTCGCAGTCTGCTGAGTGAACCGGAAGGAGTGGTTGCCAAAAACAATGCTCGAAGACTGCAGAAGTTAGCTTTGGCTGCAGTTGAAGAAGGCGGATCCGTTCAGAGGAATTTGGAAGATTTCCTTCAGGAGCTGAGATCATGACGGAGCTATCGTACCACTGTAGGTCTAGGACAACATTATTTTGAATAAGATTGTTTTGTTAGGAGCCCATTCCCTTGGCTTTTAGTTATTTTTAATGGTTTCCTATCATGTTTGTGGGGCCATGTCCCCATGTTTTTTTAAGAGGATTCCATTGCACTGTCCAGAGCATGTTCAATTTGAGTATCAGTTCAAGAATAAATGATGAATTATTGAAGTTTGAAGTAGTTGGTTTTCAGTATGCATGTCCCACTTGCAAGCCTAGACTATCCTCGAATCTTAAATATTGCAATCTCATACGAACATCCTCAACTATTATAGAACGGAGAATATGATAGAATGGGGAAGACAATGTCTCATTTCTTCTGTGCTGACGACTTACACTTTGGGTTAGCTTTGCCATTTGAGAGAAATCACATGCATACAATATTGTTGACTGTAATATTATTAAGCAAGAGGATTAATTCTACCCTTTGCATGTGCCTAATTTATTATAAATCAATCATAATTTTATGCAGATGGAGATTCATAGTTAAGGATGAACTTAGAAAAGCAATATGTGCTCCATCATCTTTTTATCACCGCCACAAGGTTATCACCCATAGAATCTAGAAGAGTAGGCATCTTGGATACATTTGTTTTTTAAAATCTTCATCTCACACTCTCTCTCTCTCTCTTGTATATATTAGAAACATCCTTAAAACCGTGCATGTGAGCTTCAGAACAGTTTTGAAGGCCTAACAGTACAGACTCAAAGGAAAGGAAAGAATATTCTCCCTGTGAACCCGGGAGTTTACGCCACAAGTTTTGGAACAACATGCGTTCCTAATTAAGTGGTTCTCTTTCAAGATAAATGCCCGGAGCGTGCTGTACTGTTGAACAATGCTTTCGGTTACAAAACTCACATGTCGAGTGTTGGCTATGGAACAAGCATGTGGAAATTAAATGAAAGCCATAATTTCGTGAATCTTGACGCTCCAAAACTCTTGTTGACTGAAACCCTGAGTACCATTGATCATTGATCATTCATTGGGTTTAGGAGACTGAGGGGCATCAGACCTAGAAATTAATCCGAAAATTTCCAATCCATGACAGTGGAAACTTAAGTTTTCTCCTTGCAGTCATCAGAGTACCCAGCGTAAGTTTTGCAGGAGCAGAAACCATTTTAGCATGATGGATTCGATCAGATAAGTTAAGCTTAAAGCCAGTTTTGAAAGTTGTCGTCAGATGTGAAGGTCGTAAACTCTGATCATGGAAGATTAGTGGACTGGTAAACGAGCTCATATATACAGTTCAGAACATGTGCACAAATGGACAGATCAAAGATGTTTTTCTGAAAACAACATTCGGTCCAGTGCACTTCTGAGAATGCAAAAATCATGTTCTTAGTGAGGAAAAAGGAACTAGTGGCAAAATATTGATCTTACAATGAGAAATACACTCTGCAAGTGTATGAAGTAGCACTTCAGTCAACGAACCACTATGGTAGAAACACCCATTTCCAACTAGGCCCCATGGCCAATCTATAGGTATTGGGAAATTCAATAAAAAAGTGATTGATTTCTAACCATCTGGTTTTGGTTTCTAACCATCTTCCAACCATCAATGTCATGACACATGTGCTTGGTTTTGAGAGCCAAATTAATCTTTGAATGAACAATAACAGAAGACTCCATGTGTTTGGGATGGGTCCATATCAACTTTTGATTACTAAAATTCATAGTAATTTCAATTCAAGATAGAAAATTACCCAAAAAATTGCAATTGCTATGATTTCTACAAGGTAGAATATGTAAGGTAAGAGCACCCTAAAGCGTCCCTGCACCTAAAAGCATCAGATTCTACGTCAGGGATTCATTCTAGAACATAAATGTAGCTCGACAATACACCTTTTATTATTTTAGGTCGAAACAAATAAGCCATGTACTGTTTACTTACATTTACAGCTTGAAATGATTATGCTCTGTAGATTCTGACACTTTTGGGTGTAGGGACGCTTTTGGGTGCTCTTACCTTACATTGTCTTCTACTGCTTTGGATTATGCACAAAATGCTTAAGTGGTTGGTAGTGGTTGGTTCTATTAGTGAAGTAGAAATTCATACAAGTTAATAAACCAATGTACATGATGATTGTGTGTTTAAAATAATGCGCAATTGTAATTGAAATAATGCAAATTTTTACAAAAAAAACATCTTCTAAAATGTTTTTTTGAGTGTCGATTTCTATTGGTATGACAACGAAATTGTGTACATACCTCTTCCAACATGTTGCAAAGAACGTAATTGTGGTCCACATATACTATAGTGAATAATGAAGGACATTGTCAAATCCCACACCTTAAGTCAAGTTGTTTGTTTTATTTGTTTCAGTGAGATTTCTTGGACTGTGTGTCCCCTAATTGTGTTCTTGGTATTATTGGATTGCCTTTAGTGAGGAGGGGTGCATGAACTTTGTTTAGTGGTGTTCTGACTCACGGAAGAAAAGATATTGAATTTTGAAGTATTGATGAATTGAAAAAATAGAAAATTATCTTTACTTCTATTTTGACTATGACAATGGCACAAGGCACACTAGTAGTGTTTTGATGTTTGTATGGTGTGTATAATCAACAAATACCTAATTGATTATAAAAATATTATATAATACGAAATATATTAATTATATGATTATAAGTAGTATTGTTATTATGGAAGCAACATTTTTTCTAAAGTAGTCATCCCTTTCTTGTTTTCACTTCATTCAAGTTAATTTGGAGGGATATCACAATACATGTTATTTTCTATGGGATATGATGAACTTTTGCTTCCAAAAAAAACATTACTTGTTGGATTGCTCAAAGGGCACTTCATTTTCATTTCTAAATGTCTATCTTGTTCCAATAAAAATTATGAAAATAAATTTGAAGTTGGTGTAAATTTTCGAAGATAAAATGAAGGAAAATTATAGAAAATATAAATTATGTGTGGAGATTTCAATTCTTTTCTATTTAGGTGCATAGTACTAAAGAACACCATAGTATAAACCAACTTAAATTAATCCATGGATCACTCTTATAGTATATTTTGGCTCTTTACTTTTGATGACTGTGAATTTTATCCATAAAAATGATGTTTTTTGAATTTAAATTCAACTAATGAAGTGAATTTTATCAATTTTAGTTTCTACTCCAATTAAAATTTGGAAAAGTCCCTAAATTTCAAAATTTTAGTGATATGAACTTTGGATCTATAACTGTTTGAGAATGACATAGTAATTTTGTTTTGTACCATGATGTTATGCACTGTAGTATACATCTTTGATGAAAATCTTAGATTTTTTTTAGCATATTTTGAATTTTGATAAGAATTTTCTTCATTTTTATCTTCAAAAATTCAAAAAAACTTCAAAATCCGCCCCCCCCCCTTACAAATTTGAAAATTGTGCAATTTATTTTAAGCCATTGCATTGGCTCACAATTTAGAATTAATGTAATTATAATAATTTAAGGAAAATTAGGAGTTAAGAAGGATTAGGAAGAAGATTTAATACATAAATTACAATATAAGGGTCTTTTATTAGGTAGTAATGTGAAAATTAGAACAATGGTGTGAAATTTAGGAAATGCAAGTATGCAAAGATGTAGAAGAAATCCTAAGTAAAAATTAGGAATTTCAAACCCCAAAGTCATTAAGTAGGAAATTGAGAATTAATTAAATTAGATAAATGGTTGAATGTGAAGAAATTGGGAACAAAACATAACGATTCAAGATTCACATTAGAAGTGAACCGCGAATAGGGAGTGCAACTAAGACAACATAAAGACTAGAAGAAATGAAGATGAAGGGGGAGGGTAGATAGAAGAGAGTAGGGTTAGTGAACCCTCTCTCTTCCTTTCCTTCTCACCTCTCTTTTGGCTCCAGGTTTCTTTTTTGCTTCTTCTCTCTCAAGCACTAGGAGGAGAGGATTTTTTGGGCACTCAGGAGAAGATAAGTTAGAAATGAGTAGCAACCTAGAAAATTTGCCAAGTAGGTTCTACTCAATCATGTTCATGGCTTGAAGGAGGTAAGGTTGAAGTTAGAGGTAGGAATGTAGTCTAATATGGGAGCAACAACTTTGGAGGACAAGATTGGGAAGATTGGGAAGATTTTGGAGCTCAAATTTGATAGAGTTGTGTATTTCTAAACTTGCTTTCCAAATAGCCTAGCCATGCCTCATTTGGAGCATGTACAAGGCTATAGTGATTGTTTTAGTAGGAGAAAGTTTGTTGCCACATAGAAGATGGAAGTGACAACTTTGAAGGCCAAGATCGAGAAGACTATGAAGAGTTTGAAGCTCAAATTTGGTGGAGCTATATGCTTCTAATTTGACTTTTTAGAAAACCTAGCCACGCCTCGTTTGGAGCACAGACAAGGCAATGGTGGTCATTTTAGTAAAAGAAGGTTTGTTGCCGCATAGAAGATGGGAGTGACAGCTTTGAAGGGCAAGATCAAGAAGACTATGAAGATTTTGGAGTTCAAATTTGGTGAAGTTGTACACCTTTCAGTTGGCTTTAGAACAAGCCTAGCTGCACCTCATCTGGACAAAAGATGGGACGGTGGTAGTCATTTCAATGACAAATAGTCTATTGCAGAACTTGATGGTACAATGTTCTTTGTATTTGCAATTGTTTTATTTGCAATTTTCATTGCATCATTGATAAACTTGTTATTTTTCTTTAGATTATCTAGATTTGAGATGTATGGGTGTTAAATGAACATATGGATTCATGATTGATTGCTCCATTGCGTTGTCACATTTTGGTGTTAAATGGTGGTGTCAATGTGTGGTTAATAGTGTTGTTTGGGCAAAGTCTAAAAATAGTAATTTGTAGCAATTCACTTAGGGAGTCCATTGCTTGAAAGGCGGACTGTCTAGTTAGGCATCACATACATTCCCACCGGCTCAACTCTAGGGTTTCTTTTTTGCCACATAGTAAAAAACACTCATACTTGCAATAGACATGTGATTTCGTCCCTGAAAAATAAATATGAAAACTTTCATTCCTATTTAGTTGCAAAAAATCAACAAATAGAGTAATGGACAATGAAGCTTGAAATTAGTGGTTATAGATTTGTCTTTCTAGGGTTAATGTAGTCTACTCATAAACTATGCATTTAAGGGTTGGTTGGCCTTTTTGATGGTTCTTAGATGCACGAAATTATTTTTCTTTATTTTTTACTTGAAGAAAAATTGATGTGGAATCTAACCCAAGTGTTTTCATATTTCTCGTAGCATTTTTGAATTACTTGTGAATTTCTAAAGATTTCTACCATAGATATGTATTTCTTGATCATAGGCCTTACAAAACCCACACATGCATAGTCTGAAAAAAGATATGGCTTCACCAAAAACAAACACTGCAGCATGTAGAAAGTAATAGATAGGGTTCCAAAATGTGACCTTTACTAAACTAAACTCCTAAAGGGCCAAGGCCTATTTTTTGACAAAAATCATTGGAAATTGCCATTGTTGTTGCGTTTATTCAAGAAAGAAAAAAAAAATCCAACCATAGGATCTTGTACTATACTTGTATGAGATCATGTGGTAAATTTTTTTTATCAAGTTTGACCATACAAATTAGAAAATATTAGCATTCCAAGTTGTGGGGGGAAAGTTTTTTTGAATACAGGTAAACATTTTAGAAATCAATCCACCTTACTTATTCCATCCACTAGCAAAGTTTAAAGGAGCATTTGACAAATGTTAAATTGTTCTGACATCAGTGACAAAACATTCAATGCTTTACACATATCCATTTTACAACTTGTTAATGTTCATTTCAGACCATGGCTAGGGATAATCTTTAGAAGACGGGTGGAATTAGAGCAAACTATCATAATTTTTGGGTAATGATCAAGGTGAAAGGCTTGTGATTACAAGATTAATAACATCATAAGAACCATGCTGAAATGCTTAATGGGAAGGTCCATACATTAAATTAGGTTATTTGTTTTGTTTGTTTTGTTCATCAAATTGAGATATTTGGAACTGTGCATCTTCCAATCACATTCTTGGTACCAACGGAAAGCTTTGTGTGAGGAAGGGTGTAGAGGCTTTATTTTTAGTTGTGCCGTTTAGAACTAAGTTATAGTAGTCTGCTATAATTTAGAACCTCTTCTTCAAATTATCCCTATCCAGGATCTAAAATGGACATTAAGAGGTTGTAAAATGGATATGTTTTAAGCATTGAATGTTTTGTCAATGACGTTAGAGTAGTTCAACATTTGTCAAATTTTCCTTTATACTTTGCTAGTGGATGGAATAAGAGCCAAGGTGGGTCCATTTCTGAAATGTTTACCTGTATTCAAAAAATTTTCCCCCTACAACTTGGAATGCTTATATTTTCCAATCTATATGGTCAAATGTGATAAATGTTTTACCTCATGATCTCATACAAGTATAGTACAATATCCTACAGTTAAAGCTTTTTTATTTTAATTTTTTTTTCTTGAATGAATGCAATAGAATTGTCAATTTTGAGTGATTTTTGTCAAAAAAAAATAGGCCTTTGCCCTTTAGGAGTTAAGTTTAGTAAAGGTTGCATTTTGGAACCCTGTCTATTACTTTCTCTATGCCGCAGTGCTTGTTTTTGGTGAAGCCATATCTTTTTTCAGACCACACATGTGTGGGTTTAGTAAGGCCTACGGTCAGGAATAGGTACCTATGGCAGAATTCTTTAGAAATTCATAAGTAATTAAAAAATACTCCGAAAAATGTGAAACCACTTGGGTTAGATTCCACATCAATTTTTCTTCAAGTGAAAAATAAGAAAAAATAATTTCGTGCATCTGAGAACCATCGTAAAGGCCAACCAGCCCTTAAAAGGTCGCTCTAAGAGCAGACTACCTTACGATATGAAAGCTACAGATTTTTGAGTTATTTTCGAATTAGAAAATTAGAAAATTACTTTTACTTTTACTTTTATTTTTGACTCGGTGGCAACGGTACAGGGCACACTAAGTTACCGTAGTTTTGGGTGAAGTCGACTGGGACCTCTATCCCAGGATTCAAGGTTTCAAGGTTTCAAGGTTTAGGGTTTAAGTCCCGTTCACTTTCTTCTGTGCATGCCGAATCCATTTGAATGAGATTGAAGCACGTTCGCGATCCGTTCACGATTAGGTCACTCGTCTTGTTAGAGGGAGCGAGAATGGGGTAGATGAACCGATGAAGATGGACCACGATTGCTGATTGAAATTTCGAGGACTTCAATTGTGACGGAAAATTCGAGGGGATCTGTCGTTTTGTAAGGTTGTGTTTTTCGCAGTTTGTCACGATGAGTACGGTGGACAAGATGCTCATCAAGGGCATTCGGGCCTTTGACCCGGAGAATACGCGTGTCATCACGTTCTTCAGGCCTCTCACGCTCATTGTAGGGCCGAATGGAGCTGGCAAGACGGTACGCTCAGGATTTCTGAAGTCTTCTCAAAGTGAAGGCTTGCAGAATTTTAGATACATTGATGTTGAGAGCTCTTCATGAAGTATTTGACTAGGTTACGGAAAAAAAAGAATACTCTTGCTCCCAGGTTTCTAATTCAGTAACAATTTAAGCGTTCTTAAACGTTTTTCAATCTTTGAATGTGTACATGCAGTTTGAGAACGGAGTCTTTAAGAAAAGTTCGAAACATTCGCTGAGTAAGGCATTATCAAACGCAATTGGGAAATTGTGAGGACGAGAATATTTCGTTGTCCAGTAACACGGGTACTAGTAGTTGGTAATTGGTTCCAGTCGCTCGAGGTTTATAAATTTTTTCTCGTAGCTAAGAGCGCTTATGTTAAATTGACTGCTCCTGGATCATCGCGTATTTTTTTTAAGTGTTTGCCATTAACAATTTGGAAAGTTTTGTGTTAGTCTTGCTTCAAGTGCTTCTGTAGTAGGAGTGATAGATGGTGAATTTGTATTTTTACATAGCACACCCGACATTCGGGTGATCGGCACTAATGGATAGTGCAGGGAAGGGATGGAAGGCAACATCCGAACTTCAGGATAGGGAAGGGAACTGTCAAGTTCGGATGTTTTATGGTGTAAGAATCGACTTGGTAGAGTGTGTTTAATCAAGTTCAGAAGGTTTCAATAACATCTGTATCGTAAATTTTAGTCTCTGAAATGCTAAAACCCGTGATCCTTGCAACCGGGTTGGACCAGTTTCCAGAACAAGAGCCTCCTGAGATCATCGTCAACTAGGTTGTTCAAGTTGGTCAGTGTGCATTGGTTGTCTCCATATATTGCGATCGACGTGTCTTGAATTTTCGCTTGTTCTAGAGGCAGTCTGTAAGATCTTATTCTATATATTGGTAAATAGTGATGGGACTCTATTGTTGAGCGATTCCAGACAATTATCGAGTGCTTGAAGCATGCTTGCACAGGGGAGCTACCTCCGAATTCAAGGTCTGGTCATACTTTTATTCATGATCCAAAGGTATGACGTCTCTGTTTGTCCTGCCAAAGTTTTGGGGCTTGAGCGTGCAATTTGCAAGTAACAACCATCACTGAGCTTGAACATTTTTAGACTGTCTTACGACTATTGTATAATACACTGTTGATCGTCGTTTGTGGCCCTCCTTACTCAATAATTGGAAAGTGCATGTAAAATCAATTATGGTGACGGTTTTGGCTAGAATGTCAGTTTTATTGACATGTTTGGATGGTCAGGTTGCTGGAGAGACTGAGACCAAGGGGCAAATAAAGCTGAGATTTAAGACTGCTGCAGGGAAGGATGTTGTTTGTATCCGGTCATTCCAACTTACACAGAAGGCGTCAAAAATGGAGTACAAGGCTATTGAAAGTGTCATTCAGACCCTCGATCACAACGGTGAGGTGCGAAATTTCTCATTCGACCTATGACTCATAGTCCTATATGAAGTAAACAATAACTTTATTGGATCCATTTCTTGATTGTTAAGATGTTGAGTTAGACATGCTTGGTTTGTTATTCCATGAGTTAATTCAAGTAACTTGTATTATATATCAATGTCTTGATATTTTGACCTTTCGACTTCAAGTGACCTCGATGTGTGTGGGTGTGCAGAAAGTTGCTCTTAGTTATAAGTGCGCTGATATTGATAGGGAAATTCCTGCTCTAATGGGAGTGTCGAAAGCGATTTTGGAAAACGTGATATTTGTGCACCAAGACGATGCAAATTGGCCCTTAGCCGAACCTGCTGTTCTAAAGAGGAAGTTCGATGATATATTTTCCGCCACCAGGTACAGATAGTTCCATCCCCTCAGAATTACAGTTGGTTGCATATGCAGGTGGTTTCTAAAGATTTTACTCGATTCTTTACATAATTGCGCACATGGTATTATCAATGCACCTTGTTAGATGATGTGGTTTAGAACCTGATGAATTGCGCCGGCTTGGTAAATATCGATTTTAAGTCGCACTCCCCTCTAAATTTGAAACTTGATAGGTACACGAAGGCATTGGAAGTCCTTAAGAAGCTGCATAAGGATCAAGCGCAGGGAATTAAGATGTACAAATTGAAGTTGGAAAACTTGAAAACTGTGAAGGACGCAGCTCATAAAGTATGTGTTCTCTGGGCCGTTTGAAGATGTTATGTTTGCGTGCACATCTTCGCCGATGCTGGCATACTTTTGAAAGAATTATTGGCTATACATCACCAGTCCCATGGTCTGCATGTTGCCAAGGACCAGTTGTCACTCACCTGGTCGTGAATTGAAATTTGATGATTTTAAAATTTTCTTCTCCAAATTTTGCTGATTCGTGACCATAGGACTCTGGGTTGTTCCTTATTGAGGTGTGCAGTTTCGTGAGAACATTGAGCAAGATCAGGGAAAGTCTGATTACTTGCGCAAGCAAATTTGGGATCTGGAAAAGACGATTGCTGATTCTCGCAGGAGAATAAGTGTTATGGAAGAGGGTTTGAAGCAATATGGAAAATTCAAGGAAATAATAAAAATCAAGCTCTCGGAAAGAAAGATGTTGAAGAACAAGAAAGATGAACAGTTTCAAGCTCTTCGTGACGAGTGCACAGGTCAGCTTGCAGTCATTTGTTCGATGTAGTAATCATAAGATCGGCATGTAGCTATCATCTAAGTATAGAAGGAAAATTGCACTCCGACATTGTTTTAGAACAAGATGGGTGCTAACTTGAATTTGAGGTCAATAAGCCCTTTCAACTTCGAAGGAATAATAATACATTTCAGCTTTGCAGAATCTTACCTCGACATGGACTTTCTCTAACGTAATGTATGCTTATTTTGTACTATTTTTATAACTAGCAATTGGATTTCAAAGTTTATTATTTCCACGAGCCCAGTACTTTTGATCATATTCTACTCCTCTTATTTAAAAGATCTCGGAAGGTGCTCCATGGAATCGGTTTACTGAAAAAAGATTATGGTGAACAGACACGGACGACGTGCTCTTGCGTTGGCAAAATGATTTCAATGAACATCTTGTTACGCTGAGCTTGAAACTAAAGACCGCCGAAAGGAATCTCGACGATGCTGAAGAAGATGCAAGAAAACTGTCTGTCCGGCGCAGTGGAAATTGTACTCTACAAGGCAAGCTGCAAGCCGAAGTAGAGGTATCCTCTGCGACGATGGCACTGTTACATTGAGGGTTTTAGGCTGTGATGAGACCAAGAACTGCATTGTGTATGATTGTTGAGCATAATTCTGGTTTTCCTTTGGCTTATGAACGGGTGTGTGATGCTGCTTTTGTGAAATAGATACATATGCTTATTGTCGATTTTTAAATGATTTAATCGACAGTTGCCACTATGTGTATGACAGGCAAATGAGAAAGCGAAAACAGAATTGGAGACTGAAATTCGAAAAGTGTTTAAGGAGCACAATTTAGGAAACATTGCCCTTCGCCCTCTGCAGGTTGAAGAAGAGCGAGTCTTTGTGCAACGAATTGAACAGCGTTATGCAGAGCTGAACAAGGATCATATTCAGCTAAAGGTACGGAGGGCTAGGTTGCTTTCCTGTAATGTTTTTGGAGAGCGTGAATTGTAGTAAGTAGGCAGAGCTCAAGAATTCAGTGTGGACACGTAGAGGTCTCTGGAGGCGTGATGTTCCTTTTCTGTGTTCTCTGAGGCAATGGCAGTGTAATTGCAAGGCATTGGATCCCAGAGCAAGAGTTGCTTAGCTCAAAACCTATTATACTTCTACATCGTTTTTCAACATAGAAAGGTTCTTATATCAGATCACACAAGATCGGGTCAGGATGTTAATCATTCTGCAACACAATGCTTCGTTTTCACTTCTGGATTGCGCTGCAGAGACAGTAACTACGTGTTAGGTCGATGATAGTTTATGTTGGCATGATGTCTATAGGAGGCGAATCGGGTCGAGACTGCCAAGTTGTGGGGAATTGTTCAGAAGGCAAGTGAAGAGTATCTTGGTGCAAAAAATAAAGTGATTGCAAAACTTGAAAAGAAGGTAAGCGCCTTCGCTGCAGAAGCGTATATGTGCATTTGACCAGATGCGGATGTAAAGTTTTTGCTACTGCGGTGCTCTATGCCATATGATTTTCATGCTTTTGATAGTTTTACTATGCTTTCATGGTCTTACACCTCAAAGAGATCTGAAATCTGTTGATACTGACTAATGTTTGAAATCTGGATTTAGACTGCTACAGAGGCAGACATTTCACAGCTCGAAGAAAGCTTGGCATCTGGATCTCATTCAATTTCAGAAAATGAATCGCTTCGACTTGATGCAGCAGAGAGAAAGGCAGTAAGTTTGAATTCTTTGATTTCAAGTACAGAGGACTCTTGTCTCACGTATAGAAACCGTTGAAACCCGCGTATATTGAAAATCGGAACCTGCACTGTTGAACCAAGCACTGTTAAAGCTTTGTGATTGAGGCACTCTTCTATCTTATACAGATGAAGCAATCCATTATCGTGTTCAAGAATCTCAGTTGTAAGATTTCCTTAATTGGATGTCCTGATCTTGGAGTGCAGATTGAGATGGTTAAAACCTTGGAGGCGAAAGAGGAAGAGGTCCAATATGAGGCAATGATAGAGGAGGGTAAACGTGATCTTAATGACTGCGACACCACGCTAAAACATTTGCGTCGTGAAAAGGATGCAATAGCCAGCGAGTCTGCCGATCTTGCTGGTTTGAGGTTAAAACAGGAAGAGCTCGCAGACAAGGAATTGACTCTTCAGAAACTGTACACACTGGCACTTTAACTTCATTCATGATATCTCTTTATTCTCTTCTTGCCGAATATTTTACTGACGTCCTTGTTTGTGTACATGATGCTGAGTAATAGAGCGTCGGATCAGTCTATCATGGTCACTTTTAATCGGCTTTCAGGAATTGAACCCTGGAGAATTGTTTTCAACCATCACATTTTCCTAATCATTTTCAATTGCTTGTATAACAGTGTAGCAGACAAGAAAGAAGCAATCAAGAAGGCTTTGAGAAGATTGCCTGAATCAAAAGACTTGAAGCGAGAGTTAGAGAATGCCTTGAAGTATACCTCACCCATCCGATATTTTGTTCAGGCGGTTGAGATTTTTGTTCTTGCGATTCCACTAGGATATATGGTGGCAGGTTATTACTATTTAGTGTAAGCGTTGGAGTCCTGTTCATTTGACTAGTCAGAAAACATTTTGACATTTTTTCATGATCCAATTGGGCTTTCGGAAGTCATGTGCCTACACCTGATAGTTATATTTGGTATCAGGGCAAGCAAGGCAAATGCAGCGGAAATAGGCGAGAAGTGTGCAGCTGCCGAGAAAGAGGTTGTCAAAGTTGATTCCAGGATACAAGAGACAAGTTTGAATCTTTCCAGATATCAACGTGATAGAGATTGTAAGTAGCTCAATATGTATTTACCTCACTGGACATTTTTGTCTTCGGATCGTAGGTCTTTTCTTTTATGACTGGCTTATATGGGGCGTTGTGTTGTCCAGGATAGATTCGCAATCTTTAGAATTTTGACGAGTGAAGGGATAGAATTAGATTAAACTCGGTACAACTGTTGAGATTGAGAATGGGCATCGTTTTTTAGATTTAGTGTTCGAGAAAATCATCTCTCTAGGGGGACATCCAGAGGAATCCAGAAACCTTTGCCTTGGATTTCTGAGGTGCAGCAAAGATATTTGATCTTTTACTTCGAGTCTGTTGTGAATTGAAGACGTCTATGTGCAGCAGCGGAGTACAACTTGTGTGCTTACTTTGCATTCAAGCTGTCCGATGCTGTATTAGGGTCCTAGTTTAGCTAAGCCAAATGTATTGTTTCTTTTTCTTTGGAGCGCCGTTATGCGAACCTGTCATGTAAAATGATAAAGTGATTACTTCTTGGGATTGCACAGCAAAACGTAAGATTCTGCTCGGGAGACTTGAATCTATCTTGCAGCTGAATGTGGAGATCGCGGACTTTCAAGGGCAGCTACAAGAGGCTGTTAAAGCGAAGGAACTTCACAGGAGGTCTGGAGTTTTTCTATATTTCAATCTCCAGTGTTTCTTATTTATGGCGCTCCTTTTTATGTTAATCCTCAACAAGTTAGGAAGTTCGACTTGATATTTCAAGAATCTTTATTTGACATAATATTTTCTAAGCTAATTGTTCAGCTCGATTCGCCGAATGCCATTGAGGCTTATGCTTGATGCTAAAAGCTGAAAATGGTTTTACTAATGTATACCGGTTCCTAAGATTGTCAGCTATTAGAGTGATCTTTGAGGTGTTTTCCACATATTGTTCACAATATGTATCGATTCTGTAATTCTGCAATCAACATTTTCAGCATATGTATTCTGCGGCACTATGTTTCCAAAATTTCCTGTATTGTGTTTGACGGTGTTAAATACATTGTATTTTTGGAGGTGAAAATATATATAAGAAAGGCAACGTTAATAGGGGTCAATTCTTCACTAATGAAAGATCTTAACATAACACCTTGTAACTCAATTATGTGAATTCAACATAATGAAAATTATCGTTTAAGACTATCAATGGTATTGTTCAATATATCCAGTATTGACGTTGCTGGAGTTGAGTGTTTTCGAATGAGGAGGTATTGTGATTCACTGATTCCTGCTTCTAGAGTCTGACTTTATGTAACGGATTTCGTTACCTCTTCACAGCTGAGGGGATGCCGTTTCTGTGTTTGCTGTATGACAGTGAGCATGATATGGCAAATGCTATGAAAAAAATGTTTGATCCTTTCGAGAGAATAGCTCGGTCTAAACATTACTGCCCCTGCTGTGAACGTGGATTTAATCCTGAAGAAGAGGATAACTTTGTCAAAAAGGTAAGCCTCTGAATTTGGGTAGCACATAGTGCGAAAACATCCAGCATGCTAACTTTTTTGAGTATTACCATATATGTGTGGTTCCTTGTTTACATGTTGAAATTCGTAAGTTTTTGCTCTGAGCAATAAATTATGCTTCCTTCCCTGTGAAATTATCGATTGCGAATGTTAACCTGCTCATTTTACAACGTGATTCTGCAGCAAAGGGTGAATGCTTCAGGTTACACTGATAAACTGCGGGAACATGCTAGGCGAACTGCGGAAGCAGAAATGAAAGTTCAATCACTAGACAAACTACGGGCTGTTCACGATGATTATCAAAAGTTGTCAAATGACCTTATTCCAGCAGCAGAGAAGAGTTTGGTGGAACTCAGAGGAGAAAAAGAGCAGCTAACGGAAGCACACGAAGATGTACGAACATTTCGTTGTTCCTTTTTCCTTTTGTGATTTCGTCCTATCATGTCATTGGAATTCAACAATTCGTTTCTTCTTTGTCGCTGGATATTGCACTCCTAAATTCTCCTCCTATCTTCACAATTCCAGTATCGTATTTTATCCAATAGTTTAGGACATAATGTCAGGCCACATCTCACAAACTGATCGCAATGCATATATAGCTGAAGTTATGCAGATGTATGTCCTCCCGTGAATATTATGTTTGCCACGTCTGAAGAATTTCATGTGCATGTACTTCCAGATGGTGGGGTTGCTTGCACAAGCTCAGTCAGAAGTGGAGATGATTCAGAAGCTTGAAGTCCCAGCAGATCGGATCTCAGAACTTCACAAAGATATTGAGAATGTGAAGAAGCAAGTGGTAGACCAAGAATACAATTTAGGCACCAGGTCCCAAGGCGCCCGTACAATAGATGATATTGCAGCTGAAGTAAGAAGCTCGGAAGAGAAACGGTACACACTGTGATTTTGATAAACGTTACAATTTACCTGAACAGAGCTGCCGCTCCTATCTAGAGTGTAAATCCACTTTAAGAGCGTCTCGAAAACTTCATGTGCATTTATGGTGTCGACAGCTGTGCGATATTTCATTTTAAAGTTGCATGGCATCGAAAGGTCTTTGGTGTTTCTTATTATTCTCAATCTATCCGGAGTAGCAGTCACTAATTTTTCTAGACCCTATGATTGCTCTGTACTCTACTCTAGACTACGAGGTTCTATGTTACAATACTCATTTCATTGCAGATAGTGTTTTATGCATGATTTTATAGACATAACTTTTAGCTTGATGTATGCAGGGATGATATTTATAGAAGAGTGGAGAAGATGCGTGAGGAGCATAATTTCCTGAAAGATGATTTGATATCCTGGCAGAACAAGATGTATGCAGCTCGAGAAGAAAAGGTCAAGATCTTGAGCGAGTTTACTGAACGAAAACGCAAAATGAAGGAAAAAGAGAAGCTGGCTGACGAGATTGTGCAAATTGATCTGGACATAGAGGTGGGCTTGTGGGTGTGACTTGTGGTGTGCACATCCTCCACTGATTTCTATGAACTTTCAAATTTTTGGGTCTTGGTGAAATGCCAATCATTCATGTCTGGTTGAAATCAAGTGCCTGTTATAAAGGTTGAACCAGTCTGTATTTCTTCATTTCCTTTGCAAACTAAGTTTTGAGATTGAGAGTTCTGTTCCTATGTAATTTTTGTTGTAATTGTCCATTTGATATTAGTTTTTGCATAAGTATTTAGTAAACATCCTTTATGTCTAGATCGAAAAGCATTGTATTACTAATTTCATTTCCATAGCAATCGGTAGAAGTCTTTTGTCCAGAGATATCCAATCTGATGATGACTTGATTACATTCAACAATTGGCTTGCAAAGCATGTCCTGGTCGCTTGCGCTTGTGAGTTTCTCTGAGAAGTTAAGTAGCTGGGAATCGAAGTTAAGGGGATCTTCAAGTCATGCATCTTGCATTCTTTTATCTTGAGGATCGTTAAATTTAACGCCTCCAAGTTAAAGATATTTATTTTAATGGTCGTGTAGGCCTGCTGGTGTTGTCTTTGTGGATTATCATGAGTCGAATGTTGTGAATTAGTTGATTCATAACCCTGCATTCTATTTATAACCTTTGATGTTATATCTGAGATGTTCAAGTACTGTTCATATCAAATGCTAACCTCGACTAACTGCTTGAGGAGGTTCAGATGTATAAGCAAGCCCTTGCTTCGGCAAAACAGAAAAAAGAGCTTATTGAGAAAGAGCACTCTGATTATAAGAACACCAAGACGGCGGAGGAAGAAGCGAGCTTGAAAGAACTGAACAGGTTTAAGCAGGATATTGACAGACTCAGGAGTCCATTGGATAAGCTCCAAAAGTAAGGGGGTTCTTTACCGTCTGACTTACTTTTGTTCTGCAAACTAAATGCAGATGTGGCTCGCATCTTTAAGGAAAGGCTGGTTTATTAAGCAGTTGGCGGTGCATTTTGAATTGTATTGTTATACTGATATATTAGAACATTAGACCTAAATTTACACTTGCTTTATTTTCACCTCGGTAGGCTGGGATAGTGCATCTTGTTATAGATTGAGAGCAAGTCCTCTTTGTTGTACTTCTACTTGATGTGAACACTGGTTGTCTAGGTTTTCTCTCGCTCGAAAGGACGAGGATCTCAGGAAGCTCAATGAAGAAATTAATCGTCAAGAAATTAAAATGGCAGAGAAGGATCGTGAAGTGAAAGACTTACGTGATGAGATTGCAAGGTTGACTGGGATTGTCGGAAACCAAACAGAGCTGAAGCGTAATATTGAGGATAACATACAGTATCGCAATTCACTTCGGGAGGAACAGGAAATGATTAAAACAATCGAAGGGCTAGAAACGGAGCTGGCGAGCAAGGGTGACTTGCATATGCTGGAAGCAGATTTGAAAAGAGCTAACGGTGACTTGGAGAGACTGCTCTCAGAGGTAGGTATTGTGAGACGTCAGAAATTTTTCAATGGTGCTAAGGTTCTTTTCTCGATTCTGATCTATATCCTTCGTTCTGTAAACTTGTTCGAGGATGCTTAAAGCACTTTTCCTGTGTACATGAGGAGCTATTGGTTCTCCACTTTGTGGATGATTGGGTAAATCATAATGAGGGACAATGAACTTCAAAGATATCCTGAGGTCTTCTGTGTGCTTAAATGTTGAACTCAAATCTCCATTCTTACTGGGTGTCATCTTTTTAATGTTGTAAGTCAACTTCCCACATTTCTTAATGAAATCCCATATTTTCATTATCTCACGGCTTTTATGTAATTTGTTGATAGTTTTTTACTGTTTGTGGTGAGATTCTATGACTCAAACTTTAACCGAGTATAAATTGGTACTGCTGAATGTTGATTCTCCAGTCTATGTAGCATCCTTTTGTAACCAGTTGCTGACCAGAAATTCCGATGATGCAGCTGAATAGAAGCCAAGGAACCATTGCTGTTTATGAGAGCAATGTGAGCAAAAATAAGGGTGAACTGAACCAGCCTCAGTATAAAGATATTGAAAAACGTTATAGTACCCAGCTTATCCAACTCAAGGTATGCGTTGAATGCATTTTTTCTATTACTGAAGCGAATTTCAACACTTGTAATGGACTTAATTAATCCACGATCTGTTTTTTAACGAATCCATTTAATTTTTCGCGTTCATATATGTGTGGGTTTTTGACTTTTTTGGAGCTAATTTGGTTTAACGGTTGCAGACAACTGAGATGGCCAACAAGGATCTTGACAAATACTACCATGCCCTTGACAAGTGAGCAGCTTGTCGTTTTGTCCTCCCGGCCATCGCAGATTAATTACGATTCGAGGTCTTTGGAGATGATATTTGCAAGGACTTGGGTTGTTATAGGGGGGAAAACAATTAATGAATTTTGATATGGACTGACGTTGCACCCGTCTTGTTAATATTATATTCGGAGAACCTTACGAGAAGTACAATCGTTATGATTTTTCGCTTGTTTGTTATCCATTTGGGGTCTGATTAGATGTAAACATTCATTGGTATTGAGTCTGGGTCTTTGACAGGGCGTTGTTGCGGTTCCATTCGATGAAGATGGAAGAAATCAATAAAATTGTCAAAGAATTATGGCAACAAACCTATCGGGGGCAAGATATTGATTTCATCGAGATTCGATCAGACGCGGAGGGTGTGGGGACTCGCTCATACAGCTACAGGGTTAGTGTTCTTGTGTCATTTTGTTGCTCTCGTATAATTAAGAGATCCTTCTCGGGTATAGTATTGTCGTCATCAAGAGATTCTCGTAGACCTTCTCAAACGACCTGGAGTGACTACCTTCTGGTCAGACCTTTATACTCATACGTGGCGTAGGCTTTGTAACCGTATGTGCCAGTTCCACCTGATATGACTCAGTGCAAGCAGTAGAATGTTTGTGATGGTGTGAGCTGATATCTGGCATTGGGATGGTATTCCGTCTTCTGAATATGTTTTGGCTGTATTTGTTGTTAAATATTTGAGTTCCATGAAGCTCATAAGATCCGTAATGGTCATCGGACACTGGCAATCTATAGGTGATTGAAGGTGTATCACCATCTGTCACTTGACGGCAAACCTTGAACTACCTAGTTCATGCAAGTAACGTTATTAAAGTGCAAGCATATGTCCAGGTGGTTATGCGGAGTGGGGACGCTGAATTAGACATGCGGGGTCGTTGCAGTGCTGGTCAGAAGGTACTCTCTTGATGCCTTGTCTTACGCTCTTTGACTTATCTAGGGATATTGCATATAGCTTGTCAAGTTGTTCAGGAACAACTTGCTTGACAGCGTGTTGAGTGCAAGTGTGATTACAATGAGCCAGTTTCTAACCACTCTTGAAATAATGATATCACAAGCGCTAGTACCATAGGAGTACTTCTATTTTAACCCTCTTGTAGCATACACATGTTCTC
Source organism: Straminergon stramineum (assembly GCA_963920665.1). Taxonomy (NCBI): domain Eukaryota; kingdom Viridiplantae; phylum Streptophyta; class Bryopsida; order Hypnales; family Calliergonaceae; genus Straminergon; species Straminergon stramineum. The sequence goes on along the minus strand of OY987267.1, from coordinate 11,151,682 downwards.
ATGTTGCTTCTTTCTCTTAACCTGTCGACTTAGTTCCTTACTATTTGATTTATTAACTGTTTTAAAGAATACTATTCCTTGTACATAACAATTATATATCTCGATTATGACCTATTGGATGAGTTATTGTTGCGGTGTCTTTGGTGAGTCCATGAACTTCTGAATATGCATTTTGCATTTGCTATGAGGGAAGCGTCCAGCGCGTGAATTTTCCGTCACCCTGTACTCACGGCTTAATTTGCATTTTGATGCAGGTACTAGCTTCCCTTATAATCCGACTGGCGCTTGCAGAGACGTTCTGTCTGAACTGTGGTATCCTGGCACTTGACGAACCAACCACGAATCTTGACACGCCGAATGCAGAGAGTCTAGCGGGTGCTCTATCAAGGTGTGACGAATTCTTCTGCACTGGCTGTTGAAAGTTCTGAAGTCTATCTCTGAAGTCTTTGCAAGCTTCTGGCAATCAGAATGCGTTGATTCAACACAATGCACCATTCCCTGGAAGCATATGGACTAGGGGTTTTGCAACACAATGGGTGCCAGTCGGTGAGGATTTCGTGTCAAGAATAATCTGTGATTGTGTTTGACACGAGAGTATTGCTCCTTGCAGGATAATGGAAGATCGTCGAGGGCAAGAGAATTTTCAGCTAATTGTTATTACACATGACGAAAGGTTCGCACAGATGATTGGGCAACGCCAGCATGCAGAGCGTTACTATCGCATCTCCAAAGACGATCAGTAAGTTAATGATTGAATTTTAGTATTCAGACTATCTTCTGCTCTGGATGCTATCAGTTGGTAGTGAAGCTTTTCTCTAAGATGAACCAAGCGTATTCCGTGCCCCGGTGAACGCCTCTGAGCCCGTGCTTCTGTCTTGTGAACTGCAGCCAGTACAGCATCATCGAGTCACAAGATATTTTCGACTAGCATGCGATATTTTGTAACCCTCCGATCTGGATATTAGCGGCGGGCTTTGATACTTTGAGGCGGGTTATCTTTCATCTACATCAGTTTTCTCTCGAATTTTGTACAAATTTAGTCTCAGAATCATACAAGCCTCTTAAGCGCAGATGGGACGCAGACGCTTCTCAATGATCTTAAGAGCATGCTTCACGTGCGAAGGGTTGTCATATTATTTCTTCAGGACCCTCAGAGCCGGAGTTGAAAAAATAATTAGCCAAATGCGTGCTTTTAACTTTCACGATTATAAGTACTCTGAGGCTACACATGCACGTTTAACACTTTTACGTGATTAGCCCTTGTGACAACTTGCTTGTTTTGTATGCGTTTCATTTGCTTTGGCCTGCTTCTGGTGTATAATGACAATTTTTCCGTGGTTATGAGATATGGGAGGTATCTAGAGTTTGCCTAGCCATCTCACGTGATGTTGGTGTAGCATGCTTTGACGTCGTGCAGATACTCCGCTTGATCATAAATACCGGTATTACACGAATGAATATTGGAGCTTCCCTTTATTCTGTAAATTGCACAACATTAGACGACGATCAGAAAAGTAGTGGTTATTTTAGTCTGGGCCTTGATAGTGGAGGGCTTTTCGATTACTACATGCTAATTATTTTATTACTGAAGCGGACTCTTTCATAGTCGTGGACTCACCTTCGGGAACGTCAGGGAAGATGAGCAATGAGCAATGGTTATCGACTTTCTATTCCATACATTGAAGTATGAATATCAAGGCATAGTATCCCAATTTACAGCACACTAGATCTCTTCAATATTAGCTTTGAAACCGCATCCTACGTTCTCGCATCAAACCCTGGGGAACGTACTTGACCCAGTTCAAAACTCCACTCTCAATAAAACACTCTATTGTGTCACAAGGTGGATACAAATCTAATAATATGGAGATCAAGTGGGAGGTTCTAAAGAACTACTTGTCTCTTGTGATGTTCAAAACCTCTTAAATGTCACATTTATATGTATCCCTAAGAAATTGGATACAAATACAAATGTGTAAAGGGTTTTTAATCACCTTCTTGACTCTTATGTCCTTTAGTACCACTTTATTGTCATTTTTATATGCATCACTATTGATGTCAAAATGGAAATGAAATTCAACGATATTGTTTGGTGCATCTTAGGTAGGGTTTATTTTTGCGATATAAGTCTATAAATGTGGCTAGAGACTAACCATCCTTCTAGAGTTTTGTATTAGTCAGTGGTCACAAGAGTAGCCTTGGATCAAAAAAAGAACCTCTAGTTCTTGGTGCCTAGCTTGTGACATTGAAACGGTATTGGTGGCAAAATTCTCAGAAATAATAACAAAGAAAAAATTTGATTTATGAATGAGATGTTCAAATTAGTTTAGTATTCCATATTAACATAGATGATGAACAAAGTATATCAAGGTGATGTTTTGTCAAATGACTTCTCATTTATCATAAGTAATACTTGAATCTTTTAACCCCTAAAGGACGAGGCATTCAAATTTTGAACAACGGATGAATGCAAATAGATCCAAAACATACAAAAATGTATTTTTTCATCCATTGATTTTTTTTGAAGATTCTTGTACAAGTTCTTAATTAATTTTTTTTTACAATATAGATTTTGAAAAAAATTCTTTGCAAATATTCTATTATTTAATAGGTATTGTAGATATGTCCCCAAATAATAACCTTTTCAACTCAAAAAATGATCCTTTTAAAACGACTTGAATAAAAGAAATAAAAGAAAATCTTCAAAAATCATTATGATTAGAACTTAAAATTTCAATCTTCAAGGATAAAAATTCTTGTGAAAATCACAAATATTCAATCTACAATAAATTTCAGAAAGATTATTCAATTTTTGGCTTCAAATTTTATTGAAAAATATTGGTTAGTGTAATAGTTGATCTAACCTTATGAATATGATCTATGAATCATACTTTACAACTACTATTTGAAAGTCATCATTAAATTATTATTCTAATCTGCATTTCAAAATACATATTCACAATTTGGAAATTTGGACTATTCCTTGGGGTTAAAAGCTCACCTTCTTTATGACTTACTTAATAAAATTATGATGAGTAATACAAGGACAAATATTTTTAATAAAACAATATTTTTGGACATTATGGTTTTATAAGAAAGTTGTGCTATTTTTAAAAAGACAAATTCCTTCAATTGAAAAATTGATTGAAATTTCTTATTGAATCAAAGCAAATCATTAACAAATACATGATCTTGCTCATTTTCTATTTTTCTTGTCCTTGTATGATAAGGTGAATCTAAAATAGAGAGTTATAGTTTAAATGTAAAGAAACATGTATTCCCAACACTTATGATGAATGACCATCATAATTGCAAAGAAAATTATAGATATATAGATGGTCAAAGTCTTTTTGGCTTTTGATCAATTCCAAATTTGAAACATTCTTATCACAATTGATATTGATTACTTTTGCATAATTGAAAGTGGAAATGAAACTAGAAAAAGAAATGAATACAAGTGTTGCAAATAGATATATAGATAGAATTCTCATTTCAAGAGGTTTCCAATTCAAGTAATACATCCCATTTGTATTGTGCATACAAAAATTTATGAGTTTTTAAAGTTTTGCATAACATTCTATACTAGAGGTCATGGGTCCCCAAAGCACCATAGAAACAACAAGAACAATGGTAGGCTTAAGAAAATCATCTATTGTATGAGCCACAAATATTAGACTACCCCATCTCACTCTATCATTAATTTATACATTAAGTTAGGATGTTTGTTTAATTTGTTTGTTTCTTACATTGAAATCTCGTGCACCACACATCCCCAAGTGAGTGCACAAGCTTTGTTTCGTGGTGTTTGCACCTACAATGTGAAAGTTATTGAATTTTACAATTTGTATGAATTAAAATTAGAAAATGACTTTTACTTTGGTTTTGGTTGTGGCAATGGCACAAGGGATGCTAGTATTCTTTAGTACTACAAAGACCCTCCAACACAGGATTAAGAATGTTATGCAACCAAATGCACCATGCACACAACTCAACCAACTACATTGCTTTATCCTAATAGTGCATATGACACTAATTTATCAAAGTCACAATATTTTGAAATAGTGCAAGTTGAAATATTACACTATTGAACCAATATCCAACAAAACAAAATATTGTGGTGCCACTAATTTTCAAGGTGACGATAATCCCCTCACTAGGACAAATCAGTGAAGTTGGCCAAGCTTCAGCTACCTTGACAAAGTAGCCGTTATTTGGATGGGCAGGATCCAAACTTTAGTCCTTTTGCAGGTCCCGAATTTCTTCTAACAATCATGGTTTTCTAGCAAGTTTTTTATCTGATAAAATAACTTTGCTGAGACGTTTCAATTAAGTCGCCAAGCAAGCCAAAAATCTCAACCCAAGACAGGGATATCTCCAGCAAAGGATGAAACATGGAAAGCGCTTGTTTTCCTACCTCCTTCAGAGCACCTCTCTTTCGAACGTCGAGAGAACTGTAACTGAAAATGGTTCTGTCAACATTCTTTAGCAGATCGACTGAATGTACTGCACTAGTGTACCAATGTAGAGAGCATGCATAGCACTGAGCGAGTGGCCAACACCTCACATTCCTGTAGCTTTTGATACCTTCCACCTCCAACGTGCTCAAGCAAGCGCATAAAAAGAGTCTGGATTCCTTCTCCAAGCATGTCGAGGAAGTAATGGCCTTACAAGTACCACTGGCCACTCCAATTTCCCATTCGCATATGTAGGTGGCAGATTATGCTTTTATTTTCACTGCAAAAGTAGGCTATCGACAATGGACAAGTTTGAGTGCTCCTAGTCTAGAGCATGCCCAAGAAGGGCGCCTCATCCACCACTACCTTCCACATCAGAGCCACAACAGAAAGGCCCATATATTCCAACCCCAACCTCTCCTTGGCATCATTTGTAGCAAAGCATCTTCATTTTCCCTTTTCCACACCACACGTACATGGTATCAGAATCCCTGTACTATCTTCTATTCCACCCCAGATTCAGATTCTATTCCAGCTCCAGCGTCTGTGACCATGCACATGCTCCTCAACGCCAGACTAGGAAAAAGTGGACGTCGAAAAAATAACAGCTTCTTCTTCAACAACTACGTACCAGAGCCTACATGTTCTCCAAGCTTTTCCAAACTCCCAGAAACTCCGGGATCATCTCGTACTAGTCACCAAGGAAAACTCGTCATAGACTGGAACCATTGACAGACAGTCAGGAAACCTATGTAGTCCCCACAGACAAAATCCAAGGCTTGAGTAGACCTCAATCTGGAAAGTCACGATTTGCGACTGCCGCCTCAAACCTCTGGCAATAAATGGACTCTGGAGCTGGGTAGTAGTCTCCTCGCAACTGGACATCCCGGAGACATGGACATCGGATGAGCATCGTAAGGAAATGTTCATGTGCAGTGCCATGCACAAACAGCTTACGCACCTGATTACACTGAGATAACAGCCCTACAGCAGGCAAAGATAACCCCCTACGGTTCGCTTCCTTGTCTGACGGTGGCCAGTAGTCAAGCTCCGTAAGGCGCAAAGTATTTATCCCGACCAAATAGTGCCGTTCCCACAAGCTGAGGTCTGTGTGATTCTCAGGAGCACTGAAGGAGAATCCAGTGACTTCGCTCAAATCCAACTCAAGCTTCTCCAGTTTCGGGTACCGAAGCAACGACTCCATACCCCAGGCCCGCACCTTCGGTTTCCGCAACAGAAGACCATTGCCTTCAACCTTAACTTTGAGCTCGTGTAACACGGGGCATACCTCGAGACCCATAGCAGCAAGTGGGGTGATCAACTCCCCTAAAGGCATCCACAAGGAGAGACTCTCAAGTGATTTCCAGGGTTTTCCTAGAGGCAGGCTTTCTCGTTTGGCTGACTGGCTTCCTCCCACTGCAAACAGGCCAGCATTACCACTTGCAAAACTGTTGGTCAGCCTTGGCATCATTGATGGCGATGATGACTGTGACTCCCCATTGCGAATGACTGATGTTGTTGTAGTTGCGGGACCAGTATGCGACCCATTCTCTGGCGTGTTGGCCCGGCGACGCTTGGCGGAAACCAACCTGTGAGGGGTTAAGAAACTGTCCGTCCTAGCGCCAATCATTTCATTAGCATCAAAAAACGCAGAGCTTCGCATCCTTCTCTGAGCACTGCCAATATCAACCGGAGGTCCAAAGCTTAGATTCAAAGACTCGCCAATCGTTTGAATCGCAGATGGAGCTGCCTTTGCAGCTTCTTGAGCCAAAATATGCTCATCCCAAACGCAGTCCAGAGATAGGTACTTCACGGTTGCTTGGATAGGCTCCAGTGCTTTTAACGTGACCGCTGTGGGCAGCAACTTACAAAAGGAAATTTCCACATCCTTGAGTGACTGCGACAAGTTACTCACACATGCACGAAGCCCCTCCTTAGTGATCAGCTTGCAGTGTCGTAATCCCAACTTTTCCAGCTTTGGACATCCAGTTGAGATAGCCTTCAGAGCATCATCAGTGGTGTCCCCACAGTTGTTCAATCTCAACTCCAGAAGGCCAGAGCACCGCGCAATCCCATCTGGATGAGGCCCCCCACAAACACCATGGAAATGGCTGAGCTTTAGAGACCGAAGTGCCGGGCAACTCGAAGCACAGACTTCAAAAGGAGCCCCCGCATCTCTGATATTCTGAGATAAGTAAAAGACCAAGTCTTCCAGATGCGGAAGAGCCTTAAACATGGCCTCCAGACCCTGGCGAGAGATTCCCGCATCTTCCATTGCAAAGCCATCTCCATTCCCATCATCTGAAGGCGCACCCCATTCACCGTAGTCAACAAGGTGCAGCACTTTCAAACGTGAGCAATTGGTGCCAATGGCAAGCAGAGTCTCATCCCCCACAGAGTCTATCAACCGGTGATCGAATTCACAAACAATGTAGAGTTCCAGAAGATTAGGGCACGAGCTGGTAATGGCTCCCACTTCCAGAGCTTTAAATCCATTGGGAGAAAGTTTGAGCAGATTCAAAACCTGTAAATTCACAGCAATGGAAGCTCCGGATTGTAACGCAGGGGGTATGTCTTCCGTCCAGCAGTAGAATTTGGACAGATTCAAGCTCCTCAGTTTCGTAGACGCGCTAAGTAAGCCTTCGATTTCATTCCCCAACTCTGGTCCATCCTCCATAGGCCGTTGATGCCACCGTACCAGTTTCACAAACTCTAGGTCGGGCCATATCCAAGCCACCATTTGGATGTCCATGGCATCCCGGACATACACTGTAAGGTCTGTCACATTCGGAAAGCCAGTTCTCAAGCAGTTCCCAATCTCTTCACCATTAGAAGTAGACTGAAAAATAGATGAACCCCATGGCGTGCACTGTGCCAGATCCAAAGAGGTCACCTGTTGGAAACAAGATGGTAGCCCGTGCATCAACCAGATGTTGCCTCGTAACGAAAGCTCCGTCCGAGTCTGCCTCTCCAGAACATACCAGTCCCTACATGTCAGGGATATGCAATTCCGGACCCTTGGACTTGAAACTTTATTGATGATATTCGAGACGATCACGCTCGGCAAGTCGCTGATGTGCGTTCCCGGAGGAGAACACCCATTGCCTTGCAAGGGGTGATCCATAGTGCCAAAGGATCAGATTCCTCGGCACCAGTTAAAAAAGCTCAAAACCAGGCATGGTGCAACCAGGGCACGCCCAGAATTTCGGAGACCGTCCCTCCATCGAAATCCAGCAACACCTGGAAGCCACTCACAACCCCAAAATGCGTTGATCGCTCCCCTAAAGGAAGAAATATATACATTAATAAAAAAACTGACTTTCAGGAGCTGTACATTATCCAACATTAAAACTATGAACAGTCAAACATATGCTACGTTACAGGAACAACACTTTGTTATCCCACTTTGCTAGACCTAGCTTAATACATTGATTTCTCTTTTCACAAATACAAAAGCTCCCACACTCTGGAACCCCGATCACTTCCCCATCCCACCCACCAACCCACCCGAGCTCCGACATACAAATATATATTTATATACGAAAGAAAAGAAAAATAGTGAAAGCAGATTCACATGTAGTGATGACCACAATTATGTATGCACCCAAGCCGCAACCTTGTGCACACCATGATTGGAACCAAAAGAGAGACACAGGCGACCTACAAGTAGGCATATACCCTCCCCAAACTGCTACTTGCTGTCAACACCTGTTACTGTTTTCCGCAACAAATGCAACGAAACAAACCCATTGCAACCCCGATAGGTCGAGTCCTGCAGATCTGCAGTTAAGAAAGAAAGACAGACACCCTAATTGACCCTGATCGAGTCCTTGAAATCCTCACATTCCATTGAATCACCATGCCGGATCTAATCCTACCCAAAGCTCTTCAAACTGAACTAATAAGTTTTTTGAAGATCTCTCTAATCTGTTCACAAGACTGTCTCATGTGATAGTCTACCTTGCTACCAAGCTGCAAGAGCATTCTACACGAATTCTCCAAACCCTAATCCAGAGGTCTTCAATTAAAGGAGTATAAGAGACGAAGCGTTTCGTGGGTTGGGACGAAAGCTGTGCAATAACTTAGAAGTTTTTTCCTGTCTACGCTGCTGCATCGGCAATCTTGCTGAAACCCAAATCGACAAATAGACCCTCGAAACACCGCCTCCGGCCTGCAGTGAGGTCAACACGATCCATGCTACCGTACTCGGGTAACCTTATGGAAGAAGACACACAAGAAAAACAAATTCAGACTGGATGATGACAAGGAAGCTACTCAATTCTGTCTTTTCTTTTGTATGGATTTCTTTTTCTTTCTTATGGTTTTCGTTTTCTTTTTCTTTTGTATTGAATTTGATTCGGAAGCAGATGGAGAAATGTTGGGGGGGGGACTCCACGAAGCATTGTAATTTTTTGAATTTTTCCATGTCGCCACCGAGATGGCGATCAACCTTAGGATGAGTAAACTTTTTTTTCTATTTTTAACTCTATTGATCCATATTAACTCTATTGAGTTACATAATTTATTATAATAAGAAAGATTTAGCGAATTCTAGGCCTGAGCTCAAATGGAATTGGTCAAGAACTGCTCTAAAAAAATTCAAATTTTCTATAGGTTGGTTAATGACTCTTGGACTAGGTCGAATTTGTTGAACAAATTGCCAAATACATTTGTGCTCCCACTCCTATAGAATGACCCATTGGGGTTCCATTGGACATTGAGCATAAATTCCAATTTCTTGCCTATGTTTCTAAACCAAGTAAATGGAAGTGTTCCTTGAAGTTATCAAACCATAACTATGCAACCCAATTCCATCCCATCCAATCTTAAATTCCACTCTGATGTCATCTAATGCGAATCCATTATAATTTTCACCACATTAGAATGCAAGACGTCATAATTGGACCCAATAGTAGGGGTCACATTTTTGATATACTAACTTCTACTAGTCCTACAAGCCTTTGGGGGGAAGGCAAAAATTTTGGAGCTCGAAATTCTTTTCCTCAAGGAAAATTCAAGAACAAATTAGTTACTAAAGATGATAAATTTTGAAAATTTTGAATTGATTTTCAGAATCAAAGACTCAAAATAAGGCAGTGGAGGTCTTCAAATACAAAAATTGACCATCCAAAAAGCTTGTAGCACTACTCAGTTATGCAAATCCAAATGTGGGTATTTGTGTGATGTCAAATCCCATTGATTTAGGAGTTTTTAACCTCTTGTATGTAATTTTGAACTATGTACTTACTTCATTGAGGTTTTTCCACTTGATAAATTTAAAATTGAGTCAATCTTTGTTGGATCTTGTTGGGCATTGAATGAGGATTATAAGGCAAATTTCAATATTAGAGTTATCTAAAAAAATCTTGTAAAGTCAATTGTATGGCAACTAACACCTTATCACGCATTATGAGCAAATAAATTCATTTGGTGATACCACTAGAAGATACTAGTAGATTTTAAAGTTTGAACAATGTGCCTTTCATTATTATTATATTTGTAGGAGACTATAAATGTATAAACCTTAGTAAAACCTAAAGATTTTGACCTATAATATCTTAGTTATACATTGTGACCAAATAAAAAATTGAGGTGATAAATTTATTTAAAACCCTATCTATTATGTAAAGTAGGGACACCTTGATAGTTAGGTACCTTAAAGTGTTGCTACTTTAGGTTGTTTTAAAGAACCTTTAACCTATTATAAACTTGGTGAATTTTTAATTTTTGGTTAAGACATGTGGCATGTGTATTATATGATGTAGGAATGTATTATTATTATTATTATTATTATTATTATTATTATTATTATTATTAAATATCATATTTTGAAATTTTAAACTATCAATTAAAAAATTAATCAAACGAAAGTTGATACATGACCAATCCACTATGAGTACCTGAAATTCATTATTAAATTTACACATACCCTATTGGAAGAGGATTTCAATATTTTCCATTATTCCATTATCTGATTAGGTTTTCATTTTATAAAGAAAAAGAAATAAGGGACTTACGTGGGTGAATACTAAGTATGTATGTCAACCCATGATGAACCCATACGGTGGGCACAGTACTGTACTTACAAAATCACCACCCAATGTAAAATGGCCAGGAAGGATTGACCCCTTATTGCCCTGTATTTTACCCCCGGAGAAAACAATGAAATTTTTTATTTGCCACCCATGTTAAATTTTTCAAATTCTGAGTTCACATTTTCAATCAGAGGCTCCAAATTAGCTTGTAGAGGTGAAGAAATACAAAATTTATATGGCACAAAATGGGACAATTCTTACATTTTTCCTTGCCTGGGACAACACAGGAGTCAATCCTCTCTGACCGCCTACAATCACCATCATCACTCTATGCACATCTCCAAAATCAATATGTACCTATGTAGGAGAAACAATTTCAGAACATCTACCAAAAGAAAAAACTTTGACTCTTCATAACTTTTGCATACAGTATCCAAATGTCCCATTCTTTGGTGCGAAAGAACCTTCTTTCACTTGCCTATAAAAAAATCAATGAAAAATTTGACCACTCTAATAATAACAGTGACTAGACAGAGTAGCAAACAAGTGGCGGTTCTGAGGGGTACCCACCTTAACTGACAACTCTGAGCCTTACCATGTGCCTGCACTGCACCAGTGTACCTCCCTTGCAATTGCAGTGAAGCGGAAATGGCATGCGCGACAAAGGCAGTCAGTCATTTATTGATGAACTTCATCCTCATTTGATCTGTTCATCGCTAAATTTTCATCCATGTCACAGGTTTTCTTTTAAGCTCCTCCGGTATATTATTTCTTTATCTTACAGGTCCCTTCTTTCGTTATCCTATCCAGACAGCTGATTTCATTCCAAGTACAGTCGGGTACTGACAGTAATCTTACAACTGAAACTGGCTGACTATTTCTGCCATTCAAAAGATTCTCTTGCATTGTATAGAAAAGAATTGGAATATTTTCATGTTGCATAATTAACAATCAATTCTCACACAATCCCAATCAAGCATACCAAATTTCAGTTTGTAGTAATGCAGGAACTGCATCATCTTTTGAGTACATTGTGTGTGAGGAAACCTCAATTTCCAACCAAGATAAAAGGGGATTTTTTAAGGGGTCCACGTGGCACCATTCCATTTGTTGTTGATTTTTTCAAAAGGGGTATCAAAAGGGTATCAAAAGGGGCACAAAAACCAAAATTTCAGGTTGCTATATTGTCAAAATGTCAAAATGTGCGTTCCATCTCTTTGCGTTGTGCAGGAGATTTTTTTGTGATCAGATTTTTACAAGCGGCATTTTTTTGAGCAATTTTTTCCAAAGAATTTTTTTGAATGGCTTCTCAACATCAGTTTCTTCCAATGAATTGGGTTTCTCAACAAAAGTGTTTGCAACATTTTCAATAGGAGCAATTTCATTTGCTGAAATGTTAGTGACTTTACAATCTTCCTTCTCTATTGATGTAGCTCCATGAGCTACTCTATGTAGTGGTAATGGCCAAATCGTTGAGGGAAGAGGGATCATTAGCCTATGGACAACTCCAGCTTCTCAATCGGAACCCAAAACAACCCAAAACATGAATCAAGTGATTGCTGTAAAAATGATGAGCACCATGCCAACCACTCATCAAGATAAAACAACACACCCTAGCACCTCTATACAAAATTCCAAAAATAGAACTTCAACTCTTACCTCCATCGTCAACCTCCACCCAAAGTCTTCTGCAATCTCCGAAGATGCCTCCACTCCGAACAACAAGTCGATCGCGTGCACCAAATCCAATTTGTCAAAACAAAATGAACTCAATAATAACAAATTGCAGTCTATCTCTTTGTCGAAAACCCGAATATGACCATGAACCTCTTCAACTAACACAACGAACACAACTCTTACTAGCTCTGTCCTTCATAATTAGAAATTGTGTTCAACACAAAGTGAGATTGTTGAGCCTAGAACTAACACATAGCAGAACCCAAGCAGCCAACTCCAAACCCTATCCAACATCAACGACTCCATCAACAGCTCCATTTTTTTTGTCAACTAGCACTCTGTCGATGGCTCCTAGAGGCATCCTGGGTTTTTCCTAAAAGATCTATAGCCATAACTCAGCACCTTTTGCGGAGCATTAATTGACAGTCCGGAGGGCGGAGTTTAATTCCTCAACCACATTGGATGGCTTATGTTATTTGGCAGGAGGGTAGGGTAGGTTAGGGGGGTTCACATGATGTGGGCATCATCTTTTGGGTACATTGTCAAGCATACCAAATTTCATTTTCAGAAAAACAAAATTCCAATTTTGGTGAATTTTTAAAGTCAACTTTCATGGTTTTACATAATATTTTATGGAAAACAACTAGGGGATGAACTTATATAATTTGATTGCATATATATATATATATATATATATATATAGAGAGAGAGAGAGAGAGAGAGAGAGAGAGAGAGAGAGAGAGAGAGAGAGAGAGAGAGAGAGAGAGAGAGAGAGAGAGAGAGAGAGAGAGAGAGAGAGAGAGAGAGAGAGAGAGAGAGAGAGAGAGAGAGAGAGAACATCCATATGCACAACTTTCACATTAAAAAGAAAACCTATTAAGTAACACAAATATATGTAAAATCTACGGAGAGTTCAATGTGAGGTGTCGAATGACCAAAATTTGTAAAATAGATATCTCTATATTAGTTAATTAGATTTCGGAAAAGTAATTATCTACCATCATGCTCAAATGTATGAAATTAGTTACCATGTGAAGGGCAAAATAGGAAAATGTAATTATAACAAATAAATATCTATTTTATAAAATTTGGGCATGTCACCTCAACATTGAAATCTCTATAATTAGAAGGGATTGTGAAACTTTTTTGGATATGCTACTAGAAGGGAAGATGTGCATATGGATGCTTTCTACATAACTCCACAACTGCATTTTAAAAATTCATCACTATTGTTTTCCAAAGCAATCAAGCATACCAAATTTTAGTTTCACAAAAATAAACTCCATTTTTGGTGAATTTTTTAATTTAATATTCATGATTTTATATGATAATTTATTGAACAATATTGGTGATGGATTTTTTTAATTCGATTGCACAAATATGTAGGAAACATCCATACACACATCTTTCCTTCAATAAGCATCTCCAAAAAAGTTTCAAAATCCCCTCTCTAGAGATTTCAATATTAAGGTGACAATGCCCAAATTTTGTAAAAGAAATATTTCTTTATTGTAATTAGATCTTTCTATTTGAGCATCACTCTACAACTAATGTTGTACATATGAACATGATGGTACAATTACTTTGCCAAAATCTAATTAAAATATGGAGATATCTATTTTACAAAATTTGGGCATTGTCTCCCCAACACTAAAGTTTCTAGAGGAGTTCTAAGAAAATTAGAGATTCTTGTCATAGAAAAGGTGTGTATATGGATGTTTCCTACACATCTATGGAATCAAATTAAAAACAATTCATCACTAGTGTTTTTACTCAATTATCATGCAAAAACACATGAATGTTAAATGCAATAAATTCACCAAATTAAAGTGAATTTTTTAAAACTAAAATTTGGTATACTTAATTAGAATTTTGTAAGAATTGAATGTTAATTGTGGAAGAAAAAAATGCCAATTGTATTCTATATTATGCAAAATTCTTTGAATGGTGTAAGAAGCAATTGTAAGATTATTCGACCCAACTATACAATGATTCATGACATTTAGAAAATGATGTCCAAATCAACAAAAAATCAGCAAATGTTTTTGTTGAAGTGGGTACTCTATTGACCATTTTTTTTACAGTTTTTTGTTGATTTGGCACAAGTTAATACAACAGTCACAAATTTTTTGTTGATTCAAACAATACGATGTCCAAGTCCACAAGAAAAATCAATATTTTTTTGTTCCTTTTGACTTACAATAGTTTCAAATAAGTTTTTGTCATTCTGGCAATGTTTTAATCACCACAATTGGAATCCTAGAATTTTTTTTCACTTAATCATTCACAATTTAAAGGCCATATTCATTAAAATGAGAGAATGTGGAGTCTAATTTTAATCATGAACCTAAATTTAGAAAACAAAAGTGTTCATTACATTGAGATAGTTCAATAAAATGAGACTATAATATATGAAGAGAATTAAAAAATTTTGTAAGAATTAATGATTTTTGAAAGTACATTGGTCCATTTCAAAGTCCACATATTTACTTGTTGTCTCTTTGGGTAGACTAGCTTCACTTTATGGTAGTCAAGGACTTCCAAACAAGTACAAATACATTTGAACTAGGACCATTCATAATATCAAATTCATTCTAAACTCACTGTAGAACATATGGTATACGCTTATGTAGAGAAGTTTATAATTACTCATCATCAAATACATATTAAGTGCACCTAGCCTTAGAAATCAAACAAATATGGACTATTAAAATACAATAAAGAAACCATATAATTCACCATTTAGTACAACAAAAAAACAATTCAAATTTACTTTATTGTGCAACATCCATCATATTCAATTTTGAAAAAAAGATCAGTACAATGAACTACAAAATGTGCATAGTAATTCTGCTCTTCCTTGTACTATATATATATTTTTAATTTTTCTATTTTTTTCCTTCTCTAAAGAAGTAATCCAAAATATAATATATAAACTTCCAAAAGTACTAAATTTTTTTTAAAAAAATTTCCTCTTTTTTCCTTTTTTCCTTTTTATCCTATTTTATAATATTCAAAGAACTAACCTACAAACTTCTAATATATCTATATACTTCCTATGCCTATGCACTATTTATCCTCATGCCGAAGATGCATTGTTGCTTTCTGTCACAACGTGCAATTTTAGATTTTTTTGGTTTACCAAATCAAGCTAACCGGAAAATACATATAGGTATTTGGAATTAGTTACGGAACCATCTAGATCTGAATAAGAAGCGGAAAATGAGATAGTGGAAAGGTCTACTCAATCCAGGTTCCAGGGAGTGAACGGATAGGAGCGGATGTTTGACTGGATAGGGATGGACCGGATACCTTAGATGAACCAGATTCGGAATGAGTCAGGATGAGGTGGCAGGGAGTCCAATGGCTATAAAAGAACTGGAGCTACCTAGGTCAAACTCTTTCTCATTCTTGTTTGCCCAGCGCCGTCTGTGCTCTGTGTTTGCCTCTGTGCCTGTCGATTAGTTTCCCGTGACAACCTTTTGTGCTAGTGTCTGTTGCGAGACTTGTGGTCCTTGCGCGTTCGAGCTTTTAATTACCGGTTGGGATCGGGGAGCGAAAGTGAGAACGAGACGTGCGGCTAGGAGAGATAGTGAGGGAGTATCGGAAAGGGTCCCAAGCGCACCAATCCGTGTCCATGCCGCAGCTTAGGAGGACTAGAGGCGGACAGGCCAGTTCCAGTGTACCCCCATCGGAGGTAAAGCTCCGGAAGGTAGTTTCGGTCGTTCCCTCCACCGAACCAACCAAGTCCCAACTCATGGAAGACTTGAGCTCCATGGGTTGCCTAGGGTTTGTGGATAAACCCTGGGGCTTTAAAGAAGAGTCCATAGTCAAAGAACTCTTGGGCAAGCTGTCCAATGAGTTTGACAACACTCCGCGAGCCGTTCCACATCTGTGGACGGAAGACATGTGGAGAACCGCCTATAGTTTCTGCATAGGAGGGCTAGGAATGGCAAGCCGGAAGGATGAGTTCTGTTGTGGGAAGTTCGGGGGAGCGGTCAACCCGAAAGACGGATACGCGGTGGACGACTGCATCGATGAGTGGCATCGCCGGCTGCTGAAGTTCTTAGTTCCGGTCCTTCATCCGGAAAAACCGACGAGGGTGACTATCTCCCTAGCCAACACTATTTTCGGCTCTCTAAGAAGAGACTGGAAAGTTGACTGGGCTCGGATCATTTCCGAGCTGGTCACCCAACTCGTAGGAAGAGTGGGGAAGAGTAGGGCCACTCCGGTGTGCCCCTATCTCATGCACCTCTATCATTCCCAACATCTCCTGAGCGCACTGGAGGAGAAGAGGTGGAAGGCTCAAGAAACTCTCTTGAAATACGGAGAATCGGAAACGAATGAGGAGATGGAATCTGGTTCCGATCCCGAGGAGAACAGTGAGTCAGAGGAAGAGGAGATGCCAATGCTGGTCATCAAATGGCAGAAGACAACCTCTCCCAACAAGAGGGGGACGCCGCCTGCTCGCGACACCTCGGCCCCAGAGGAGAAGCTGGAGGTCGAGAAGACGGTGTCAAAAGAATTGGATCCCGAAGATCCGTTCCGATCACTCGTAAAAACCTTATGCGACATACGAGCAGATTGGAAGATGAAAAGGAAGATGCTGATAGCAATCGGGAGGATGGTGGGAGTAGCACCCGACCGGGAGCTACCGGAAAAGGTGGCGGCCTATATTTCTGATCCATTCGAGTCCCGGAAGCAGGAAGCACAGATCCACCGACTACAAGAGGAGGTGGATCGGATGAAGACGGAGATCCTGGTGCACCAAGAGAACTTCGCCGCCACCAAACCGATTGCAGAGGATGCTCGGTAGATGATGGAGCAAGTGAAGGCCACGTTCGAGGAGACCGGAATGGCCCTCACCAAGGCCAAGTTATTTGACGAGCGGGTGCACGAGGAGAAGAAGCTATCCGGTTCCCGGATGGTGCGGATTCTCAACGACTTTGCCAAGCAAGTAGAAGTGGCAATGCAGGAGGCATGGAAGGCAGTGGACCGGATGGAGGAGAGTACCCGGATACTGTCGGGATCAACCTGCTCTCGCGGTATCCGACTCTCGGATATCTCCCTCCCGGATTCGTTCCCGAAAGTGACAGCAGGAGAGGGGAAGGATACGACCCCGAAGTCCAAGAGAACGACCCAGGCCAGTACGCCTGGAACCGCCATCGACTTGGACTCACCACCCACGTCCACAGAAGGCAATTCGGTTCCTCGACCTCAGGAGATCGAGAGGAGTCGGAACCTCAACGAGGTTTTTGAGCAGATGGACCCGGGAGCGGACAGCGCGACCATTGGATCGAGGATAGGAACTTAGGATGTGCAGAGTAGGTAGAGTAGGAACGGATACGGAACCTATTCCGGTCCAGTGGGGAGTAGGTAGGACCGGAAAGTTTGACCGAGATGGCAGCCGAACTTTCGCGAGTTTTCCCGCCCATTTGTAACTTTTTGAAATGTATATAGTCAGCACCCGCGAGGGACGTTGGGAGTCTTCTTTTTTGCAATTTCTGTTGTACCTTTGTATGCGCTCTCTCGTTGTGTGTGTCTCCCAAGCTTGGCAGGTTTGCATGGTGTGGAGTTAGGAAGGTGTAAGGCAGAGTTGTGGTTAGATTTCTCCCCTTAGTGCGATAGTTTCCGATTCTTAGTGTGTGTGCAGGTTGTGTAAGTGTTGGGAGTGTATCTCAGTGCCTCAGCAAGATCTAGGGTTTTAAAGTTCCGGGTGAGATAGCCGCTGTTAGGCTAGGCGGATAGGGAGGGTATCCTTAGTCGCGCTAGAACTCCTGGACGGGTAGTCCGGTTGAGTGTCCAACCTTCTGAGAGGTCTCATCACCGTAGTTGGTAAACGGAATGATCCTAGGTATTGTTGGAACGGACGAGTACACTTGTAACCACCTAGCTTTGCACGGGTAAGAGCTGGCATTGAGGTCGTTGTAGTAAGAACGGATCGTACGGGGGATCTCTGTATGACCTGCATTCCGGATTGCTGTCCGGATTGTTGTGAGGGATCAAACCGGATCTGAGTTAGTTAGAAGAGGAAGAGAGAGAACAGTGGGTCTTCAACCACTATAATCACAGAAGGAGTGGTGGGCCTACCACTCAGAAACCTAAGCGGCGAACCCTCTGATGGTCCAACAGAGGCAAAACTAAACCGGAAGAGTGCTGAGCAGATACGCGAACCAGTCGGAGCGGATTGGTTCAGAGTAGTACCAGGACCGGAATTGTTTAGGTCCTGGAGATTGGGAAAATTGGGTTTAACGGAGGATTTATGAATCGGGTGGGAAGTAATCCGGTCCGGATCCTCTGGGTGGTTGTTTGGTTCCGGTTTTAGATCTAGGACCGGAAAGGAAGTTTTAGAGGGTGAAAGCGCTTACTCGCCCAAATCAAGTAAATACTTCATAGAATCTCGTGGGTTCGATCTTTAGAGTCACTTTGTTATGCTCTAGAGTGATTTTTGTGAGCATAATAGGGAATTTACTTATCTTGTGTTGCGACACTTTCCATAGACACATAGGCCTCTAGCAATGCCTTGATGATAGCAATTTGTGGTTTTGGAATTTAGAAACTTGGATCTCAAGTCTTTGTTCTAACACGTGGCTTCCAAAAAGTCATGATACAATCTATATGAGTCCAACTCGCAGAGATAGCCTTATCCTCGCATCATAAATTCCCTTGTTTTGTGTCCCATCCAAAATAAGTATCATCATGAATGTGCTGAAAGGACGTGGGCGTTCAATACTGCAACTAAATGGAATTGACATGCCCTGAATCTAGATTAGGGTTCGTAAGTGCCCGAGCAAGCCAAAATGGGTGGAGCTCACCATTAGTAGGATGTACTACAATAGAGTAACTAGCATACACATTACGGCCAACGCGAAATGAAGGAGGTGGACAATCACACCTATGACCTACAAAAGGTGAATCTTCCATGAATTCCTCACGCAATGTGCCATTGTCTAGGTATTGGTCTTCCTCCTTGTTGGAGATGATTGAATGTGGCCAAAATCCATTCCATTCCATAGTGTCTCACGCACCAAAAGCGGTTCACTCAAAGCGGTTCTCACACCTTCCCAATATTTCTTCACTACTTCATTATTCCATTGGAATTCTCTAGACAAGTCTTGATTAGCCATTGCACCCCACAAAGCAATGTAGCTATCTACACCCTTACAAACCTCATCAAAGCAACACATGAGTTGCGGAGCCAAAGGTAAAGGACTTCCCTTTGGCACTTTCGGGCGCCCATTTGTTGTCTCTTTCTACAAGCAAATTCCACAGCCTTCTTTTGGCAACCAATCATTGTCTATACAAAGAATTTAGTACTGCATCAAAGGCCATCCGTTCGAATCCTTGTAAAATTTCAACTGTTGAGCTTGTGAATGGCCTTGTAGAGAATCATCACCTATGTACAAGTACCCATCCATGAAACTCTTGAAATCAAGAACCTCTTCGATGAGATGAGGAATCACTAGTTGCATTTCACAATCCATAAAGGACTTCATCAACCTCAGAATTGTGGGGTAGTCATTCGTCTTCAACTTTGTACTCCACTGACCAAAAAGAGCATCAATGTCCTCGTGGGTGTGTCCAACAATGAAGAAATTGATGTATATCTCGCAGAAGATGGCTTTGTAAGGTAGTCTGCTCTTAAAGCAACCATTTAAGAGCTGATTGCCTTTTCGGGGAAGCAAAATTTCTTGTAACGACTTTTAGTCAATTTCAATAGGAAGAAAAATGAAATTGGCATCTAACTCAAGTTGTTTCATATTTTTTACACCTTTGTGGAATTAGTTACGAATTTTAGAAGTTGAAATGCAACTGTCATTGAAAGCGACTACCTCCTTAAATGTACACTTTTGGTACATTGAAGAAAGCAAAATGTACCTCTGTATCATGATTACTTTTAGAGCATGGGTGCTTTTAGAGCAGACTACCTTATACAAGCAAAGAACGAAATGCAAAAAACCATTGGTTCTTGTTGTCACGTGAAGCATTGTCAAATTGAAGAGTCAATGTTGAAGGAAGAGGTTGAGCTGGTACAACTTCGACAATGTGAGGGGGAAGGGATTCTTCACAAATCTCTGACCCCTCTAAAATAGCTTGTGACAATGGATGAAGAAGATCATCCTTGACAAACAACTGCCGCAATGAAACCTTTGGTTCAAACTCAAGATCTCGCAACAACTTTGCAATGGACTCCACTGTATGATTCGAGTCCGTCGGAAAAATGTTTAGGCCGTAGTAAGCATATTGGACGTCTCCATGACCATGAGCAATCATGCCCGTTACAACGACAAGCATCTTCATGAAAGAATCTGTCCCCTTGTTCTTGTGAGAGTAATGAGGAGAGTCCATTTTAGAGTGATCCATTTTATTGTGGATAATTGTTAGCAACTTGTCTAGATGCATCTCAAACATCATGCAATTTGTATAATCATTATAACAAAACATGGTAAAAAAAACTGTAGTCAAAATTAACTACGGTTCTTTTTGCCACGTTTTTGTGCAAGTACACTATGTGCACAACCATCTTTTTTTGCAATTTCCCATTGCAATTTTTGGAATTTTGGAGTGTGTAATATACCATTGGAAAGGTATTGAAAATTGCAGTGGGAAATGGCAAAAAAAGCTAACAACCCACTATGAGCGCATGCACAGAAACGTAGTAAAAAGAACTGTAGTCAATTTCAACTGCGGATTTTTTACCATGTTTTGTTATAGTGAATACAACTCCCTATGTGCCTAGTGCCCTATGTGAGCTCCCAATTCATCACTTGGAACTCATAGTTTTTCTTTTTCTGCTTTGCATAGATTAGAGGGTAATTAGGTGTAAAAAACCCCAAAAAGAGCCTAAGGCCAAAATACGTTGTGACATGCCAAATTAGGTATTTGGTCACTTTTAGGGTTTTAGGTCTAGTTGCCCCTTAGATTCCCACCTATACATAGGTTAGAACCACAAACGGTGGAAGTTAATAGGTTTGAGTGTAGTTGCTTTACTGTATTGAACCTATTAGGCAGTAGCCCAAATCGGCTACAATTATGCCAAGAGGACCCCGTGGGATCCCTAAGTAGGCCCCGTTTCCCCATCCCACCATTAAAATCGTAGAGCCAATTGTTAGTGTTGTAGGAGTTACAATATCAAGACCGGCGTGTGGAGGAATCTACAAGTCCTGAGCATGGGATTGAGTCTAGAGTGGGCTAGGGGGTCGGAAGTGAAGTTCCTTTCCAAGATTCCCTTGTACGCAAAAGATTCCTTATTTCCATGTAATTAGGGGAGGGTAGGATTTATCCTCCTCATGCCTACATGTGCAAAGTAAGAATATGAGCTTGCATGACCATTGTGGAACTCCCTAAGAGGTCCTACAAAAAGTCTCGGAGTTTTTTGACTTGCAGAGAGATTCTTTCCGGACGGTCAACCGCCAAAATCCACTACAGGAAATTTGTGGAAATTCTCCGGAGGGCGGTAAAATCTCACTAAAAATTAGGTTAGATGCTTTCATGTTAATAAGGCTCCTCAACAAATTTCGTGACATTTTGATAGCGGGAGAGGCCCTAACCTAAAGATTCCCTCTAGATTTAGTGACATGGCAGTGCGGGCAGGAATTTGACCAACATCTCGGGAGCATATGAGTTTGAAACGGAGTCGATGAAAGGTCTTTCCTTACCCCTTGGACCTCCCAAATCACCTTGAAAGGCCTTATTCATTAAATTGAGACAAGCTGTGGTCTCATTTTAATTCACTTCTATATTTAGAAAACAAAAGAGTTCATTAAATTGAGACAATTCAGTAAATTGAGACTTCAAAAATTTTGAAGTACATATTTAATTAATTTACTATTGCTATAAATAGTAGGAAGAAGCCGCATTCATCTTTTGAACATTTTTATTTCATTAAAAACATACACTTTAAATCATGCAAGATGTCATCAATTGAGACATTTCTTGAAATTGAGAGGTACATCTATGAAAGGACTAATCTTTAGATTGTTGATACCAAACTTTAACATCTAAAACATCTTTATTACAAAATATTCAAATGAATACACTGAATGCAAAACATTCAAGAAAAATAAGAACATAAAATATACTATTAATAGACATCAACAATTGCAACTCAATCACACTACCCTAATAAAATGGACAAAATATATTTATGCGAACATCTCAAAACATGTAAATGCAAAGTCCATGGCACTTCACACCCTACAACAAAAACTACTTATATACCTATACACTATTCATCCTTCTGCCATAGACTCATCGTCGTCTGAATTAGCCATGAAGGCTTCCACTGATGCTTTGATGATGTCAATTTGTGGCTTTGGAATTGCCACCCTTGGATCTGAAGTCCCCTCTCGCATACGTGGTTTCCAAGCGGTCATGATATAGTTTGTGCTCGACCATGTTGGGGTTATTGCTCGATCTTCACGCCACACATTCCCTTTTTTTGTGTCCCATCCATCATATGTTTCCATGTTAATGTGTCGATCTGAAGCTGGCGTCCAATATTGGATTTGGATCATATTTATATGCCTTGGATCCGGATTTGGATTCGTAATGGCTCTAGCAAGCCATAATGGCTTTGAGTCACCATTAGCAGGCCGCACCACGACAAAATAACCTGCAAACGTATCGCGATTAACACGGAAAGAAGCACGGGGACGATCATGCCTTCGTCCAACAAAGGGTGCATCCTCTGCATCCTCTTCAGGTAGTATACCATCCCTCTCCCTGCATTCTTCCTCATCATGGATGATCCTCGAAGCCGGCCAAAATCCATGTAGTAATGTCTCACGCGGCTCTAGAGGTGCATCAAGAGCTGCTCGAACACCTTTCCAATACTCTTTTATAGGGCCATTTTTCCTCCTGAATTCTCCAGATTGGTCATCATCTGCCATTCCGCTCCAATGTGCAATGAAGCCGTTCAAACCTCTCTTGATCTCATCGAGAGAACGCATCTTCTCTGGAACTAGAGGTGGTGGATCACTGCTTGGAAGTATTGGACGTCCATCTTCAGTCTCAGACCACAAGTGGATTCCTTTGCCGTACTCTGGCAACCATTTTTTGTCCGTACACAGGTTTTTATACTCCATCAAAGGCCATCCACTAGAATCCATGTAAAACTTGAACTGTTGGGACCTAGAATGACCTTCCAAGAAATCTCCTCCTGTGCCCAAATACCCATCTACATATTGTTTGAAATCAGGAACTTCCTCAATGAGATGAGGAATGACGGGGTGCGTTTCGCAATCCATGAAGGATTTCGTGAGTTTCGGAAGTGTTGGATAGTTGTTTGTCTTCAATTTAGTGCTCCATCGACCAAAAAGAGCATCAATGTCTTCATGAGTGTGCCCAACAATGAGGAAATTGATGTACACTTCGTGGAAAATCCCTTTGTATACAAGTAGGGAACAAAAAGCTAAAACCCATCTATTCTTATTGTCCCCTGATGCATTATCCAACTGCAAAGTCAATATTGGTGGTAAAGGTTGAGTTGGAATTGCTTCTTCCGGAGGAGGAAGGAGAGAGTCCAAGCAAATATCTGCCTCTTCCAGAATCGCCTTCGTTAATGTGGATTGCGTCTCCTCTTCAGAGAATAATTTGCGCGATGAATTCTTTGGTGGTTCTTCAACATCACGCAACAACTTCGCGATGGACCCGATGGTATGATTTGAATTTGTCGGAAAAATGTCTAAACCGTAGTGTGCACATCGAACATCCCCATGCCCATGAGCAATCATACCTGTAACTGCAACGGGCATTTTCATGTAGGAATCCGTTGATTTAGTTTTGTGAGAGAAGTGTGGAGAAGCAGTCTTGGAGTGATCCATTTTATCATGGATAATGGTTAGCATCTTCTCAGGATATGTTTCAGAAACATGTCGATTTGCATAGTACAGTTCTCTATGGGCCCTTTGGCCCACAAGGTGAGTATCCAAAGCAACGGACCACCTCTCTTGCGCGTACGAAAGGGGAGTGCATGCGCTCCTCAATAGCTTGTATCTATCACACAAGCCACATCGAGCAAAACTATCTCCACGTGCTTTCGGAGCAAATTCTGGGAAAGAAGCACGTCGAATGTTGCTCAAGCCACTCAAAGAAATTGGTTGCAAATTTAAAGTTGCATTGGCCTCATTAATTTTTGGTAATTGATCACTCCACCGAAATGCAGATGGCAAAACCATTGTAGGGACTTTCTCCCCTGATTCCAGTGTCCTCGTTTGGTGTGGCATTTTGTCAGCTTTAGGAACCACTAGTGTCCGAAGTGTTGCAGTAGCTTGCACAGTATGTTTCCGTGGTTTCTTAGACCCCAAATTCCCATGCGCCTCTGCTTGCTTCCCATCCTTCGCCATGTCTTTGTACCTATAAAAGGTAGCTTTCGAAATCCCATCAATGGTCCACCATGCAGTGGGACACACTTCTCTCCCTTTCAAGGTAATCCACTCTTTGCCAACAGGATCTTTGTGTATTTGCCTATGCACCTCAAGAAGACACTTTTTCCGAGCATATACCCCATCATTTACATGGAGTTGAGAACGAATGGCTTGAATTTGCCCACGCAGAAAAGGCTGCAAACAATTGTTTGGACAACAAGTTTTGGTAGAGACTTCAGTGATCGCTTGAGGAACCAAGAGGATCTCTTTTTGGGGATAATTAGGCTCCATTCTCTCTCGAAAGCTTTCATAGGATCGAACCCCTTTACGAACTCTTCTATTAGTAGCATTCATGGCCGTGTTGTAAATATGTGTCTGGTCATGGTCATACAAATTGACACCAAAGAGAAAAACTCGCTTGATGTGCCAGGAGTGAATTGACCACATCCACCCGGTTGGGACTTCTGCCTCGCACAAGGACTGTGCAATTTGAACAGAAACTCGATCATCGCCAAGAGGCTTCCCATTGCTGTCTACCACAACATCTGGATCGACACTTTGTAAGATTGCATTTGCAACATCGTCCCCTGCTTCATTATGGAGAGTGACTGGTTTGAAGTTCCATTTCGCACGAGGAATCCCGTCACATGTGCAGACATCAGGGTGTAACGTAGGCACCGGGTTTGCAAAATCTTCAAATCCGTGAATATCCATTCTGCGGGCTAGAGCCAACTAGTGAATGAGAACAATTATCTTAGATACGATAACCACACATGATCGTCTGAATGTGTCACACTCAATTTCAAACAGAAGACTATATGAACTATACGTTATACACAATCTATTTTGAATATATTACAAAGAAAACTCTTATCCTCAAACCGATGTGCACTCATAATCAATTGGAATTGTAGATAACACAAATCAAATTGGCTGACACAATAATCACAAAATACATATGTCTATCCTCGAACCGAGGATAGACTAAAGAATTGTCTTTAATTCAGAATTTGTAACGACAAAACGTTTCCTCTTGAATAATTTCTAAATGTACTAGCTCTTCATCTAAAGTAATTAATTCAGAAAGACTTCAAGACCTAACACAAAAATATCATCGGTCCAAGAATGGGCAAGAACTTCTGACTAT
This sequence comes from Straminergon stramineum, assembly GCA_963920665.1. NCBI lineage: Eukaryota > Viridiplantae > Streptophyta > Bryopsida > Hypnales > Calliergonaceae > Straminergon > Straminergon stramineum. The sequence continues at coordinate 11,126,001 of OY987267.1, read as the reverse complement.
TTCTAAATGACGTAGAATATGACTCTTCATTACCTATCAAGCTCTTAGTGATGTACGACTTAGAATGTGACTCTCGAATTTAGAAATGGGTATCATCGACTCGACGATAATCATGTGTGACACCTAAAAGGTAAAAATTCTAACATTATCATATCAAGGTCTTATCGTCAATTACAATATACAGAAGATATTATTTGTGAATATATAAATTTCACGTTCATGAGTAAATAGATAATAAGACTAATGCATTCCTAAATAAAATAATTATCATCGAGTTGAGGATACCAAAACCTCTAAAAGGGCATAAAGGCTATCATCAAGTCTAAGACAAAGTGTCAGAGACATTACAAGGAACACCAACAAAACATAGTCGAATAATGTACGGAAGTATATTATATTTTATAAACTCAATTTATAAAACAAATGAAAATTAGAGGATTATGCACGAAGACACTATGAATATCATTGAGTCGACAATAACTTCTTGAGAATAAATTCATATTAATCTTCCTTCGTTTTAATATAATTTTAAGTTCCATTCATTTGATCGATAATACAGAATTTTCATGAAACTGTGACTTATCCTCGAGTCGACGATAAGACAATTACAAAAATCCTTTTCTAAAATATTTTACAATTATTAAACTAGGGATCCAAATTAGATGACTTTCATATCGTCGAATCGACGATAAATCGTCCTAAAATATAACCCTTCCATTATTGGACCTTAAGATGGATATCATCTTTAGGAATATAAAACTATGACCCGTCCTCTTGTCGACGATAAAACCCACATACTATTAAATTAAATAGTTATCGTCGACTCGAGGATACGATGGATGAGTCTCTGGAATCGACGCAGTTCTATCTTCTTTTGGATTCTACAATTCTCAATTACATAATGAGTTCTCTTGATATCGTCGACTTGAGGATATACTCTATATTGATATAATATAGGATCCTCCGTAATTCTCGGCTAAAATATCGGGAGACGTATTCCTCACCTTCTCGATGACGCACAACAGCAACACTCTCGCACGACATAATATCAATGAAATTTCTATGTTTCACTCTTTTGCTAATGAAAGTACTAATCAAAAACAATAGGGATGTAAGGTACAACAATAACAACGCGTAGTGCATACTATATAAGTGAGAAGTCAAGGCACAATACTACTTACCAGAAACTGCAGTCAATATACGCACTTGTCTTCTTAAAGCTCCCACTACCGATACAAGCCTATTGAAAACCAAAGGTGGGTTGGAAATGCGGAGATCAAAATGCTGAAGCGTCCTACACGTTAGAGATGAGCAACAAAAATGAGAACAACCAAATGGCATGGCTGTGCAGGCAAAACAAACTAAGTTGCGACGTGAAAGTTGCAAAGGAGAGAGCTTGAGCTTCCGACAATCGAGGGGCGGGGAAGAATTGGCGCGGGAATTCAAATTCTTTGGAAATACATGGCATCTGCCAACGTTCAGGGTCCACTTTTTGTGGCAGCACTTAAATGCCTCTTTATGTGCCGCTTTCTGTCAGCTTTGCGGCATGAAGATGCGGCTGAAGAACAAAAGTAGCCCCAGAAGGGTTTCTCAAATACCAATCCAGAAAGGCTTCACTAAGACCAGCCAAAAAAGGCTTTACTAATACTAGACCAAAAGGCTTTACTAATACCAAACAGAAAAAGTCTTCGCTAATACCAACCGATAACAGTCTTTGCTAATATCAACCCAAAATAGTCTTTGGTAATATCAACCAAAAAAAGTCTTTGCTAATAACAACCAAAAAAAGGCTTTACTAATAACAACTAAAAAAATTCGTTCATTTATAGTCTATCTGCTATTCATGTCATTGTCTTCATTTTTTTCCCTCATTATTAGGCGATTCCTAATTACTGCTTCTTGGCTTATACTTTGTCCGGTGTCAGGGTTTCTTAAAAAATCCTTCCCTCGACAGTTTGGGATCCTAATTCTCTACAATGTAGGGTTTACGCCTTAGGGTTTAGGGGTAGGGTTTAGGGTTTAGGATTTTGAACAATTCCAGATTTGTAGGGAAAAAATTAGGAGTCTCCTAAGTTTCTTAGGAGATGCAATTTATGTGAAGTTCATCGATTGATTGTATGGAAATACTCTTTAACCCCTGAAGTCCCAATGTGCTTACAAGTGACAACATGGATTTCAGGTAGGTTCCTATGAGCTCAATTGTTAGTGATTTTTTCTGAAACTTTCTCGTAAGATATAAAAACTTATTAGCTTTGGGGGAATAGAATTTTTATTTCAATCAATGGTCGGGGGCAAAAGATGTGCGACAATAATCTCAAAATGGGGAGAGCAGACAACAAACAAAATTCGTAAGAAATTGAAATATTTTTTTAAGGCTTTTTATTCTTGTAGATTTTGTTTTTGCTTAAATGGGAAGCTTAGATTCATCCCATTTGGACTACTAATATGGAAGATATAGAGTTTCTTATTTATGAAGCAATCAGACCATCTTATTCAAAACAAAAAATTCTTTAATTATGAATGCTAATATCTTTCAATGTGTGAGGTCAAATCTCATAAAATTTTCTGTGGATGATCCAAAAAATGTTTGGTAGAAGATGCTACAATTAGATTCTAAGAAAAGTATTTTCTCTAATTCCTTACATGAATGCAAAAGAAGTAGAAGTTTTGAGTGGTTCATGAAAGAAAAATGACCTTGGGACTTTAGGATTGAAAAGCTTAGCATTTTAGGAACATTTTTTACTACAATATTTTTCAATTCAAAAGAATTGTCAACTAATCCACAAATTGTGGACATTATTTGTAATTGGAAATGTATTAATTGGAAGACAATGATAGTGTATACATTATTAATTTAGGGTTCCATTTGGCCCCAAATGACCATTTCCCATCCATTTCTTAAATAAAAACAAAAGCTTTAACTCAAATTATTTTTCATTGATCACTTGTTCATGCAATATTCATTGAGGACTATGGATTTGTCCATAACTAATAAAATTATTAGGGGACCCTAATGTAACGCATTCATTGAAAGGAACTTCTGTACGAAAGTTAAATAGTCTACAAACCTACAAATATGTTTAGGACATGAAAATTAGATGTAGGGTTTGTACTTCAAGTACGAAGCTTATTCAAAGAACTCTTGAACTTCCAAAAATATTATAATTGTCTAATTTCATGAATCCTCTCACAAAGATAAATTCTTCTTCATAAAACTAGAAGAAATCATGATTTCTAAACATATATGTCTAGAAAATATATTAGATGTTACAGACACATCCATTCAATTCTCATGAGTTTGGGGATTTGATTTCTATCTAATTTAGGATATGGCGCCTTTTTTTAAGGTTTATGTACATTACACAAATTAGTCTTGAACATGATGTAGGAATGAATTTTAAATCTCTAGAATGTTTTCAAATTATACATTTTTTAATGGACTCTATCTAATTTAAATTCTTTGAGTTTGTAGAATTTATTTGTTTCTTCTATATGTCAAATGAAACAAACTATGTTTTATGATCTCATTGAGGATTGTGGAGAACTTTCTTGGTGGTGTAATGAGTCTAAAAAATTATTTAGTTTTGGGAACAATTAACTTGTAAGCATTGGGATTCAACTCCAACATTGACAATTCAAGGAAATTCATTTTAATGTGCTATTTGGAAGCATATTTTAGAAATCATATGCACATAAAATTTGTAGAGTACGAATTGTGGAACCCATCAATACAATTAAATTCATGAACCCTCAAACAATTTATTTATTTTTAATCTGAAAAGGAGAATTTTAGAATTTCTTCTAAATTCAAAAACATGCAAAATATTATGAATTTCATGGAGAAATTTGTTGGAAATGGAATTGAAATGAGGTTCATATTACATATTGATTTCTATAATTTTTTTGTTCTTAAACTTTATTACCTCATTTTGGTAAATCTAGTTCACAAACATAGTGAATGCAATTTTGACTTGGTCAACCACTTCACATACTTGCACATTGGTAATTTCAGAAGAATAGGTACTTTAGGAACACCTAATGTACCTTAAACCTTCAACAATAAATTACTCTTACTTTTCTGAGAACTAAAAGTAAACTTCTCCATTAGAAGCTTTTACTAGAATTATTACAAAGTGAAGCTAAAGTTGGATTTGTTTCTTTTACTTTTTGAACAAAGTTTATTTAAAATAATCTTCCAATGAAGGGGCCTTACCATCTTTACTTTTATATTCTTAAATTATTAGGAAATAAAATTAGGAAAATATACAATGTTATTGTTTTGAATAGGGGTATTAAGGGGACTGATACTAATTAATCAACATTCCACACTAAAGAAACATTTAACTTCATTGTACGTCAATAGTTTTTGGAGTGTTTCAGGGATGTACATTGGCGGAACACATTAGAATGTCTATGCCCGTAGTAAAACAAAATTCTCGTTACAATAAATCTCCACATGAAAGTAGGTAACTGATACATTCTAGGCATACATGTTTCTTTCGTTGTAGTTGGCCAATTTACAGTTTCGTAGAATTTGTACCTTGAACACCTAAACAACACGGTAGATGTTTTTTGGCTTATGAACATCAAAGAATTTTCCTTTGTAGGACAAAATTGCAACTATTCATCCAAGGAATTAGGGGTGGAAAGGGGAGATCTTCTACAATAGTTTGACTCCCAATGAATATTTTTGGTTTTTTTAAAGTAGATGAGGTCATACGCTTCCAAAATGCTTAATTTCTATGGTCTCCAGTCTGGCGGTCAAGGGTTAAATCCTCAAAAAAATGCTTCCTTCATATAAAAGTATAACTCATGTGGATTGATAAACTGCATTGATTTATGCATTTAGGGATACTTAAAAAAAGGAACACTGTAGGTCATCAGAGCATGATGACATTTTTCCTTTTTTTTAAACCTTTATGCTAGAGAATCAGACGACAGCTTTGGATCATACCTCCTGGTTCAATAGTGCCGAACTTGAGGACGAGGTTCGGTTTAGGAGGCTCGGGTGAGGACGGGCGGATCGGGTCCCTTTGGCGGCTCGGTTTAGGCCTGGGAGGTTATCTCCCTCCCCGCGCCGCACCTCTTTGTCTGCGCCGCGCCTCTCTGTCTGCTCTGCGTTTGTTGTCTGCGCCGCTGTTGTCCCCCTCTTCCTGTTCTGTTTCCGTTCTAGAGAGGTTGTTTGTGTTTGTGTTTGTTGATGCAGGTGGTGTTGGTGAGTGCGTTGCAGCTGTGCGTTCATACTTTCTCGAGTGTCAGCGATTTCAAAGTATTTTCTCTAATTTTCCTATGAATGTGAATGTGAGCGGGAGGTCATTCCTTGTGAGTGTGAGTGTGATCTGAGTGGCGGACTTGTGGAGTTGTGAGTGTGATCTGAGTGGCGGACTTGCGGAGTTGCAGAGGAGGGTTTCTGATTCTCTGTGGTTTCCCTACATCGTTGGAGGTGCAACTTTGTTTCCATTTCAGTTTGGTGAGTATAGTTGTAGGGTTTCCATTTCATTGCAATTTTTGAAGTTATGTGCTTGTTTTCTCACTTGTCAGCGATTTCTCTGTCAGCAATTTCTAAAATTTTAGGGGTTTGGGTTTGAATTAGGGTATACAAGGATTTCTTTGATGCTTGGATTTGTTGTTGGGAATTTCTTCTTAGTCTTCTACTGTTTGTTTTCACAGTTGTACTCCTAGAAATTTTGTATAGAAGATTGTTTGGAGCAGGTCCAAGAATTTTAACTTCCAGGTTTGTAATTCCGCTCAATCTTCTTTCACTATTATTTAGGGTTTAGGGTTTAGAATTAGGGTTTCAACACATGAACTCTGGAATTCACTGATTATATGAGTCTATCCTCGACTCGAGGATATGTATCCTCTAGTAGAGAATAAAGTCAAAGCGAAACTTCCAAAACTCACTCTCACAGTACATAAGATTCACCCTCCAATCCCACAACAGGATCCATCTTAACGTGTAATTTGATGCCTGAAATTCTCGATCAGTCAGAGTGTTATCGTCGGATCGACGATAACATAACCTGTACTGTCATGACGGTTTCTACATAGAACGAAAATAAACAGCTCCTTTAATGTTTATTCATTTCTTTATGACCAGAAACGAATGGAAAACCATCAGGAAGTCAATATTCATGGCTAAAATAAATTGTGAAAAGATGAAATCGCATATCCTCGATACGATGATAACTGAAGCGATATACTAAACCAATGTCAGAGAATTTTCAATACATGAAAATTTACAGGCAATATCAATATCATTTCATGACCATCATCCACTTTCTCCTCTTTTAGAGACACCGATACAAATATTTACTAAATCAAAATACTGACGATCACTTCAGAAACTAACCATTATCATCGACTCGATGATAATGGAATATGGAATTTTCGTCATAAAATTTCTGACGCTAAGCTATAGAAACAAATATTTTATTCTTAGTCAAAATCCTGAACCTGTAACCCATAATTCCTAATTGAGGTTAATGTCAAACACTCATTTCTGATAACTGGAGTTGTTTATCCTCGATGCGATGATAAGTCCGTCATTCTTATTGGGGGATGACAATAAAAGAATGTTAAGTAATTTGTAAGGACAACAGTAACAATCATCAAACAAATGTTATTGTAGGAAACTAGATGCCAGTCTGGAACTTGAAGCAAAAATGAGTATACTGCTCACATCTACGTATGCATGTTTACCAGACAGGTAAAATGGAGCAGGCGGATAACTACGATTATTCTGCGACTTCACATCATCTTCAACCATTCGTAAATCCATCGAACACTGAACCCTTCATCACTGAAATGGAGGATACGTATGGGACGCTTTGGGAGTTTAAGGAGCATATCCACACCTGGAGTTTTGGTGTAAACGGGTGGAAAAGTTATGTCTACCTTCGCTACCGAATTCTGGGGACAACAATCTACATCCCCTGGAATATGAAAGAGAAAGTGACCCTCATAGAGGAACATCACGGGAACTATGTCGTTATAGTTCTCCGGGAAGTGGATGAGAATGGAAACAATATGGGCCACTGTCACTCGATTGTCATCAACGTGAACTCACATCACGAAAAGTTTGACTTGGATAATCTCATGGCTTTTCTGGAGGGGTCACAAATGGAGTCTCTCAACCAAGAATTTCAGAAGAACGGATATGTTCCTTGGAAGAACAGCACCGCCAAATTGAACGCGACGCGACTACGGTTGATTTTTCAGACATTGGACCGATACGCATTGGAGAATGTCGAACAAAGGCTGGCACTTGGTCGACAGGAGTCCCAAGCTAGAAAACAAGATTTGGATTCTCGTCCAAATCAGTCGTCTGGAACTCCTGGATTAGGGAGAAAAGGCAAAGCACCTGGTCAAGCCCGATCAGAGCCAAAAAGAAAAGGCTCAACCGCTTCCGGAGGTGTTGAGTCTAGCAGGAAAAGGAAGAAGAGTCTTCCGACTGGAACTGCACCTACCGGCAGTTCTGGGTCAGCTTTGACAATAGTTTCAGCTGGCCCGTTAACCTCCGAAGTACCGGAGAAGGACTACGAAAGATTCGCGGTTCTCCAAAGAAATTTTTGGGCAGAGTACAGGCTATGCTTTTTGCTTGACAAGGAGACCGTCACTGTCGACATTAAGCAATGTATTATTGCTTCTGACCAGTATGTAATTCGCACCCTGTAGAGGGACATAGTTGAGGCCGTCAAGAACGAACTCATCTAGCTCATCGATATTACGCAGCGCCAGAAGGTGTGTTTAACACCTGTGGACAATAAAAATCAACTTTTGAAAAAGAAACCCGAGAACTGGAAAGAGATTGAAAATGGGAAATTCATGATTATTAATGGCCAGCACAGTATTACCACCTCAAAAGAGCTCCAAAAGTCAGGTTGTGGAGAGGCCAGGAGGGTGCAACTGCAGAAGTGGGATGCCTATATTGTTTGGACTCTAGACCATAACAAATTGAGGAACATCTCAAAGTTTTACAACTATACAAACCATCTGGACCACGCGCAGCCGACATGGGGGAATCAAATCATTAGTTGCCGTAATATTTGGCTGGCCTATAAACGTCCAACTGATGATCCCACTGAAGATGCATGCAGACGTAACAAGGCGGTGTTCAATGTCAACAACTATAAGGTAAATATCTTTCATTCTATCGTATCGTCGATTCGATGATAGCTCATCCTTCTTGTAAAATAGATCTTATTCTCATGATGACTAGGAACCCCGTTAAATGTGATGTACAGAGTTTATTCCGATTATGTTAGATTTATCCTCGAATTGAGGATAATATGAATTTCATTAGAAATTGACGTCAACTCTAGTGCCGCAGAGTTTTACAGGGGTTGTCATTGAGAGATTTCAAAATATAAATCCTGAAAAGGATGGAGCTTCAATTGGTGGAACCACGGATCTGAAGAACGAGATTCAGATAATAACTTTGCCAGATGCGCTGTGGAAGCACTAGGAAAGCTTTCTAACAAAGCATTCCATGGGGGAGCTGACTGATCCTGTTTCCCTATCAAAGTTTAAGGATATCAAGGGATTCAAAATCAAAACAATGTCACTGAAACGGGAGTTTTTCAAACATTGTGGGCATTTTACTGATAAGGATTTCGGAGTCTTTGCACAACACCTGCTTGGAGAAACTCCAAAACGCCAGGCCTTGTATCCTAAGGTCTCAATGTCAAGAACAAAGGTTCTCGTGTCGGACAACCTTTCTCATGGAGATTGGGTAGAGAGGAGGAAGCGGAAGAAAATTGTTCTTCAGGATTTAATGGACATCAAACCCGCTCTGGTACTCACCAACACAGTTGGCGATGTCGACGACAACGTGTGGAAGCCATGGAAAGCGAGGCACAAGTTCACGTCAGCATCATGGGACTTCTTGATCTCGCACCCAAAACCTGAGTATTTCAAAAGACGTCTCAAAAACGACGCCTGGTTGAAGCGTGCGAAGGATCTCCAAAAACAATTTCCAGAGGTTCTTCACATGTTTACACAATTCATGAAGTTGAAGTATCAGCTTCCAAACCAGGTCAGGGGGGTCCAAGTCCGAGGAATCGATATGACTGCGAAAGCACTAGTGACAAGTACAAATTACCAATATCACAGTCGAGAGATAAACCTCACTGTCCTGGATGCTAGAGAGGTTCATAGAACCACTCCTACAGATACTATTGGCGTAATTCAGCCTGTGCTGGATTTCCTTCTTCAAAAATTGAGTCCAAAGATGATTGAGCCGAATGTTTGGCTCTTCATTTTGGAAGATAAGGAGGACGTCAAAGTTGCAACTTCTTTTGCATCCAAGAATCTCCAGCAATATGAGCATGTTCTTTCTACATATGTTTCCAGCAAAGCGGAGATGCTGAACAACGTCACGAATCGAGGGACTGCTCCTAATGTGCCTCTCCTCTTTCTTTTTAAGAAAGATAATGTTTTTGCAAGTGCCGCTCGTGAGTTACTGAAGTCCAAATATGACATGCCCTCGAATTGCGTGTACTATTTAGATCCCTCAAAGAACACGGAGGCGAAGTGGAGGATAGAGGCCAGTGAACTCAGAATGGAGTTCTACTTAGACATCCTGCATGCGTTTGCCAAGCCAGAGGAAAATGTCCTCGGTTTGTATTTGGGGGCAAAATTCATGCTCGCTACCAAGGTATATTTCCATACTCTAGGCTAGGTATCATCGACTCGAGGATAGCTTTCCTGTTTTGTTGTTTTTATTTGAATTTTTGCCGTATTGTTAAATCCTTCATTTTATCCTTGACTTGAAGATACTATCCACCATCATAGACCAATCCATTGTGTGATTCGTGCAGATGTTCGGAGCATACTTCTACGGCTTTGTTGACAAGGATGAGGCGAAATCGTATCTGAGAATTTCATATGTGGCGAAGAAAATGGACAAAAACGATTTCATGTTCTCAAATTCGCCCTATTCTCTGTTATATGAGAAACCACAAAGTCATGGACCTGTCATTGTACATTCGAACTCGCCTCCGTCGCCACCGATGACACTTGATTCACCGGCTGCAACTGTCCTTCCCGTTACCAGAGAGAGAGAGACGGTGGGTCCTCATGTCTGTAATGACCCGAGCGTGGAAGGCATCGATGAATTTGGAACGAATACATTTCAGATTCATTCTTGGATGGCAACTTCAGTCACACCTCCATTGTTGCAAACTACCAACGATGAGGAGGACATCGAGACGGATTTGGAGTTCGAATGCGAGAACCTGCAGCTAGCGGTGCTTCCACAGAGAACGGCAAGGACCAAGGTGGAGACGGAAGTGATCATGAACGAGGTGTTCGGGATCGACGACATCCCCATCATTGATGAACCACGGCCTTCCTAGAGAATGCCTAGGCGGATATCGGAGGAGGTTGGGGTTATCATCATTAGCGATGATGATGATATTGATCATCCCCATTCCTCGGACGATGACGAGGTAGAGGAAGGCATTCCGTCAGTGACGGAGATGAAACCCGTCGTGGCACCCTCGGGTGTGGTCATCAAGGTGGAGAAGGATTGGTGGCAGAAGGACAAGGAGAAGCGAGAGAGAAGAATCGTGTAGAAGGCGGAGAGGGAGGCGAAGGAGAAAGAATTGGCAGATGCAGTTGCGAAAAATGCAGAGACAAATGCCAAAATGCTAAAAATGCAGGAGGAGTCGCAGGCTCAATTCTCTCAGCTGAACAGTCAGGTCGCATTGCTCTTGGAAGTGATGAATTCGCAAAGCAGCCAATCTCAAGGCAGCCTCCCTTTCGTTTTTAGGGCTCCAGCTCCTCAATCTGCGCCTTTGACAGTCCAAGGTCCTGTCTTGCAGGAAATGCAACCTCCCATACCTGTAGTCTCTTATCCTCGAGTCGAGGATACCCAGGACTGTGTGTCCCTTGCGCATGAGGATTTGGTCAGCTCAACACCAGCATCCCAACTGCCAAGGGTTTCCTCTCCAGATCAAGCGGCATTCGAAGTCCTTGTTCCTGGAGGTGCGGATGTCTCTCATGCAGGAGAAGAAAGAAAAGTTCCACAACAATATCATCGAGGCGATGATAAGGGCGATGTGGAATCAACGCCTGTTCCACAAGCACCTGAAATGGAGACACCGGTGTGCGGGACGTCGTCTCAGGTTGTGGAGGAGTTGCAATCACCTTTATCCGCAAAGGAAGAAAGGGTCGACTACGAAGCGAGCGAGGACGAGACCCAGGATAATGTGGTAGAGGAGATCCAAGGGGAGCCTCCTACTGCAGCGCCAGTGGGAGGGGATGAGCCTCAGGAGCATGGATCCGCTCAAGTACAACCCTCTGACCCATACAGTTTCGATTGAGTCGAAAAAACTTGTAGTCGATCATGTTGTGTGTATGAAGAGTAGGGACATGGCTTTGAGTAGACATCGAATCTCATTTGTAATCATGCTGCGTGGTAGGATGGTGTGGCCACTCGTTGATTGCTTCTGCGTGGACTACGTATACGTTTGCGGCTCCTTCTCGTGTAGTCTAGTGTACCATAGTTCTGTTAGAATAGATTTTGCGACCCTATTTGAAACAAAAAATTTTCACCTGTATCATGTAATCTATGTAAATAAAATATGCACATTTTTCAAATATCCAGTAGTCTAATTGGATCCTCTTTTTGATGTTTTGGGTGACCAGCTCGAAAAACTTGAAAGTGTGCACCGCCCACTGCCAATGAAAGCACTTCCTACTGGGAGACCACACTCGATTAGTGGAATTCAATGCATCTCTCCCCTTTCTGGCTCACCCATTTCTGCGTTTAATCAGGTAACTTCATTTCTTTGTTGTTATGCTCTGATCAGGTAGTAGCGGAGGGCGGAAGAGAGATCGTGCCCAGAAGTGTGCCTCCCGGTCTTCCTCCACCGCGGAGGAAGTGGCTGAACATTGTCTTCAACTTGAATGGCATACTCTGTCAAACGGCGATGAAGTCCTACGGGGAGAAATTCAAACCGTAAAAGCTCGAAGACAATGTTCTCTGCCATAGAAATCCCACGATCATCGGACCCAAGGCAATATTCGCTCGGCAAAATCTGGGCGAATTCTTTCGAGAGGTGTCCACGATCGCCGATAGGGTCTTAGTGTGGACAACGATGTTGAAGCGTAACGCAGAACCCATCGCTGGACACCTGTTCAATGGTTGTAGAGCGCCCTACGATATATTAAGTCAGGAACAATGCAAAAAGATAGAGTACTCACCGGGAAAGTTCTTTCATCTCGCTGAGCAAGTGCATTGTATGAAAGTGTTCTCCGAGACCTTGTTCTGCAATCCGAGCGGGGGCACGTCTTTCACCTTGGATAATACGCTTTTCATTGACGACTCTCCGAACAAGAGTGTCTGCAATGAGAATGGAAATGCCATATTCCTAGACTCTTGGAGGCACCATAATCGCAGAGACGACGTCCTCATGGGGGAACTCCTGCCATGGCTCAGACGTCTAGATTCGAACTGCCAACCGGGCCAAATGCGGACATACGTCGAGGAAAACCGCATTGGTCTGAACCCATTGGGAGCGGGGGACTACAAGGTGGACCACCTCATAGACGCGATGAAAGAGTCATCGAAGGTCATGGGTTCTAGATACGAGCTTCCTGGAATAGGCATAGTCATAGAGCGAGGCCGACGGAGGAAGTATGCTGTAAAGTAGATTAGCTCTTGATGTGAGATACCGTTTTGTGTATAGTCCTTGATTTGTACGCTAAGATATTTTGTAAATAATATATTGAGTTCGCATTTTCCTTGAACCTTTGCCAAGTGCTTGGGGGGTTCACCATCCATGTCTCCCATTCTCGATTGATGTTGCTTTTGCATTATATTTATTTGGCGGTGCGTAATGTGGGTGGGCTTGTTGATCATATATGTACTGCAGGTTGGAGGCGTTCGCTTCATTGAACCGCCGAAAAGGCAAAGGTTGACTAGGAGTCTGCTCTCCGGATCTGAGAGGTCGCTCTCCGACCAGTCAGAATCCGACGGAGGGAGTTGCGACACGATTCCGTATTCCAAGCCATACATGTTGCAATCTGCCACGGACGCCGCATCTGCGGCCATAGACTATTCCAAGGGGGACGTGGAAGAAGGTGTTGTGGACAGCCCCCCGAGTCGCGGACCTGTCAGGACTCCCATCTGCTCTCCTTCGCCGCTGAAATGGGCATCCTCGACACGAGGGGACTCGTTCTCCCTTGCTCCACGGACCGATGCTGCAACCAGTCGCAAACTAGACCTACCACTAGTCGAACCGGCAAGTCGTCCTTGGCTCGAGGATGCACTTCAATCATTGCTCGCCATTCAGCACCTTCCTAATGACATTGACGGACATAAGGCAACACCTAGGGTCGACCGTGAGACAAAGAGTGCATTGTCCTTGCCCACGACTAATGCTCATGGACCTCGGCTCCAAGATAAACAGCCTCGTACCTTGCTGTCTGCTGGAGCCAGACGATCTCCTTCTGTCGACACTCTCTTCCGGCAACGAATTTTCAGAGATCAGAGGCGGTCGCTGGACTCCAAAACAGCTGGTGCTCGACTTCCATACGTGGACAATGTCAATGCAACACTATCGAGGTTGCCTCCTCGAGGGTCAAAATCGCTTTCTACTTCAGAGGTGCCTCAAACTACTCGAAGGCCAAAGCGGAAAGACAATGGATCTCAAAGTTTGGATTTGCGCAGCACATTGGACGGTGGAAGTGGGCGACACTATCATTCCCGACGCGATGATATCTTTAAAGGGCTAGCAAAGATAAAAGCAATGGAAGCAACTAAGAGCAATAGTACAGCCAATAGCGATGCCTAGGGGACCAACTGAAGTTTATGAAGCCAAATGAACTTTGGGGTCTCATTTACTATTAATAGCATAGAAAATAATCACAAAAAAATACCTAGAGTAGTTCAGTATTCTTACATGTATGGTAAGCCTCCTTGTTTCTACTTACATTCTAGGCAATCGTTTGCCTTCATAATTCAATCACTTCAAAGGACACTGTGAACAAAAAGTTACATACTCTTTGTGTATTCGATCTCCCAAATAAGTCGAACATATTGAACTGAAATTCACTTGCATTTCATTTTTTCCAAGGGCTTTGGTACATTTTGTGAATGAACTTCTTAATATCTCCTTTCAGGAATTATTGTAATTGATGCAATTCGACTTACTTGTTTTAAGTCATTTGAATCCAACCCTTATCTGAAACTATGTATCCTTGGTTTTTATCGTTGGGTTCAACAACTATTACCTAAATGAAGCTTCGTACTCGTTTTTCAAAGTCTCAAAATAACCATATTGTCTCAATTTAACGAATAAGGCCTTTTGACCACTCACCTTGCTTAAAAAAAGCAATACTGACAAGCTAGATCTTTAACCCTTTTTTGACGTGGATGGCATTGGATTTCGATGGGTTTTCTGCGATAGAATAGGGGGAGGAGGGGTTTCCATAAACCAAAAATGGTTTTTGGGAGCCAATGGCGCAATCTGTTGGCCAATTGGAGTAAAACTCCAAAAGTTAGAAGTGGACAACACACGACCGAAGAAGTCAATGGACCATTAAAAGCCCAAATCTTGGAGAATTGAGAGAAGGAAGTTCCCCCACTTGGGAACAATATTCCTGACACATGTGGGGAGAAGACTTAGGTGTCAAAACCCCACATGTGGGGGAAATTCCAAGGCAAGTCTAGATAGTCAACGTCTTACATAGTTTTGGAATTGTAAGAAGTTTAGGGTTTGCGTAAGGTTCCCATGCTTGGGAACAAGGTCTTCAATGCGTGTGAAAGGAAGACTAGTTGTCAACGCCTTGCATGTGGGGGAAATCCCAAGGCAATCCTAGAATTGTCAACCTTTCACGTGGAGCCAATTCTCCTAAGAAAATTGGATTTTTATGAGCTCCCTTCATTGGGAATGGAGTTCCCTAGTTTGTAATTTTGAGGGGAGCAAAGGTACCCTTCCTCCTATAAAAGGGGGCACCCTTCTCTCTTCAAACACCCCCATTTTATGCATCAATATACTTGGTCCATGGGGGCCACTTGTTGGAACTTGGTGGTGTTGGTTCCTTTGCTTTTTCTTTCTTGTCTTCCTTTGTAGCTCTTGTTCTCGTAGTAGTCCTTTGTTGTCATTTGGAGAAGTTTGGGTTGGAACCAAACTCTCCAAGTGGTCCTTATCCTTGTAGTAGTTCGTGGTTGTATTTTGGAGGGGTGGAGTTGGAACCAAGCTCACTTTTCGTCGTCTTCTAGTAGTCCTCACTCCCCTTGCTACCCCCTCATCCATCTTGGGTGGTTGATGTAAGTGGGAAAGAATCCATAGAGTCCTAGATCATGTGTTAAGAATCCCCCCCAACGGCAGTGCTTGGAGACCTTAGGGGCTTCTAAGTCCTAGATTTGGTGTTAAACCCAAATCAACGGTGAAGCTTCGACCCTAAGCACTACTCCCCTCCAAAGTTTAGTTCCCAAAATAGTTGGGAACAAGTCAAAGTTTAGTACCCAAAAGAACCAATCTTAAGTCTTGATGGTCCATGGAGGAGAATCCCTTAAAAGCCCTACGTCGACGCTCCTAAACCGGGGTGAGTAGGGAGGATTAAGCTTCTAAGGCAAAATTTTGGCAAGGTGGAGAAAATCCCAACTTTCGTTGGCCCCAGCTGCAGCCAGAGCCAATGCTCAGTACCGGACCCAATACCGGCCTAGCACTGGCACCTGCTCCAGTGGCAACCAACACTAGCATTGGCACCGGTAGACTAGTACTAGCAGCTAGCATCGGTAGGAGACTAGGGGGTTTGGCCAAGGGTTGGAGGGTTAAATGGAGGACTGGGGAACTTCGGCTAGGGGCTGGGAAGGGGGCTTAGCCAAGGCAATTGGGGCAACCAGGATCAAATTAGGTAGAAGGAAAAGAATTTAGCATGTAGGATAGAATCGAGGAGAAAGAACTTAGCATGTAGAATGGAGTGAAGAAGTACAATCTAGCAAATAAGATAGAGCATAGGAGATAGAATTTATCAAGTAGGGTGGATTGGGGAGAGAAGGCTTGGGCAATTAGGATAGAGGGGTAGGGGTAGCATATAGAATGGGGTAGGCCAACCGCTCTCCCCGCTCAATTGGTCCACCAAGGCCACGACAAAAGGAGGAAGGAAATAAGGGGAGCTAGGCTCACCGACTGCCTTCTTCCCCCAATCTCCATCCAAAATGCACCCAACTCCGTAGAGGTGACATGGCTGCACGAGACCTACTAAGAGGGAGTCTCAAGTACGTGGAAGAGGAACCATGGGCTAAGGTATGACCTCATCATCCCCCCTCACCTTTAGCTTGTTCACTCCCATAACTACGAAGTAAGGCTGAGGCCTAGAAGCAAGGAGCACCCCTAGAGATGAGGGCTAGCCTTGCTAGTACCCAACAATAAACGCAGAAGAGATCTGACGACCGACATGGATGAGTTAGGATAGAGGTCATTTGTCCTTGGAACTTGCACAGGTATTAGGAAGTAGTGTGAACAATGCCCAATAGGGTAGAAATTGTTTCACTACAAGAAAACAGGGGTACAAATGATTGTGAAGAATGACTGCTACAAAGTCATTCCGGACAAATTGGTCTTCAGAATGACTAGAGGCCTTGAAGTCATAACGGACAAGTCATTCTTGAAATGACTTCGAGTATATTATCACCATCCATTTTAGCCTTGGATGTGTTTTGGATGAGAAAAAGTTGCCGCCAAGTGAGGTGGACATGGTGGTCTTAGGGAATGCTAACTCAGTTGACCATGTGGAAAGCGTTTTTTGTTGACATGGACATACACGTCATCAGTCATTCAGAAGTCATTTCGAAGTTGTGAAAGTCTTTAATTTGCTGAGGTGGACGAACACGTCATCAGTCATTTGGAAGTCATTTTGAAGTCATTCAAGGGTTTAATTTGCTGAGGTGGACATCCACATCAACAGTCATTTGGAAGTCATATTCTAGTGCTACTGCTGTTGTAATTGCTAATGTGGATGACTAAGTCAGCTGACATTCACAAGTCATTTACAAGTTTTGGTACTGTCATATTTGCATAGGTGTATGACCAAGACTACTGTCATTCAGAAGTCATTTTATAGTTGTGCGGCTATTTTTTATATGTCGCAGTCATGCATGCATAGAGTCATTTACTAGTCACTTGCGAAAAGCGTTTTCGACGGGGGATGGATTCTCAAGTCATTTTTATGTTGCAATGATGTTATTTCATCATAATATGGCTTGGCATTGCTAGTCATTTCTCAGTTCACGTAGAGTTGAACATGAGTTCCTCTACTTCCATACAAATGGGTGGAGGAACTTCATGTGCAGTCATTAGAGAATCATTATCTACACGCAAACAATGTAGGCGAATGATTGTAGCGTTACTTCTCTGTAATTGCAACACCACTGGCTTCAGTTCTACATCGCATGCCCAAAACAAAAGATCCAACATTCACAAAAACAAAAGGAATAAAAGGAATTGAAAAGTTAGAACGTCACTTGGTCACGAACATTTACACAAATTCAGTGGTTAGAGTTGTATCCCACTAAATCTAGTGGTTCTGTGGCTCCTGTAAGAAAGGAAACTCAGAAAAGGCTGTCTCAACTACACAATTTCATGAACTTGGAGTCCCAAATTGCAGAGGTACCCTTTGCATCTTCGATGTTGTGTTGGTCTGCGTCTTCTCTAGTGTACATGAGTTGCACCTCCGGATGCAAAATGTCTCGCACATCCACCTTAAACCACGTCTCTGGAATCTCCTAGAAGTGGAACTTTTGTTCCCCTGGGACACCGCTGATGACCCCTGTCGCCAGTTTTTGCCTCACGGATCGTGGGTTCATCAAAAAGACTTCATCACCTGCCTTGAACTGCACCATGTCAACCACAAAGTACTTTATGTATGTGATTGACTCCCAACATTTAAAACGAACCACAAATAGCTCACCACGACTAATGACTAGCACGTCACTTTATTGTGACTTCATATTGACTGCAAAACAACTTGTCCAGAAAACGAACTATAATTGCACTTCCGTATGACTAGAAGGTGACATCTGTAAGATCGAGTTGGACATGTACACCATTGAAACCTTGTCTTATGACCACCCTCGGTGTACAGAACGTAAGGAATATGCACATAAAACTCGCGGAGTACATTAGTCAATCATCATTGCTACAACATATATGAGATGTACATCTTCTAACCCCAACTTTTGTTAATTCCAGGCAAAGGGAATTTAGTGCGTGCAAGTTACCTCTTCAGTATGAAATTAAATAATACTTGGTGTAGCTCTCATATCACAGCAAGAGAGACACCTTCTGCGGACCAAAGTCGAAATGAAAGAGGTAACACTATAGGCTAGGCTTCCATAGACAGCCTCGCTCTTCGGCTATTGCTTTTAAGGTACTACTACTGCCACATGACTTCCTAGAGACTTCAAAATGACTTGTAATTGACTTGCTAGCCCTAGGTAACTGCAATTTCACTTCAATATGACTTCTTGAGCATAGGAAAATGACTTCAATATGACGGGAAAGGGAAATGCACATGGAAGGGCAATGAATGGACCTTCTTGCAAGGCCCGTCTCGTTTCTTCTCCGCTGTGGATGCAGGCTTCGTTCGTGTCTCCCGCTTCTATCCTTTTCCCTGCAAACAAATGCATATAGTGTTATTTTGGGTAATGAAGTGAAGGTGAGGGGACACCCAATGAGGGAAACCAAACCGCTAGCAAGTCCCCTCACCTTCCATAATGTCAAGAAACTCATATGCACATCCAGATTGGCGTTTCAGTAGCATTTGCCCAACGGATTCATGGCCAATTTCGGGGTACTTGGTCCGGAATGCATTGACGTCTGGACATTGATGTAGGGCCTCCAACAGCGGCCACAGAAAACATTTCAAGTACTCCTTGTCGTCGCGAAGTGTGCGAAGCCATTTCACGTAAAAAGGAATACTGATGATGACATTGGCTTCCGGATTGCACTTGACCCTACTGATTTGACTATCTATAATCATTGTATTGGTTGCGCTAAATGCAGGCCAAGTATCGTATACTCTAGACAAGTTCTTCCCCCTCTCAATGGACGACCCATCTTCAACGTCAGTAAGCTCACACTCATATCCAGACCAAGAAAACAAGGGGGATGCATTGATGGCACCTGTCAAGCCTTCCAGAATCGTGGGCATAACGTCTGCCAAATAATTGGCGTTCCTGTTGGCCCAAAACGCTACAAAAAAATTTGCAAAACAACGGGACAGGAATGGCTTCAACCATGGCCTCAGAACTACTCGCCTAGACCCAGTCTTTGTAGTACTATGGATCTGACTATTTGGGTTCACTGCTATCAAAGAACTATAGTCCAACAACGTCCCATGGACATTAAATATGATTAATTTCGACTGCCCTGTAGTCCATCTTGTACTGAGGTTGCTAAATGCACTAGTTAGCTTGACCTCATTCGACGTACAAGGACGACTATGTGAGGCAGCTTTTACCTTTAGTGGAGAGCGTGCTGGTCTCCTCACCTTCTTCAAGGAAGGCTCTGCTGCCCCTGCTGATTGCACAGAAGCCTTTCCTATCTCTCTTATGGGGGCCTCCACAACTGATTTACTTGGAGCACCTTCCCCTACCTCAATGACCAGTGCAACCTCTCTCTCCTGCGCACAAGCCTTTGGTGATTGGAGGGCGATTTCACTATTCGCTTCCTTTTCCACAGCGCTATTTGAGGCTTCACTACTGGTCGGTGAAGGAGTCGCTGCAGCCTGTGGTTGCACTGCGTCCATGAGGGGCAATTCTGGACCCACGTTGACTCTTGCAACTTGGAGGAGGTCGGTGGCGGATATGGCAAGCTCCACGATGCTGGGCACAATAACATTGGGAACCGGCACTGTGGACTCTTCTTTGGGAGGCATAGCTTCTGTGGTCACTGTGGTGGGAGCGTCCATCACTGGCAAGTCAGAGTCGGAGGAGAGAATGATATCCGCGGCTGTAGCTGTGACGATATCCTTCGCTACCTTGCCCACTCGCTTGTGTACACCAACAGCGCCCAACGTCTGTTGCCCACTTCTGTCGTTGTTCTCCAAAGCTGACTGAGTGATGGATGGACTACCGTCATCCATTTGCTTTGCCTTCCCCCAAAAGCATTGGAACATCGATCGCAAGTCGTCTATTGCTTCAGCTTAGGCTGCCGAGGTGGCTAGGAATTGGGTGAACTTCATGTCGACATTATTCTTCCAAGACTCCATGGCTGACCACCTGGATGATTCAGCTTCCCCCACCACCTACTCACTAATGCGTGGACCACAAACCAATGAAGTCAAGCAGTTGTCATTCACTAGTCGCTGAAATGACTTAGAAATGACTATGCGACTCTTACATGACTACAGAAACACTCCATACAAGTGCCAGTCATACTTCACAACTTCCAATGATACGGCTATGACTACATTGTAGGTAAACCATGCATTCCTACCGCATTGCGATTGTGACACGAAAATATGTGCGCTCTAAAAGAGAAATCCAATGAATTAAACTGAAACTTACAGTTGTCACAGCTGCACTAGACGCAATTGACCGCCTTCCCGCAGCTAGGTCTATAATGCTTGGACTTGTTTCCCTCCCTTCCCTCTACAGAAGTACCGTTAGTTACTTAGTGCTTGGGGGCTCCCAATTCAAACCATTGCACACAATGGAATCCATGTCTGAAATTTTTGAAATGCACACTCATGCTATGATGTGAAGAACGGGAAGAGTGAAGTCTGAACTTACCATTTGCGCGTCCTTCCTAGCTCTCCCTTTCCTCCCAACCAATGCGTAATTTTTCACACTTTGACGTGCTACTGTCATCTTCTGTGCCTTCAACTTTTGCGCATCCGTCTTCCAGTAGGCTATCAACCTTTTCCATTGGTCGTCGTTCACGTGAATAGGTGCCGTCTCCTGGCCTTTCAACCACCTAACTTTCAACCGAGACCTCTCCGATTTCAGAAATCTGGTCACTGACGTTCTGAATCTGACCAAGCTGATTGGATGGCCTACGTACTCGAATTCGTTGTCTAGGGCATCTCTTAATTTCTGAAGTGTGTGCGGCTTATGCTTGGACCAGTCCACCACGCTCATGTCTAGAATTTTAAGGACAAAGTCACGAATTGCTTCATCCCATGCATTTTTCCCCTTACAGGTAGCGTCCACTTTGCCACCTTCCAGTACGAATACCCGGTTTGGTTTCGTGCCTGCTGTGAGTCGTTGTCGACTCTCTAAGTCGTATACATGTTGTCTCTTTCGTCTGCAGACTCGGTCATCCGTGTCTTGGGACGCTGCCGCTCCTACTGCACCCTATGCACCAGTTTGTCCAAGCCAGGAACTTGAATATGGCTGTGGGGGTCCAGAGTTCCACGGAGGTGGTGCCTGTGTTTGGCTAGGCATCCATTGCCCTGGGACCCACGACCAACCTGGTTGCTAGTAAGAAGTACGCTCCTGTGCAGGAGGCGGGAGGAGGGCTGGCTTTGGTGGCGATATTGCCACAGGGGCCGCTCTTTTCCTCTTTGTTCTGCGGTCCACTAGGGGCTTCGTGGGCTCCGATTCCTCGTCGCTGGAGTCGAAGACATCACGCTCAGCAGCTGCCCAACAAAACATCCCCAAATGATCTGTCAATTACTACAAGTTCTTGTTTTCCTTGGGCTATAATGTGCGGTACTAAACGCATTGGTAAGGAAAACCAAGTAGGACATCCCTTATATGCACAACAAAGCACCACGAAAATGAAAAACAAAAAACATTGTAGACTTGAACCTTGACTACAATCCCAATGCCACTATGAGAATGCCTAACCCTTCTCTGCAGCTGCAATGTGGCATGCAGGAGCACTCAAAATTGAGGCTCAAGGCTGGAAGTCGCATTCAATAATCACAACTTGTGCAAGCGTCTAAATGCATCCCCAATGCATTCTAAATTTTGAGTTGGGGATCCCCTAAACCCTAACCCCAATTGTAGAGCATGAACAAGGAAGCGTGATACCAATTTACCTGTGGCAGGTGCGTACACGTTGGATTGCCGCTCAATATGGCTACAAGCAATTGCGAGATTCATCATACCTTCTGCGAGGGACGCGTCGTTGGACTTCGTCGCCTCCGATGAAGAATCGTGGCCACTACTCATGGCGCTCCCCTCGTGAACGCCTCCCCCGCCGCCACTATCAGTGCGCGCCTTCGTTTTCCAAAGTCTTTGAAGAACCTGACGCCTGGAACTCCTGCGGAGAGGTGGAGGATCCTTCTTCGTAGTACCCAATTGCGTTGCTTGCTTGTGCTTGGCCAACTCTAAGTTACTGCACAACAGACTACAAATACTTAACGAAGTCACTGGAACTTGGCAGCAAAACAAATAGCATCCCTTGCTACAGAAGCACGACTCAAGAGGCGACACAAAAAATCAATACACAAAGGCTAGAGAATGGTTAGGGTTTCGACCCCAACTGTGACACTATGTAGTGCAGTGTACTGGGCTTGGGTAGCTTCCACGTGGCCGTCAAGGTAGGAATAGACAGTGCCGGGTGTTCCACCACCATGCGTCAACTACTACCTCACTTACGCGCGACTTATAAATGACAATGGAAGTGATGACGGAAGTAGAAGTCATGAAGAATGACTACAGATTGACTTAAGAATGATAATAGGAAAACTCTGGTGTCAATGGACGCCAATGCACTTAACTTCTAATGCGGAAACCCTAGCAGCACGTCGCCTTTCTGTCTCAGGAACTGTGTCGACGTTAATTTCTTCAACAGAAGAAATGAAAGCGGGATTTTGTGAGTTCACTACTCCTGCCGTAGTCTTCAAAGATCATTTACAGAAGACATCCCTCTATCGTCATGCACTGTGTTAGTTTCAGGTGGAATGCTACAAAGGATTACTACCTCAAACCATGAACGTTGTTGCATTGCATCTGCAGGAGGTACAACAGGTTTAGGGTACTTACAACTCTTGCTTCGCCAGCATAACAGGCGCAATTGCCTTCTGCATCCTAGCAACATTGCGATCGCGGAGGAGTTCGTATTCCGTTTTCTCATGCGGTGGGCTCTCCATCGACAAATCGAAAGTCCTTTATCCATAGTAAGTCACCTCTACTGGAAAGCTGCTCTACTTCTCCTCTTCTTCTACGCACTATACTCTAATTCTCTATTTAGAAAACGCTGATCAGATCTAGTACCTCCAGTGAAATGCAATTGGAGTTGTGGCGGCGGGAGAGAGGCAACGGTGCTATCCCCTGGGCGCTTCAGTTTGTTCGGGGAGGCTAGTTGGAAGGAAGGTCCTGCTCCAAATGCAATGTGTGAGGACTATTTAGTTTTCTTGAGTTAGAGAGAAGAAGTTGTGGGCATGATGAGTGCGGACAAATTTGGCAGCTCCTAATTAATTCTTGGAATCCGCAATTACTCCAACGCAACCCTTTGAGTGGAGAAAGTGCACGTTTCTGATCTTTCCCTGATTTGCGCTTGAGTGCAGTAAGTTCCCTCCCAATGATTAACTATGGAATCATGATTAAGGTTTAATCCTTATAGATTTGTAGTCTTCATTGACTATAAGTACTTCCCCCAAAATAAGCTCCACCCTTTAGGCGGCGCTACTTAGGGTTCCTACAAAGTAAGAAGTTTGTTACTTAAATATGACTTCTGCAAGTCATATTCAAGTGGGAACTTGCTTATAGTGAATTGTACGTCACTAGTAGAAGTCAAATTGAAGTCTACAGTTGCATATATTGACTCTGACATGACTTGCTGAAGTTATTTAGTACTACCATCCCAATGCACTCTGAAAAAGTTATCATACTCTACCATAGGAGACTTGTTAACTTCCGAAGGCTTTATCCTCATTCTGTAGTTACACTTCTGGAGGATGTTGAATAAGGATCACGGGAAAAAATTTGTACAACAAAAGGAAGTGCATGGCCTCTATTTCTAGGTTCGTCTACCTTGAAGCTACAGTTGCTTATGAAAGAGTTGGTTTAGGGTGGCTTACGAGAATGTTCAGCAATGACAATGCCCAGACAAGTTCCATTCACATTGAAATGAATATGTGCAATGCCTAATGCTCTTGCCATGTCTTGCGTTGTGACAGAATTGGAACACTACTTCTCACGCCTTCATAAATTGTTGCTTCTCTACAATTGAATTGCCATTGAAGCAATAAAACTTCCTCAATTTACTTGTAGTTGTTTTGTGAGAGACAGGTATTGAACCCCATCGACCAGAAAGAAACTTGTATTACAGTTCTTAGTATTCTTGTGGGGGAAGAGTTTATATGTAAAACATCACCTTGACTGAAATGCCCAAAAACAGAGTCCTGAAAGCCGCCCCATTGTTCCGTAGGAAAACACCTAGATTGGTGACCCCTGAATCCGACCAGGATCGGGGAGATCGATACGCTACAAGTGGCCCACAGAGGACACCTCATTTGCCAGACATGTCTATAGAGGTTGATCCTAAGCCTTCCGTGCCAGCAATATGTATTGTAGGAGACACATGTATGCACGTGGTTTGGTTTTAGTCGGAAGTTCTTTGCTTTAGTCAAAGCCCCAATTTTCTGCTCTAAATTGTTTTGAAGCAGGGTTGTTCTATCGAACGTGTTTTCAGGTTTGGGTGTCGAGTTGTTCGTCTGATGTCGCATGTCGTATAAGACGAGTGTCGCATATACGAGACAAATTTGACGAGCGCGAAATTAGGGTTTAGGGTTTTGGGGCAGGGCAGCCAAAATTTTTATCTTACGTGGCGGGTTGTCAACAGTGACGTGGAAAGCTTTGACCACGTCACCATAGGCGACTGCGGGTGGGGCGCATGCGGGTAAGGTGGGGCGACCGCGGGTACCAGAATGAGGGTGAGTGCGGGTCCAAAATCCAGGGCGTCTACGGGTCCAACTCAGGGCGACTGAGGGTGTAAAGGCGACCGCGGGTGTAAGGAAAAGAGCGATCTTGGCTTTATCCCATACGCAAGGAATTTCTTTTGTTCCGTGGATGATAAGAACTTCTAATATACGACATAAATGCAATTGTCCATCTTTGAAAATTGGGTCCCAATTCCCAAAAGAGAGATCTTACTGAGTCCTCTTACCGGAAATGAGTATTTTTGTGAGGGGAAAGGCAAGTACATCACATCACAGAGTTCCATTGGAGATGATTTTCATACTCACTAGTCCATCCGTTAAAGGTTAAGAGCAACCTCGTGTGCCGTTGCAATTGCAAACATGGATATAACAACCATTTCAATCTTGCTCACGATTTAGGATCCTTTAGTTTCCATGTGCCATTGCATTCTCCTAAGCCTTAAATTAAGTATTTCACATTCTGTGGTCATTCACTCATTCATAGGAGCCTCCAAGTTCTACATGTTTTTATTACATATGGTTGGGAATTTCTAATTCAAATTTTCTACTCCTATTGAAGTGTAGAAGCCAATATTGCAATTGGATATAATAATTACACCAAAAATAGATACAAAACAAGAAAAAAGTAAGGATAATTAGTATTACTGTATTTATAAGTTGTACACACTAATAGAGTAGTGACCCAATCTTATAAATGAACTTCTACTTCAATTGTACTTCCATGAACTTTATTAAGATCTCCACGTCTATACATGTAGAAGTCTACACTAAAGACATTGAACAAAACTTTGTAATTCTAACACTATCATGCTTTCATACTAAAGTAGATACTACACAAAACTCATCTATAGGCTATTTGCCTATGAACTTAAGCTAGAAAACTTCAACACACCAAAATTATGCAAAAGCATTACATTACCACTTCACTACCTCTAAATCTATATTTATAAAGTTACGGTGAAAATGTGTAATCACTAGGCACCTCATCAGCGTCAGGGTCAGAATCATCATCCGACTCCTCCCCCCTATCATTATCATCACGGTAATCATTCTCGTCATCCTTCCTTCGTACTCGTTCATTTTGCACTTCATGTTCTACCTCTAAGTTCACATTCCGCACTTCAGTATCCACAATACCATCGCCACTAGTTTGCACCAATCGTTTAGTCAACCTCAATGCATCTCTTGTTCCATCAAGGTTGGATGCAGGATGTCGTCCGCCTCTACTGGATTGCCCGATGTTTCGATTCGAAGTGGCTTCACTCATGATGAATCTTTGGACAACATGGTTCTGTCGTTTGGGATTTCTTTGTAGCCTCTCTTGCGTCTTCCTCAATCGCTTTTTTTGTCCTCTTGTGCCTTCACGCACGAGCAAGGATGATTCTCCAGGGCCAGAAATAGAGGAGGGTTGAGTGGGTTGTGGAGTTGAAGCATGGCCTTCATTATCAACTGTCCTAAGAGGACTATTATGCAAGGGCGGCCTAATTGCATGGGTTGGTATAGACCTAGTCGCCCTAGCATTGTTTGCGTTTCCTCCTCCACTTAAGGGCACCGTACAATTCCGGTTCATAACAGCTTGCAAGGGCAATTCTAAATCATATTCCACATTTTCTGTTCTTAAGGGGCTTCGTAATGGAGAAAGTGGAACGCTTGTAAGCACAACATCTTCGACGTGTGTTGGCGGTGTTGCCTCCTCTTGCCTTTCATTTACCTCAGCAACTCGAGCGGCACTTCGTAGGTTCATTACCCTTGTAGAACCCTGATCTACGACATTTGGAGATCTTGCTTCCTCAACTCTTATGGGCATTGGACTATGTATGCCTTCATTGGGGTTGTCGGGACTACTTGCTCGAGTTGGTGATGAATTTGTTGGAGGAGGTACATTCCTATCCCTAGCAGAGACATAGGGTTGCGGGGGCCTTCGCGGTGCACGTTGAATCTCTTCCTCCTCAGAGTAGTACGTATTATTCTCAGCTGTAAATGTATTTCCATAGTTGTGTCTCTGTGGAGGACTCTTTTCTCTACGAATCAATCCTGTCCAAATATTTCCACGTAGACGCTCTTCTGCCAACCTAATGTTCTCATTAGCTCGAGCCCTTCTAACTGGGTCGCCATCCCCTGATGATCCTGTACCTAATGGCTCCTCATTCTCTTCTGAGGTATTTCCATCCATAAGGTACTTTTCGTAGAACATTGCAGGATTGCGTCCACGTTTCTCATGTTCAAGTTTACTGTTGGTGTAGATATACACTAATGCTTCCGCCTTGGATGTGGTTAGGCAATTTCGCACTTTATTGTGCACAAACGAATACATGCTCCAATTCCTTTCACATGATGATGCTGAGCACGTCAAAGATAGAACTCTCATTGCAATTTTTGGGAGAACATTAGCACCCACAAGATTCTACCATTGATGAGGCATTAGTTTACATTGTGTAATATCAGGAGCCTCTTCTAAGGGGTCAAAAGGACCTGTCTTCTCTTTGAACTGTGTGAGCTCCTGCAATGCCTCCATGTATGATAATCCCAATGACTCGTTCATTTTTCGAAGCATCCGATTTAAGGCTCTTTTGGCCACACCGTCGTTATGAAGGGTTCCTACTTCAATCAAGAAAGGATTTAAGAGTGCCCCTGCATAGTGTAGGTCTATGAGCATCAATTTCCAATGAGCCTCGAATTGCGTCTCAAACTTCGTTGCAGTTTCATCATTCAGAAAAAAAGGTTCGTTTCTCAAGCTCCACACATGCTCTTGAAGAGTCTTCATAACCAACCAAGCCTTAGGCATTGCCGGGGCTTTCCCATCAAACACTCGGAGAGCAATAATGACGGGCTCCACCATGTGCAAAAAATTCTCACACTCCACCCAAAAAGATTCCGCATGAATGTCATTCCGCGCTATACGGGCTCGCACACTCAATATATCTCCATTTTGGCGACGTTCCAAACTAGCCTCAAATTGCACATATGTCTCATCCATTATCACTCGCATCAATGCTGACTTGCACTCCACCACACGTGATATCATGAGGAAGTTCACTGCAAAGCGTGTTTTAGAAGGCATTCGCAATGCCTTGTCCAGGGAGTACTTTCGGAAGAGAGCCAATGTGGAATGGTACCTCTTGATGTACTTTACTATCTGCATACAACGTCGTACTATTCTCGTCACCTTGACATCCTTTGCCCAGTCTTCCAAAAGCAAGTCCAAAATGTGTGCTGCGCATCCTTGGGTATACATGTGAGGATATTTCTCTTGTAACGCCTTCAAAGTCCCTGTCATGATAGCGGCATTGTCCGTACATAGTTGGACAATGTTTTTGGGGCCAACCTCTTCTATGTATTGTGCCATCATATTGGTTGTGTATGCAATGTCCTTCTTCTCCCCCATGGTGTCCACCGATCCAAGAAACACATCCCCCGCAGGACACACGAGCATTAAATTTAGTAATGGACGGCTATTAGTATCAGACCAACCATCCGAACAGATAGTCACTCCATAAACTTCGATAGAGTGCTTTGTCCGCTCAGTGACCATTTTAGAAACACTTTCTTTCTTTGGCTCTATCATTCTTGTACGCAAAGCATTGTATGAGGGCGGTTGGTATCGTAGTCCTGATGTCGCTGTCTCTTTCACTGCTTTCACAAAGGCAGGATGGCACGTAACATTGAACGCGATGCTAGCCTCATAAAAAAAGGAAGCCCACATGGTATCTAACTTTGCTCTCGTGCTACTTTGTAATGCCTCATCCATGCTAGTTTGCCTAGAAATGGAAGGGTTATTCCTCCTTCTCAAAATTGTTTGAGGAGTGGAATCTACTGAATCGGTAATAGGGAGCATTGGTTCATTCGTAGCACTAGGCTCCTTTGACCTCTCCCTATCCCCCTCCAACATAGGCTCAACCACAGTCTCATCTACAACATCAAATTGTGGAACCTCCTCATGCATTTGTTCAAAGCTCATTTCCTTTGGAACAACCCCACCACAAGTCCTAAACTTTTGCAATACTGCCCATGGGATTTTCTTACATCGCTCCAATGCAGTCCTGCCACCAAATCCAAAGTGACAAAATGCCCACTTTCGTACAAATACGGAGGTCCACCCACAGAAAACACATGTTCGTGTGTTTCCCGCAAATTGACGGTCAATGTCTACAACCAACCAAGGGTCCCACTCCTTCGTGGCTCTCCTTGTATCGTTAATGGTAGTCCTCCTCCCCTCACCCCGACTAGCCATATTGTTCCTCGCCTATGAGTTCTTCAAACAATATTATCATATGAATCAAAGCCTTGATTTAGAAAAAAGAATGGCAAAGCCACTTGCTTTGAACGGTCTTTTAAACCACACAAACCAAGTCGTTGCCCTCCAAAGAACCAAACATCCGCAAGAAGCCTCTTTCGAAGATTCAAGGCAAGAGTTCATCCCTGAAGCAAGGTGAAAACCACAGTCCGGGCCTTCAGCTTTATACTGCCGTCCTGCTAGCACCGCAAGTCGCCTCCTAAGAGCCAGAATGGGTGCAGGAAACGGGCGACATCGTAACAGGCGCACTCGCCCCGTGGGTGACTGCGGGTCGACAGTTTGCACTAGGAGCGCGCATGCAGATCAAAGGGCCACTGCGGGTCCAAGGGGGGCGACTTCGGGTCGAAAAAGAAGTGACTGCGGGTAAGGGGGGCGAGTGCGGGTGGAAGGGGGGCGACTGCGGGTAGAAAGAGGCGACTGCGGGTCTGGGGGGGGCGACTCCGAGTTCAGGGGGGGGCGACTGCGGGTCTAGGGGGGGCGACTGCGGGTCCAAGGGAGGCGACCGCGGGTCTCAAGAGGCGACTTCGGGTACTTGAAGGGCGACCACGCTTACGCTTTAGGACCCAAGGCCATTTTTGTTATCCCGTTAGCGTTCCATCGCTGAGTTTCTAGATGAAAGTCATCCTAGTTTAGATAGAGATTTTATTAAACCCTAAACACTATCCAAGGGTTTCACGTGGTATTTATAGATACTTCAAAAAAAGATTTTCGGGAGTATGGTCATAGACTTAAAGAATGCAATTTTTTTTTTAAACAACCACATGAAGGGAAACTCATTTCAAATCCATTCCAACAAACTTAAGAAAAAATAAATAGAATTAGCTTGTACTCAAATGTGGAAAAAATTAAGAACTTTCTCTTTCAAATTAAAAAAAAATGGGGGACAACATTGGTTGATCAAACCATATACATGGAATCCACAACTCAAAATGTATAACTTCCATTTCTCTATCAATTCCAAAAGTATTCTTTTGAGTACCTTTTTAGGATGTTTTTTCCCAAATTATAAATCTCAAGAAGAGTCCATACATTCACGAGGTGAAGGGCATGGGAATGTTGTCATTTACAATATGTTCAAACCATATGTTAAAATACTGAAAAATGCAACCATATAAACTTATATTGAAACTCTCATGGATGATGCAGCTTAAATTTATTGAGGGTTCTTTGTGTAGACTCAAAGTTACTAGAATTCTTTTCTTTTTTAAAACACTACACAAATTTAACAAGAAATTAACATTCACATAACTTGAAATAATCAAAATTTGTCAAAAATTCAAATGTTTGGATCCAAATGCAATCACATTTTCATACACAAAAAATAAAAATAAAAATTCTTGTATTTCAACAAAAATAAGGACAAAGCCTTTTTCTTCATATATCTTGGAAGAAGTACATAGTCATAAAAGAAACAAGAGCCACCTAATTTATACTCCATCCATTTCCCCTTGTTCTTCCCTTTTCTTCTTTTCCAATTCTATTTGGGCTCTTGCCACTCTCTCTTCCCTCTTCAAAAGAGTCAGGTCATGGTTCCACATCTTATTTTGGATCCACCACTTCTTGAACAATGACATGAACCTGATGTGTGCCTTCGGCCACGACATCTTTTCCTCCAACTTTTGTTCCAATCTTTTCATAGACGCTAACTTCATCTTCAACTTCTCTATTTTCGGAGTGGATGACAAATCTTCAACATCCACAGACAATGAATCCGATTGCAACGATCAGTCAATAGGATCTGCATCCTTCATCTCCTTCAAGCGGTTCAATGTCGATCTTGCCTTTTCCACACCTCCTTTTTCAATGGCAAGGTTGTTTTCTTCCATCCTACATTTTCCCATTATTGTTTGAAGTCGTTCATCCATAACAGGATTGACATTTGAACTGGAACCTCCATCTTCTCCCTTATTGAACTTGAGGTAAAATTGTTCTAGTTGTTCCATTTCTCTTTGTTGGGCTGCCAAACGACTTTGTCCAGCTTGAATTAGTTCTTTGAGGGTGCCCACATCCTCAACCTGAATCTCTTGTGCACTTCGCTTCTCGATGATCTCACACTCCCTTTCTTTTTCTTCAAGATCCTTTATAAGCATCTCCAACTCCACTTTATAGGATTCTTTCGTCCGCCGTTTATTGTCTTCTCCAAGTACACCTTGATGTTCTTGTTCCATTTCACGCAATCCTTCCATGGAAGGCAAATTCATCAAGGTCAAAGGAATCTCTTCTTCGGCTTCACTCTCCCCATCCAACCTATCTTCATTAATTTCTTGCAAGCGAGCTTGCACGTAATGGAACATTTCGTCATCTTCGGGACGACGGACCCCTATCGGTTCCACAGACATAAAAGGTTCTCCATCCGTTGGTGTGGTCCGTTGCATGTTGCCTTCTTCGGATACCACCAATGCTAAGTTTTCTTTCATTGATGTATCTTCCATCCTGTCCCTAGGTTCAGGCAATGGCTCTTCATCGGAGTCCGATTCTCTAGTTGATGTTGACCAAACATAATCCTCATCTGCCACTCCTTCTATAATGTTCTTTTTGGGCCCTAGCCCATCCCGAGGATTATTTGAAGGACCCGCTCTTGGAATGTCTTTTGTATCTGGAAGCGTGACATTCTTGGATGTCTTGAAGGTCATCCAATCTACCATTTTCCCCAATTGTAACTCTGCATATACCATTTGGCATATGCCCATTGAGACTTCGCTCCGTGGAATTTTTCGCTTTCCGTACAATGCTCGGTACACTTCAATACATCTCTGGACAAATGCATCATCCTTGTAGTAATGAAGATTTGCTTGGTTTTGCTTCACATGGTGAATGTGTCGATGGTAAGGGAAGAGCTTGTCGATATGGCACCAATCCACAAATAACTTGCAAGTCGTCAAGGTCCAATCGGAATTTACATGATGCCATCCCCGATATGCCTTAGCTGCTGGGTCAAGAAGGGCGCGTCGTTGCCTACTATGGCGATCTCCTTTCTTCTTCGTCATCTTGTCATGTCACTCTAGCGTAAAGAGAACTAGACTTTTGTTGATAATATAACCGAAGAAATGAACTCGTAAACGTGGAAGCCACAACACATGTAGATGCCCAAACTTCCAACCCACGAACCGGCAGTCAGACGCTTCAAGGCGGATGAAAGGTGTGGTGCGATGAAGGAAGTGACGACTTGGGAATCCAATATCCCCTTAAATACGTGAAGTCGCCTAGGGCGCATGCGGGTCTTGGGTGACCGCGGGTCTGGATCCCACTGTTCAGAAATTGCCATTCAGGAAAAATTAGAGTTTCTGGAAGGAGACCTCAGGTGCAGGGTGACCGCGGGTATAGGGGGGCGGTTGCATATGGCGACCACAGGTCTTTTCCTAGGCGACCTCGGGTAATGGGGCAATCGCGGGTACAGGGGGTGGCTGCATATAGGGCGACCACAAGTCATTTCCTGGGCGACCGGGGGTACAGGGGCGGCTGTATATAGGGCAACCACAGGTCATTTCCTGGGCGACCGCAGGTACAGGGGGCGGCTACATATAGGGCGACCACAGGTCATTTCTTAGGCGACCGCGGGTAATGGGGCGACCGCGGGTCTCAGATTCCAAAAGGTCTTCCCTAGTTCATGACGATGGGAGCGGCTGCGTATGGGGCGACCTCGAGTCAAGGGCGATCGTGGGTCAGGGGCGCCAAAAAACATGAGTTTGAGTTTCCGCCCTAACAAATTGGAGGGAAGGCGTTCAAACTTTTCAAGTATTGCTCCCCCCTTTTCTGAGGATTAACTCCAGAAAATCCTAAGAATGAGGCATTCAAGACTAAGTGATCAAAAGTTAATTAAGTAATAAAGAAAGAGAATTCATTGACGAAGTGGAGATTTGGAAAAGCCCTTCTCCCTAACATTTTATTTCTTCTTCATCCATCCATGTGGTCATGTAAAATTCAACGTAACCATTTCCTACTTGAATTTTTGGAGGGAGTACATTAAAAGGAGACCTTTCCTTGTGGGGGGAAACGATATACAAATAAAATACTGAAACTGTGGGATGCATGAAGAGAAATCTTTTTATCTACATCAAAAGCAGGGTTGTTTTGTCGAACATGTTTTGGGGTTTGGGTGTCGAGTTGTTCGTCTGATGTCACATGTCGTATAAGACGAGTGTCGCATATACGAGACAAATTTGACAAGCGCGAAATTAGGGTTTAGGGTTTTTGGGCAGGGCAGCCAAAATTTTTATCTTACGTGGCGGGTTGTCAACAGTGACGTAGAAAGCTTTGACCACGTCACCATAGGCAACTACGGGTGGGGCGACCGCGGGTCCTAGAATGAGGGCGACTGCGGGTTCAATCTAGGGCGACTGCGGGTCCTAGAATGAAGGCGACTGCGGGTTCAATCTAGGGCAACTGCGGGTCCAATCCAGGGCGACTACAAGTCGAGGGGGGGGGCAAGTGCGAGTAGAAGGGGGCGACTACGGGTCTAGGGGGTTGAGTGCGGGTCTAGGGGGGGTACATGCGAGTAGAAGGGGGCTTAGGGGGGCGACCACAGGTCATTTCTTGGGCGACCACAGGTCATTTCTTGGGCGACCGCGGCTGATGGGGCGACTGCAGGTCTCAGACTCAAGAAGTCTTCTAGTTCATGACAATGGAGGCGGCTGCGTATGGGGCGACCGTGGGTTAGGGGCGCCAGAAAACATGAGTTTGAGTTTTCCCCCTTACAAAGTGGAGGGAAGGCGTTCAAACTTTTCAAGCACCACTCCCCCCTTTTCTGAGGAATAACTCCAGAAAATCCTAAAACTAAGGCATTCAATACTAAGTGATCAAAAGTTAATTAAGTAATAAAGAAAGCAAATTGGTTTAGGAAGTGGAGATTTGGAAAAGCCCTTTTTCCTAACATTTCATTTCTCCTTCAACCATCCTTGTGGTCATGTCAAATTCAACGTAACCATTTCCTATTTTAATTTTTGGAGGGAGTACATTGAGAGGAGACCTTCCCTTTTGGGGGAAATCATGTACAAAAAAAATACTAACATCGTAGGATGCACAAAGAAGAAATCTTCTTATCTACATAAGAAGTGGTTTAAGAAATGGAGACTTGGGGAAGCTCTTCTCCTTGACATTTTATTTTTCCTTCGTGGTCATGTCAAATTCAACGTGACCATTTCCTATTTTAATTTTTGGGGGGAGTACATTGAGAGGAGACCTTCCCTTTTGGGGGAAACCATGTACAAAAAAAATACTAACACCGTGGGATGCATGAAGAAGAAATCTTTTTATCTACATAAGAAGTGGTTTTAAGAAATGGAGACTTGGGGAAGCTCTTCTAATTGACATTTTTTTTCCCTCATGCTCATGTAAAATTCAACATGACCATTTCATATTTTAATTTTTGGAGGGAGTATATTGAGAGGAGACCTTCCCTTTTGGGGGAAACCATGTACAAAAAAAATACTAACATTGTGGGATGCATGAAGAAGAAATCTTTTTATCTACATAAGAAGTGGTTTACGAAATGGAGACTTGGGGAAGCCCTTCTCCTCATCATTTCATTTTCCATCCTCCAACATAGGAATTTCAATATAGTCCTCCCCTTGATACATCAAGGGGATTTAAAACACATTTGAAGGGGTGAATGAATATTCAATTTATTGAAAATTAAAAAGTTAGGAAATGACACTTTGAATGGTTTTTATCTTACAAGTACAAGGTTTAAGAGTTCAAACATTTTTACGACATATAATGAAAAGCAACTCACATGTGTGTGTCATTTTATCCATCCTAAAAAATAGAAGTACATTACTTTTGGACTCGCATACATGGAGAAGGTCCATGGTTTTTCTATAGGGTTTAGGGTATAGGGTTAGGGTTTAGGGTTTGGAAAACCCTCTTCAATTTCTCTAATTAGTCAGACTAAAATTTCTGTATTTATAGACTAATTCTGTAGTATTAACTAACTATGAGCATTGAAGGACATGTCAATTATAGTGTATGGAAGATGCAATTAAGCTTGACTTCATTAGAGTTGGAGATGGCTCACATCTTGTGGTATGTTGGTTCCTGCACTGATGTGACTTTAAGATAGAGGTGAATATAGGTCTTGGGCGAGTTCAGGTCTTGGGCGACCACGGGTGGAGGTGAATTCAAGTCTTGTTGTTGTTGAGCCCAATTTGGTGAATTGGGGGGCGACCTCCGGTCTTGGGCGACCGCGGGTCTTGGGCGACCACGGGTGAGGGCGAGTTCAAGTCTTGTTGTTGTTGAGCCCAATTTGGTGAATTGGAGGGCAACTTCGGGTGGGGGGCGACTTTGGGTGGGGGGCGACCGCGGGTGAGGGCGAGTTCGAGTCTTGTTGTTGTTGAGCCCAATTTGGTGAATTGGGGGGCGACTTCGGGTGGGGGGCGACCTCGGGTCTTGGACGACCGCGGGTGAGGGCGAGTTCGAGTCTTGTTGTTGTTGAGCCCAATTTGGTGAATTGGGGGGCGACTTCGGGTGGGGGGCGACCTCGGGTCTTGGGCGACCGCGAGTGAGGGCGAGTTCGAGTCTTGTTGTTGTTGAGCCCAATTTGGTGAATTGGGGGGCGACTTCGGGTGGGGGGTGACCTCGGGTCTTGGGCGACCGCGGGTGAGGGCGAGTTTGAGTGTTGTTGTTGTTGAGCCCAATTTGGTGGATTGGGGGGCGACCTCGGGTCTTGGGCGACCGCAGGTGAGGGCGAGTTCGAGTCTTGTTGTTGTTGAGCCCAATTTGGTGGAATGGGGGGTGACCTCGGGTCTTGGGCGACCACGGGTGAGGGCGAGTTCGAGTCTTGTTGTTGTTGAGCCCAATTTGGTGGAATGGGGGGCGACCTCGGGTCTTGGGCGACCACGGGTGAGGGCGAGTTCGAGTCTTGTTGTTGTTGAGCCCAATTTGGTGGAATGGGGGGCGACCTCGGGTCTTGGGCGACCGCAGGTGAGGGCGAGTTCAAGTCTTATTGTTCTTAAGCCCAATTTGGTGGAATGGGGGGCGACCTCGGGTCTGGTAGGGTGACTACGGGTCCACGGGCGATTACTTGTCTTGGACAAGGCGACTATGGGTCTAGGGGCGACTGCGGGTCCTGAACAGGGCAACTACAGGTCCTAGACAAGGCGACTACGGGTCCTAGGGCAACTGCAGGTCTTGGACAGGGCAACTACGGGTCCTGGACAGGGCGACTGCAGGTTCTAGATAGGGCGACTGCAGGTCCTGGACAGGGCGACTGCGGGTCCTAGGGCGACTGCAGGTCCAGGACAGGGCAACTGCGGGTCCTGGGGCGACTACAGGTCCTGGGGCGACTGTAGGTCCTGGACAGGGCGACTGCAGGTCCAAGGGCGCATGCAGGTCCTCTGGAGGGCGACTGCTGGTCTTAGAGAGGGCGATTGCAGGTCTTTTGAGGCGCGTGTGGGTCCCCTGGGAGGCGACTGCGGGTCTTTTGGGGCGCCTGCGGGTATTTGTGAGGCATTACTCTCTTTAGGCTCCGACTTCATGTCTTTGCCTCACAAGTCGCCAAGTACTTCCCACCCGCGATCGCCTAGCAACGTGAACCCGAAGTCGCCCTATCTATAATTACCTACAACCGTGGTCGCCCACACCCGAGGTCGCCCCTTTAGGATGCCATGTAGAAGACACGTGTTTGCCACATGGCATCCAGGTGGCCTCACGGGCAGGGTGAATTTTTAAAAAAAAGTCAAAGCTAAGTTTGACTCTATTAGACGGATAAGAGGGTCTACTTGATGTGTTGGACGTCGTGTTCGTCGTGTTGTCGAACTGTCCGCCGGAACAACCATGATCAAAAGTGGTTTTAAAAAATGGAGACTTGTGAAAGCTCTTCTCCTTGACATTTTCTTTTTCCGCATGCTCATGTAAAATTCAACATGACCATTTTCTATTTTAATTTTTAGAGGGAGTACATTTGGAGGAGACCTTCTCTTTGGGGGAAATGAATAAATGATGTACAAAAAAAATACTAACACCATGAGATGCATGAAGAAAAAATCTTTTGATCTCTATAAGAAATGGTTTTTAAAAATGGAGGCTTGGGGAAGCTCTTCTCCTTCACAATTTTTTTTTCTTCATGCTCATGTAAAATTCAACATGGCCATTTCCTATTTTAATTTTTAGAGGGAGTACATTTGGAGGAGACATTCCCTTTGGGGGGAAACGATGTACAAAAAAAATATTAACACCATGAGATGCATGAAGAAAATATCTTTTGATCTATATAGGAAGTGTTTTTTAAAAATGGAGACTTGGGGAAGCTCTTCTCCTTGTCATTTCATTTTCCATCTTTAAACATAGGAATTTGAATAGGGTCCTCTTCTTGATACATCAAGGGGATTTAAAACACATTTGAAGGGGTGAATGAATATTGAATTTACTGAAGATTAAAAAGTTCGGAAATGATACCTTCAATGGTTTATATCTTACAAGTGCAAGGTTTAGGAGTTCAAACTTTTTTATGACATATAATGAAAAGCAAATCACATATGTTTATCATTTTATCCACCCTAAAAAATAGAAGTACATTACTTTTGGGGTGGCATACATGGAGAAGGTCCATGGTTTTTCTATAGGGTTTAGGGTATAGGGTTTAGGGTATAAGGTTAGGGTTTAGGGTTTGGAAAACCCTCTTCAATTTTTCTAATTAGTCTTACTATAATTCTGTATTTATAGACTGATTTTGTAGTATTAACTAGCTACCAATATTGAAGGACAGGTCAGTTGTAGTCAATGAAGCACGCAATTAAGTCTGACTTCATTAGTGATGGAGATGGCTCACATCTTCTGCTACGATGGTTTTTGGACTGGCGTGACTTTAAGATAAAGGCGATTGCTGGTGGAGGGCGACCACGGGTGGGCGCTTGGTCTTCTCGCTTGCTGTTGTTGAGTCCAATTCGGTGGAATGGGGCGACTGCGGGTGGGGGGCGAGTTCAGGTTCTGGGCGACTGCGGGTGGGGGTTGGATTTCTAGCTTGTTGTTGTTGAGCCCAATTTGATGGAATGGGGTGCGACTACGGGTGGGGGGTGTGAGCCTTCAAGTTGGCACTTGGAACTCAGGGTTTTCTTTTTTTCGTTTTAGTCAGTATTTTAGCATAATTATATGCAAGAATGCATAAAAAGAGTGTTTGAGTGGTATTTGGTAGAAGTCCCTATCCATACAGTGAGGGATCATCTTAGAAGTGTAGAGTATATAAAATACTCAAATTTCATACTTCTAATGCCTAGTTGAGAGTCTGAGAGGTCGATTAAGTATTTCCGAGAGAATTAAGGGTTTGAGTGTTAGCCAGTCCTAGTGTTGTCCATGTTAAACTAAGTCTTACAATTGCATGTGACAAGCTGGCTAAGTCCATTTTAGGTCTAGAGAGTCTAGTATAGGTCACCATCCAATTCATAAAGAATTTGGATTGGTAAGTTCTTATTTGCAGGTAACTTATCGAAGAATTATTCAATTTGCAAATAAAGTGATGGGAGAGTGACCGGAGTATGAAAAAAGGTGCTTTTACTCTAAAAGCATGCCAAGAGCCGACATTGGAGCCGGTTGTTCCAAGATTTCCTGATACAAGAATAATTTCCCCCTCAGGTGGAAATTATAAAGGAATTGCTAATTTTAGCTTTCCTATGAATAGTGCAAAGTAAAATGTAATGTTGCACTTTGGTTTTGGGAGTTTCCTAGAAGCTACCCAAAAAGTTTCAGAATTTTCCGAAACAATTACAATGACTCCATGGGAAGTCAACTGCCTTAAAACATGGTCGTAAATTCCTAGGAATTACCCATGTTGCGGTAAAATCCCACTAAAAATTAGGATAGTGTGTTGTGTGCTAATAAAGCGTTCCACAAAGTTTGAAGACATTCTGACATTCCTAGGTACCAGAATCGGCAACGACAGTGGACTTTTGAAGAATTTACAACTTTACGGCGGGTTGACCGGCGTACCAAGAGATGGCGGTGTCCAAATGACATGAATAAGGGGTCTTTTCTTACTCCCACGAACCTTCTAAGTAACCCTAGCTAGAGAGTTTCCTGAAAAGAAACAAATTCCAAAAGTTAGAGTTTTCACCTTTCTTTGGAGTTACCGTAAGTTGATTTTACACTTACGAAGGGCTGGGAAGAAGGGGTAGGGGGTCCCCTAGGCTGATTTGGGTCTTCTAAACACAATGGCACAATCGTTTTTCAATTTGGAGTTGTTCCCTAGAAGATAGGAGGGGTCCAGCAGTAGGTTTGACTTTTTTAGAAGTAATTAGTGGTAATTCAAAGTTAATTTCGCAAATATCTTTTGGTAAATTGAAGATTGGATTTGGGTAAGACCTCTTTTCTTGCGTAACAATCCATCTTTTGTTTAAAGAAGGACAATTTAGAAATACTTTGGGTTAATTAGCAAAATATCTAGGTTAATTAGGGTTATTTTCAAAATATCTTTGAGAAAAGATCTTGGATTTGATTTAGCCAAGATTTATTAGCTAAATGGAGAGGATTCTAGAGAATTCTTCCATTAAACAAAGATTATTTTGGAATTACATTAGGGTAGTTTAGGAAATATCTCGGGATCAAAAGTAAATGTTTTTCCACCGACAACTTACCGGGGAGGGGCCTGAGGCGAGTATAAAAGGCCCTTCCCTTGAGGTTGTCGGTACCCTCATTCTTATATCTAACCTTTGCTTTCGTGCTACCGGCATGGTCGGAGCATTGATCCAGGTCGAGATCCGACCTAAGTTTCATTCTAATTCTTGATTTGCACACTTTGAAGGACGAGAGGGTCCCTTCAAAGTGATTTCTATTTGATTTCGTTAAGTTCTTGAGGCTAAGCCTCCATTTTCTTTGAATTGTGAGAGTTTTGGAAGGGATAGACCTCCAAACTCTAATTTTGTTTAAGATTTCTTGAATACTAACAAATTGTACTCATTACAACAGAATTTGGTATTAATATACTTAAGGCGGTGAAGCTTGACTTTACCAAAAGTTTATTAAACCAACCCCTGCCCAAAACTTGTTGTATAACGAAGATTGGGACTTTAATTGCTAAAGTTCGGTTTAAACGCTGTCATGCGTACCTCCTTTAGTGATTAAACTTGGATTCTTGGAAATTTTAGAGAATTAATCTTTAAAGTTCGGTTTAAACACTGTCATGTGTACCTCCTGTAAAGATTGACTTTCAAAATACTAAAATTTGATCTTTGACACCGTGTATACCTGGGGTTGCCCCCGCACGGCGAAGCTTTGACTTTAAAAGATTTGAAATTAACACTTGGGAAATTTCCTTATTTGCATGCTTGGAAAAATGCTCTGCAGGTGTACTAATTAGGAACGTTTGATTTAGTGAAAAAGCTTATAGAAAAGTAGACAAAATTGCTTAGTAGTAGTTAGAGAAAACCAAGAATTAGATTAGTTTCCCTGAGTCATTAAAATTATCCTAGAAAAAGAATTCAATTAGCTTAGAATATTTAGTTGTTTAGTTTGAACCTTTTCCCAAAAATCCCAAAAAATTAGAATGTTAGTTAGAATTTAAGAAGTCCCCCAAATTCCCCCAAAATTGATTAGTCTTAGAGTTAATTAAGTCTGAAAATTAGATTAGTTAAAAACCCATTAATATCATCTATAAAAGTTTCCAAAACCCAACTGATATTGTTTTATGAGCAAACAAGACTAGTATTTGTGATTGAGGGAAGACGGACAAAACGAAGAGAACCCTAGCAAAGGACAGCCGGACTAAGACGTTGGCCATTAGCGCCTCGCCACGTGGCATTTCCACGAGAGGGACGGACTGAGCCCAAGGAGGGGTAGGCAGGGACCAACCTGACGAACGACCAACGGACGAGGGACCAGCGAGAAGCCAGCCAACTGTAGCCCGCCACGTGGCAAACTGACGGCGACAAGGTGAGGAACCAAGCCAGGAAGTGATCCCGACGACTGAACCAAGGAGCTGAGCCCGACAAGCTGAGACAGGGAGTTGAACTTGGCAGCAACGGAGTGAGAGATTGAAGACAAGAATAAGTCCAGAAACTGAATACTAAAGGTAAGGTTCGAATACTAAATTGTGGAGTATTGAAGTTTCAAAATTCTTTCAAGTTCTTAGACTAAAGCATTCATTCATACTTCTACAAATAAGTTAGAAGTCCACTTGAATTTGCCAAAACCACAACAAGTTTGCAAAACCAAGATCCATGAATTGACATAACCAAGAGAAGAGAAGAAGTAAGGAGTAGGAGAGAGACGAAGAGAAGGAATCTAGATAATTAATGAGGTGAGAATCGTTTGAATTTGATTTTATTCTAGTTACTATTCACTAAGTTGTTGGTTAGTCATTGATTAGGATTCTTTTAGGAATTAGAAGGCTAGGCTTTAGTTAGGTTTTGTTTTGTTAGGCTTAATAAGACAAATAGATAAAGACAAAATGACAACTAATATCTTTTGAAAGATTGGGAAATTACGAAATAATTAGGATTTATTAGATTTGATTTGATTTAGTGGATTTAAAAGATTTCGAGGTATTAAAATAATTTCTAATTATTTTAAATACAACCAAAATTAATAAAATCCCATAACCATTAGTAGGAAAAGAAAAATTGAAATTAAAAAACAACATCGAACGAGATTTAATTTCAAATGGCGTGATGAATTAGCAAAATGGAGGATGGAGCGGGATACTACGAAACCATTCACCTCGTGATCCTCGAGGACGGTACAATCGATCACTTCGTGGGAAAGGTACGTTAAAATTCTTTATATTTCATTTCTTTCAATTCCAATTTGATTAAAATCTCACTTGACAAAATAAACCATTGAAACCTTTAGGAAAATTAGAAAAGAAAATTAAACTTTAAAATTAAAATTATTCGTTTAGACTAAGAAATAATTAATGAATGAAATTTAACTCGTTAGACTTTTTAAAACAAATTTCATTCATTAATAATTTTTTAAGAATTAATTTTCAGTGTTTTACCTTGTTGGAAAGGTAATTTCTGAATTTCCATAAAACCCTAAAAATACTAATTTTAGAATAGAGAAATTAGTTTACGATAGATTAGAAGATAATTAAAAAGAATTTCTAAAGAATCTTTAAGGAATCATTTAAATAAGGAATCAATTAGGGAATCTTTTAAAGATTCCAAAACCTCTTTCCATTTAAAAAAATACTTTAATTTTAAGTGAGAAAAGGTTGGATGAAGTTTGATTTTGATTTGGATGAAATTCTTTAATTAGTAGTCAAATTAGGTTTAGTCTTAGAATTAGGTAACTAACATAACTAAAAACTTAACCCTAAAATTTAGATTTATTTCGAGTAGTTTTACTATTTTTAATTTGTGGATGAAGGTTGTGACGTAGTTTAGGGATCAATATTTCATCCATTCATTTCTTTTATTAGGAAAGTCAGAATTTAACTTGCTTTACCATTTTGGAAAGGGCAAATTACATTCTATAAAGTAGGTTAGATTGATGTTAGTTTGGATTTATCTTTTGATTAGTTAATTGATTTAGTTAACCATAGTGTAGAAAATTAGAATTTACTTTATTTAAGTTTAATTTGGATATTTAAAACAAAGTGTCCATTGCTTGGAAGGCACAAATTGAACTTAGATAAAAATCACCCTAATAATATTGATTGATAGGTCGTTAGAACCCGTGTGCACGTTTTGACTCGAAGGGTGGAGTTTAAAACACTCACAGGGGGCGAGTTCAGGTCTTGGGCGACCGCGGGTAGGGGCGACTTCAGGTCCTGGTGGTTTCGAGGCCAATTTGGTGGATTGGGGGCGACTGCGAGTGGGGGGCGACTTCAGGTCCTGGTGGTTTCAAGCCCTATTTGGTGGAATGGGGCGACTGCGGGTGGGGGTTGGATTTCTGGCTTGTTGTTGTAGAGCCCAATTTGGTGGAATGGGGTGCGAATGCGGGTGGGGGGCGAGTTCAGGTCTTGGGCAACCGCAGGTGGGGGCGACTTTAGGTCCTGGTGGTTTCGAGGCTAATTTGGTGGATTAGGGGCGACTGCGGGTGAGGGGTGACTTCAGGTCCTAGGCGACCGCGGGTGGGGGCGACTTTAGGTCTTGGTGGTTTTGAGGCCAATTTGGTGGATTGGGGGCGACCGCGGATGGGGGGGTGACTTCAGGTCCTGGGTGACCGCGGGTTGGGGCGGCTTCAGGTCCTAGTGGTTGTGGAGGGTAGTTTGGTGGAATGGGGTGCGACTGCAGGTGGGGGGCGAGTTCAGGTCCTGGGCGACCGTGGGTGGGGGCGACTTTAGGTTCTGGTGGTTTCGAGCCCAATTTGGTGGATGGAGGGGCGACCGCGGCTTGGGGGCGACTTCAGGTCCTGGGCAACCGCGGGTGGGGGCGCGGTCTTTTGTTTTGGTGGTTTCCAGACTAATTTAGTGGAGGGGGGGGTGACCGCAGGTGGGGGGCGACTTCAGGTCGTGGGCGACCGCGAGTGGGGGCGCGGTCTTCTGTTTTGGTGGTTTCCAGACTAATTTGGCGGAGGGGGGGGGCGACCGTGGGTGGGGGGCAACTTCAGGTCCTGGGCGACTACGGGTGGAGGCACGGGCTTCTGTTTTGGTGGTTTCGAGCCTAATTTGGTGGATGGGGGGGGCGATCGCGGGTGGGGGGCGACTTCAGGTCATGGGCGACCGCGGGTGAGGGCGACTTCAAGTTTTGGTGGTTTCGAGCCCAATTTCGTGGATTGGGGGGCGACCACGGGTGGGGGCCTGCCTTCCAATCCAAAGAAGTTTTAATAAGTATAACGAGTTCAACTTTTAACATCCAAGAACAAGTCACTTCATTAGGACCTTGGGGTCTTCAAGGCATCTTCAGGTGATGCGTGGAAGGTTTTGGCTTCCTCGAAGTCATTGTTCTTGTGGAGGTCTCGGGTTCGATCCCTAATGAGATCAATTTGGTTTGGTTCTTGTAGCCAACTGACAAAAAAGAAAAAAAAAGACGTCAAGCTAATTCCCTGTGGTATGTGGGAGGGAAGGTGATTTGATTCGCAAGGTCTAGGGGATGGTCCATGAGAGTTATAAGAAATCAGTATTGAATTTCGGACGGAAATGTATGTGGTGCAACCTTGCACCTCATACATTTCCATACGAAATTCAATACTGACCGTCTCAACCCTCATAGTACATCTCCAAAACCTTGGGAAGCAAATGAT
Organism: Straminergon stramineum; assembly: GCA_963920665.1. NCBI lineage: Eukaryota > Viridiplantae > Streptophyta > Bryopsida > Hypnales > Calliergonaceae > Straminergon > Straminergon stramineum. Next base: position 11,081,747 of record OY987267.1, on the reverse strand, counting down.
GTTTCCTGCTCACCTATCGGAGTGACCAAACTTGACGTTTTGTCTCTTTGGAGAGAGATTATTTTTTGTATACAAAAGTTGAAGTAAACCTTGGATAGCTTTTACAAGAACATATTGAATGTCCTCCATAGAATACTTAGCCAAAGAAATTGTACATTGTATAAGGATTTGCATCTTACGGTTCTTCATCTTTAAACGATGGGGTGGCTAATTTTGAGTCCATAAATGATAGAAACTCTCTATATAGGATAGAAGAGCATCTCATCATCTTGTAAATTTTGTAGTGTAAGAAGGGGTGGTCCTCCTTGGAAAGTTTACTTCCGAAGACCGCATCTATAATTTGTAACTTAACAATTTACAACGTCTAAGAAGGATGATTTCGAAGGTGTCCCATTTGTCCATTTAGAAATTTCTTGTATTTTGTGGGTGACCAATTTTGAAGGATTGGCATGCAAAAAAAAGAAATGATAGCATTCAAACACCCTTGATGGTTTGAACAATGTCTTCATCAAGGATAACAATCTTTTGACTTGATGTGCATATGCTTCATTTATTGTTCATTTCAATGTGCTCTGCAACATGTATGTTTGCATTTATGACCTCTTCCACCCCAAAAGGGTTTAGGGTTGTGTAAAAAAGCCAAATTCATATTCACTGTAGAGCAAACTTGAAGAAATTAGAAAAAGACTTTGGACACTTCTAAAGTAACCTCTATAATATCATTATGCAAAGGTAGAATGTAAGTATTTCAAGTTCTCCCTTTTTGTTTCAATAGAAGTCAATCATGTCACATACTTTTATATTTCTAATTCCCTTTTTCCGTTTTGGCCCATTCCTTTTTTTTCTTTGTGAACATTGTAGACATATATTTGGAACCATAAAGAAACAAGTCAAAATCTAATTCCACATTCTAGACCATATCATAGTGGTCTTATGATTTTATTCGAAAGCAAGCGAAATAGAAGTGGGAAGTTGTAATGCCAATGTTTCTACCCCATATGAAGGTTTCTTTTAGCTATTATTTAGGATGGTCCATCCTTTTTGGACCCGCGGTCGCCCAGGACGAGCGGTCACCCCCACGCGAACGGTCGCCTCCATCCCCGAGGACCTCTGGAACCCGCAGTCGCCCCCTCCCACGGTCGCCCCAACCCGCAGTCGCCCCTCCCGCGGTTGCCTCCATACCCACGGTTGCCTCCATACCCACGGTCGCCCCATACCCGCGGTCGCCTGTTTCGCATGCGCCAAACCCGCACGTGCCCCAAGGCAACCTCGGGTACTTAAGCGGTCGCCCAGACCCGCGGTCGCCATTCTTGGTCTTGCGCATTGGCTTTCATCCACCTTGAAGTGGCTGAATGCGTGCTCGTGGGCCAAGGTGATTTCACAAGGGGAAGTTTTTGCCCATTTTTCTCTCCAAGTTCAAGTCAAGAACGCCTCGTTTTTCAAAAGAGGACCATGTCTACTTCAATGGAAGGAAGTAGTACAGGTCGGATATCGGCTTGGGACAAGGACCTTGATAATCCTGTAGCATTTGTTGTAGATATAACTACCAAGGAGGTAATTGGGGGTGCCGGACCGTCCAAGACAAAGAAGTCCAAGACAGCACACGATAAGGACCCTACCTATCCTCCAGCACGATATACGACCTATGCGCATGAGGCTTGTCTCCAATGGTATGAGGAAAAAAGTGTACAATATTTGGAGAGGAAATACTTGAGAAATAAAGAGGCAGGCATCCAATCCTTGAAGGATGAGTTGGAGGAATTTATTACAAGGAAATGCAAGGAATCTTTGGACTATGCAGATGTGGATGAAGTGTATTTCAACCAGTGGAAAACGTGGATTGGCAATTGCCTACAAACTGGTATATTCAACACCAAGAAGTTGATGCTTGAGTTGCGACCTATAGTGCCTAGATTTGGAGAAACGGATAGGGCCCAGGAGTTCCGTGAGAAGATGGATTGGTGGCAAATTGCAGCAAAAAGATTGTCAAGGTCTGAAGCTAGGGGTATGGGGTGGCAGACAGATGCATTGAAGGCTGCATTTACAAGAGATAGTGGTTCATGTATCATGTGGGTCTACTCAGAGGCCAAGGTGGTCCCACTTACTGGATTTGACCGTCAAGGAGGATATGCAAAGGTGCGCAAGGTACACATTGAAGGGATGTCCATGATTCCAGCGCACGTACATTTTGCGGGGAAATTGTCAAAGCAAAGGAACAAACGCGATGCGAGGGTGGAACGGTCAGTGGAGGCTTTGGTATGCCCGTTGAATCATCCGGCCATTATTAAATTCCTAGCTGTCCATGACCAAACAATGGAAGCATACACTTTGTGGTGGAATGGTGGTAATTTCAAAGAGTTGTTTCATTTGAATGAGAAGGTGGTGCCGCATGCGGAATGGCATGAAATCAAGTTGGTCAAGCAACTTACAGGCCAACAACAAAAAGAAATTAGCCTCTTTCGAAGACACAAGGCGAAGTTGGCGTGGGCCCTGGTTTATGTGACAAGTCTCGTGCACAATGCTGGGGTGCTGCACAATGACTTGTCACCTGTGAACATATTGTTGCATTATCCCCCCTTCTCGGACGAAGAGATCAACATTGGGATTTGTGATTGGGGAATTGCAAGTCGTATTCAAGAAGGAGCTCCCTCGCATTTTGGATATGAAAAACAGGAAAAACTTGATGCTGAGAGGATGGGCTATTGGTGGGCAGCTCCAGAGTTGTTCTATTTGTTTGGGCCAGAGGGTTCAGATATGAGTTTAGATGTGATGAAAGCGACCTACAAATATTCGGTGAAGTCCGACTCTTATCCCATTGGAAAGTTGATCCAACGCATGAATATAGAACACATGGTTGAATACGACAAGGACTTATTTAGAAATCATGAGTCATCAAGGTACTTCGCCATGAAGTTACGTGAACTAGTTGATGTTGATGTTAACAAAAGACCAACATGTGCGCAAGTGGTGGACCTCCTCATGGGTAAACCATGGTT